>CM038676.1:646601320-647245237 GCA_021605205.1 Aegilops longissima
ACAAATATGTTATGATATACATTCAAATAACATTCAATTAAGCAAAGTTTATACTAACAATCTTGTGCACAAGTACATAGGGATGCAAGGCTATGCCTCAGCCCATGGTCTGCGGGGATTACTCACACATCACAATCAGATCACACATGGAAAAAGTTGATAGATGAATAATTGATAAAGGTCTTACATTGTAGTAGTATGCAATGCATCGATTACAAGTATGTCAAACTATGGGGAGAATGGCTAGGGAGAAGGAGATGGAGATGGTAATGGTCAAGGTTACTAAGGGGAACAGATTTTGGTGGCGGTGATAATTTTGGTGATCTAGCAACTCTTCGTTGCTCTCCGTTGCTAATGGGGCCTTGGGCCATTTATAAAGTGTGCTTCTGATGATGTCACATAACTGTTAGAGGGTAGCACGAGCGCTAATACAAGCAATACTGCTCGTACCAACCGACGTCATCTCCTCTATTTCCTCTGTTGCGCCTCTTTCGTAAAAAGTGGATCTCGCTCCTGTGCGACTCCAACGAGTCACACCGGGGTGTTCCAGTACGGCGGTCCAGGGCCTCCATCGGCTCCTCTCCCCTCACCGCCGCTGGAGGGCGTCGCCGGGCAAAGCCTGGCCGGCGTTGGCGGCGATGAGGCCATCGGAAGACACGAAGTGGCCAATTTATGGTGGACATGTGACTTGGCGGGGGTGGCCTCCAGCAGGCTGGCCGCTGCGCCCTGCTGCCTGTGATTCTGCGAGCTGCACGACCTGCTATGCCCCCTCGCCTGGAGCCCATGGCGGCGCAACGGAGCATGTGCTTCTTGCTGCCCGAGGCGTGTAGTGGTTGGATGGCCAACTTCGGTTCCAGTCAGGCATGCGGCCGATGGGTGGCAAGAGGGTTACAGACACCATAGGCCCCTTCTGCTGGCCCATTGATCGGAACAGGGCATGCCGATGAGCTATCATGGTTGTGAGATCTGTTGGGCTTGCGGGTGGCGATGTGGATCTGATCGGCCAGGTGGTGGTGGTTGTAGAGTGACAGTCACCTCATGCGGCTCCACGTAAGCGGTTGTCACGGGAAGATCTTCACGAGAGTTCGTCTCTTCAGACCTGGTGATTGGCTTCGGCGGTGAGATGCAAACTACAGATGATGGCTTGACGCAGAGTGGTGGTTGTGCAGCGGTGACGATTGCAAATCACATTTAGCTGCTGAGATTGCGGAAAAGTGGTGGCGACAACACAAGTGACTAGAATGGTGGTGCTACTCGGGTACCCAGTCTCGAGCTCTGGGGTGAAAGCCCAGGTCTGAATCGAGTTGGTTATACCTGGCAATGGCGATGTTTTATTTACGTCGTTACCTTGTTGAAGGCATTGCTTGGATATGCTCAGATTAATTCTTCAGAGTGAAAACTTAGATTATGGACTTGGTCGTTTGATCCGGTGACGGTGGCGCATGATCGCCACTCCATTCTTGAAGGTGTTTTTTTGCAGGTGATCGCCACTTCCTTCTTGAAGGCGTTGCTGTTGAAGAATCTCATTGTCCATTTGGTGTCACAAGATGGTTGGTGCGGATATGGTCATTGCTGCACTTTACCGATCGTGGATCTGATTGCTTTGGGGTTATTTTCTTTTTCCTTCGCCTACACACAACATAGCTTTGGTCTTATATGATTTTGCTAATTGTCGGCGTGCTGTGTGTGTGTGTGTGTGTGTTGGTGTTGGTGTTGGCTGTGTGCATCTTAGCTACGCAGAGGCTGGGTGTGTGTTCATCATGTTTTGTATCATCTTGATGCTTCATTTTGAGTAAATAAAATCCACCCTTTGTCGAAAAAGTTGATTTGGTTTGATCTCCACGCTTCATATTACCGTATATATCTTTGTTTCCTTCCTCAAATGGACCATTTCATGTAGAAACAAATTAAACATAGGTATTTGCAAACTTTTGCATTTATTAGTAATTAGTGAGAAAATTGAAGTGGTTTTCTTGGAATGTCGGGATTATACAGTTTAAACAATGGTGGAATGAGTGTTAAAAATACAATCATCACCCTACAGGTTGGAAAATAAGTGGACATGACCCGGAACACCTTCTGGTCAATAATTAACAACGATATCCAGGCACTCTTGATAATTCTATGTATTTACAAAGATCTTTATCGAGCAAACCTTATGTGACCACATACAATTCCATTTGCTTCGCGATACATTATAGAACACAAGGTGGCACTTTTATCGATATCCTCGTGTTCAACACCTTGATCACTATACTAGTTAACATTGTTGACGGTTTTGTTCCCTTTACTCATTTTCATACCTCAATATCCATGTGATCTCAATTACATGTGTCTGGCCAGACGATGGTGATACCATAATACCGAGTGGGCCCGAAGAGTGTCTCTTCATTGTCGAAGGAGCAAATCCCACTCTTGAACTATCGATACCAAGACATACTTTTTTGGTGTACCTGTAAGTTACTTTTATTGTCACACAATTACAGTGTGACATTTGACAACCCCAAAATAACCATATGGTATGTTGGTATATGATATTCTCATGGTCTAAGGGCGTGAGTAAACGTTAATATCTTCTATTGAAATACTATCAATATAAGGACGATGTGATCTCGCAGTCATCCATAAGCTCGGCCTATCCAACACCATTGTTCCAATGACAATGTGTTCTCATTATTAATTGCATCCTTATATTATTACTTTAACAATGCCCATGATCAGGAAAACAAGATCATCATCAACACATGAGCAAGTCTTAGAGTTCTGACTAGGTATTCATTTGGTGTATTGTTTCCACATATGCAACTGAGTTTTCCTCCGAATCTCATGATCAAGAACCAATTCAATTATACCACATAATATAGACTTAATTATGAATATGGAATATGCTAATAAATTCATTATTGCCTCTAGGGTATATTTCCAATACTCGTCTGTAGCCTCCTACTTGCCGGCGATGTCGACTCATCGTCGCCCAACACGGCCTGATTTCCTAGAGCGGTGCCAGCATCCGCTGACCACCACCATGGCGTCCTCCTCCGGACATGGCGGGTGAAAAATGTGAGACTTGTACGCCTTCTCTACACCGGATCCCCGCATCCATCTCCGATCAGAAGGGCATTGTCTCCGGTCATCCGTGCCTTCTTCTCCTTCGCGGTAGCCAACACAAATGCCAACTATTCCTCGTAGAGCATCATCCATTTTGGAAACCAATGGCATATCTTCCGGAGCATGGTGAGCTTCTCAGCATCGCCGTCCACCATCTGAATAGGAATCTTGCCTGGTGTTGGAGTGACGTTCATCGTCGCTACTTGCTAGGGTTAGGTACCGGCCGATCTTTTTAAAAGATCGGTCCGGTCGCGAGCCGTTAGATCTCACGCCATCGAGTGACCGAGCGTTGTCTTTCCCATTGCAACAAAGATAACGTTGCAGAATTTTTCGAAACAAAGGTCGTGTTGCAGAAACTTCTATAATTTGCAACGAGATACTTGTTGCATTTTTTGCAACAAGATCTATGTTTCAGAAAAGTATCTGCAGCTCACAGTCGTGTTCATCGTGATTTGTTTTTGCAACAAAGGTCTTGTTGCGGATTTTTTTTGCAACAACGGTCCTGTTGTGGAATTTTTTTCTGCAAGAAAGGTCTTGTTGCACTTTTTTTTTTGCAACAGAACTGATGTTGCAGAAGTGGACAGCGGCCTTGCCATCGTCAATGGCGAGTAGAGGCCGTCTTCTTCATCACCCGGTAGCAGCAAGAGAAGGCCATGAGCTCTGCCACATGGAGGTGAGGGAGGATCGACGCCGCCCGTCCACGCCTTCGCGCCGCCGCCGGCGAGCATCGGACCTCGACCAAGTCGCCTCACCGCCATTCCTTCCTTTAGTTTTCTCCTTTGTTCGCCTCTTGCTGCAGGAGCGCCGTGTGCCACTGCCACTGCGGGTCCTTGGGATGAAGTTCGCTTCCAACCCCGCCGGACCTCACCGAGCGGAGCTCCGCCGCTCGCAGATGTCCCCGCCTCTTGCCCGCTCGCCATCCTCGTCCGATCCGGCTGGAATCCTCACTGCCGTTGCACACCCAGTCGCACGAGTCTCCACACCCGCCGCACCCGGACACCCCGGCCTCCTGCCCATGCGCCATACTCGCCGGATCTGGCCTGAATCCTCGCCGGTGTCGCCCTCCCGACTGCAGGAGTCTCCGCCTGCCACGGGATCTAACTAGACAGTTGAAAACTCTATTTTCTGAAACAAGGCATGAGTTGCAGAAACGCGGACACGAAGAGGTTGCGCTCTTGACCGTCTGATCAAGAGTCAATCTGACGGACACGGAGGCGACGGACGCTCGCACGCGATCGGCCGTCTGAAGGTAAGCTTTTCCTTAGGTATTTCAAAGACTAGGGATGGGAGATGAACAGGAGAGGCAGACAACGAAGTTTAAGACGTGTGGGGCAAAGGGATTTTAGTTTGACGAATATGAGGCGTGGTGTACGGTACATCCCCGGGAAAGCGGGGGGCCTTTCGTAAAAAGGTGACACCACGGGGCGGCACGACAACGCTCTACCTTAGCCGGGGTTGCATTGTAGTGGCTCTCAAGTTTGAGGACATTTTCGTTATGCGCCAGGGAGTTTAAGGACAATCTATGTAATTTTCTCCCAGCTTTGGGTTTATCGCAGCCATCAGCTCCCGCTGCGCCATGTCTTCTACTACGGTGCGACAAATCTCAAGATGATATAGTGGTTCTCTTTGAGGAGGTTTTCTACAGGTCTGTTAATTTTCTCCCAGGGATGAGTTTATCAGCTGATATTACTCACGTTTGAGCTCTAAAAAAGAGTTACCCTACGCCACCTGATTGACGTCACCCGATCTCGTTGCTGCCTTGCTCGACAAGCTCAAATTAAAAGGAAAAACGACCAGATAAGCTGAAATCTTAAAAAGAAGTGGCCCGTAGAATGGGCCCTCAAAATAAGGGACCTGAACGGTGGCGAGCTCGAGGGCATTGCCCTTTTAACGGGAAAACCGAATTTCTTCTACTAGAAGTCAAGTTCAGGCCTCCGCATCATCCGCGTCCGTACGCACCAACAACCCCATCGCATCCGGTGCATGCGGGTGCCCACTGGGCGGTGGGCCGAGGGCCGAATGAACCGGGACAGCCGGAATATTCTGCTAGAAGTACGTACCAACTAACGAACAAATACCAACCCCTTCCGGCCGTACGGGGAGAGGAGAGCAACGCACGCACCGTCAATGGATCTCCCCGGCGCCGGCAGCGCAGCCCTCCCTGCTCCTCCCCCTGGCCTCCGCGCGCTCGCCGTCTCGGCGGACGCCAACAGGCTTAGCTCCATAGCCGCCAACCTCCGCGACCGAGTTCACTATGAAGGTATACGTTGCTTGCTACGTGCTGCTTCGTGCGTGCAGCGTTTGCTAAGCGCCGGGCGATCGCCTTCCCACCGTGCAAGCTTATTGTCTACGCTGTGGTTGTGAAGATGCTAGCTGTTTGCTTGTTTGCAGTGACGGCTTGCACTGATGAGGCGGAGGCCATGGCGGAGCTCCGCGCGGGGAACAAGTTCGAGGTCGTGCTTGTCGACATGCACTCCCTAGGCCGCGGCGCGCCGGCCTTTGAGCTCTTGGAATGTGCCGTCGGCGAGATGCACGTTGAGACATATGGTAAGTAAATTGGATCTTGTGCCTAGTTATGTCTACGGTGTTCTATTTTATCTAGCGATGGAGAGATGACGGTTTTGAGGTATTGACAACCTTACGAGGAGGATTGGTTGTATCTAAGTTAGTACGTACATAGTGAAAAACTTAGTGGTATGCTGCAAGTTTAATTCTTCTTTGAAGTTCGTAACTTTGACCCAAGTACTTGCACTATAAAAAGATAATCATGGTTGCTTCAACTTACTTAATTAAGTCTACCGTAATAACAAGATGGATAACCATCGATGAGATTCGCGTTCATGCATGTGGTAACTGGGTCTTGCGCTTAGTTAAGTCTACCGTGTTCCGTTTAATCTAACCATGGAGAGATATAGGTTTTGAGGTTAAGTTTACTTAAGCAAGTAGACGATCAATTTAGAGCTATGTTACCAGATTCTTCTTTGAAGTATATGGGAGAAGTTTTTTTTTCATTTTGAAAGCGTCCACATACCACTACTGCGCTGCTTTGGCATTAACAAAAGAGAACTAGAATTCCAACTTCCGATGAAATCACTATGTTACATATATATAACACAAAAGGCCCAACTAAAACTCTCATACATCAATGAATCTCAATTCAAGCATTTAGACCAACCGTGCCTCGTAGATTGATAAATTTACTTGCAACCTACTTTCTGCGTGCCCTTTTATTAATTTGCCTTGGTAAAAGAATATAATACCACATGTGATAAAATATGTTTGAACCATGAAGTTAGAGTTTGTGTATTACTGTCAAAATAATTAGTACTCCCTTCATTCCGAATTATAAGATGTTCTAACTTTATTTTGAATTGGATGTGTATAGCAGTGTTTTACTGTGCTTGTTCACTCATTTCAGTCTGTATGTAGTCCATATTGAAAATCCAAAACGTCTTACAATTCGGAATGGAGGGTGATAACACATACTTCGTTCCAATAGAGTATTTCATATCATGTAGCATGCATCATATCTTTTACTTGGATGAACGCTATGGCTTTGTCTTCAGCCAGGTGCTAGAGAAGACGGTGCTCTAGCAAACGTGTAGTGGAACTTATATAACTAACTTTGACTCTCACACATGAAAGTGTTTTCAGATTGGTCGGGTGACAATACTGTCACTCGATTTTTCATGAGAAATAATTTCATAATATCATAAGTTTATATTTCCTTTATTGTTCTACATGAAAATAGCCTTGATAGTCACATATTGGACATTTTGCTTGTGTACGAAACACCATCTATTTACGGATATGGGAACTATAAGGTTGGCTCAAAATTGACACCAATATTATTTTTTTTTGCGGGGAGACACCAATATTATTGTGATTCATGCAACAAATGTTCCAGTCTTCATTAATTTATTTATACCGTCATTTCTCGTTTCACGATATTTAGCAATTTCAAAAAGTGGCGATCACTTTGGACCCTTGGCGATGAAGGATCTCGATGTCTTATAGAAGCACAACGACAGTGAAGCATCAAATGGATCTAAGTCACTGGAGGCCACTCCGAATGGTCCATGCAATAGCTCACCCTAGTGCTATGAAACTTAAGCTTGCTACCAAATTGTTTGTCTCATTTTGTTTTTTGTTTTTTAAGACAAATCTTTAATACAGTAGGTTTCAGCATAAATCTGAGCACACAAATACTTTTTAGTGCTATGAAATTTTATTTTATTACAAAAGTTGTCCGTATTCGACAAATTTATCTATTTCCCTTGACATATTATAATACATTTGTACATGTGTCATTTTCCATGGTATCGTTAAATATCTATAGAACTTGATAGAGTGTTAGGTCTCTTCCAATGCATGTGTGCTTAGATGAGGTGCTAAGTGTATTTAAAATTTTAGCAACTAGTCTCCATAATGCATAGGTGCTTAGCTTTGGTAGCTAAGCTTCCCTCATGGAATTGTTTAATAATTAAACTTCCTCATGTATTGGTTGGTAGTCTTTTTACATAGGTTCACGTGCTTAGCACCGTTTTTTCCCGGGGTCACAATAATGCTCTCTCTCCACTTTAATTGTTTTAGCACATCACTTTCTTGCCTATCTGGCGCCCTTAGCTTTCGGATTTCGGGTTTCGGCAAACCCTTGAGGTTCGAACACTGGGGTGCGCATGAAGATCTCTCTCTCCCTCGCTAGCTCGCTCGCTCAACGATCCATGGCCTAACTCGACGAACTCGAAGAACACGGGACACGAGGGTTTATTCTAGTTCGAGCCACCGTTGTGGTGTAATACCCTACTCCAGTGTGGTGTGGTGGATTGCCTTGTAGGCTGGGGATGAACAAGTACAAGGAAAGAACAACCTCAGGAGGTGTGGTGTTCTTGGGCTTGGTGAGCTGGTGAGTGCTAGGGTGGTCTGAATGATCCGTCCCCAGCTATGGTGGTGGCTAGTCCTATTTATAGAGGCCCTGGTCCTCTTCCCAAATATTAGGCGGGAAAGGGATCCCACAACGGCCAAGTTTGAAGGGGGACATCTAGTACAAGCTATCCTGACAAAAGTGGTGTTCGCCTGCCAAAGGCTCCGGTGGTGACGCCGTCCTGGGCTCCACGATGACCTCCGTCCTGCTGGTCTTGGTCTCGTTGCACCGATATGGAAACCTTTGCTTGACGCCTCGGGACTCCTCGCCTGCGCCTGCCTCTTTAGCACCAAAGAGGAAACTAGTACTCTGCGCCCACTGGCGCCCGCCTGGTGCCCGCCTGGCCTTGGTCGTCATGGTTCACATCACATGCTCCTCGCGAGGTGCCCCTTGCATAGATATCTCCGCTCCTCGCGAGCCAGCCTAGCGAGGCTGCCCCTGAGGAGGTCTTGTGTCGTCCGCCTCACGAGGCTTGGCCCCTCGCGAGGGTCTTGCGTGTTTGCTGATGAAGATGGGCCGTACCAGGCCGCTGGGCGAGCCACGCACTGGGCCGCAGGCAGGCAAGTCTGGGGACCCTCGTTCCCAGAACGCCAACAGTAGCCCCCGGGCCCAAGGCACGCTCAGACTTGGCTTCGAGGCGAAGCCAAAGGACAAGTGCGGAGCGCCGCGGACCCCATTAGCCTGCGGCCTTGATTGATGCGTCGCGATTGACAGGACGTGGGTGTCCCCACTTCCCCATGCATCCTCGATCTTCGCTTGGCTAGGCGGCCACGTTGTATACACAACTCCGCCTCCGCTATCAACAGCGTGCCCCGCAGCTCCTTCGCCTTCTGGAAAGCAGCGAATCCCTTCTCCTAGCCCGGCCTGACTCCAACTCTCTCCGCCGCCATGTTACCCAGCCGGAAGAAGAAGGGGAAGAAAGAGCCCCTACCTCAGCTCCTGCGCCGCCGATCTTCGAGCCCGCCGTCGAGCGGTCGGTGGTGCTCAACCAAGAGGCGATGGACAAGGTGCGCCCGGCGCTCGCCGCCGGTTCCAATGAGTGGGGGGCGACAGTGGCTTGGCCCGCTTCCCACGCTGAAGTTGACAGGACGACCACCAAGGTCCCCCTCCATCTTCACGCCCTCTGGGCGGGCCTGATTCCTCCATTCTCCAACTTCTTCAACGCGGTGCTCTCGCATTGCCAGATCAATGCGCTGCACCTAGATCTCCAATCCATCATCCTCCTTGCTGTCTTCGCCTTCATCTACGAAGCCATGGTAGGCATTGCCCCCTCCGTGGCCTTACTTCGCCAGTTTTTCTCGCTGCACCTGACGGATGCCCTTTAGTGCTCAGGGTGCGCATCCTTTCAGGCCGTCGTGGCGACGGCCGACTCAGGGGTTGATTTAGAACTCTTGCCGGTCGTCGGAGGTTTCAGGAAGCGGTGGGTGTTTGTCGATGTCGGTGTGCGCAACCCTCTGCTGCTTCTTCCGCGGATTCCGGTCGCCCCGAGCTTCGGCTGGGAACACGAGAAGCTTGTCGACCAGCGGCTGGCCCATGTCTGGCATCGGATGGCCATGTTGAAGGAGCTTGGGGTGACGACGCCTATGGTGGTGAAGGAATATATCCAGTGCCGCATCTCTCCACTTCAGCGTCACTTCCGGCCGATTGTCACATAAAGCACATAAAGCACTATTTTCATGATGCACAAACATATAAATTTTATTACTCTCCACATAAGCAAAATTCTTCTCATTCAGAATAGCGGGAGTATCATAAGAAACTCGAATACTATAAATTGTTTCCACGTTAAAAGAGTAATGTTCAGAAAAAGGGTAATCATAATCATGACAAGTTTTATAAATATAATCATCACTACTTTTTATAGCATAAGTGTCATCACAATAATCATCATAAGTAGCAACTTTGTTCTCATCATAATCAATTGAAACCTCTTCCAAGATAGTGGAATCATTACTAAATAAAGTCATGACCTCTCCAAATCCACTTCCATAATTGTCACAATAAGATTCAACACCCTCCAAAATAGTGGGATCATTACTTCCTAAAGTTGACACTCTTCCAAACCCACTTTCATCAATATAATCATCATAAATAGGAGGCATGCTGTCATCATAATAAATTTGCATATCGAAACTTGGGAGGTTAAAAATATCATCTTCATAAAACATAGCATCCCCAAGCTTGGGACAAACATTAATTGCAGCAAATAAATTCTCAAACATGTCATTCTCATCAAATATAGCATCCCCAAGCTTGGGCCTTTGCATATCATAAGCATAATCACTCTCATCATTAATAGTATGGATAGCACCAATAGTATAGCAATTATCATCATCACAATGAGTAATAGGAGCAACATCATTTGGGAGGGATACCTTTTTACCTTTGCTTCTCCGTCTTTTCTTTTTCTTCTTCACATTATATGTGGGTTTAATCCTCTTTTTGGAGCTCCTTATTAATGAGATTGGTTGAATAGAAAGCTCCTCCTCGTTACCTGATTCATCATAAGAAAGAATAGGAGGATACGGGCAAACCTCTTCCCTTTCATTAGTATTATCTTTATCTTCTATTTTTTTCTTGTCTTTATGTAATTGGCAATATAAGGATTTTCAATGCAATTCACCGCACAATACATATAAATTTCCTCTAGATCAAAATCAGGAACTTTATCAAGGACAAATTCTAGAAGATCCTTAGTTATACGTTTCATTTCTTCATAACCCACAAGCAAACTAAGTTCATTATGATGTGCAAGGGAAATCAAGTCATCACAATTTTTGGACACGATTCGTTCATGAAACAATTTGCATTGGAGATTTAAATGATCAAGTTCATTGCAAAGTTCACAAGGATGGCAAAGAAATTTTAAATTTTCAGCACAAGCATCTAGCCTATCTTGCAACATTTAGTTTCTAAATACTTATGCCTCTTGCAAAATCTATCTTCCCTCTTTGGTGTGTGCTTGCAAGCTCTATGCACTCCACAAAAATTGACATGCTTATAAGAGACATTTTTATCATTACTAGTGCAATCATCATTAGTACTATGGATATTCAAAGAGCTCATACTAACAAGATTGCAATCACGCGCATCATTCAAAGATTGTATGCCAAACATTTTATTGCATTCTTCTTCTAACACTTTGGCACAATTATCGGAATCCTTATTTTCACGAAGACATTAAAAAGAAGCAGCATATGAGGCACCCTCAATTCCATTTTCTTTTTGTAGTTTTATTTTATAAACTAACTAGTGATAAAACAAGAAACTAGAAGATTCGATTGCAAGATCTAAAGATATACCTTCAAGCACTAACCTCCCCAGCAATGGTACCAGAAAAGAGCTTGATGTCTACTACACAACCTTCTTCTTCTAGACGTTGTTGGGCCTCCAAGTGCGGAGGTTTGTAGTGCAGTAGCAAATTTCCCTCAAGTGGATGACCTAAAGTTTATCAATCCGTGGGAGGCGTAGGATGAAGATGGTCTCTCTCAAGCAACCCTGCAACCAAATGACAAAGAGTCTCTTGTGTCCCCAACACACCCAATACAATGGTAAATTGTATAGGTGCACTAGTTCGGCGAAGAGATGGTGATACAAGTGCAATATGAATGGTAGATATAGGTTTTTGTAACCTGAAAATATAAAAACAGCAAGGTAGCAAGTGGTAAAGTGAGCGTAAACGGTATTGCAATGCTAGGAAACAAGGCCTAGGGTTCATACTTTCACTAGTGCAAGTTCTCTCAACAAGGATAACATAATTAGATCATATAACTATCCCTCAACATGCAAACAAAGAGTCACTCCAAAATCACTAATAGCGAATAACAAACGAAGAGATTATTGTAGGGTACGAAACCACCTCAAAGTTATTCTTTCCGATCAATCCATTGGGCTATTCCTATAAGTGTCACAAACAACCCTAGAGTTTGTAGTAAAATAACACCTTAAGACACACATCAACCAAAACCCTAATGTCACCTAGATACTCCAATGTCACCTCAATTATCCGCGGGTATGATTATACGATATGCATCACACAATCTCAGACTCATCTATTCAACCAACACAAAGAACTTCAAAGAGTGCCCCAAAGTTTCTACCGGAGAGTCAAGACGAAAACGTGTGCCAACCCCTATGCATAGATTCCCAAGGTCACGGAACCCGCAAGTTGATCAACAAAACATACATCAAGTGAATCAATAGAATACCCCATTGTCACCATGGGTATCCCACGCAAGACATACATAAGATAACTTCAAAGGGAAAACTCAATCCATTACAAGAAGGTAGAGGGGGAGAAACATCATAAGATCCAGATATAGTAGCAAAGCTCGCGGTACATCAAGATCGTGCCAAAATCAAGAACACGAGAGATAGCTACTGGTACATAAATGCATATAAAACATCCAAGATGGATAATATAATAGCATGGAACAATAAAAAATTATAGATACGTTGGAGACGTATCAGCTGCCCAGTTGCAGGACCACGTGCAGGAGCTCGAGGGCCAGCTTCAGGCCAAGGAGCTGGAGCGCAGCCAGGCGGCCACAGAGCGCGAGTGGCTCGAGAAGAAGCTGGCCAACCAGGCGGCCCGACATGTGGATGAAGTCCTGCAGCTGAAGGACGCGGAGGAGGGCCTCAAGGCCAAGTTCGAGTCCCAGCGCTCGGGCTGGTTCGTTAGGGAGAAGTACCCGACGGAGGGATATGCGGTGATCGAGGACCTGCTCGAAGTTAAACTTTCTTCCTTAATTGGATGGTTGGTCGCCGTCTATTGTTGGTCGCTAGCTTCTCATTCCCTTGCTTTCTCTTTTGAGCAGAGCACTTCCTAGACCATCAACCAGGCGATCGAGGCGCGGCGCAAGCAACTGAGGCAGGTGGGCAAGGACATTGCGCCGAACTAGCCCCGGAACTTGGGCGAGCAGCTCCGGGCCTTTCAGCTGCGCATTGCGCCGGTGCGCCAGCTACTCCGCCGTTTTCAGCGTGCTGGGTCGCAGGTCTTGGAATGGCTTTGGCCGTGTGTGCAGGTTCCCCGGACTCCCAGCCGGACCGCCGAATGGTTAGAGGTGGCGTGGAGCGGCTGGATGCTTGGAAGGGCGCCCCGGCACGGGCCGGCGCCAAGGTGGCGCTGGAGTTCGTGAAGGCATTGTATCCGGACATGAGCATGGCGCAGCTCGCCACCTTTCGCCAGGAGGCTACGCCGGAGTTGAAGCTGGAGCACGAAGAGATTGCCATCCATGCATCGGCCCTTGCCGAGTACACCAACGGCAACGTCTTCATCCCGGAACGGGCAGAAGACGGCTCTGAGGTGCCACCGTCCTGGTTCGGGCCAAACCCGGACGAGGTGGAGAACCCGGTGGAGGAGATCGGCTCTCGCGATGAGGGCGCGGAGGAGGACGAGGACGAGGGAGGCGAAGGTGTCGCGCCAGATGACGGAGCGACCAGCCGGAACCAGCTCGATCCGGCTTCAGCCAGCGAGCGACAGGAGACCACGTCAGCCGCCGCCGATGACCAAACCGGAACCGACCAGCCCGAGGCCCTGCCAGCCAGCGCTACAGCCGCCGTCGACTTGTCCGAGCAGCCCGTAGCACCTTTGGTCTAGGCGGCCTTTATCTGTTTAAAGTCTTGTATTCGGGGACAAGGTTAACTGTGCACAGTTCCACCCACTAGGGGTGTATTTCAAACTCTGATGAATGCCGGCCGCATCTTCAGGTGCCTGCCCTTCCCCTCGAGGCGCGGCGCACGGTGCTCGAGCTCTTGACGGGCGACCCAATGCCAGCCAGCTTGCCGGAGGAAGGTTGTTTGCTGTACTGCTGCTCGGACAAGGTGAGGTTTGTGAAGCAGATGCCCCTCTTTGATGAATGGGGGCTCCTCCCGGTTGGCCTTGAGGAGCCTCGCGAGAGCCCTGTTTGCGTGGTTCCATTGCCTGCTGCCGGCACGGCACTCGCCCTAGAAGGGGGCGCAGGGGGGTCAAATGCTGGCGGTGCGGCTGCTGAGGCACAGACGCTCCTCGGGTCTCCTGAAGCACCGCCTCCCAGGGCTCGAGAGGGCTGCCCCGAGGAAGCGGCAGAGGGGTTGGTGCAGCTCGATGCTCTGTAGGCCGAAGCCCCCGAGGTCCTGTCGATTCGTCGTGAGGTGGAAGCCGAGGTCTCCACACAGTCCAGCACCCCTGAGGCCATCTCCTCAGGAGCCACACCAGCCGCGCCCGGTGCTGGCGACCGCACCTAGGGCTTTGGCCGGCTCCGACTAAACCTTGACGCGCTCCGGAAGAGGAAGGGATCTCCAAGCTACAACGGTGATACCTTCCAGCCACTGAAACAGAGGAAGTATATCGCCAATGACGAGTGAGTACCTTATCTTTGTGATTTCTCGAGTGTCGCTCCTTTCCTGACCGTGGTTCCTCAGGTCCCCTTCTGCCATGGCGACGAAGTCTCCCGAGAAGCAACCTCCTCCTGCCTCAAGTCCTCCGTTGATCCTGAGCGCCTCTAGCCAGCCTGCCATACTTGACGCGAGGTCGGCCGTAGAGGCGGGCCCACCGACCCGTTGTCTCAACCCCGCACTCCTGCCGTTCCTCCTTCACGGCCTTGCCCGGGGTGCGGATGGTGTGCCAAGGGCTCCCCCTCTGGTCGTTGGCTGCGGCTGGGTGACCTCGGCCCTGGCGTCTTCTTTGAGTAACGATCCTCCGCCCCTCCGGGCTCCTGCTGAAGCCCGAAGGACGACAGGGAAGAGGCCGACCTCCAGCCCCCTGCTGGGAGGAGACGAGTCTCTTCGAACTTCTTCAATGACTTCCTTTCGTGGATGGCGAGCCTGGTAGTGCGTTTGGGCTCACGCGCAAGCGGAGCGCTGTCCGTCATGAGCTTTTCTAGGAGGTGATGAGTGCGCTGAGCCGGCTTGGGGAAGAGATGGTGGATGTCGACACCCGCCTTGAAACCGAGGGCCTCCAGCTGGCGGAAGAATGGCGTCAACTGAAGGTGGCCATCAACCTTGGGCTTCTTCAGCGCGAGCGCGCTAACGCGAAGGCCGAGGCATCCCTCGCAACCTCGCGCGAGGCCAGCGCCCGAGCCTTGGAGGAGGCTAGGGAGGCCGACCACCGCCTCGAGGCTGCGGAGAAGCGCAGGCAGGAGCTCCAGGCCCTGAATACCTCCCTGGAGCAGCAAGCTGAGGCGCGCAGAGCTGCCTTGGCATCGATGAAAGGGGCACCTTCCGAAGAAGAGGAGATCTTGAGGCGTGAGGAAGCGCTGATGTTGGAAGCCACGGAGCGCATCCTTGAGCTCGAGCGGTTGGAGATGAGGGAGCGCCAGGTCGCCCTAGCGAAAGATGCTGCCAGCGCGCACGAGACCAAAATCCAGGAGGAAGTTGACCGCAGGGTGGCGGAGGCTTGCGAGGGTCTCGCTAATGATCACGCCCTGAAGCTGAAGTTCCTAGAAGCTGAAGGTGAGGGTAGAACCGCTGCCCTCCGGTCGAAGCTGAAGGAAGTGGAGCAGGATGAGAAGGCTGCTGCCGTGGCCCTGATCTCCGTTCAGGCCGAGTTGGCCTCCGCCCGTGCTGCGCTGCTCCCGCTTCAGCGGCGAGTTGCAGACGCCGAATCCCTCGCGCAGCAGAGCAGGGAAGAGGCGCTCCGCCGGCAGACTTGCTACGCGAGCACACTCCCATGCTTCGGGACCTCAAGACAAGAGCTAACCTGGCGCTTGGCGCCATTTGTGACGAGCACGCGCCTCATCCCCACGCCGAGGACTACGCCAGCCATCTTCGCTTCTTCACCGATGTCGTGATGCGCCTGGAGGACGGGGCCGAGAGGGCTCGTGAGCTTGTCGAGGAAAAGAGCCGGGGCCTCCTCGGACGCGCGTTCTCCCGCGTCTTCAGACATCTTCAGAATGCCGACCCATACTTCAACTTCGACGCCGCCATCGCCCTAGTGCCCGGAGTTATCTGGGACAATCTGGCACGCTGGGTGGATGATAACATGGATGCTCTGGTCAGAGCCTTCGCTACCGAGGACGATGATGCCGTGGTCATGGCAGATGAAGGCGGCGCAGTTGATGATGGCGAAGACGACTCCAGTGACAGTGCTGGTAGCGTGCACGAGAGCGACTCGGACGATGCTGTGAGCGACATGTCCAATTGAGCTCGTGCTCCTCTGTTTTGACCCTTCACGCAAAGACATGGAAACAGCCCCGCAGGGTGTGAGAGCATTTTGATGGGGGAAGCCCCCTATGTGTATAAATTGGTGTTCTACTCTTCTTTTCCCGTTTAAAAGCCGAACCTGGCACGCGCTTCCGCGAGTTTGCGGGCTCCTGAGCAGAGTTGCCATCGCGACTCATCCTGACCTACCTGGTCTTGTGTAGGTTGCGAGGTTGTTGGCACGCCTTTCTCCTGAGATAAACCGCTAGGGGTCCACGGCCCTGAGCCTCCTGAGTAGCATGTGGCCCTGCTGCGAGGAGCCTGGCCAGGGGTGTCCTACTGACCATGGCAGGATGCGTACACGAAAATTTTGCGGAGAACTTCACAGGCATGAGCCATACTTCATATCGCGTGACGAGGGCCCCGTTTTGCGCCACCCCCGACCACCGTTGGGGCGTCTAGAAACCAGGACGAGATCAAGGTGCAAGGAGGATGCTAGCGGCGCCCCCGGCGACCACGGGCCCTCTGCCGGGGGAAGGGCTTGCCAGCGCTCCCCCCAGCAGAGGACCTACCTCCGTCCGGTGCTTTGCTCTGCGCGGCGGGTGGGGGGCCGTTGCTCCAAGCCCCCCACGCACAGTCCCCAGCGCTCTGCTCCGGTCGGGGACGGAACCGCCGCCCTTGGGTCCCCAACGACCGTCGCGGCCTGGTCCTGCTGCAGCCCATGGTTAGTGCACGCCCGCTCCTGTGGTACCCGATGTGCCCCGTCGTCGTCGCTGAAGGGGGCGGCTAAGCCTTCAGGCGACTCGTGCAAAACTCCTACTTCCAGCGTTCCGCCGTCCCATGCAGGCCCGAGGAGTGTATTGGGGCCCTCCCTGAGCATGTACTCTAGGTTCACCATGCGGGGCACATAGGCATCGACGGCTACCCCCTCGGGGCGACCGCCTGCGTGCCCCGCGCATTGAGCGTCTGGCCACGGCTCCAGGCCCTGGCGGCCGCTGGGTCGCACTCCAGCGTGGCCTCGTGGTAGACCGCCAGCGCTTGCCTCTACCCGTGATGAAGTTGCCGCAGTAGGATGGGCGGCGCCGGTGCCCACGCTAGTGTTTTCTGGCTGCTCCATTGCCCCAGGGGGTGCGCGAGCTCGCCGGGGCCTTGCGCGTGCCTCAGCCACAACCTGAGGCGTGGACAAGGAGCAGAAGGGCGGCGTGCCCCTACAAGCACAGTCCAGCAGTTCGGCGACGCGTTCCAGCAGCTGCGTCGCGCCGCTCTCGGCCAGCCTGCACCGTAACAGCTCGTGCCACGATGAGTGCGGCCCGCATGTTGGCCTGCTCCCGCTGGGTGTGCGATGCTGTCGCCGCTGTGTAGCTTGAGGCCCTCCCGGCGGCCCGCGCGCGCCGTGGCGTGAGGACGGAAGATGCCGGTCCGCGTCGCCCGAGCCCCGCAGCGTTCGGCCATATGCGGGCCGCCTGGAGCGCGGAGTTGAGGTCTTACTGGGCGGACGGTGCTGCCCTGACAGGCCAAGCTTCCCAGCTGTCGGCGTGGGTCCTTGGGTCGCTGGACATCAGAACCGCGGAGTGTCAGTGGATCAGCTGATGGGAGAGAGGCTCTAGTGCACCCCTACCTGGCGCGCCAAATGTCGGATTTCGGGTTCGGGCAAACCCTTGAGGTTCGAACACTGGGGTGCGCATGAAGATCTCTCTCTCCCTCCCTAGCTCGCTCGCTCAACGATCCATGGCCTAACTCGACGAACTCGAAGAACACGGGACACGAGGGTTTATACTGGTTCGGGCCACAATAGTGGTGTAATACCCTACTCCAGTGTGGTGTGGTGGATTGCCTTCTAGGCTGGGAATGAACAAGTACAAGGGAAGAACAACCTCAGGAGGTGAGGTGTTCTTGGGCTTGGTGAGCTGGTGAGTGCTAGGGTGGTATGAATGATCTGTCCCCGGCTATGGTGGTGGCTAGTCCTATTTATAGAGGCCCTGGTCCTCTTCCCAAATATTAGGCGGGAAGGGATCCCACAACGGCCAAGTTTGAAGGGGGGCAGCTAGTACAAGCTATCCTGACAAAAGTGGTCTTCGCCTGCCAAAGGCTCCGGTGGTGACGCTGTCCTGGGCTCCATGATGACCTCCGTCCAGCCGTCCTGCTGGTCTTGGTCTCGTTGCACCGATATGGAAACCTTTGCTAGTACTCTGCGCCCGCTGGCGCCCGCCTGGTGCCCGCCTGGCCTTGGTCGTCATGGTTCACGTCACGCGCTCCTCGCGAGGTGCCCCTTGCATAGATATCTCCGCTCCTCGCGAGCCATACTAGCGAGGCTGCCCCTCAGGAGGTCTTGTGTCGTACGCCTCGTGAGGCTTGGCCCCTCGCGAGGGTCTTGAGTGTTTGCTGATGAAGATGGGCCGTACCAGGCCGCTGGGCGAGCCACGCCCTAGGCCGTAGGCAGGCAAGTCTGGGGACCCCCATTCCCAGAACGCCGACATTAGCACCTATACACCTTGGAGCACTGGGAAGAGCCTTATAGGTCTAGCAAACAACTTGGCATAGATGTGTGGAGTTCAAGACTATAGGGTTTAGGTCCAAGTTACCAGGTATTTTCATCTTCATGAATAGTGGGGACTCAAATTCATAATCTTCACGAAGTCTTCACTCGAATATTTACTTATTTATGCTCGGGAATATGACTTTGGTCAAGTTTATCTTAAGTATCTTTGCTACTTCTCATCATCTTAACACCTTCAACCGGATTAGACTCTGGTTTTCCTGCAAATTTGGCAAGGATAACAATTTGACTCTCAACTATTTTTGCAACTAGGCTTCCATATTGCGGGTTTTCTCTTGAAGTGTCTGTACGTCATTGTTTAGTCCAGTAATTTTCACGGTCATTTCACCAAGTTAATTACCATGAGACTTCAAGATAACGGTAATGGTTTTATTTTGCTCGGTTTGAGCAGTCATGAAAGTGTTGAGGGTTTCCTCAAATGAAGGCCTATCACCAGTGCTCGACCCATTATAGTTGTTTGATTCTCCTTGGTTGGTAGGATATGGTGGCTTAGGAAAATTTGGCGCATAATTTTATTTTATTTTTAAATTGAAATTATAATTATTACGATCAATAAAATTGACATCAGCATTAATATTAGTAACATCGCTAACATTTACTCCACCTTTACCTTTAATCACGCCAATTAACTCGTTTTCTTCATTTTTTTCTTTGGTCATGGACTTTACCTTTTAATGGTTGGCCTTTCAACATGCCATTGGGCATTGTTCTCTTGCATATCATCAAGCAACTTTTTTGCTTCATCAATTGGTCTTCCTATGATAGTTCCTCCTGCAATAGTGTCTAACATAGTTTTTGACATGAGATTAGGAGCATTTTATAAAATAAATGAAGGATTAACCATTCCTCCATCACATGGTTTGGACAATTTCTAGTTGCCTCTTCCATACTATTCCATGCAAACATTAGTGGCTCGTGGTCTTCCTGCTTAAAATCAGTGATCGATATTGGAACGTAATTGCATTATTTTTGTTGGTGGAAAAACTTTGTCATACATGCTGCAACATACGTTCCAAGAGGTGATGGTTCGTCTAGGTAAGGATTTAAGCCATTCCTTAGCTTTTCCTCTCAAGGAGAAAGGAAATATACACAACTTTAAAGTGTCAGGTGCATAGTCCTTTATATGCGTCATATGACTCATATCACATAATGATAGTTATGTGAATATGTGTAAGTGGATACCAACGTCCTCGGATGTGGAACCTCTAATTTGGCCTTTTGAACCATCATGACAAATTAGAGGTTCTTGAAGTGCTCGGCTGCAACATTGGGTAATGCAATAGGTGGATGCGTAAAGTTTCCATTGGGAGCTGTAAACTCCACAAGTTTCTTCGCCATGATGATTTTCTTGGGTTTTGATAACTTGCGAGTGAAACAAACTAAAGACAAAAACAAAACTAAAATGATACCTCTAGTCACCTTGCTAGGGTAGCAAAGATGCTTCCGCAGCAACGGCACCAGTTGATCTGGTTTTTTATATAGATAGGCCCTACCTTTTCCCCCAAGGGTGACCATGTGTATTGAACCCATGGGAAGTAATTCTAGTAGACAGGGAATCAAACAAGCTATTGTTGTTGTTAGAAGTTCTAGTTTCCTGGATCGAAATCGCACGATTTTTAGATAGAAAATTAATGGTACGAAAAATGTCTAGGGCATCAGGACTTTACTTATAGCCTTATACTTGCACTTAGGATGTTATCTTGATTTCCAACATGGTCCTCGTAGACACCGCTATGATGTGTTCTCAATGTGTAGATATGGGGGATGCATCCAAATAACATCACTAGTAATACGCAACCCGCGTTGTGAGTCTATTGTCCAATCAAGACCCTTACCGTTGACTGGGGTTACCTAGTTATTAAGAATTTCTCCAGATGAACTCACTGGGAATTTAATGAATGCATCTCATGGTCCCCGAGGAGTTTCTTTAGGCCACCGTACTAATCCTTATTCTCACCGAATTTCAGTATACCCTTCCATGCATCCGTGCACTTTACCTCCTCCTCGATCGATCTACGGGATCCCAAGTACCTGCGGGGCCTCAGAACGAGAAAGAGATAGTAGACAAATATGTTATAGTAACACATACGAATAATGTTAAATTAAGCAAAGCTAATACTAACATTTTTGTGCACAAGTGCATAGGGATGCAAGGCTATGCCTCATCCCACGGTGTGAGGGGATTGCTCACACATCACAATCAGATCACACATGGAAAAATTTGATCGATGAATGATTGAGTAAGGACACACATTCTTGTAGTATGTGATGTATCTATTACGAGTATGGCAAACTATAGGGTGAATGTCTACGAAGATGGAAATGGCAAACTCTTGGGAATGGTTCTTTGCGGCGACGGTAATTCTGGTGATTTGGTGAGTCTTTGTTGCTCTCCATTGCGAATGGCACCTCGGGCCTTTTATAAAGTGTACTTGTGTTGATGTCACGGAGCTTTTAGAGGGTAATACTAGCACAGATACGAGCATGTCTACTCGTACCAACCGATGTCTTTGAAAGTACATGCGGTGCCCCCATGTGTGGTTTTGGTAATTGATGACATTCTCTATGGACTAATTGTTGCATTGAGTTATATTTGAAGGATTTGTCCATAGGCATTTCTTGAAGTCCATGTGTTGGTTTCAAGGAGTTTATGTATTGACCAAGGTGCTAGTAAGGAATTATCCAAAGATTGGTCATGTGAGTATTGAGCTTATTGCAAGCATGTCTTGAAGAAGGAGATCGTGTGATCATTCATGTTTACCTTCAAGCATCATCCAAATGAAGAGAGTTGGAAAGAGTCAAGGTTGATCAAGACTAAGTACAGAGAGTGATTCAAGTTGATCATCACACAAAGCGTAGAAGATACACCGAGTGGGATCAAGTGATCTCACGGTTTGGTAAGCATTGTCCATTGCACTTTGTGTACTAACCCATGGTCTTTGTGGGAGTTCAATGTGGGGTTAGGTTTGCTTCCATGGGCTTGCGTAAAGAGGAGGATCACATACAACCCATGGAGGATGACACCAAATCAAGGTTGTGTTGTGCAAGTTCAAGTGAGCATCACGAAGAAATCATGCTTGTAGCTTGTCATCCATTATGGTGACAATGGACTTGTGAAGGTGTGTCGAAGAGTGACTCACCCATAGTGGAGTATGGGGGAGCAATCAACTAGCCTTCATCGAGCCAACGCAATCACGAAAGGTGGTCCAACTTGAGGGAGTCAAGATCATCATCATCTAGCTCAAGTGGACTTCATGCAAGGCAAAGGTTTGCCCTTGATAGGTTCTCTATTTTACCGGTCTCGTGGTGGTAGTTTGGAGACTGGGTTATAGGATCGATTGCCGTACTATCAAGGGGGCTCTCAAGTGAGTAGCTTGATCGTATCGTTTGCAGAGAGCTCAAACCATTGCATGCTTGCATCATCTTTCTTGGTTCTTGCTTGGTTTTCTTCTTGTGAGATTTGGAGCTTATGGTCAACTTCTTGACAAGCTCGAGTTCATCGAAAACGGAATTCACATGCTTCTTCTATTGCGTTTTCGGTGTTGGAGGTTTTATCGGTCTTATTCGAGGAAGGGTTCTCACCATTTTCTTATGGGCCTTTTCTAATTTCCTTATTGTTATTTATATCAAGATTGTGTTAGCCCTTGCCGCTAGCTTTCCTACAAACTTGGTTTCATTGAATTCGGGGTCCGTTTGCAGAAGTTGTGTCCTTAAAAAGGCTGCAGCGGTACTACCGCTCATGGGAGCGGTACTACCGCTTGGAGGGGATGTAATTTTTTTACTACCGCTCTTGGAGCGGTACTACCGTGGCTACTTCCACTCTGGACCAAAAAGTCGTCTTAAGTCCAGCGGTGTTAGGCACATATGTATTATTTTAGTACCACTCGCAAGCAGTAGTACCGTTACCGTTTGAGGTAGTACCACTACCCCTAGCGGTAGTACCGCTCTATGCAGGCTGTGAGCATAATGATTGGATTTTTTCCCACCTATAAAAGGGGGTCTTCTTCGCCAATGAACCTTATCCTTTGAGCTCGTGTTCTTCCCCCATTGTTGACCTTCTCCGAGCTTGCTATCTATCAACCCCTCCATGGATTCTTGCTAGCATTGGGGGGAAAAGAGAGAGGAGATCTAGATCCACATTTCCACCAATCACTTTCTCCTCTATGTGAGGGGAACCCGTTGGATCTAGATCTCGAAGTTCTTGGTTTTCTCCTTCTTGTTCTTTCTCCCATTTCCCTCCCTAGCATTAGTTGTTTTTGTGGGATTTGGGAGAGAAGGACTTGGGCACTCCGTGTGCCCTTGCCATTGCATTTGGTGCATCGGTTTGAGTTCTCCACGGTGATACGTGGAAGTTACAAGTTGAGAAGCTTATTACTCTTAGGTTCTTGGTACACTTGAGCTTGTTCCTCTTAGGTGCTTGGGCGCCCTAGACGGTTGGTGGTGTTCGGAGCTCAATCATTGTGGTGTAAAGCTCCTGGCAAGCGTCGGGGTTTCCAATTTGGTTGCGGAGATCACCCCGAGCAATTTGACGGGTTCCGGTGACTGCCCCAAGGGTTGCCAAAGTGTATGGGTTCGGTGACCGCCCCCAAGGGTTGCCATTTGTACGGGTTCGGTGACCGCCCTCAAGGGTCCCTTAGTGGAATCACGACATCTTGCATTGTGCGAGGGCGTGAGGAGATTACGGTGGCCCTAGTGGCGTCTTGGGGAGCATTGTGCCTCCACACCGCTCCAAACGGATATAACCATCCGCAAGGGTGTGAACTTTGGGATACATCGTCGTCTCCACGTGCCTTTGTTATCTCTTACCCGAGCCCTTTACTTATGCACTTTACTTTCTGTCGTGGAATTGTCATGGCAGATGTCCTAGCAAAAGGACTTAGTCATGGAGCCATCGCAACTAGGAAACAAGAAGGGGTTAATCGGGACAAAGGACACGAGGTTTATACTAGTTCGGCCCCTTACGGTTAAGGTAAAAGCCTATGATCCAGTTTTGAGTGGGATTGCTTATGTCTCGATAACCAGGGAGCGAATCCGCTTAACCTAGTTCTCGAGTTGATGTTACTTTCCCTAAGCCGCCGCTGGGTCGTCCCCTTATATACACGGGTTGACGCCCTGTGGCTTACAGAGTCCCGGCCGGCTCATAAACAGTGTCCGGCTCGGTGACCAATTAATCTTGCCTTACAATACAAGTTATGCCATTATGGCGGTTTATCACTACGGGCCTTAAGTCGCCTTTGGGCTTTGGGCCCTTAACTGAACCGCCATCTTCAAGCTTGATATTGGGCTTCATATGATGAATCGCCATAGCCTAACCCGGCCCCTCCTGGGCGGGTTACACTAGTAGTTATATCCCCAACATTAGGCCCTTTGAAATGGTTCATGTCAATCTTCAATACGTAAGCAAAATCTTCTGCTCTTCTCTTGTATAAAATTTTTGTAACCCGCCATGATGTCATCCTTTCGATTTATGGTGACCCGCCATGATGTCATCTGCCATTAATGCATGTTTCGCCCAACGTATCTCAACAGATTCTTATCTTAATGACCATCCCGAGAATTGAGCCGTCTGAGTAGCTGGATAACCATGTTTCGGCCTCCTCATTTTCCGTGCCCACTCTGTCAGTCTTCCCTTATAAATAGGCACGACTAGGTCTTTCCTCATCCTCCTCTTTCCTTATCTTCTTCCTTTCGCAACCCTACTACCGCTCGAGCTCCGCCGCCGCCGCAGGGCACCTCGTCTTCCTCGACTTCGGCCGCTGCATCAACCTGAGTCAATCCAGAGAACGGCGGCGACCCCCCGCAGTAGATCTGCAGTTGTAAGTCTTCATTTTCCCGCACCTCAGATCCGCATTAGGGTTTTCAAGTTCCTCTGTGTTCTTCATAGTTCATCACAGTTTCTTCATAGTTTCTCCACCGCAACCTCTTCTGATTCAAAAGACAACATATACTCATGCGGTAGTTGTTTTATGTCCATTTTTGATACTAACAGATCCCTTTTCCTTGTACAAAGGCCTCATTAGAACTCACGAACTCATCTGTACTAGGTTTTTAGGTCTAGAATTTTTTCTTTTCTGAACAGCCATTTGATCCAAAATAATAGCTGCAACCTGTGAAACTTGTTTGTACAACACTAAGGCAAAAAACTGTATTTGTTAGATCCATCTAGCCATGGCGGCTCTTATTACCAGTTTAAAACGGGCAATGCTCAATCAATAATCCTGACCACCCATGGCGGCTTAGATAACTTTAACTGCTTATGACGCTCACGGCGGCTTAAATAATCTGACATAATTAGCCATATATCATTAGGCCCCTTTATAAGCCGCCATTCAAAAATATGTATTGAAATATTTCTCTCCGGCTTAAATTTGAACCGGGAATTTTGCTCCATTTATTAGGTTGCATGTCGCCAAAAACAGTATACACGTGCAACTGGGTCCCTTCCATTGTCACCGAAGGCACTTTCAAAGATTTTTTCAAAGTCGGGTACTTACCCGCTAAGAGCGTGATGCCTTATCGCGCTCCTAACTCGGGTGAGGAAAGTCCTCAGCCGAAAGATGACGAAGTTATCGTTTTTACTGACCACATGAACCGGGGCTTTGCACCGCCCGGCTCGAAGTTTTTCCGAGACGTTCGGCATTTTTTCTAGCTCCACCCTCAAGACATCGGATCCAATTCCGTGTCAAATATTTGCAATTTCCAAGTTTTCTGTGAGGTGTACCTACAAGAAGAACTCACCGTTGAACTCTTCAGAGAGTACTTTTATTTGAACCGCCAGACTGAATGCACCAACGGTCCTAGCTTGTAACTGGGTGGAATTTCAATTCAACATAGAAGGGACTCCATCTTTCCTTATGCTTCCTTACCAAGTCATCCAAAAGACTGAACCAGACATGGTTTTACTACAAGGATTCATCTCCGGCTGATGAGAATCCGCTATCGGGTTACCGTGTTGAGCGCCTGGACCCAAAGCATAAACTTCCTGAAAAGCTTACAGCCGCCGAACGGAAAAAGATTGCACCTACCATTGCCAAAGTCAAGGCATTGCTATGAAATGGGCTGACAGGCATTGATTTAGTCAGATGTTGGGTTTCTTGGCGGATCATCCCATTAAGCCGCCGTACCATCTTGATGTGTACTTATACTGGTACTGATAAAGATCCTTTGCGCCACACCTCCGAACCTTTAACTGACGAAGCCCTCAGTGAAATGGTTAAATCTCTCCATGAAGACCCGGAAGATTGTGACAAAGTGGGTCTCGCTCCTTTCTGCAAGCTTAACCCGCCGCCAGATGTAAGCCTCTATGATTTTCTTGTTCTCACTTTATCATTTAAGTATTTTATTAACTCGACCCTTGACCCCTTTTTACAGGCTGACTCAGAATTATGGAAAGCAGAATATGACCACGAGGCTGCTAAAGAGGCCAGGTCTGCCAAGAAGGCCGAAAGGAAAACCGCCAAGAAGACCTTAAGAAAAAGAAGAAAACAAGTGCTTCTGATATGCTCAAGATGGATGATGTTTCTGAGTCAGAGGTATCCCTTGACTCTCTTGGCTCTTTCTTCAATTACCTTATTGACATTAATTACTCTCAGTATGATACGGGAGCCAGCCAAGCAATTGAAGAAGAGGTAATAACTATTTCCTCTGGCTTAGAGCCTTTGCCAAGACCAAAATTTCGACGAGTAACCCGGAAAGTAAGATTTTCACACCCCTTAGCTTATTTAGATCCTCACTTTCTTTTGAAGCAACAGCAACATGAGAACCGCCGCCAAACCGGACTAGTGGAGGTGACGAGTTATCTTCCGGTTTACCAAACATTCCTCCGCGAAAACGTCGAAATGAGGTTCTTTCCCTTAATTACTTTGGGTATCTGCTGAACAAAGCCGTTTTTACCTTCTCACTCTATTGATAATCTTGTAAAAAGGAACTTGCCCATTCTTCCTCTGGCGACTCATCACAAACTGAGTTGCCGGCTTTTAAAACTTCCCCTGGGTAATAGCCATTTACCTTATCTTGCAATTTTTCATACCCTCATATTTGTACTAACTTGTCACTATCTGTATAGCGGACAAGCGCGGCCCAATAAGGCGAAGGTGAACAAACCAATTGAATCATCAAAAACTATTGAGCCGGAACCACAAGCATCTATTCCTGAAGCCTCTGAAAAACGACCGGAAGAGCCTGTTACTGCCACTCCACCTGAGGTTTCGGATCTTAGCGTTGATGATACTACTATCAACCCTTCAACATCCATCCCTCCAAGTCCACCTAAGCCGTCAGAAACTCAAGATGAAGACGTATTAATTACTGGCATTGGCTTTGTAGAACTAGAGAATCCAGTAGCTCTGGCCAAACATACTGCCAATTAAGAAGTTATTGAGAGATGGAAGCAAATGTTTGATATTTCTCACTACCCACAATTGAGAAGTAATGAGATCCTCTCCGGCTATCTTAGCCAGGTCCAGTCCAGCCGCGACCTCGAAATTGACATGGTAAAGCAAATGTGCCGGAAATTTGAGGTATAAACTCTTTCCTTTATTGAACTACCTTTATTATGCGAGTCCCCAAGTCTAGTGCTTATGACACATATGCTGTGGACTTTAGAACAAATGTATAAACTTTATAATATCTTTTACTCAAACCTGTGACGAATCCGGCTTAACCCGTAGCCCTCAAGGGCTAGTTTAATCAATATGAATAAGCCGGTCCTTCGTAGATTTAACAGCAATATGCATTAGCCCCCAAGTGCTTCGTACTATTGCTTGCAAAGTGCTTAGTACTTTACTCTCATGAGCCGCCACTTAGATAAAACCTTCATGATACATTAGCCCCCAAGTGCTAAGTGTTATTGCTGATAAAATACTTGGGACTTATAATCTGAGAAATCCAAATTTTGACAATTCTGTGCTATATATAGGCTGTCACTGCTGAACTTGAATCCCAGCTGAGTGATACCAAGACCCGGCTGACGGCTCAGGAAACTGAGACCCGAAAAGCTGTGTCAAAGTTTGAATTCAGCATGGTCAAAGCAGAAAAATTAAAGACCGGCTTTGAAGCAGAGAAAAAGATATGGGATGATGACAAGACAACTTTAACCCAACATGCTGAGAAAGCTGAGGCAACACTTGAAAAAATGACCGCTGAGCTCACCGGCTTAAAAAACCGTGTTAACCAGATGGTTTCAACTATCTTTGGTAAGCCGCCATATCAAAACCTCAGGGATAAATTATTATGTTGACCATGTAACGTGTTGCTTAATCATTCAATGATATATCCAGGCCCCCGAAGCAGCAATCTCAATGCCGACTTATTGGTAAAGCTAAAGGCTGTATACACTCTCGTTGAGCAGCTGTACACTGGAACTCAACGTACTTTAGCCGCCATCTCACCAACGGGTCAAGGAGCAACCTTGTTGATAGATGTTTTAAAGAAACTCTCCGTGCTGCCTATAAGATTTGAAGAAATAATGCGATCTGCTGCCAGAGCCGGCGCCGTGACGGCTCTAAGCCGGGCCAAGGCATGAGCACCAGAGCTTGACCCGTCTGAGGTGGCTAAAGGGTATCCAAGCCTGAAGGAAGACGGAACACCTTTTGATCAAAAAGACTTTGCAACCTGCGTGAGGGAAATCTGTCCTATGGCTACTCTTATTGCCAATGGCTCAGATCTCTCCAAATACCATCCGGCTTACAACCAGGAGAATAAGAAGATGCCAACTCCGGCTTACAGAGTGATGGATTTGATCCCTCCAATCCATAAGCACACCTTTGCTCCTGAAGTTGATCCTACTAAGCTCATAGATGACGAAGCTAAATTTGAAGCATTATCGGGTATCAATTGGTCATCATCAACTTTTCAGCCAACAAACGAAGACGAAGAGCCGGCGAAGGATGACACGGAAGATGCCGAACGTCAAGGCCAAGAAGACTGAACCGCCCGGCGGCTCTATAACCTTGAGCTTTTGAAAAACAATTTGATCTCATTTGGCCTTGGAGGCATGTAATAGGGTAAAAACTCTGCTTTGTCATGCCATCGTGCATGTTTGAATGCTGTTTAAACCAGCACCTTATATTTGCCATTTTTTGACTTTATCATCTATTTCTGATATGCATAAGAAAATGTTTGAACTGTTCTGCATAGAGAAAATAGATCACGAACACCCTTGGCGGCTTGCCGCAGGGCGGGTCATAACATCTTATGTATAATCATTAATATGTAAAAAGAGTCACAGATAAATCTGTTGTAAACCATCATACCTATGAGCTTTGGATTAGTACTGCCGGTTTATGTAACCCGAACAGTAAGGGTGATAACACAATCTTTGGAGATCATTAGTGCCAAAGACGTAACTTTCCTATATTAGGGACTTATCATCGAAAATCAAGCCGGGTTTCAAACCACATTTACACTTGCATCTTTGAACAAAAAAGTCTCAAGTCAAATAAAGGCTGCTTTCAAATAAAACTTTAAACCAGATAAGAAGAAATAATTGAAGGCTTCTGATTCCAATACGATCAGTGAACCATTCCAATGGGGTTGAGCTAGGATTCGAATACGATCATGTAGCCCCCAGTGGCTTTGGCGTTGCGCCGATCAAGAGGGTACCGACAGCTATGTTCTCTTTGGTTCGAATACGACCTATGTTTGAACAGGAAGCCCCCTAATGACCTTGAGAGTTTTTTTAACGACTCTGATTCGAATACGATCAAAGTCGATTCCCAAAAGGGGTTGAGCTATGCTTCGAATACGGTCAAGAAGCCCCCTAGTGAGCTTGGCAGTGTGCCGATCAAGAGGGTATCGACAACTATGTTCTCTTTGGTTCGAATACGACCTATGTTTGAACGGGAAGCCCCCAAGTGACCATATAAATTTTAACGACTAGATTCGAATACGATCACAAGCCGGATCAATCGGGTCAAGCTAGATTTGAATACGATCAACCCCCAAGTGATTATTTAAAAAGACAATGACAATGACAATGACATATTACCTTTGAGGATGCAAAAAAGGACAGAGGTCCTGCTTTATTATTTATTATAATATATACATCATCAAAATATGTACATCATGAGAGCTGGTGGCTCAAGTGTAGTAAGGCCGAAGATGAGCAATATTCCACGGCCGGCGGGTCTCCACCTCCGACTTACGTGAGTCTTTGTGCTCTCGAACATCGATGAGGTAGTATGACCCGTTGTTCAAGTTCTTGCTGACCACAAAGGGTCCTTCCCAAGGTGGGGATAGCTTGTGCGCGTCGGACTGATCCTGGATGAGCCGGAGCACCAGTCACCTTCTTAAAAGGCTCTGGACTTAACCCGGCAGCTGTGATAGCGACGTAGGTCCTATTGATAAATCGCCGAACGGGCTGCTGCTAAGTCACGCTTCTCATCCAACAGGTCAAGTGCATCCTGACGGGCTTGTTCATTATTAGCTTCAACATAAGCCGCCACGCGGGGCGAGTCATGACGGATGTCACTGGGCAGAACCGCCTCGGCACCATAAAACATAAAGAAAGGCATGTAACCCGTAGACCTGTTGGGGGTAGTATTGATGCTCCATATCACCGAAGGCAACTTCTACCCAACAACCCAGCGTCTGTTGCAAAGGGACCATAAGCCGGGGCATGATGCCTTTTAAGATTTCCTGATTGGCTCTTTCTGCTTGACCATTGGATTGAGGATGAGCCACTGATGAAACATCGAGCCGGATATGCTCACGTTGACAGAACTCCTCCATGGCTCCCTTGGACAGATTAGTGCCATTGTCAATTATAATGTTGTGTGGAAAACCAAAGCGAAAATCACCTTTTTCATGAATTGAACCGCCGTGGCTGCATCACACTTACTGACCGGCTCTGCCTCAACCCACTTTGTGAATTTATCAACCGCCACCAGGAGGTGGTTTTTTTTATCTTTGGACCTTTTGAAAGGCCCAACCATGTCAAGTCCCCAGACTGCAAATGGCCAGGTAATTGGAATCATCCTTAACTCTTGAGCCGGCACTTGAGCTCGTCTTGAAAATTTCTGACACCCGTCACATCTACTGACCAGATCCTCTGCATCAGCGTGAGCCGTCAGCCAATAGAACCCATGATGAAAGGCTTTAGCCACAAGGGATTTTGAACCGGCATGATGACCGCAATCTCCTTCATGAATCTCATGAAGAATTTCTTGACCTTCCTCCGGGGAGACACAACGCTGAAACGCCCCAGTGACACTACGATGATGCAACTCGCCGTTGACAATTGTCATTGACTTAGACCGCCGGGTTATCTGTCTGGCCAAGGTTTCTTCCTCAGGCAACTCGCCCTGGATCATGTAAGCCAGATATGGCACTGTCCAATCTGGGATGACATGAAGAGCCGCCACCAACTGCGCTTTCGGGTCAGGCACAGCCAAGTCTTCCTCTATAGGTAACTTTATAGAAGGGTTATGCAGAATATCCAAGAAAGTATTAGGCGGCACCGGCTTACGCTGAGAGCCCAAACGGCTTAAGGCATCAGCCGCCTCATTCTTTCTGCGATCAATATGCTCCACCTGGTAACCCTTAAAATGTCCTGCAATGGCATCAACTCCACGCTGATAAGCCGCCATGAGAGGATCTTTGGAGTCCCACTTGCCTGATACTTGTTGAGCCACCAAATCGGAGTCGCCAAAGCATCTTAACCGGCTTAAGCTCATCTCCTTAGACATCCAAAGACCATGGAGCAAGGCCTCATACTCAGCTGCATTGTTGGTATAGGGAAACATCAACCGTAGCACGTAACAAAATTTGTCAACTCAAGGGGAAGCTAAAACAACTCCAGCCCCCGAGCCCTCCAATTGCCTTGACCCGTCAAAGTGAATAGTCCAATATGTGTTGTCCGGCTTTTCTTCAGGCATCTGCAGTTCTGTCCAATAATTGATGAAGTCCACCAATGCCTGAGACTTAATAGCCCTGCGTGGTACATACTTTAAACCGTGCGTCCCAAGCTCAATGGCCCACTTGGCGACTCGTCCTGTGGCCTCTCTGTTTTGAATGATGTCTCCCAAAGGAGCAGAACTGACCAAAGTGATGGGATGACCCAGGAAATATTGCTTAAGCTTTCAGCTTGCCATGAACACCCCATAAACGAGCTTATGCCAATGTGTTTATCTCTGCTTGGACTCAATAAGCACCTCACTGATGTAGTAAACCGGCCGTTGAACCGGATGTTCCTTGCCAGCCTCCTTACGCTCAACCACAATGGCAACACTGACAGCACGTGTGCTAGCAGCCACATATAGCAATAGTGGCTCCTTATCAATGGGGGCAGCAAGGACCGGCGGCTCAGATAACTGTCTCTTCAAATCTTCAAAGGCAGCGTTAGCAGCATCACTCCAGACAAAGTTGTCCGTCTTCTTCATCATCTGATATAGCGGTATGGCCTTCTCACCTAGCCGACTTATGAACCGGCTTAGGGTAGCAATACGACCCGCCAGACGCTGAACGCCATTAATACATGCTGTCTTAGCCAAAGAAGTGATCGCCTTGATTTTCTTCGGATTAGCCTCAATGCCTCTGTTGGAAACTAGAAAACCCAAAAGCTTGCCTGCTGGCACTCCGAAAACGCACTTGCTCGGGTTAAGCATCATCTTGTGGACCTGGAGATTGTCAAATGTTTCCTTCAGATCATCTATCAAGGTTTCCTTCTCTCTGGACTGCACCACAATGTCGTCCACATAAGCGTGAACATTGCGCCCAATCTGATTGTGGAGACAGTTCTGCACACATCGTTGATCAGTCGCCTGGGCACTTTTAAGCCCAAAAGGCATAGACACATAGCAAAAGGCTCCAAATGGAGTAATGAAAGCCGTCTTCTCCTGGTCCTTAACTTCCATCTTGATCTGATGATAACCAGAATAAGCATCCACAAAACTCAAACGCTCACAACCCGCCGTAGCATCAATGATTTGATCAATACGAGGGAGAGCAAAAGGATCAGCCGGGCATGCCTTGTTTAAATCCGTGTAATCCACACACATACGCCAGGTGTCATTCTTTTTGAGTACAAGCACCGGGTTAGCCAACCACTCTGGGTGAAAAACTTCAACTATAAATCCGGCCGCCAAGAGCCGGGCCACCTCCTCACCAATAGCCTTGCGCCTCTCCTCATTAAACCGCCGAAGAAACTGCCTGACCGGCTTAAGCTTTGGATCAATATTAAGAGTGTGCTCAACGAGTTCTCTCGGTACACCCGGCATGTTAGAAGGTTCCCACGGTTCTCACGGATGAACTCGATGAGCGTGCTTTCCTATTTAGAATCTAGATTGGCGCTGATGTTGAACTTCTTAGATGAGCCGCTTGGAACACTCTGGGTGAAAAACTTCAACAATAAATCCGGCCGCCAAGAGCCGGGCCACCTCCTCACCAATAGCCTTGCGCCTCTCCTCATTAAACCGCCGAAGAGACTGCCTGACCGGCTTAAGCTTTGGATCAATATTAAGAGTGTGCTCAACGAGTTCTCTCGGTACACCCGACATGTCAGAAGGTTTCCATGATTCTCACGGATGAACTCGATGAGCGCGCTTTCCTATTTAGGATCCAGATTGGCGCTGATGCTGAACTGCTTAGATGAGCCGCCTGGAACAAAATCGACAAGCTTGGTGTCATCGGACGACTTAAATTTCATCACCGGATCGTGCTCCGTGGTTGGCTTCTTCAAAAACGTCATGTCCGCCGGGTCAACATTGTCCTTGTAGTACTTCAATTCCTCTGTTGCACAAACCGATTCAGCATAAGCAGCATCACCTTCCTCGCACTCCAAAGCTATCTTCCGACTCCCATGCACTGTGATGGTGCCCTTGTGACCCGACACCTTTAGCTATAAATACACATAACTCGGTCGTGCCATGAACTTCGCATAAGCCGGTCGTCCAAACAGTGCGTGATATGGGCTCCGTATTTTGACCACCTCAAAAGTTAACTTCTCAGCCCTAGAATCATGCTCTTCCCCAAAGGCCACTTCCAGCTCAATCTTACCCACTGGATACACCGACTTACCAGGCACTACTCCAGGAAAAACAGTGTTGGACGTCTTGTGATTTTTATCAGTCAACCCCATGCGACGAAAGGTCTCATAATAGAGGATGTTGATGCTACTGCCTCCATCCATGAGCACTTTTGTGAATTTATATCCACCAACTTGAGGCGCCACCACTAACGCCAAGTGACCCGGATTATCAACCCATGGAGGATGATCCTCCCTGCTCCATAGAATAGGCTGCTCAGACCATCTCAAATAACGAGGAACCGCCGGTTCAACGGTGTTTACAGCCCTCTTATGAAGTTTCTGGTCCCTTTTGCACAAACTGGTGGTGAACACATGATACTGCCCACTATTCAGCTGCTTCGGGTTACTCTGATACCCGGATTGCTGCTGCTGCTGACCTCCTTGGCCAGATTGCTGATTATAACCACCCTGATTACCTTGAGGGCCTTGAAAATTGGAATTTGAGCCACCACCCGAGCCATGAAAACCGCCACCGTCTGAACCGCCGCCAGGTCCATGACCGCCGTCAAACATATTAGAATTCTTGAAGGCCTTCATGATCGTACAGTCTTTCCACAAGTGCGTGGCTGGCTTCTCCCGGGTGCTGTGTCTTGGACAGGGCTCATTTAACAACTACTCAAGTGTCGGACCTGACCCACCAGACCGAGGAGGTGGCCTCCCCTTTCGTCGTTGATTGTTTCCTTGTGCATTAGCCACAAACTCCGAGCTGCCGTCAGCCTTACGTTTATTATTACCTCCTTGATTCACCGGGTTATGCTGAAGACCCTTAGCTTTTCCGTTCTTCTTTCCCTTCCCTGTCTTTTCCTCATCAGACGCGGGATCCTTGGTACTATCAGATTCGGCATATTTGACTAGAGCCTCCATCAGCTGGCCCATGTCATTATAATCGCGCTTGAGCCGCCCCAGCTTCTTCTTCAGAGGTTCAAAACGACAATTCTTCTCCAACAATAAGACTGCAGAGCCGGCATCCATCTTATGGGATGAATGTATTATCTCCTTCACCCGACGCACTCAATGGGTCGTGGACTCACCTTCCTCTTGCTTGCGATTAGTCAAGTCCACAATCGACATAGGCTACTTGCATGTGTCTTTGATGTTCTGAATGAACCAGGCTTTTAACTCGGCCCAGGAACCAATGGAATTAGGTGGCAGTCCTTTTAGCCAGGTGTGAGCCGTTCCGTCCAGCATCATAGTGAAGTACTTGGCCATCGCCGCATCGCTGACCTCCAGCAACTCCATGGCCATCTCATAGATTTCAATCCATGCCCCGGGCTGTAAGTCAGCCGTGTAATTAGGCACCTTTCGGGGCCCTTTAAAATCCTTGGGCAAGCGCTCATTACGCAGCGCTGGTACTAAGCATGGGACACCTCCGGTTCTTGTGGTTGCACCTGCCTCAATAGAAGTTGCTGGATAAACCGGAAAAGATTGGTAAGCTGCCTGCTGAGCCGCCCCCTCAGCCTCTTGGCGTATTCTGTCCTGATCAACCAAGTTAGGAGCTCCATCACGCGCCGGTTCGCGTCCGCACGGTTGGTCACGGCGCCGGGTGTTGCTTGAAACTGCCGCTGAGTCCATATGCCTGCTATAACTCGGGCTCCAGCTTGGGCGAGGGGTTTAATGAATCATGTCTCGACTATAAGAGTATGCCTCCTGCTGCGCTACAGCCGTCTGGAGGAGTTCTCTAACCCTTCGTGTTTCGATCGTCGTCGGAGAGTCTTCCTCCACTGGGAGAGCCGCCAGCCTAGCCACTGCAGCAACCATGTTCTCCAGAGGATTGGAATAATGACCCGACGGTGTTGGCACATAATGAGGTGGGGCAGTATTCACACGAGGAGGTTCCATCAATTGTGGTTGAACCGGCATCCCAGCCCCGGGGGCTACAACTCGGTCTGTGCCTGGCAGGTTACCGGGCCCTGCACCAGGTGTATGAAAAAGGTTTCGAGGATCATAAACCGGAGGCAGATGGGATTGATACTTCTAGTGCCTTCTCCTCATGACCTCGTTTGATGCATTCATATTCATTGTGAGCTGGAACGCTTCGGATTGAAGCTGCTGAGCTCGAAGATCCAAAGCCGTCTGCTCTGCGGTCAATCTGGTGTCTTCGGCTGCTAGGGTTTCCTTGGCTTGTATTATCTCCTCACGTAATCGTGCCACTTCTGCGTCATGCTCAGCCTGGTCCGCCGGATTAACCGTGGCGGTTAACAGGGTTGTCAGCCTATCCGTGAGATAAATCAGCACCTGATTCGGTGGACGCATAGGGTCTCCTACCCCGGCCGCCGCTGACCCGGAGGTTATTGCTGCCGCGGCCGTAGAGTTTTGACCGGGTTGAGTGCCAGCCATGAAGATTCCTACTCTGCTCGGCAGCTCAAAGGGGTCCGGAATACTGGTGCCGTCGAAACAGCCACCAAGCCTGCCGTCTTGTAGTTGATACAATGAATCCGTCTCACCCATGGACGACTCACCGTCAGAATAGATGGCCGTCTCACCGCCAGACACGGATCCTTCAAAAAATTCCCCTCCATGGATGCATCCCATGAAGGCACGCTTCATGGCGGGCGGAGCCTGGGAGGGTCTCGCACGCTGAGCCGTCTCGATGATGTCGGTGCAGGTGTCCGGCTCAGGGCCCGGCTCACAAATACGGCCGATGAAGACGTGAATTCCGCCAAAGGGGACCCGGTACCCGTACTCAATTGAGCCGGCGTCGGGGCCCCAGCCTGCGTCGTTGATATAGAGCTTGCTGCGACGACTCTTGGTCATCCGGCCCACAGCGTATCCCTTGAGCCCTTCGAAGCTGCCCTTCAAGAACTCAAATCCACCGTGCGCTGGCCCCACGGTGGGCGCCAACTGTCGTGGAATTATCACGGCAGATGTCCTAGCAAAAGGACTTAGTCGTGGAGCCATTGCAACTAGGAAACAAGAAGGGGTTAATCGGGACAAAGGACATGAGGTTTATATTGGTTCGGCCCCTTACGGTGAAGGTAAAAGCCTACGATCTAGTTTTGAGTGGGATTGCTTATGTCTAGATAACCAGGGAGCGAATCCGCTTAACCTAGTTCTCGAGTTGATGTTACTTGCCCTAAGCCGCCGCTGGGTCGTCCCCTTATATACACAGGTTGACGCCCTGCGGCTTACAGAGTCCCGGGCGGCTCATAAACAGTGTTCGGCTTGGTGACCAATTAATCTTGCCTTACAATACAAGTTATGCCATTATGGCAGTTTATCACTACGGGCCTTAAGTCGCCTTTGGGATTTGGGCCCTTAACTGAACCGCCATCTTCAAGCTTGATATTGGGCTTCATATGATGAATCGCCATAGCGTAACCCGGCCCCTCCTGGGCGGGTTACACTAGTAGTGATATCCCCAACACTTTCTGATAGCCATATTGTTTCTAGTCTTATATCTTGCTGTCACCTAGTTGTTTATCTTGCTTAGCATAAGTTGTTGGTGCACATAGGCGAGCCTAGTCATTTTAGGTTTTGTGCTTGACAAATTAGCCGCTAGTTTTATTCCCCATTTGTTCAAGCCTAAACCGTAATTATTATAAAGCGCCTATTCACCCTCCTCTAGGCGACATCCACAATCTTTAAATTGGTGTCAGAGCCTCGTCTCTCTTTATTAGGCTTTATCGCCTAGTGAGTAAAGATGTCGACTAGGGGATTAGGATTCTCTGACACTCTTAGTTTTGATGGCACAAATTTTGATGTTCGGGTAATTTGCATGCCTAATCTCTTTAGGGTCATGGACCCAAATTTAGAGCGAATTGTAGATATGGGGTTTTCTCCTCCAAAGGATCCCCAAAGATTATGTTTAGAGGATGAGAAAAACTCTTATCTCAATGCTCAAGCTTCTAATGTGCTCTTTGATGGTTTGAGCAATGTAGTTATATTTCAACTCATGCCATTTCGGGATGCTCATGAGTTGTGGACAAAGCTTCAAGATAAATATGGCGTGTCCAAGATTTGTGGGGATGATTGTTCTCCCTCCACCTCCGGCCGTGTTGCCTTCTCGACTTCTTCTACTTCACCTACATGTGGATTGCCACAAGGTAATGCTATGGTGAGTAGTGTTGGTCATTGCAATGATGATAGTGTGCTTATCATTGATGACTCTTCATCACTATCTTGTTGCAATGCTCCATCTTTGGACTTTAACGCTTCGTGCACCTTACATGTTTCACATGCTTGTGTTGATAGTCCGTGAATATCATGTAGAAATTGCTTGACTAAATCTCATGATGACATGCTTGCTATATCTTGTTGCCATGATAAAAAATGCATGTATTTCCTCGAGTTGTTGTGCTAACAATGTAGAGGAAACCCAACACTCCATGGAACAAGATGTGGTCTTGAAAGGTGCTTCAAGGGATCCTACATCATCATCAATTGCTTTTTGCCTTATGGCTAAGGCTTCAAAGGTATCTCCTAATTTGAACCCCAATATGTCTCTTGATGATGATGTTGATAATGATAATGATGAAGAGAATGATAATGTTGCCTCCTTAAAAATTAAGGGGGAAATGATTTTTAAAGCTCTTCATAAAAATAAAATTACTCGTTCCAACTTCATGGAAATCATGATCATTGGCATTGAGGGCAAGAAATATATTGAGGAGTTGGAATCTCATATCGAGGAGCATGAGGTGACCATTGATAAAATGGAAGTTCATGAGCGTGATCATGCTAATGAGATTGCGGACCTCTCTCAAGCTCTTGAACTTGAACAAACCACCAAGGAATCTCTTGAGGAGATTTTTGCTCTAGAATTATCTAGAGTAATTTAAAATCTCAAAACGAAAAAAAGATATTTGAAACTAATTGCCGGTTTGATGTGTTTTAAAAATGTACATCCCATTTCTCATTACTGATAGGCCATTTTCTCGGCCAGCCGAATGAAGCTCTCCTCGTCTTGAAAGATTTGCAGCCCAACAGGACTGACAAAGCGACTTACTTGGGAAATCACAAAAAAACTGGGCTGTGGCCTTGGACCCAGCTGCCAGCCTCTCCATGTACAGTACTCTTCTGATGGAAGTCGGTCCTTGACCACATTGAGCACGCCGCGCCGAGAGCACCAAGGTGGTGGACGACGGCGAGGCCTAGGAAGGGGACGACGCGGAGCCGGGGAAGACGCGGCAGTGGATGCCCACGCGGAGAGGAGTACGAGGGTTCACTGGTTCGGCTGCGGCGTGAGGCTCTTTGTCGCCGCAGAATAACAGGGGTGTGGGTGAGTAGAGGATACCTGGGCCAGCGGTGGGAGTAGTAGGGGGCGGTGAGGCCTCCGCGGCATCACAGCCGGCCACGAGAGGCAGGAGCACGCGGCACGACCGGCGCTGCTTTGGGCGGCTGGAGCAAGAAGACCAGAGGTTGAAGAAGCACTATGGTCATTGGATGGACATCGTACGGTCACTGGAGCTAGAATCGTTCATATTGACTAAGTTGACAAAGCCCTCCGTCCTCGTCAACTTAGTAGGCCCACAAGTCAGCCACCCACTATGGTGGGTCCCAGCTAGCAGGGGGTATGCATTTTTTGGTGCGTAATAAGGAGGCACTTCCTTGCGTGCGAAGATATAGCTGGTGGGTCTGACCTGTCAGCGGGGGGACATTTTTTTCATGAAATACAGAAGCCCTTCCCACGTACAGTGCACGTACAGTGCATAATAAGGAGGAACTTTCCTTACGTGCGACCATGGACCTCGTGGGTCCCAGCTGTCAGGCTTTCCACGTACAGTCCTCTTCCGATGAATCTCGTATGTTGACCCTGCCGCGCCGAGCGCACCGAGGCGGTGGACGACAGCAATGCCCCAGACTGGAACGACCCGGAGATGGGGAAGACGCGGCAGTAGAGTCGCAGACAGAGAGGAGTGGGAAACTTGACTGGTTCGGGTGCGGGTTGGGCCTACACTCGGCAGAGAATAACAGGAGGTGCGGAGTGGAGGGATGGCCTGGCCGTCAGCGGGGTAGCATTTCGCTGAGGAGCGCAAAACAACGCCGCTGGACGCCGAAGGCTGGAGCAGGCAGTTTCGGCAGCGCTGGCGGAAGAAGACAAGAGATTGAAGAAGAATGCCGGCCGTTGGATGTAAATCCGACGCCTTCTTAGGCTTCGACCTACTGGCCCACATGTCAGCCAGTCCATTTGTTTTTTAGTCCATTTGGTGGGCTGGGTGAAACAATGATGTAGCATCTATGCAGCCCGTTTAAATCCCATTTGCATTTTTCTCGAAATCCGCGGACTTGCTGGGCTGGGTGAAAATATCATGTTGGGCTAGACGAAGAAATGTTATAAAAACATAAACACATGATTGCACATCCGTAAAACATTTGCAAGCTTATGTACGCAATCACTAGGAGTTAACTTGGCAAGTTATATATAAACAATTATTATTATTATTTTGTAAAAACTTTCAACTTACGAAATAAAATATCATTTTAATTTGATGAGTTAATAGTGCATTGGGGTATTATTATTTTTAGGCTAGGCGTGGGACAGTTGAGTTGGTTCTAGGGAAAATCTTTGGGAGAAAACTCAGTTTACATCGAAAAAGAAAGTGGGAGAAAATTCAGAGACCTGCTGGGTCCACCTGAGGAGAGGAATATGTTGGGAGGAAGGAGATTCAAAGCACGGCAGCCGAGTGAACTAGTTTTTTTTACGGACAAGTTAAATAATTTACATACATAAGCAAATAGCCACTAAAAAAGCAATCAGGTTAATGGGTTCTTAAAAGAAATATTTCGGACAAAACAGATAGTTACGACACATAGGCTAATGCATGAAACACTCAGATGATAAAGGTGATTATAAATAGATAAAGTACAACATCTAGACCTTCCTGACACGCTTGATCATGACGCTGCGGCTGTCCGTGTACTCGTCGGTTACGGGAAGCAAACACGCCCTCATGTCCAAGATCTGCCTCTACATGTCGTAGCATGCGTATGCGTCCTTGGCCGCGTAGGTTATGTAGGCTAGATTTAGAGGTACCTCGCACGTGTTCAGGTCGTCTTCTTTCATGTTGGCCTATCAGGGGTCGATGATGGTCTCAGCGAGGTCAATCACGGAGTCCTTCTCCTGCCCGTTGCTGATGATCTTGTATTGCTTCTGGATATCGACAAGCTTGTTGCACCAGATGGCCGAATCGTCATGTTCTTCCTTCTCTCCACCGTAGCGAAGGTGCAGTCGGCGCTGCCGATGAAACAGGAGAATGCTCCAGAACCTGGTGCAACCATAGGACTGAGGCGAGGCAGAGCTTCACTGAGTCCGTATCGTTGGTGTACATCACATTCAACTTGGTGCAGCCATAGGACTGAACGGCCAACTAACTCCTTGCTGAAGTCCATATCCAGCAGGCTCACCCCTCGGATCACCATTGGAGTCTCTTCGAGCGAACGAGTGTGTAGGCGGCGGCAGCAGTTCATTTTTCAGCTCTTGGGGAACTGGATTCAACAGTAAGCTGAGTGTGTACAGGCGACAACAGTTACTACCCCTCCCTTGTTCGCTGCACGCCCGACAGAAGATGCACCCTCGGCGCATTCAAACGCCTCCATTAAGAAACCTACTCCGGCCACACGTCGGTTCACGAGCGGGTCTGTATTGGTATTGTAATAACAGGAGTTAGAGCTCACTTTACTTAAATTTAATTAGCTTTAATAGAAATTTATACTTAAAACAAGCAATGCATTGGCTCGTTCTATCAGTGCCACGGGATCAACATGCACAACAATTAGAAATATTATTCTCAGGACGCACATGATCAGCACATTTGTCGCACTTTCACAAAGATGATACTACCAAGTTTGAACTGTTTGTTATGGTTGATGTCCTCTGCATCATCATGCCGTGTTTCCCAGCTTGCAAGATTCAGAACCAACAAATATGATCCAAATAATAAGTACAACAAATATGCCTACACATCTCATTGATTCCCAGCTTGCAAGATTCAGAACCAACAAATAAGATCCAAATAATAAGTACAACAAAGATGCCTACACATCTCATTGATTCCCAGCTTGCAAGATTCAGAACCAACAAATAAGATCCAAATAATAAGTACAACAGAGATGCCTACACATCTCATAGATTCCCAGCTTGCAAGATTCAGAACCAACAAATAAGATTCAAATAATAAGTACAACAAAGATGCCTACACATCTCATTGATTCCTAGCTTGCAAGATTCAGAACCAACATGTCGGTGTCAAAACAGGCGGATCTCGGGTAGGGGGTCCCGAACTGTGCGTTCAGGCGGATGGTAACAGGAGACAAGGGACACGATGTTTTTACCCAGGTTCGGGCCCTCTCGATGGAGGTAATACCCTACTCCTGCTAGATTAATATTGATGATATGGGTAGTACAAGAGTAGATCTACCACGAGATCAAGGAGGCTAAACCCTGGAAGCTAGCCTATGGTATGATTGTTGTTCGTCCTACGGACTAAAACCCTTCAGTTTATATAGACATCGAATAGGGTTAGGGTTACACAGAGTCGGTTACAATGGTAGGAGATCTACATATCCGTATCGCCAAGCTTGCCTTCCACGCCAAGGAAAGTCCTATCTGGACACGGGACGAAGTCTTCAATCTTGTATCTTCATAGTTCAGGAGTCCGGCCAACGGTGATAGTTCGGCTATCCGGACACCCCCTAATCCAGGACTCCCTCAGTAGCCCCCGAACCAGGCTTCAATGGCGATGAGTCCGGCGCGTTGATTGTCTTCGGCATTGTGAGGCGTTTCTTCTCCAAATTCCATATACTTGTCGAATAGTGTCCGGCTTCTGATAAATGCTGCGCTCGTTGGCTTCTACGCCCAATAATGGCCATCTTCCACGTGTTTGAATGAATGCGAAAAGCCAGGGTATTTTTACACTTACCCCCCTAGCTACGCAAATGAGCCGCCTATAAAAGGGATGAGGATCTAGATCTGAGTCACACCATCCCCCCTCCGCGAGCTTTCATTGGAGCGCCTCTGACAAAAACCCATTCCATCATGGACAGTCGACGCGGCTCCTCCTCTCGTGCTCCCAGCCCTCAGCCTGGAAATTGGGAGAGATGCTCAGTCCCGCATAGCGAGCTAGTTATACTCCAAACCAAGGGATTTCTTCCCCCGGCCTTCATGGTTCCGGTTCGAGCCGGACTTGCCACCTACAAGGGCGGAAAGCAAGCGGAGAGTGTCCCCGATCCCTCTAAAGGAGAGCGGGTGTGCTTTATCTCTTATCTAGTAAGAGGACTCGGATTTCCAATTCATCCGTTTCTCCGGGGGCTCTTGGAGTTCTACGGCCTCCAGTTGCACCACCTTACGCCTGCCTCCATTTTGCACATCGCGGGCTTCGTGGCCCTTTGGAAACTGTTCTTGGGCATCGAGGCTCATTTTGCGCTGTGGTAGAGATTATTCTGTTTAGTACCCCGTTCTCATGAGGGGTCAATATATCAAGTGGGCGGAGCCGAACTATGGCGCATCGCCGGACCGGATATCTATCCGGAACCCCGAAGAAGGCGTCCGAAGACTGGCCTTCGGAATGGTTTTACATGGAGGACGTCCCGCTGCTGGATCCTGTTCGGATCGGCCTTCCGGTGTTTTGCAATGATGGCGCCCGCGGAGCCCCCAGAGGGAAAATGACCGGGACGTCCTTTACTTGATGAGCCGAATAAGATTACTGGCTCATGCCGGATTGACCATGATTGGAGTCATGGCAATCAGCATTATGAGGGGAGTGCAGCCGCTCCAATATAGGGGCCACCCCATGTGGGACTTCAATGGGGAGGACGATGCCACCCGCCATGGCCGCAAAGGGCCGGGATCGGTCACCGAACTGGTGAAGACCTTGTCCGCCATGTACAAAGGGGAAGAGGAGGATTGTCTCCGCGTCAGTCCACTGAGCGGGTTTTCTTCGAATAATCCTCGAAGTTGGGTAAGCAAATATCTTTGTGGCCTGTCCGATCCATGTTCCCGTGGTTAAATATCTCATTTCATGGTTTCTACGCAGGAACTGCGCCGGGCCGTGGAGAAGATACACAGCCCGCCCCACAACCCGAGGATCCGGAGCGGTCCCTCGATCCGGCCTCCGAAGAGGACCCGGATATAAAGGTGGAGCTGATCGACGGGGTGTTCCACCAACGTAGCATCGACAATGCTTTGGTTGCCATTACGGCCGACTACCCCGGATTATTCCCGGCCTCCCAGGTAACCGTGACCGAAGTCCGGATACCATGACCCACCCGTGCTTTACTTCTAATCACCACATATTTGATGGAGTTCCGCAGGGGGTGCCTTCGAGGCAGGAGGCCGAGCCCGCGGCGGCTAGCCAACAAGGGGCAGTACGGCCCCGCAGGCTAAAAAGAAGTGCGGCCCGGATCGAAACTCCGCCGCAACGGTATAGCGCGTCACCATATTCCAAGGATTGATTCTTGGAAGGCGTACTAACGCTGGTGCTCTTTTCAGGAAAAAGAGCGCTCGCCGGACTGAGTCCGGAGAGGTTGCCAATCGAACCTCCGCCAGCCAGGTTCCAAAGCCGGGTCCAGAAGCGGAGGCGAGCACGAGGCGTGCGTCGGATGCTCCTCCGACAGAGGATGCCGACAGATTGTCCGCCACCAACTCCGAGGTGGAGAGCGCCATGAATCACAGGCGCCGCCGGACAGTTCTTCGTGATGCATGTTTCTCCCAAGAGGCCTTGAATGCCTTCAATTGGAGATGCACCTGCGTGCCTCTCAAGATGGTCTAGCGAGCCACGGAGAAGTATGTAAAGGACATCGGGTGAGGAAATTTGTGATTATATATGCCAAGAGTCCCCGAGACTTAAAATAGTTAGAATAACTGATTTAAGGATCATTTGTTATGCATGATCTTACAAAAAGAATACCCGACTATCCGGAGCTTGAAGAATGCAAGGCCCAACTTGAGGCCGCACTAGCCTCTGTGGTGAGCCACGAGACCCCTCCGTAATATATGCCTCAAAAGATAAATAGTTTATGAAGTGCGGCGTGTGTGTAAATCTGACAATAGTATTGCAGATGGCGCCGGACTAGATCCGGACAAGCAACAGCTCTTGCGCCGGTTGAAGGCCGGCGAGAGCGTGCTTACGAGGGTGCGGCAGGAGAAAAATAACCTCCAAGATGCCAACACCCAACTGGGTGAGGAACTAAAGGATGTTCGTGCCCAGTTGTCTGACTCCGTAAAGGAGAATCGACGGCTTCGTCGCGCCATTTTCAGTAAGTGCTTGAACGAACTTTGAAAGAGTTCGGCGAGGAAGACGACTAACATAAACATGTACGTAGGTTTGCTCACAGGTCGTCCTGAGGAGGAGATTCCCAGTTCTTCGGGTGATCTTCTTCCCGAACTGCGTCGGCTACCTGACGAACGAGTTTGGCGGTGATGAAAGCGTCGCCGAGCCTTGTGGCTATCTATATCCCTGCCGAAGGCATTGGGGAGCTGGCAGAGCGGCTTCAAGGAGCACGGCGGCACTTCCGACTATGGAAGATATCGGCCTGCCGTCAAGGCGCCAGGGAGGCCTGTGCCATGGTAAAGACGCGGTACACGAAGGCTGACCCAAACCACGTGGCCAAGGTCGGACCTGTGGGGCCTGATGGGAAGGAGATCCCTATAAGCTTAGTGTACGACCAAGTAGAATTGGCCGCCAAGTATTCCCAGCAAGATTGTAAATTAGATAGCCTATTAGGTGGCATTGAGGAGGAATACAATTAGTCGAGTTGACTATGTAATTGAATAGGACATGAAAAAATGTCTTCTAGCCAGATTATAGATGGTTTGTCATAGCGGACCTTTTCGCTTTGACCTCAGGACCCAATAGTCCGGAATGTGTCCGAATACCCTCGCGGTTATGTAAGAACCGAGGCATGCGTGGAGACAAGGCGTAGGGGTCATTATTGCTGTATCAGACAAGGGCCCAACTAGTTATGTTATATTACATGGATAGTAAGAAACATCTTCCAGGGAGAATAGTTCCGTTAAGGGTTCCTTTCCCTGGGTGGCATGCCCTAAAGTGCATGTCCAAAGTGCTAAGAAAGCAGAAAATCATCTGGGGGCAGATGGATAAATAGTTAAAAATCATCTTTCAGTTCACCGACTGAATATTCCCTTAAGAACCCTAGCTTTCGGCTTCACCCGGTCGAGGTACACATCCGGCTGACCCGGCAGTAACAATCGCAGAGGTGCTCCCTTTACTACCTAGCCGAACAATCGGGAACATAGGGGTAAGCACAGGAGCCAGGCAACCCAGCTTGGCCAAAACTTAAGTCATATCGATGCATATAATGGTGAGTAAAAGGCACATGCGTAAGTTTGACACATGTGTTGGGCATGAAGCCCGTATAAATAAGCTTCTGTTAAAGAAGCCCCCAGGTATAATGAGTGCGGACAGCGCGTCAAGTATGTGCGAACAAAGTGCAAACGAGCCTCTAAAGGCTTCAAGAAGAAGGAGGAGGAAGGAGAGAAATAAAAGACAACAAAAATGGAAAATGTGTACGGAGGAAGGAGACGAACTCGGAGTCCGGCGCTTAGGCGTAGAATCTTCGTAGACGGGCTGCGTTCCATGGGTTCGGCTCGAGTCGGTTATCCGATGCGTTTCGCAGATAGTATGCTCCGCCGGTCAGGACCTGGTCGATGATGAAGGGACCTTCCCATTTGGGCTTGAGTTTGTCCTTTTTCTTGTCCGGCAGGCGTAGAACTAGTTCGCCAACGTTGTAAGCTTGGGCCCGTACTTCCCTGCTTTGATATCTTCGAGCCTGCTGTTGATAAAATGCGGAATGAGCTTTTGCCACGTCGCGCTCCTCCTCCAATGCGTCCAAACTGTCCTGCCGATCGAGCTCGGCTTCTCTTTCTTCATACATGCGCACGCGAGGTGAGTCATGCATTATGTCGCAGGGCAAGACTGCCTCTGCGCCGTACACCATAAAAAATGGTGTGAATCCGGTAGTACGATTGGCGTGGTCCGCAGCCCCAGTCTGGTCGAGCTCCTTAACCCAAAGTCGTGTTAGATTCCTTGAGGACCGCACTAGTCTGGGTTTAATGCTGCTCATGATTAGACCGTTTGCTCGCTCGACTTGACCGTTGGTTTGAGGGTGATAGACTGAGGCATAATCAAGCTTGATGCCCATGTTTTTGCACCATAGTTTGACCTCATCGGCCGTGAAGTTGGTGACTTTATCAGTGATGATACTGTGGGGGACACCGTAATGGTGCACTACCCCTGATTTGAAGTCTATCACCGGCCCGGATTCGGCCGTTTTAATAGGCTTGGCCTCTATCCATTTGGTGAATTTATCCACCATGACCAATAGGTATTTTTGCTTGTGGGTTCCTCCCTTAAGGGGTCCAACCATGTCAAGCCCCTGCACATGACGGCCGGTGATGGGTATAGTTTTGAGGGCGGTGGGTGGCATGTGGCTTTGGTTAGCAAAAAGCTGGCAACCAACGCATCGTTGGACTAAATCCTGCGCATCTGCCCGGGCCGTCGGCCAATAAAATCCTGTACGGAAGGCCTTGCCTACAAGGGCCCGGGCTGCAGCGTGGTGCCCACCCAGTCCGGCATGAATTTCAGCCAGGAGGTTTCACCCTTCCTCTTCGGAGATACACCTTTGAAGGACTCCTGTTGTGCTTTTCTTATAGAGCTCTCCCTCATGGACTTTATAGGCTTTGGATCGCCGTACTATGCAGCAAGCCTCATTTTGGTCTTCGGGGAGTTCCTGCCTAGTTAGGTAGGCTAGGAATGGCTCCGTCCACGGGGCGATAACCGCCATTATTTCGTGGGAGGAGGGTGTTATCTCGGTGGCAGAGCCTCCGATTGTGTCAGAGTGTTCGGTGTCAGGCAGTGCGGTTGGGTCCGGATTGTTATTTCTGGACTCCCCTTCCCATAGTATGGATGGCTTGAACAGCCGTTCCAGGAAGATGTTGGGTCCGGATTGTTATTTCCGAACTCCCCTTCCCATAGTACGGATGGCTTGAACAGCCCTTCCCATTTTGTTTGAGGTCTTTTGGAATATCCAATTGTGACAGAGCTCGGATCTTGGCTGGGTTTGCTTCAATTCCTCTACCGGACACAATGAAGCCCAGGAGCTTTCTGGCTGGAACGCCGAAGACGCATTTTTCCGGATTGAGCTTAATGTCATATTTTCGGAGATTGTCGAATGTGAGCCTCAAGTCGTCTACTAGAGTTTCGGCATGCTTGGATTTGACAACCACGTCATCTACATATGCTTCCACTGTTTTGCTGATCTGGTTTGCCAGACATGTTTGAATCATGCGCTGATATGTTGCGTCGGCGTTTTTGAGCCCGAAGGGCATTGTGTTGAAGCAGAATGGGCCGTATGGAGTGATGAATGCTGTTGCTGCTTGGTCTGGCTCCGCCATCTTGATTTGGTGGTAGCCGGAGTACGCGTCGAGGAAGCACAATGAGTCGTGTCCTGCTGTAGCCTCGATAATTTGATCAATGCGAGGGAGGGGGAAGGGTTCCTTTGGGCAAGCCTTATTAAGGTCTTTGAAATCAACACATAGGCGCCAGGATTTATCCTTCTTTGGTACCATCACCAGATTTGCTAGCCAGTCCGGATGTTTTATATCTCTAATGAATCCGGCTTCCAGAAGTTTGGCTAGCTCCTCTCCCATGGCCTGTCTCTTGGGTTCGGAAAAGCGCCGAAGAGCCTGTTTGACTGGCTTGAATCCTTTTAGGATATTTAGGCTGTGCTCGGCCAGCCGACGTGGGATTCCTGGCATGTCTGAAGGGTGCCAGGCAAAATGTCCCAGTTTTCTCGTAGAAATTCTCGTAGTGCGGCGTCTACATCAGGGTTTAATTGTGCCCCAATGGAGGCCGTCTTTGCAGGGTCCGTTGGGTGGACTTGGAATTTGACTATTTCATCCGCTGGTTTAAAAGAGGTGGACTTGGATCTTTTATCAAGTATCACATCGTCCCTGTTCACCGTGGAGCGCATCACGGTGAGTTCCTCGGCCGCTAGGGCTTCGGATAGTGCCTCGAGGGCTAGTGCGGCTGTCTTGTTTTCGGCGCGGAGTGCTATGTTCGGATCACTAGCGAGAGTGATGATTCCGTTAGGTCCGGGCATTTTAAGCTTCATGTACCCATAATGGGGTATAGCTTGAAAAATTGTGAATGCCTCTCGCCCTAATAAAGCGTGATATCCGCTGCTGAACGGGGCCACTTGAAATGTGACCTCCTCGGACCTGTAATTGTCCGGCGAGCCGAACACTACGTCCAGTGTGATTTTTCCTGTGCAGCATGCTTCCCGGCTAGGGATTATTCCTCTAAAGGTTGTGCTACTTCGCTCAATGCGGTTCCAGTCTATTTCCATTTTTCAGAGGGTTTCCTCGTAGATGACGTTTAGTCCGCTGCCGCCATCCATGAGTACCTTAGTAAGGCGAAAGCTGTCCACTATTGGACTGAGGACCAATGCGGCTGGTGCTCGGGCTGTTCGGAATTTGGGTTCGTCACTGGCATTAAAGGTAATAGCCGTGTCACTCCATGGATTTATTGTTGCTACTTGGTAGACTTCGGCAAGGTTGCGGAGTGTTCGTTTCCGCATGTTATTTGATGCGAAAGTCTCAAAGACTGTTAATACCGTACTGGTGTTGCTTCGCTCAATGCGGCACCAGTCTATCTCCATTTTTCGGAGGGTTTCCTCATAAATGAGGTTCAATCCGCTGCCACCGTCCATGAGTACCTTGGTGGGCGAAAATCCACTATCGGATCGAGGACCAATGCGGTGGTGCTCGGGCTGTTCAGAATTTAGGTTCGTCACTGGCATTAAAGGTAATAGCCGTGTCACTCCATGGGTTTATTGTTGCTACTTGGTAGACTTCGGCGAGGCTGCGGAGTGTTCTTTCCGCATATTATTTGATGCGAAAGTCTCGAAGGCTGTTAATACCGTACTGGTATCCTTGGGTTGGTGCTCTAGAGCTAGAAGCTCTTCGCCACTTTTGGCCACCTGCCGTAGTATCCAACATGCTCGAAGGCTATGAGTTGGAGTGGCGCCCTCTGTGCTATGAATTTTGCAGGGTCCGTTTAGCCAACCCTCCAGTACGGTTCCGTGCCCTTTAGGGGGTTTTTGTTTTTTGGTGTATAACCCAGGTGCTTGGTGATGATGCACCCTTTTATTTCGGACTAGGGCTGTATTCGGGGCCGGATTATCCCAAAATTTACTTTCGGTTTTCCAAGCACTCTCCATCGCACAGTACTTTTGTACTATGGTCGCCAAGTCAGCAAAGCGTGTAATTTCGCGACGACTTATGGCGTTTAGGATTCCCTTGTGTTGGGGAACGTTGCATGAAATAAAAATTTTCCTACGTTCACCAAGATCCATCTATGAGTTCATCTAGCAACGAGTGAGAGAGATGCATCTACATACCCTTTGTAGATCGCGTGCGGAAGCGTTCAAGAGAACGGGGTTGAGGGAGTCGTTCTCGTCGTGATCCAAATCACCGGAGATCCTAGCGCCGAACGGACGGCTCCTCCGCGATCAACACATGTACGGTCAGCGTGACGTCTCCTCCGTCTTGATCCAGCAAGGGGGAAGGAGAGGTTGATGAAGATCCAGCAGCACGACGGCATGGTGGTGGATGCAGCAGTACTCCGGCAGGGCTTCACCAAGCAAGCGGGAGGAGGAAGAGGTGTAGCAGGGGAGGGGCGCCAAGTGCAAGGGTGTGGCTGCCTCCTCCCCTCTATATATAGGGTCCCTGAGGCGCCGGCCCTAGGAGATGGGATCTCCTAGGGGGGGCGGCGGCCAAGGGGGGTGGAGTACCCCCCAAGGCAAGTGGGGCGCCCCCTCCCCTAGGGTTCCCAACCCTAGGCGCAGTGGGGGGGCCCAGGGTTGGTGCACCAGCCCACCAGGGGCTGGTTCCCCTCCCACTTCAGCCCATGGGGCCCTCCGGGATAGGTGGCCCCACCCGGTGGACCCCCGGGACCCTTTCGGTGGTCCCGGTACAATACCGGGTGACCTCGAAACTTTCCCGATGGCCGAAACAACACTTCCTATATATAATTCTTTACCTCCAGACCATTCCGGAACTCCTCGTAATGTCTAGGATCTCATCCGGGACTCCGAACAACATTCGGTTTGCTGCATACTCATATTCATACAAGCCTAGCGTCACCGAACCTTAAGTGTGTAGACCCTACGGGTTCGGGAGACACGTAGACATGACCGAGACGGCTCTCCGGTGAATAATCAACAGCGGGATCTGGATACCCATGTTGGATCCCACATGCTCCTCGATGATCTCATCGGATGAACCACGATGTCGAGATTCAAGCAACCCGTATACTATTCCCGTTGTCGACGGTATGTTACTGCCGAGATTCGATCGTCGGTATCCCAATACCTCGTTCAATCTCGTTACGGCAAGTCACTTTACTCGCATCCGTAATGCATGATCCGTGACCAAACACTTGGTCACTTTGAGCTCATTATGATGATGCACTACCGAGTGGGCCCGGTGATACCTCTCCGTGTACGGAGTGACAAATCCGATCTCGATCCGTGTCAACCCGCAGACACTTTCAGAGATACCTGTAGTGCACCTTTATAGTCACCCGATTCGTTGTGACGTTTGGTACACCCAAAGCACTCCTACGGTATCCGGGAGTTTACGATCTCATGGTCTAAGGAAAAGATACTTGACATTGGAAAAGCTCTAGCAAAGCGAACTACGATATTGTGCTATGCTTAGAATTGGGTCTTTGTCCATCACATCATTCTCCTAATGATGTGATCCCGTTATCAATGACATCAAATGTCCATAGTCAGGAAACCATGACTATCTATTGATTAACGAGCTAGTCAACTAGAGGCTCACTAGGGACATGTTGTGGTCTATCTATTCACATGTGTATTACGATTTCCGGAAAATAAAATTATAGCATGAATAAAAGACAATTATCACGAACAAGGAAATATAATAATAATCGTTTTATTATTGCCTCTAGGGCATATTTCCAACACCTTGTCCGTGCAATTATTGCAGAAAAGTGAGATTGCGTCCTTCTCTCGGCAGTCCTTTATCCTGTCCATAACCAGGAGGAATCTGGCCCAGTAATGATGTACTGTTTCAGCGGGGTCTTGCCGAATCCGGGATAGATCGCTAATATTTGGGTGGGCGGGTGGAACTAGATCCGGAACCCGTCAATTTAAGACTCGAGGGCGAAGTTTCGAACTTGGAAGTTTGGATTTTGAATGCTATCCAATGAATCCAACCCGCCGCCTGACTTCAGGTTCAGGGCTTGATCGACATCCGTCCCTCTGCGGGAATCCGGCATGGAGGGATCGAGAATCCGGACGTACTAGTCCTTAAGATAGAATAAGAGTCGCCGTATTGCTCCTCTATCACAGCAACATGATGCGTGGCCTGGGGAGAGTTGATCTCTCTCAGATCGGTTTTAGGCCCGATCTGGTCGTAGTCTGTGGCGACTCCCAGGGCGGCAATGCGATCCAAGAGCTCGTTTACGGAGGAGAGCTCGATCGGATCTAACTGCTCGGCAAGTTCCGAGTTAACGTGAAGATTGGTTTCGATGACCCGAGAAGTCATCGTCGGCCCAGTGGCCGAACTGGCGGTCATAAGAAAACCACCTAACCAAAAAGTCTGACCAGTGGCCAAGGCTCCTTTGGCGATAGTATCGTCTTTAAAGACGGGATGAGGCATCCTTCCTGACGGCGACGACACAGAGGAACTCTCAATGAAAGCACCAATGTCGGTGTCAAAACCGGCGGATCTCGGGTAGGGGGTCCCGAACAGTCCGTCTAGGCGGATGGTAACACGAGACAAGGGACACGATGTTTTTACCCAGGTTCGGGCCCTCTCGATGGAGGTAATACCCTAATCCTGCTAGATTAATATTGATGATATGGGTAGTACAAGAGTAGATCTACCACGAGATCAAGGAGGCTAAACCCTAGAAGCTAGCCTATGGTATGATTGTTGTTCGTCCTACGGACTAAAACCCTTCACTTTATATAGACACCGAATAGGGTTAGGGTTACACAGAGTCGGTTACAATGGTAGGAGATCTACATATCTGTATCGCCAAGCTTGCCTTCCACGCCAAGGAAAGTCCCATCCGGACACGGGACGAAGTCTTCAATCTTGTATCTTCAGAGTCCAGGAGTCCGGCCAACGGTGATAGTTCGGCTATCCGGACACCCCCTAATCCAGGACTCCCTCACAACCCATTAGAGCGTTTTGATAAAGTGAATATCGGGATTAAATCCATCTTGGCTAGCCATGTCATACAATATAAGAACTTGGCGAATGCTCTTGACCGTCACAACAGTTGAGTATTCCAGTTTACACAACATGTTTGCACAGCACAAACAAGGAGACAGGAGAGCATGATTTCGCTTTAATAGCGGCCTCCTTGAACTCAACCTCCAGCTCCACTAGGATGAGGTCTGCCTAGAGTTCCATGATTCAATTCATGCGCCTTTTTCTGTGGTTCACCTGAAATGAAGCAAAGATTGCATCATTCAGCTAGCAAGAAGTACTTGCTCTTGTGAGCTGGCAGGTTCTTCTTTAGTAGTTGCACTAAAATTGAGGAACATTAAGGTTGGCTGTCCGGCTCATGTAAGGTGCACCTATAATTTTCTTATCCTTTTGTGCAGTTCCACTAAAATAAAGTGCCATTGTGGTGACAGTGATGGCTCCATCTTGCAAAGGCTAATAAAATGTTGCACGAGATTACCAGCAGAACCTGACGGAGATTTTGGAAACTCGAATCACCATTTTGTGCAGTTCCACCAAAATTGAGAGATGTTGCCCACGTGACATTTTAGTTGAACTGCACAAGACACTCATTTCAAAAAAAAATAGTGTTTTGTGCAATTCACCAAAAGGTCACAATAGCAACAAGATGAAATGGATATCCCTATCTGCACAAAAATGATAGAAAGTAAACAGTTGCTGGTCAATAAGAATATACGAAACATACACAAAATGAAAAGAAGCATCTTAATTATGTTCATGGCAATCACGCAAGGACAGCAGAAATTTTAAAACGTCGGCAATGCTTCATGTTACCAGAAGCATTACAATCAACAATGAGATTCCTCAGATACGGGATTACTTTAATGGTGGCATTGCTTGTTTACCAGACACAGTAAATCAACAACAGCTAAAGAGTTGGTTTAAGGGCATGGGACCGTGGGGACACCAGGACACTCAGCAACATAAAGGAGCAACTTACTTATCATACTGGGGAAAACAGCAGGAGTGCCATTTGTAACATAGTTTAATTGCATCTTATCACTGGAGGCATTAGATTAATAATAACACTGGTTAGACATGTCCCTAAGGTAACAGTGTGATCACTTCATTTTACATGCGCCCTTACATTAACAAGGGTAAAATGTTGGTATAAGGACATGCGACAGTGGACGCATCAGCACAATGTACCTACAAGGAGGCATAAAGTGGTGATGCCGAGCTTGTTCACGCTATTTGAGGGCAGCACACCTAATCCTGGAGACCTTTTACTATGTGAGGGCAGCAAATCTAATCCTGGAGACCTTTTACTATGTGAGGGCAGCAAATCTAATCCTGAGACCTTTTACTATGTGAGGGTAGCAAATCTAATCCTGAGACCTTTTACTATGTGAGGGCAGCAAATCTAATCCTGGAGACCTTTTACTATGTGATGGTAGCAAATCTAATCCTGGACATACTCTGTTGACTTGTCCACCAGCCGCCACTTTCTATCCTTTTTTCAACCAATAATAGATATGTTCCTTATCAAGTTTGTACCGCGTTTTCCCATTATTTCCCTTTTCAACCAAGAGACCGGTTGGGTATCCGGTCTCTACTACTTTCACCATATTATTCCTCTTTGAATCAAGTCCTAGATTCATGCTACAACTTTCCCCCCTTTCTTTGTTGTTTGAAAAAAGCCCTAGATTTGAATGCATGAAGTAGCTTTACCTCTAATAATACTAAAAATTTAGGTGGCTTTGGAAGAACTGATGGGAGTAGAAAAAGATGCACATGCAGACACGTGGGGAGCTGGGGCAGTAGAGCAAGGCCGCTTTCGAAGAACTTTGTGACGCCCGGATAATTAGGCAACAGTAATCCCGCGTTTACGATGCCACGCCACCTCGGTTACTGTTGCTAACCTCGCGTTAGTTCGGAACCGATTCGTTTTCAAATTCAAAATCAATCAAACAATAAAAGTTTTCAAATATTAAAACTAAAATGTTCAGAGTGATCCAACTAATGCATAGGTAATTATGGTGGAGAAACCACACTTTTATAGAATGTTTAAATACTCTAAAATGATTTAAACAGTAGCAAAAATAGTTATATTATTGCCTTTGGTATTTTATAAATTGCTAAACTATTTTAGTTAGGGTAAAAATTTTATGACAAATGGTTTATTCGGAACACTATTTTAGGGGCTATTGTTGTATTTTCTTGAACTAAAATTAATGTGTAACTAAAAGAAAAACAGAAAAGAAAAGAACACAAAAAAATGAAAATAAGAAGAAGACCTAAACTCTGAACCTTTGGCCCATCTAGCCTAATGGCTGGCCCAATCCATCGAGGCGCCTCCCCTTCCTCTGTTCACGGAGGGGGTCGTGGCGACCATGCAGGCCGCCATGGCCATCGGTGGCGCCGTGGAGGCCATCCCACGGCTCCTCACGGGGATAAGGCCCCCTCCCTCGAACCCCAGCAGCCCTGGGATCTTTTTCCCTCTCCTCCTCGCGCTGCTGCTTCCTCTCCCTCGCGTGGCCGCCTCTGCGCCGCCATTGCCTCGCTGCCCGTAGCCACCGAGATCCTCGCACCGCCGGATCATGACTGAAGAACCACCGTCGTCTGCTGCATCTACTACGAGCATCGGCTCAGCGGGCCGCTCTGCATCATCGCCATTGCCCCATCTACTCCGGCTGTCGCCACCACTGCTCGACGCCGATTCGCGCCGTCCCGACTAGCCCCAGCTTCCCCGAGCTCATACCCGGCCTCTCAGTGAGCTCTTCCTCCATTCCTCTCGTCCTCCGTGCCCCTGCAGCTCTAGTTCAGGCGCTAACGCGCGCGGAATGCGAATGCGCTCCGACCGATTCGGCGCCGCCGTCTCGCCATCATCGTGGCCACGGCCGGCCGAGCTTACTTCGAGCACGGTGCCGTGCTCATGGAGCGATCGAGTCCGTCAAGCCCTTTGCTCGTCCTCCGAGCCCCTAGCCCCTGTTCGACCTCACCCAAACGCCGGCGTCCGCCCAGCTCGTTGCGGCGGCGGTTGGGCCTTCCCTGCTCGGTTGATGGCCCGGATGGATGCGGTACTCACTGCGCAGCGAACGCGCCTCTCCTCGACCGTTTGGTGGCACGTGGGCGAATCCAGCGTCGCCGCCATCTCTGTGGTCGCCGGCGTTGCTCGCCGCCCGTCTTGACTGGCGCCGGCGTGGCCTATGGGGGCCACACGGTGAGGCTGCCGGGGCCCCGGCGTCCCGATTGACCACGTTGACTCTGGTCAGCGCCGTTCTTATCTTGACATGTGGGCCTGTCTGCATAATTAGGCTAACTAAGCGTTTTATAAATAAAATTAACTTGTTAGACTAATTAGTCAGCGACATGTGGGGCCCAACATAAATTAACCCTGTTCTTTTAAATTCACCTTTGTTAGCCCTCTCTCTATGACATGTGGGACCAAATAGTCAGTTTGACCAGTCAGCGGGTCTGTTGACCTGCTGATGTCATGCTGACACTCTGCTGACGTCATATTCCATTTCTGTTAATTTATTTAATTCCGGAAAATGTTTAAACCTTTAGAAATTTGTAGTAATTAAACCGTAACTCCGATGAAAATGTTTTCTATATGAAAGTTGCTCAGAAAAATCCAATGAATCCGATTACGCGGTCCGTTCATCTGTAACATGCCTCTAGCATGCTGAACATGGAACTTTCCCCTCGGTCATCATCGACATAGTCCAGGAACCGGAAAACATTCAGTTGATTTCCCCTTCACCTTTATCGTGTAGCCATACGTTAGGTCACTCCCGGCACAACATATTGCCATGTTACGCTTTGTGATGCTATGATTGCTTTATATTTCTGTTTCTTCCCCTCTTCTCTCGGTAGACCCCAAGACCGATGCTGCCCCTGTGATCGACTACGTCGACGATGATCCCTCCTTGCGAGCAACCAGGCAAGCCCCCCCTTGATCACCAGATATCGCCTACTCTTATCTACACTGCTTGCATTAGAGTAGTATAGCATATTCTTGTTTTCAGATACTCCTATCTTTGCTGCATAGCCTGTCCTTGTAACTTCGTTGTTACCTTACCGCAATCATATATGCTTAGTATAGGATGCTAGTACTTTCATCTGTGGCCCTACATCCTTGACCATCTACCGTGCTATACTATCGAGCCGTGATCACTCGGGAGGTGATCACGGTATATCTATATACTTTACACTATTACATTACGTGGTACTGTTAGGAGATGAAATTTGAAAGGACGGGTGGTTCCATCCCGGTAGAGGTGGGCCTGGGTTCCCGACGGCCCCGATTGTTACTTTGTGGCGGAGCGACAGGGCAGGTTGAGACTACAGGTGAGAGGTGGGCTGGCCTGTTCGGCGTTCGCGGATACTTAACACGCTTAACGAGGTCTTGGTATTTGATCTGAGTTGGCTCTGACTTATACACACTAACCATCTACGCGGGAGTAGTTATGGGTATCCCGGCGTCGTGGTATCGGCAAGCACTTGAGGCGTCGGCGACGGAGCGGCGCTGGCCGGATTGGACTGGAGCGCTTCTGCTGGGCTAGGTGCGCTTCGGCAGCGTCGCATAGCGTGTGTGTGCTCGAGGCGATGGGCCCGGACCCTGCGGCGCTTAGGTTTAGACCGGCGTGTTGGCCTCTGTTGTGCCTAGGTGGGGCTGCGGCGTGTTGATCTTCCGCGGCGGGCATGACCGAGAAAGTGTGTCGGCCAAATGGGATCAAGCGTCTTTGGGTAAGATGGTGCACCCTGCAGGGAAGTTAATCTATTCGGATAGCCGTGATCTTGATAACAGGGCGACTTGGAGTTGTACCTTGAGCTTATGACAACTAGAACCGGATACTTGATAAAACACACCCTTCCAAGTGCGGATACAACGGTGGTCGCTCTCGCTCGGGGATATGAGCAGGGATCGCGGGTAGGATGATTGCTATGTGTTGTTACTTGGAGGACTTGGTTTACCCTCCTCTACCTGTTGCAAGACTGGTGTCGAGCGTAGTCTTCGTTAAGACTAGCTATCCCCTCTTATTACGGCATTCTGCGATTCAGTCCACCGATATGGCCTTTACACATATATCCATGCATATGTAGTGTAGCTCCTTGCTTGCAGTACTTTGGATGAGTACTCACGGTTGCCTTGTTCCCCTTTTCCCCTATCTCTACTCGATTGCTGCAACAGCACGATGGAGCCCAGGGCCGACGCCACCACCTATGGCGACTACTACTGCGGAGGTGCCTACTACTACGTGCAGCCCGGCGGCGACCGGGGAGTAACAGGAGGATCCCACGCAGGAGGCCTGCTCCTCTTTCGATCTGTATCCCAGTTTGTGCTAGCCTTCTTAAGGCAAACTTGTTTAACTTATGTCTGTACTCAGATATTGTTGCTTCCGCTGACTCGTCTATGATCGAGCACTTGTATTCCTGGCTTGTATTATGATGCTTGTATGACTTATTTTATTTGTAGAGTTGTGTTGTGATATCTTCCCGTGAGTCCCTGATCTTGATCGTACACATTTGCGTGCATGATTAGTGTACGATTGAATCGGGGGCGTCACAAACTTATACCTGAGGGTCGCCGGGATGTCGGCGGCGGCAGGTCGGATCTGCGGACAATACGACAGGGAGGAAGAAGGGTCGGAGGACCTCCTGAGCCGGCGCCGTGTCGGAGAGAACGGCACGGGCAGAGGATCGGGCCCCTCCGGCAGCTATGGGTTTCCTCCCTCGGCGGCGATGACCGCGTGAACGATGCACCTTTTAGTCCTCTACACACACCGGTCGAAGGGTTCCGGCCGGATCTGTGACCAGCGGTGAGCAGAGAGAAAATGTCGCTACCGCTGTCTTGTTTATATCTAGAGAGGATGAGAGAATGAAGAGAGCAACCCTAGAGTGATTATCTTTTTTCTCTCCACAACAAACGTTTCAATTTGTGTACGTTGCATTAAAGAAAAGAAACTCTCTATTTAAGGTGACTACTCTACGACTCCTACTTACTACTACAGTACTACCTCCGTCCTGGTTTATAGGTCCCTTTTATAGTTTGTGCCAAATTTTGACTAAAGATTTAACTAACAAAATGTTAATGCATGTTAATAAAAATTATCTCATTGGATTCGTATTTGAACATAGCTTTGAAAAATATAATGTTTGGTGACATGCGTGAACATTTTATTAGTTTAATCTATGGTCAAAATTTGGCACGAAATACAATGGGGACCAATAAACCCGGACAGAGGTAGTATTGTTCATTTGTGCTCCCCGCCCCTCCATTCATTGGACAACCCCACGGGTGAATAAACATACAGTAAGTACTGTATTTATATAGAACGAACAAGCTCGAACTATTTTCGCGTAGTTAAAAGTTGAGGGCGGGGCTTTTCCCTGGCAGTACACGCGGCAGTTTTCGGATAGGCGGTTTGACAAAGAGGCGAGGAGGGTGAGCGAGTGGGGCTGTGTGATTTGACGGTGCGTTACTGCTGGAAAGACTTGTGATATGACCACTCACTATAGTCATGAATTACTGGCGCTCCGACCGGGTGATGCCCCCTTCCGTTCGCGCTCTAATCGGTGCATGACACGTCGACCGGATCTTGACTCTCCCACATGTCGGAGTAGTAAGAAGGATCAAAGAATGATGCGGTATATATACTACTCCCTCCGTTCCTAAATATAAGTCTTTGGAGAGATTTCACTATGGACCACATACGGAGAAAAATGAGTGAATCTACACATAAAATGCATCTATATACATCCGTATGTGGTCCACAGTGAAATATCTCGAAGACTTATATTTAGGAACGGAGGAGTACTACTCAGGTCGGAGGAGTGCGAACCACTATGCCCGATGAACCAGCCGTGCAAACCACGGTAGCCAGTGAACCAGCAGTAGAAAACAATGTGGTGATATGGCCGTAAAAAACAATGTGCTACGGTCCACACTGTAGCATGTACAGTAACACTCCTCTTTGGCCCTGTTTGGATACTCTAACACAGTGAGAGTTAGAGTTATTTTCTAACCCACTCTAACCCAAATAAGCACCACTCCACCGGGATAGTTGGGTTAGATGGAACTAACCCACTCTAACCCTCCCTGTTTGGATACTTTTGGGTTATTTGAGCCCCCAACTAACCCAAACTAGCTTTAACCCCATGATCCAAACTGGTCCTGTGTTTGGATCCCTGAGTTAGAGCTAGTTTGGGTTGATATAGCCTCAAATTATCGAAACAAGAGGGGTTAGTTTGAGCTAGTTTGCTCTAACCCAGCTAAAAAAACTAGCCCGGTGGAGACATTCTAATTGGGTTAGTTATCCTCGGGCAAACTAAAAGAGAACTAAAAAATCTCACCTGCCTGCACCAGATCGCTCCCCCCTCTCGCACGACTCCTCTCTGTTCCCCATAGGGCCGCCCATGGCGCCGCTCGCCTCTCTCTCCTCCGCCGCCCTCTCCTTCCGGCCTCCGCCGCCCCTACTCGGCCGCCCTCTCCTCCGACCTTGAAGGTCGCCCGCTCCCCTTCACCGGTCGTTTTCTCCCTCTCGTGTGTGGCAGGCGCATCTACCGGGGAGGCCGCGAGAGGGTGAGTTTGTTTGTTCCTTCTCTGTCTCACGGCCATATCATTGATCTTGCTTGCTCTAGCGCTAATTCTGATTTGGAAAAGTAGATCTGATCAAACTTGCTATAGATTTGTGGTGCACGCATGGAATTGTTTTATGCTGCTTGAGGAGGTAATAAATCTTTCTAGAGGCCCAAAGATTCAGGTCACCTTTCTAGGTATTTCAATTTCAGGCTTGCATTATTTGTAGAGGCCCAAAGATTCAGTTCACCTTTCTAGGTATTTCAATTTCAGGCTTGCATTGTTTCTAGAGGCCCAAAGATTTAGTTCACCTTTCTAGGTATTTCAGTTCCAGGCTTGCATTATTTCTAGAGGCCCAAAGATTCAGTTCACCTTTCTAGGTATTTCATTTTCAGGCTTGCATTATTTCTAGAGGCCCAAAGATTCAATTCACCTTTCTAGGTATTTCAGTTTCAGGCTTGCATTATTTGTAGAGGCCCAAAGATTCAGTTCACCTTTCTAGGTATTTCAGTTTCAGGCTTGCATTATTTCTAGAGGCCCAAAGATTCAGTTCACCTTTCTAGGTATTTAAGTTTCAGGCTTGCATTATTTCTAGAGGCCCAAAGATTCAGTTCACCTTTCTAGGTATTTCAGTTTCAGGCTTGCATTATTTCTAGAGGCTCAAAGATTCAGTTCACCTTTCTAGGTATTTTAGTTACATGCTTTCATTATTTCTAGAGGCCCAAAGATTAAGTTCCCAGTCGGTGGCAAGCGGCCCTGCTACCCATGCCGGTGTCGACCTCAACTCACAAGGATCGGGGTCGGAGGGGTTCCCGGGGCTTGGGCTCTATAGAGCCTTCCTCCAGAGCGACAATGGCGAGCTCCTCCCTCGGTGCGTGAGGGGCTCCGGGCTCCCTCCCTATCGTGAATGACTTCCGTGATGAGTTAGCTCATTTTTGTTTCATGAAGTGTTTTTTTATTTTGTGAAGCTTGATTGACGACTTGTATGTTTAAGTGGGATATCTCATTTGTATGGACAAAGTAAAAATTATCATGTTTTGCATGCTTGATTTGTATAGATGGTTCATTTATGTCAATTGTGAGCGGGAGGAGGCCACAGAAGAGCCGGCCACACCAAGAGGGTGCTTGGATCCAAGGGACTTATTTTAGTCTGACTAAAAATAGGGTCCAAAGTAGTCAAATGATTGAGATAGAGCATTTATTGTCAATCTAACCCTGCTATCCATACACCTCTTTGGTTAGAGTTAGTTCAGGGTTAGAATCTAACTCTAATCTCTAACTGAGCTAGAGTTCTCCTCGTCTGGGTTCATCGCCATCATACTTTCCCCATTCCTGTGTTTTCAGTATCCTGCGAATCAAAGAGGCCCTTTTTTTCGGGAAAAATCAAAGAGGCCCTTAGACTGGTTTAGGTCCGGTCATTTTTTATAAATGTGTTATGTCCAAAATTTAATGAACGTGCTCCAATTTCCACGAAAATAATCCGGTTTCATGTAGTAATTCATTGATTTATTTATTCTTCTGCGGGGGGTTTGCATGTAATTCGTGAGGTCTGAAATGTAAAGTACCCCGACATATGCTCCGAGTCGTGCATGCACTACGACCCAGATGCTCTATGTCCCACATGTCGGCGAATGGGAGCACGTGGAAATAGCCTAGGAGTACATATAGGAGGATAAATCGTGAAAAAATATGTCTTGTGAAGCGTGGCCGTGGTTGAAAAGGAGACCTAAAGTGATGACAACTATTGGTGCGACGCACCCAACTAGTGGTACTAGACATACGACTAATTTTTCCTAAAAAAAAGAGGCACGAGTGCTCAGTACTCCTATTCTATAAACACGAGTCCCATCTGACAACAGCGTCCGTGCTACAGCTAGCTCTCCTCCTCGTTTCTCTCTTCTAATTCTAAACTCGGCCGACACCCGGTGGGTGGGGTGGGTTTGCTCAACTGCGGCCCCACCTCACAGTGAAAACGTTACGACTGAAATAAAAAATGCCATATACTCCATCCGTTCATAAATATAAGCCTTTTTAGATACTAGTTCAAATGGAATACAGCATACAGATGTATGAAGACATACTTTAGAGTGTAGATTCACTCATTTTGCTCCGTATGTAGTAGACACTTGCTGGAATCTTTAGAAAGACTTATATTTGGGAACGGAGGGAGTACTATACTAATAAAACATTAAGGCCACGAGGCGATGCAGTGCTGGTTACAGGAGGCAAGAAGAAGATATGCATCCATCGACGACGTCCACCTCCTCGACTCAGGGCGCCGGCCCACCGAACAGCGCCTAAGTAGCAGCGGCTTTCGTGGCCAGGTCGACGTGCTTCTGAACAATGGCGTCCAAAGATTCCAGCCGCTGGAAGAAGGCCAACGTCTTTCTATCCTTGCTTGCCTTGTAGTGGCCTATGTAGATGATTTCCTCGTAGACGTGGATGTGCAGGTTGACGGTTTCTTGCATGGCGGCGCTGCTGGCGGCCTTGACCTCGAGTGCACATTCTTCGTCGCGACCTCCGGCACCTGCAGGGCCACCAGGGCTTGAAAGAATTCGTCACCATGTAGGACGATGAGGGTGGCAGGCAATGAGGAGCCTGGGCGCGCGGGCTGGAGCAGTACGGCAAGGTCGTCCGCGCGCTTCTTGACGGCGGTGAACTTGCGGATGGAGTTGACCATCATGTCGTCCATGCGAGAGGCGAAGCCGGCATTGGTGAGGGCTGTGATGCCTACGGTCGCCAGCACCGTCTGGAAACGCTGCACGGTGCGGGGCCGCAGGCCGGCGCCTTGGAAGATTTGGCACAGCCGACTGTCGCTCGCGTCCATCGCCTCCATAGGTGCTTGTGGCTTCTGGTCACTTGGTCTTGGATTGGAGTGAGCAGTGTTGCGCAGAGACTTGGAAGTAGTAGATGGATTGGAGTGGTGGGGCGCCTTTATTATATGAGAGTCCAAACTCTGTTGCATTCACATCATGCTGGCTCTAGTCTGCTTCTCCAATTAATTCCCTCTGCATGTAATTGAGGATGCATCATTGACCGTTCAACGTCTCGGGAACAGCTACCCTCTTCCTCCTTGGCATTCCAGCACCTATGGACCCGTCGACGACGAGGTGCCTATGGTGACTTTGTAAATTTCAAGATGATAGTGCCGTGCGTGTGTGCGTTCATAGGGGTGAGTGTATGCGCGTGTATATGGCGCTTGCGTCTGTCTTGTGTCAAAAAAGCGTAAATGCGTGTCAAAAGAGACTAGTCAAGTATACTCAATATTGTGCACCTCAAGAGGAAAGCGATAGAACTAATGCGTATTTATTTACGGTGCAGATTCACTCATTTTGCACCATATGTACTCCGTCTCGGTGTAGTCTAGTCACTTGTTGAAATCTCTAGAAGGGCAAATACTCCTTTCGGTTTACAGGGCTATACTAGCAAGTAGTTATGCGTACTAGTACAATAGTGGGCTCACATAGAAATTTTGTCTCATGCACGAGCCTGGCTATATCGTGCTCAATGTTACTTAACGCAGCGTTCGGTTTGCGCTTGGCTCTTCGCCTCTTGAGAAGGCGAACATGATGTTACTACTACTGCTTCTACGATGTCGAATCCACTGCTGCATGTCCATCCACATGGCGGGACAGATAGCTTGTTGTAGAAGTACTACTAAGCAAAAGCCTGTCCTCGTTTGCGAGCAACAGCAGCGCATGGGCAAGGGAGAAGGCGTGTAGTAAAATCAAGCTTATCCTCGTTCTCTGAGTTGACGCGACACATCATAGCACTGGCCCCACATGCTTGCCTCTAAACTTGGCTGAAAGACCCATGATGTACAATATATTTTCTGCAACCTCTAACATTTACCCACCACAAATTAAAATATATGTGGCCGTATGCATCGTTCGATGCGAGGGCGGGAATCCTTTTGAAAAAAACCAAATTAAAATATATATTCATGTCTTGACCAGATGAGCATGCAAACTACAATCACCGAGGGTGTGGTAGGGCGAAGACTATTTTAATTTAAAAAAAAACTTGAGGCGGCCACATAGCATGGAGCCGACCCCAGCGATTTTAAGCTTACAGGCACAGTACACGCTATCTAGACTACTCTACACATGAAATTGCCACACGGCGCCGGGCTGCGCTTGGCTCTTCGCCTCTTGGGAAGTCGAACAATGATGGTGTACTACTGCCTTTGGAGGAGTACTACAAGACGCTTCGGCCATCGACACCGATTGAACTGCTGCATGTCCACCGCGTGCGGGAGGGAGAGCGTGTAGCGAAAGCTTCTCCTATTCTTGCCAGCCACCACGCTCATGGGCGAGGGAGGGACGCTCCTGTCTTTGCGTGTATGACAGGTGGGCCCGCCAGGTGTGTGGCCAACCTGTCATACAGCCTAAGGCAGGTGCAGTTAAGTCCGCGAGGGAGATGATAATCAAACTTCTTGTTGATGTACAAGTTGACGCGACACATCAAAGCACTGCACTCGATATATTTCAATAATTTGCGTTTACTGATGCATTAATTACAACATGTAATTTTAGTTCTAGATACATCCATTTCCAAGACAAGTAATTCCGAACGGAGGGAGTACATTTAGGAACGGGGGGAGTATAAGATATGTGACGGTAAGCTTTGTAATACCCCGGCCCAAGTCAAGAGATGGTTGTGCACGAGGAGGGCGAGATCATGCAGACCGAACAGGAACAGGACCCGACGATGGAGCTCTATAAGGTCTCGATGGACCTCACCGTGCTCCACTGCCCCTTGTGCCTCCACCCCTTGACGCCTCCAGTGTATGAGGTTCAAATACACCTCGTCCGTTCGACTGATTGAGCAAGGTGCAGGTTTCTTGATTGATGTGCTGTTGGATTGATTTTTAAAGTGCAAGGGAGGGCACCTGGCCAGCGCGGACTGCCGTGTCGAGCGCCCCGGGAACCAGCGGCAGTGCCAGAAGTGCGAGCGCAGCGGTGGCTTCGACATGCGGAACATGGCGGTGGACTTCGTCCTTTCGTCGGTGAGGGTGGAGTGCCCGCACGAAGGCTGTGGGCTCTACGTCACTTACCACAAGGTCGCCGATCACCAGAGCGTGTGTCCGCTCGCGCCCTGCAAATGCCCCGTGCCCGTCTGCGGCTACGAAGGCCCGCCGCCGGCGCTCTACCACCACATCAACACCACGCATCCCATGCCCGTGCACAGGATCCAGTACGGCAAGGTGCTCCAGCTGCAAGTGCCACTGTCGGAGCCACGGCTCGTGCTGTTCGCGGAGGAGGACCGCCGCGCGTTTTTCTTGGTCGGCGGCGTGCTCGACATCGGCGCGCCTATCGCCGTGTTGGTCGTCTGCATCAGAGCGGGGGCGTCCCCACTGCCGCACTACTTGGCCAAGCTGTGGGCGAACAGCCCGCCGGGGGAGCCCAAAGGCACGACCGACGCCGTCAAGGTGGAAATGGAGGTGACAAGCAGCAAGGATCCCGGCGACGTCGACGTGCAGAAGCTTACCTTCTTGACAGTTCCGCCCAAGCTGCTGGCCGGGGCTAAGCTTGTGTCCCTCCACATTCAGATTGACAAGCTCACGTCCTAAATGTTTCGACGATTGCCTTACATTTATCTTAGTAATATGCTAATATAGGGATTACCTTGGTCTACTTTAGCTTAAGAAATGGTGGGTATTGGTGGCGATGCATCAATTACTCGACATCGGATCAGTAATTTCCAACAATCGAGCGGATATTTTGTGTCATTGAATATAAAGTTCCTTTGGGTAAGAAGTACTACTTATCATCAAAATGGATAAAAGGAGATGTATGTAGACGTATTTTAGTTCTAGATACGTCCCTTTTTATCCATTTTGATGACAAGCACTCCCTCCGTTCCACAATACATGCCTTCCATTTGTCAAAATATAGATGTATCTAGACATGTTTCAGTATATAGGTGCATCCGTGATAGAGCCAATCGGATGGTTGAGAACACTACAATTCGTAGCTACAGATGCGTGTGTGACTCCCAGATGCAGATGCCGGGGGTCATCATCCTCCTTTTCGAGAAAAAACAGACGCGTGTGTGAGAGGACGAGTGCGTGCATGCACCTCTTCTCTTCCTGTATAACGTACTACTAAACTCAGAGTACTACAAGTTTTTGTGGGTGGCACGATGGTGCGTGTGAGAAGTCCCGAGAGATAGGTTTAATGCGTCTGAAAAAAGGACTAGCCTAGAGCTCGCCACGCTGCTATTCCTGTCGAACGCCCCATTAACCGTAAGATATGTATACGACGGTGCCAGTTGTTGCACGTACACAGCAGTACTCCCTCCTTTTCGGTTTATGGTGAGTGGTGGAATATTTTTTGTAGTTTGCAAAAGCACCTAATTGAAGAGGAGACCAGTGCCTTGTTGAAGAGGACCGGCGTCATCGTCAAGAAACTTATGGACGAGAATGACATGCTCCGCAACGAGCGCCAAAGGCTGGTGGAGGAATCCGTGGATGTTCTCAAGCAGCGTCTTGAGGACATGAAAGAGCTCATCGCCGCTCGCCGCAGAGACTAGTTCCCGCGGCCTGCAGCAACGCATCAAGAAAGTAGAGATCAACGAGCCAGATCCTTGTCTTCCTTCTTATTTTTCCCTTGTGTATTTCGGGCGTAGCCGCATGTGGCTTTTTAATTATCTTTCTAATTATGTAAGACAATTAATCGTCCTTATCTTTCTGTGGAAGATCAATTTTGCGAGGCTGGAATGAAGAAAACTCTTGCTGTGGCGACCCTGGCGTTGCTGTTCTTCTAGTTGCCGCTGGGCTTCATTTAGTTTCCTGGTTTCTTTTGATGTAATAATCGGTTTAGGATGTGGATTGTGTCGTCGGTTTTGCAATGTTGGGTTCTAGCGCGGATGTTTGGCCTTTGTTGGCCTCTTGGGATGTTGCGATTTCAATCTCGTACGTAGCTTTTAGTCCTTCGTGTTAGGCTGGAGTTGTGCTGAACTTCTTGCCAATTGTGGTGGCTTTCAGTAATGAAAATTGGAAGGGGCAAGCCCTTCTTTGATAAAAAAAATCGTCCTTATATATTCATCAATCTTGCTATAAGTCGCAGTAGATACTATATAGGTCCGTTGGATCTTACATCAAGATCCGTGCTTTTAGATTTTCTTTTCTCTCTCTTAAATCTCAGTCGAGTGAGACATAGCCATGCCATTAAACAGAGGCTCGTGCGCCATTAATGGAGACCTTGGGAGAGAGGTGGACGGCAGATGGAGGTCAAAGGGCTCTCCTCCCGATAAGCATGCGTGGGGGTCTGATCGCACGCCTCTCGTACTCAAATATCTACCCTGCACGGCGCCTCCTAGCTAATAAAAAATGGGGACGCGTGGCGGCACGTAAATGGTACTAGTAAGTAGAACGCCCACGGTTCCAATAATACTTGTGTTTCCGATTGTAACGTGACAACACTTGTTCCAAAATGACTTTGTTGATTGTTAATGTGTGCGCCTTCGCAAATCGGACTGCAAATTTACCACAGCATGTTGGTGCCATGTCATGGCACCAAGCCAAGTTTCATTATTTTCATGCGTGTTTTGGATTTACAGGAATTAAAAAACTAAGTTTCTCAATGTTTCCAACCCAGCCACGACGCCCAGAATTTTGAATTTCATTCCCATTTCTTGCATGGAACCTAGAAATTTACCCGAGGACACACATGTGATTTTTCAACCAACTTTGGTGCCTTTGGAACATGTGCTTGTATTTCAAATTTGAATTATGCACACAAAGGTGACACGTTCCCTCCGAGAACCACGAGCCTTCTTGAGAGAAGCTCCGATTTGCAAGAAGCTTATACCAAAATTTGTTCCTATTCGGCCAATTTTTTTACCACGGCATTGTACTACCATGACATGACACCATGCCAAGTTTCATGATTTTAAAACCAAGTTTCTCAATGTTCTCGACCGAGCCACGATGCCCAGATGTTTGAATCTTATTCTCATTTTTTGCATGGGAGTAGAAATTCACCCGAGGACACAAATGTGATTTTTCAACCAACTTTGATGCATGGGAGCACGTGCTTGTAGTTCAAATTTGAATTATGCACATTAAATGACCAAAAACTCAATTAATGTGTAAATAAGGCCAAATGCCGGAATAATTCCAAAATTTAACAGGGCACTCATGTAGTTCTATGTTGCGTTTGTAAATAAACTCAAGGGGGACAACGTATATCATTTCGCACTCAAAGGTGACACGTTCCCTCTCAGAACCACGAGCCTTCTTGCGAGAAGCTTCAGTTTGCAAGAAGCTTATACCAAAATCTGTTCCTATTCGGCCATTTTTTTACCACAACATGGTAGTACCATGACATGACATCCATGCCAAGTTTCATGATTTTCAGACGTGTTTTGATTTACAAGAATTTTAAAACCAAGTTTCGCAATGTTCTCGGCCGAGCCACGATGCGCAGATGTTTTAATTTTATTCTCATTTCTTGCATGGGACCTAGAAATTCACCCGAGGACACAAATGTGATTTTTCAGCCAACTTTGGTGCACGAGAGCATGTGCTTGTAGTTCAAATTTGACTTATGCACATTAAATGACCAGAAACTCAATTAATGTATAAAAACAACAAACGAACCCTGAATAATTCCAAAATTTAACATGGCACTAATGTAGTTCTATGTTGCCTTTGTTAAGAAACTCAAGGGCGGGGGGGGGGGGGGGGAGCAGCGTATATCGGTTCACACTCAAAGGTGGAACGTTCCCTCTTAGAACCACGAGCTTCCAAATCGGCCCAATTTTTTACCATAACATGTTAGTGCCATGACATGAAGCCATGCCAAGTTTCATGATTTCCAGCCGAGTTTTGGATTTACATGAATTTAAAATCTAAGTTTCTCGATGTTCTCGGCAGAGTCATGACGCCCAAATGTTTGAATTTCATTCTCATTTCTTCCATGGGACCTAGAAATTCAACCAAGGACACACATGTGATTTTTCAACCCACTTTGGTGCACCGGAGCATGTGCATGCAATTCATATTTAGATTATGCACATTAAAAGTCCAGAAACTCAATTAATGTATATAAAGGCCAAATGAACCCGAAATAATTCCAAAATTTAACAGGGCACTCATATAGTTCTATGTTGCCTTTGTAAATAAAATCAGGGGGAGGCAGCGTATATCGTTTCACACACAAAGGTGACACGTTCCCTCTCGGAACGACGAGGCTTGTTGAGAGAATCTCCGGTTTTGTAAGAGGCTTATACCAAAACTTGTCCCAATTCAGCCAAAAATTATACGTATGAAAACAGGGTTTAGATTATCCCGAACATCTCGCTACCTAGACCAATAATGTACTATAATTTGAATTCAACATAAAATGGATACAAATATTTGAATTGGAGGGCGTATGGTACATGTAGTTCATAGTGAAATATGATTACTGCTATATGCATGTCTTTTGTTATCAAGATAATATTTAAATTATTGTATAACTTGACAACAATCGTATTCAAATAAGGAAAATTGATTCAAATTTAGTCCATATGGTAGACGACAATATATATGTTCACGTGGTGGAGTAAAATGTTCATATATGATGGAAGATCAAAATGTATGACTACATCAATTATAAACCGCAAGGTCACCTAATGATATATTCGAATTCAACATAACGTGGATTCAAAAATTGAAATTCGAGATCATGGCATCTCTAATCATATAAAAAGGGACCTTACTCTTTCTTTGGTGGGAATTGATTTGTTTTTTGTTGTTGTTGAGGGAAGTGCGAATCGATTCGGTACTATGCAGGGTAATCTTGTTCTCCCGATTTTTTTTACATTTTTCTTGTAGTTTTTTCAATGGCATCTATAGCAATATAGTTGTAACATCCCAAATTTCCTATTTGGAATGTTTTACAATTATAGCTAAGCATCTATGCATTCTGTTTGAATTTGAGTGCCATTTGAAGTTTCAGAAGATTTTGAGTTTTGAAATTGAATTCAAACTTTGGCAAGTGGGAATCATTTCAAAAACTATGCCTGATAAATACTTGATCAAAAGTATGAGAGGAGTAAACATGACACTCCAAAAATATCAGAGGAAAGCAATGCCAAAAGTTTTGAATTCAAACTTGAGTTTTATTGGAATTTGAAAAAAATGAATTTTTATAAAGTTTGGATTTTGCCTTTGGAAAAATGTTCAAATGATAGGGAATATTCCCCTGATCATTTTGGTATATATATGTCCTATATAAAATATTTATATTTTATAAGTTATCTCTGTTTTTGTTTTTATTTAAAAAATTTAAAAAGACACCCCCAGCGCCAGCCAAAGCACTGCCCAGCCAAGCCGAGGCCACCCACCGCACGGCCCACAGGCGGCCCAGAGGGCCAGCCCAATGAGCCAGCCAACGGCCGACACCCCCTCGCCCGAACCCTTCGGCTCGGTCGCCGACCCGCGCGCACCCTCTCTCTCTCGGCAGGCGGACCCCACCTCCTTCAACCCCGCCCATGCACTCGCCCGCACCGCCGCCGATCGCCAGGTCCCGACGGATCCGGGATCCGATCCCCCTCTCGATTGCCTCCCTGCCCAAGCCGAGGCGCCCCTCCCTATATAAACCCTCCCGCACCCCATTCCCCCCTCGCCCCTCGCCGGAACCCCTCCTCCCTCCTCACGAGCTCGCCGGAGCCCGAGCTCACCTCCGCCGCCATTCGCCTCGCCGCCGTCGCCCTAGACCTCCCCGAGCCTCGTCGACTCCACCAGAACCCTCCCCTCGTCGCCCCGCACCCGCCGGACGACTCCGCCGACCTCCCCGACGACCAGAGAGGCCAACACACTCGCCACCGCCGCCGCCGCCGCCGTCGAGCTCCGGTAAGCCACCGGAGTTACCCTCCCCCGTCCGATCTATATCGACGGCTAGGATTAGAACCCCCGAAGGGGTACGCGCTTTTAAATAAAACCCGGTTTTATTTCCGGTTCGTTACGGTTTAGTTTTAGTTAGGTTTTTTTTTATTTAGCCCGGCCCGATTCGTTTAACCCTAGGGCCCATTTTAGTTATATTACGCTCAGTGCGTAGGTTAGGCCCATTAGGCCATTTTCTTTTATTTTCGTTTTCTGTTTTAATGAATAGTTCCTGATTTGAAAAATTCATAACTTTTATTCTACTTAATATTTTTAGGTGATTCTTTTTTGTTGGTTTGCAAATTTTCTATAGTTTCTGTAGAAAATATATTTAGCTATGTTAAAATTAATTAAAATTGCTTTATTTTAGATTTAGTCAGAATAGTAAATCTGCCATAAAATGAGTTAGGAAAATTATTTTATATGATTCTTTTATCCCAACTTTATTTTGACATTGCCAAACCGTAGGAATTAATTTGGGTATTTTAGGATTAATAAAAAATAGTTTTAAGCAGAATCTTGTTAATCCTAATTAATTAACTAGCTACTGTTTTCCTATTATTTTAATTAGTAAATAAATTTATTTTCACATGTGATTGATTATTCTAGGATAGTTTCTGTCACTTAATAGGATGAACTTTTATTTATAATAAATAAAAATTTTATTTTATTTTTCTTAATAGAAATTGAATTAGGCCTAATAGGAGTTTTATAATAGCTTTTAAATTGATTCTTTTTGCTCCTAGTTGATTAATGCAATCTTTTCTGTTAAGTTAACATAAAATCATGCTTAGGTTATGTTAGAAAAATTTTGTTATATAAAACTATTTTAGTTGTTGCTTGAAGTAGGAAAAACCTTGAGTTGGATTTCCTTTGAGTTTCTTTTGGGTTTTTGGATTTGTTTGTTTGGTGTGTTTCATATTACTATGCTGTTATGAAAGTGATCATTGTTGTATGCTTATTGTGAATTATTGCTTGTCTCGGTAGAGTTTCCGGAGTGCGAAGCTTGCTACTACGAATCCCTAGCTTACGAGGATCATCAGCAAGGCAAGTCTTTGATCATGTTATTTTCAATACCTATGATTTTGTGCATTTGAAATTATACCACCCCACCATGCATGCAGTAGTTGAAATTTTGAAGTTATGTTCTTGAGTAATATCATGTGGTAGGATGAACCAATCCCCTTGTTACCATGACCCCGGGACGAAGTAGTTTATTTTGCTATGCTCGTAGACGGGTTTTGGTTGAGTGAAATTCATAAGAAAGATATGAGAGTCAATGATGATGACAACCCCATGAACTACAAGATCAAGATGGACTTCGGAATTCACTACTGGGTGGAGGACGGTTGACGGGCACCCTAGAGAACCCAGTGGTTGGCCGGGATGCATGGAGAAGTGCCATGACATCTTGCGGAAAGCTTCACCCAGCCACGAAGAGACGGATGGATGCCCCATTGACCGGAAGCTTACCTGTGCAGCCGCAAGCATTTATGGGCTCTGGCTGGGTTAACCTTAGTAGTGACGCTGGCTGGACGGTACTACGAGATGTAGAAGAACGGTAGGATTGGATGGGTACCGGCAGTAGCCAGAAGAACTCTTTGGAAGACCCTGTTTCATTCGTCCCATCTTCAAACACCATGAAGTGCGAAGACTTAAAAGGAGGGAATGATTCTTGCGGGTAAAGTGCGCAAACCTCTGCAGAGTTAAAGATCTAATCGATTAGCCGTGTCCCCGATTACGGACAAATTGAGCCTCTGGAACTTGGAAGTATTCGGAAATCTCAACACTAAAACTAATAAATTAATTTGAGGGGTTTATGACTTAATAATTTGGGAATGAGATATTGGTTGGCGGAACCATCTCAATAACTACCAACAAATTTGTAGTAATTTGCAAGCAAGTCCACTGTAGTAGGAGAAAATTGGCTTTTCGCAAAATGATGAAACTTAGAGCCCCACAGCCAAAATGCATATAGTGTTAGTAATTTTTATTACTGTTATTCTCTTCATGACTTGCCAGCTTATTCAAAAAGCTGACCTACACGGCTGCAACGTCTTATGTTGCAGAGATTTATTCCAATCAGGAGTGAGGCTACGCTCCGTGCTTGGCGATTGCCCTTTGGAGTCGGATGGACTCGCTATTTCGTCTACGCTTCCGCAGTGTTATTAGTTTATTTCTCATGAGTTGGCCTTCGGCCAAATTTATTCTCTTGTAATAAAGACTCTATATGAGAAACGTGTAATAAATTCAGGTGTGATTGAACTTTGATTATTTCATCGATGTCTTCGTGAGTACCAAAGATGATCTTGGGATGAATATGCATACGTAGATTTGACCGATTTTGGGTCAGGTCGCCACTGAGAGATGGTATCGAGCACTCACCGACCGTAGGATCGTAACCCCTAGGATCGGAAAGCCATAGGAAGAGACTATTTACTTTATATCCTTATCATTCCGTAATTCTCCCCTGTTCATTTCTGACTCCTCTCCGATTTTCAACATTTTAGATGGCCGTCTAGTTCACCCCAGTTTTGCTACCGGAGTTTTGCCAGCCCGATGAGACGATGCCCTTGGCAGGAAGCTGGTCCAGATGGTGAAGAAGCTGAAGATTGCTCGCCCTCGATCACGGGAAGCCAACCAATGCACTTCCGACGGATACCCGCCACAGGATCGAGGTGCACATTCCAGGAGAACCCGGAGGACATCTGAGCCAATTGACTTTGAGTTCACCGACTTCAACTGGATCCTCGGAAGGACATGGCGATCTATCGTGCCCTTGGACATCTCCGAGAGGAGTACAGGGCGAGCTCGATCCTCGAGACCTCGCCATGGTTTCTCGCAGAGCAAGGAATGGAGATATCATCCGCCGTGAGAGGACGACTCCATTCTCTCTTATGTCCAGGACTTGGAGTGTCTCCTCAGGAAACGGGAGATTCAGACTCGCCGTAACTCGAAGGCACACAGGAGGCTATTGTTCCGTGAGCTGGAACTGGAGGAGAAGGCACACGCAGACTTCCTTAACCATGAGGAAGAAGTCGCGGACTTCATGGAGACAGTCGACGACCGAAGATGAAGTTTGCGCAATAGAGGAAAAGATGGACTTGGGAGAGGACCTTTTCCGAGTGGAGATGATGGACCCTCGTGAGCAATGATCAGGATTATGAAGGAGTTCCACCGAGGAAGCCGCAAGAGGAGGCGCCACAACAGAGGACATCACACCGGAGGACGCAAGGATTTTTGATGAAGACTTTTAGTCGACCACCATGTTATTTTACTTTTTAAATCGATCAGTTAGGCCGATATTTTCGATTAGTCATGAGCTTTTGTAATCGAGTTTGAACCATGTTTGAGTGGAATGAATAAATGATTGGTGTGTTTATGATTGTGCATTCATATGGGTAGTGTTATTTCTCATTAGACCATTGTTCTATTCTAATTTTCTCATCCACTCCAAAACACCAGATGCCTCTGAGACGTGACACCGGTTTTCCGCCGGAGCTCACTCAGCTACTCCAGCAGCAGAATGCACTCATGCAGATACTTATCCAGAATCAGAACAACAACACCAACAATCCACCGCCACCACCCCCTGTGGACAACTTGACTCGATTCCTGAGGCTGAATCCGCCAGTGTTCTCTAGTAGCACTGAGCCGATTGTGGCTGATGATTGGCTCCGCAAAGTCGGAAGAGAGCTAATCACTGTTGGATGCACTGATGCAGAGAAGGTGCGCTTTGCCGCGCATCAACTTGATGGACCTGCAGCATCTTGGTGGGAGAACTACACCGCCACTTATCCCATTGGTGCCATCACGTGGGATCAGTTCCAGCAGGCCTTCCGCACCGCTCATGTTTCAGCTGGAGCCATGAGTTTGAAGAAGCGTGAGTTCCGCAACTTACGCCAGGGGAACCATACTGTGGCACAGTACGTGGATGAGTTCAGCAAGCTAGCTCGCTATGCCCCGGATGATGTGGCCACAGATGCCGCAAAGCAGGAGAAGTTTCTCGAGGGACTCAACGACGAGCTGAGTATGCAGCTTATTGTGGCTACCTTCAACAACTACCAGGAGCTGGTAGACAAGGCCGTCATACTTGAAGGCAAGCAGCAGCAGATTGAAAGCCGCAAGCGGAAGTACAGCCAGGGGAAGCACAACTCAGGAGCTCAGCAGAAGCCCCGTTATGCACCATACTCAGGAGGGCACACCCATCATAACCATGGAGGCCATAACCATGGAGGAAATGGGAACAACCGTAGCCAGGACAACAAGTCAGGACATGGCCATGGAAATGGAAACGGTAATGGCAATCAGCATCGTTCTGCCCCGGCTCCGAAGGATCTGAGCCACATCACCTGCTTCAAGTGCCAGAAGACAGGGCACTATGCCACCGACTGCCCGAAGGCCAAGCAGAGGAATGGAAACGGCAATGGAGGCTCAGCGAAGAAGCCCAACCCGTTCCCTCGTGCTCAGGTGAACCACATCGACGTGGAGGACGTCTATGATCAGCCAGACACTGTGGTTGGTAAGTTTTTATTGAATTCACGTTCAGTTTTGGTACTCTTTGATTCTGGTGCAACACATTCATTCATATCAAGGGTAGTTGTGGAAAAGTACGGGTTGCCCACTAAAACCCTTAGAAGCCCCCTTCGCGTCAGTTCCGCAGGAGGAGAAATGATGGCAGGTTTAGGCTGTCATGCAACCCTCAACATCGGGAACCATAAATTCCCCGCAAACCTCATAATATTGGAAACCCAGACCTTGGATGTAATCCTAGGCATGGATTGGTTGACGAAGTTCGAAGGAAACATAGACTGTGCCCGCAAGTCTATTCTGCTGACCACCCCAGAGCAGAAGAGGATCAAGTATGTATCCGGGCGTAGCGGATGAAGAATCGGTGAATTCCCTCACGGAGTTGTTCAGGAGGAAGTGCCAGTGGTGCAAGACTTTCCGATGTTTTCGGAGGAATTACCAGAATGCCACCGGACGGGGACATTGAATTTCTGATCGAGTTATTGCCGGCACAGCCCCAATATCCAAGAGACCCTATCGGATGCCCCGAATGAGTTGAAAGAGATCAAGGATCAAATTAATGAGTTATTGGAGAAAGGATATATTCGGCCAAGCTCATCACCTTGGGGAGCCCCAGTTCTTTTGGTAGAGAAGAAGGATGGAACCTTGAGGATGGTTGTGGATTATCGATGCGTTGAGCGAAGTGACCATCAAGAACAAGTACCCTCTGCCGATGATTAATGATCTGTTCGATCAGCTAGTTGGAGCCAAGGTATTCTCCAAGATCGATCTTGATCGTGGTATCATCAGTTGAAGATCCGTGAAAAGGATATACCCAAAACAGCATTCACTACCAGGTATGGTTTATATGAGTATACCGTCATGTCATTTGGATTGACTAATGCTCCTGCATACTTCATGAATTTGATGAACAAGGTATTTATGGAATATCTGGACAAGTTTGTCGTGGTGTTCATCGATGATATATTGATTTTCTCCAAGAGCGAGGAAGAGCATAAGGAACATTTGCGTCTAGTTCTGGAGAAACTTCGAGAACATCAGTTGTATGCCAAGTTCAGCAAATGTGAATTTTGGCTGAAGGAAGTTGGATTCCTCGGACATGTTATTTCAGGAGAAGGAATAGCAGTTGATCCCGCCAAGGTTGAATCAGTCACCGATTGGCAGTCACCCACCTCAGTCAAGGAGATCCGCAGTTTTCTCGGACTCGCAGGATATTATCGGAGGTTTATTGAGAACTTCTCGAAGATTGCCAAGCCCATGACTGAGCTGTTGAAGAAGGAAGCCAAGTATGTTTGGACCGAGGAATGTGAAGCCAGTTTTCAGGAATTGAAGAAAGCGTTTGGTTACAGCCCAGTGTTGATTTTGCGGACATACACAAGGAATACCAGGTTTATTGTGGCGCTTCTCGTCAAGGACTCGGAGGAGTACTCATGCAGGAAGGAAAAGTTGTAGCTTATGCCTCCAGACAGCTACGACCTCACGAGATGAATTATGCCACACATGATTTGGAGTTAGCAGCCGTAGTACATGCACTCAAGACCTGGAGACATTTCCTTATCGGAAACCGTTGTGATGTTTACACAGATCACAAGAGCTTGAAGTATATTTTCACGCAGAAAGAGTTGAACCTCAGGCAGAGGAGATGGCTAGAGTTGATAAAGGACTATGACATGAGATTGCATTACCACCCAGGTAAAGCTAATGTTGTAGCAGATGCTTGGAGCCGTAAGAGTTATGTGAATACTCTTACAGCAGGAGGATTACCCCAGGAGTTAGTCGATGACCTCAGAGATCTCCGACTGGAGATAGTTCCGAGAGGATTTGTTGCAACTCTGGAAGTTCAGTCCACTTTGGCCGAAAGGATTCGTGAAGCCCAGAAGTCGGACAAGGAAATTGATGAGATAAAGCAAAAGATGAATGAAGGAAAAGCTAAAGGATTTCGTAAGGATGAACACGGAGCTATATGGTTCGAGGATCGTATTTATGTACCCCAATGATCCCGAACTCAGGAAGCTAATTCTTCAGAGGCTCATGATTCACCAGATTCGATTCACCCGGCAACACCAAGATGTACCTGGATTTGAAGGAAAGTTTCGGTGGGCGGTATGAAGAAGGATATTGCCGAGTGCGTAGCGAGTATCGATGTTTGTCAACGAGTAAAGGCGAACATCATAAGCCAGCAGGATTACTTCAACCTTTGCCGATTCCCGATTGGAAATGGGAGAAACTTGGAATGGATTTCATCACAGGATTACCGGGACCCGTTCAGGTTATGATTCCATCTGGGTAGTGGTTGATCGTTTGACCAAGGTAGCTCACTTCATTCCGTGAAGACTACCTATACCAGTGCTAAGTTGGCCAAGATATACATGACCAGGATCGTATGTCCGCATGGAGTTCCGAGGAAAATCGTGTCGATAGAGGAACACAGTTTACCTCAAAGTTTTGGAAGCGATTGCATGAAACTTTGGGTACGAGGCTGGAATTCAAGATAGCTTTTCATCTGCAGCATGGATGGATGGATCGAGAGAGTCAACCAGATTCGGAGGACATGTTGAGAGCTTGTGTGCTAGACTATGGGTCTAGCTGGGATGATAATTTGCCATACGCAGAGTTCTCATACAACAACAGTTATCAATCCGATCGAAGATGGCCCTTTCAAGCTCTATACGGAAGGAGGTGCGAACACCATTGTTGTGGGATAGTGTTGGAGATCGATCACTTTTCGGTTCCGACCTTATCAGGGATTCCGAAGAGAAAGTCAAGCTGATTCGGGACAGACTCAAGATAGCATAGTCGAGACAGAAGAGTTATGCCGACAGTAAACGTAAGGAAGTAACATACGAAGCGGGAGACCGAGCATATCTTCGTGTGTCTCCACTTCATGGAATCAAGAGGTTTGGTGTCAAAGGAAAGTTAGCACCCCGATTCATTAGCCCCTACAAAATCCTCGAACGTCGTGGAGAAGTTGCTTACAAGTTGGAATTGCCGGAAGGATTGTCCGGAGTTCATGATGTCTTCCATGTTTCTCAGCTGAAGAAGTGTCATGCCGACGTGGCCGATATTCCGCTGAGAGACACAGTGCCCCTAGAGGCCATACAGCTTGACAGTGATCTGACTTATAAGGAGAAACCCGTCCGAATTCTCGAGACTGCGAGCAGAGTCACCCGCAGCAAGGTCATCAAGTTTTGCAAGGTGCTGTGGAGTCACCACACCGAGGAAGAAGCCACCTGGGAGCGCGAAGAAGACCTTCTTCGAGACCACCCTCACCTATTTGCTAGCCAACCCGAATCTCGAGGGCGAGATTCATCTTAAGGTGGGTAGGTTTGTAACATCCCAAATTTCCTATTTGGAATGTTTTACAATTATAGCTAAGCATCTATGCATTCTTTTTTGAATTTGAGTGCCATTTGAAGTTTCAGAAGATTTTGAGTTTTGAAATTGAATTCAAACTTTGGCAAGTGGGAATCATTTCAAAAACTATGCCTGATAAATACTTGATCAAAAGTATGAGAGGAGTAAACATGACACTCCAAAAATATCAGAGGAAAGCAATGCCAAAAGTTTTGAATTCAAACTTGAGTTTTATTGGAATTTGAAAAAAAAGAATTTTTATAAAGTTTGGATTTTGCCTTTGGAAAAATGTTCAAATGATAGGGAATATTCCCCTGATCATTTTGGTATATATATGTCCTATATAAAATATTTATATTTTATAAGTTATCTCTGTTTTTGTTTTTATTAAAAAAATTTTTAAAAAAGACACCCCCGGCGCCAGCCAGGCCACTGGCCCAGCCAGCGCCGAGGCCACCCACCGCACCGGCCCACCAGGCGGCCCAGAGGGCCAGCCCAGCGAGCCAGCCAACGGCCAGACACCCCTCGCCCGAAACCCTTTCGGCTCGGTCGCCCGACCGCGCCGCACCCCCCTCTCTCTCTCTGGCAGGCGTACCCCACCCCTCCTTCAACCCCCGCCCACGACTGCGCCGCCGCCGCCGATCGCGGATCCCGACGGATCCGGATCCGATCCCTCCGATTGCCTCCTGCCCAAGCCGAGGCGCCCCTATATAAACCCCTCCCCGCACCCCATTCTCGCCCCTCGCTGAACCCTCCTCCTCCTCACGAGCTCGCTGGAGCCCGAGCTCACCTCCGCCGCCATTCGCCTCGCCGCCGTCGCCCTAGACCTCCCCGAGCCTCGTCGACTCCACCAGAACCCTCCCCTCGTCGCCCCGCACCCGCCGGACGACTCCGCCGACCTCCCCGACGACCGGAGAGGCCAACACACTCGCCACCGCCGCCGCCGCCGCCGTCGAGCTCCGGTAAGCCACCGGAGTTACCCTCCCCCGTCCGATCTATATCGACGGCTAGGATTAGAACCCCCGAAGGGGTACGCGCTTTTAAATAAAACCCGGTTTTATTTCTGGTTCGTTACGGTTTAGTTTTAGTTAGGTTTTTTTTTATTTAGCCTGGCCCGATTCGTTTAACCCTAGGGCCCATTTTAGTTATATTACGCTCAGTGCGTAGGTTAGGCCCATTAGGCCATTTTTCTTTTATTTTCGTTTTCTGTTTTAACAGAATAGTTCCTGATTTGAAAAATTCATAACTTTTATTCTACTTAATATTTTTAGGTGATTATTTTTTTGTTGGTTTGCAAATTTTCTATAGTTTCTGTAGAAAATATATTTAGCTAAGTTAAAATTAATTAAAATTGCTTTATTTTAGATTTAGTCAGAATAGTAAATCTGCCATAAAATGAGTTAGGAAAATTATTTTATATGATTCTTTTATCCCAACTTTATTTTGACATTGCCAAACCGTAGGAATTAATTTGGGTATTTTAGGATTAATAAAAAATAGTTTTAAGCAGAATCTTGTTAATCCTAATTAATTAACTAGCTACTGTTTTCCTATTATTTTAATTAGTAAATAAATTTATTTTTCACATCTTATTGATTATTCTAGGATAGTTTCTGTCACTTAATAGGATGAACTTTTATTTATAATAAATAAAACTTTTATTTTATTTTTCTTAATAGAAATTGAATTAGGCCTAATAGGAGTTTTATAATAGCTTTTAAATTGATTCTTTTTGCTCCTAGTTGATTAATGCAATCTTTTCTGTTAAGTTAACATAAACTCATGCTTAGGTTATGTTAGAAAAAATTTTGTTATATAAAACTATTTTTAGTTGTTGCTTGAAGTAGGAAAAACCTTGAGTTGGATTTCCTTTGAGTTTCTTTTGGGTTTTTGGATTTGTTTGTTTGGTGTGTTTCATATTACTATGCTGTTATGAAAGTGATCATTGTTGTATGCTTATTGTGAATTATTGCTTGTCTCGGTAGAGTTTCCGGAGTGCGAAGCGTGCTACTACGAATCCCTAGCTTACGAGGATCATCAGCAAGGCAAGTCTTTGATCATGTTATTTTCAATCCTATGATTTTGTGCATTTGAAATTATACCACCCCACCATGCATGCAGTAGTTGAAATTTTGAAGTTATGTTCTTGAGTAGTATCATGTGGTAGGATGAACCAATCCCCTTGTTACCATGACCCGGGACGAAGTAGTTTATTTTGCTATGCTCAGAGCGGGTTTTGGTTGAGTGAAATTCATAAGAAAGATATGAGAGTCAATGATGATGACAACCCCATGAACTACAAGAACAAGATGGACTTGAATTCACTCTTTGGGTGGAGGGCGGTTGACGGGCACCCCGAGAACCCGGTGGTTGGCGGGATGCATGGAGAAGTGCCATGACATCTTGGAAAGCTTCACCCAGCCACGAAGAGATGGATGGATGCCCCATTGACCGGAAGCTTACCTGTGCAGCCGCAAGCCATTATGGGCTCTGGCTGGGTTAACCTTAGTAGTGACGCTGGCTGGACGGTACTACGAGATGTAGAAGAACGGTAGGATTGGATGGGTACCGACAGTAGCCAGAAGAACTCTTTGGAAGACCCTGTTTCATTCGTCCTGTCTTCAAACACCATGAAGTGCGAAGACTTAAAAGGAGGGAATGATTCTTGCAGGTAAAGTGGGCAAACCTCTGGAGAGTTAAAGATCTAATCGATTAGCCGTGTCCCCGGTTACGGACAAATTGAGCCTCTGGAACTTGGAAGTATTCGGAAATCTCAACACTAAAACTAATAAATTAATTTGAGGGGTTTATGACTTAATAATTTGGGAATGAGATATTGGTTGGTGGAACCATCTCAATAACTACCAACAAATTTGTATTAATTTGCAAGCAAGTCCACTGTAGTAGGAGAAAATTGGCTTTTCGCAAAATGATGAAACTTAGAGCCCCACAGCCAAAATGCATATAGTGTTAGTAATTTTTATTACTGTTATTCTCTTCATGACTTGCCAGCTTATTCAAAAAGCTGACCTACACGGCTGCAACGTCTTATGTTGCAGAGATTTATTCCGATCAGGAGTGAGGCTACGCTCCGCGCTTGGCGATTGCCCTTTGGAGTCGGATGGACTCGCTATTTCGTCTACGCTTCCGCAGTGTTATTAGTTTATTTCTCATGAGTTGGCCTTCGGCCAAATTTATTCTCTTGTAATAAAGACTCTATATGAGAAACGTGTAATAAATTCAGGTGTGATTGAACTTTGATTATTTCATCGATGTACTGTGAGTACCAGCATGATCTTGGGATGGTACAGATACAGAGATTTGACCGATTTTGGGTCAGGTCGCTACAATAGTAAAAGGGGACATGACTCTCCTGTGTCTTGTACGATTTTTTACACGTTAAGTTTGTCCTGCCGAACAAGGAATCCCCACCTTGTTATCCCGAAATTTTCAAGCTCGAGTATCTTTTGTCTCACCTGCTTTGAAACTCCCGCTTCTTCAACCCGCGCCGCGCCTTGTTATCCCTAAATTTGGACGCGCGCGAGAACTCCCTCCTCATCCGAAATCGCTCCCGCAGCCCAGACAGGCGAAATCCCCCTTCTACCCCTCAGCCGGATATGAAGCTCCACGTCGCGGTGTCAAAACCGGTGGGGGTACGCTGGTAACTTACCCTACATTTCGGACAAGCGCGTCCCTAAGCTTGGCTCCTCCCTCCCCCTTCGCCCCCCCATTCATACACCGAGGCCGCCAAAACCCGCGAAACCCCATGCTCCTCCGTCGGCATCCCGACCGCCGCCCAGCCGGAGACTCTTCCCCGACTATGTCATCCAACGCAACAGCTCGCCGTCCCTCATCCACCGCACCGGATGAGGATCCGTTGTCGATCTCGTCGTCCCGCCGGATCAGCCGCCCCGTCCTCCACCTCCAAGGAGCTGCCCCGACGTTCGCCTCGTCTATCGCGCCACCTCAATCCCCACAGCGCCGTCTTGACCTGCCCCACCGGAACCGCAGCACCCTCACCAATTCCTCCGATGAAGCCGAGGCCAACTCGGCGCCACCAAGGAGGTTCTGCACTGACCGCTGCATTTTATCTTTTATTCAATATCACGGGGCTGCCGGTGCTCAATACCGAGCAGACGTGGCGTCTCCATCGACGGCGCCGTCGCCGGCCACATCATCCACGGTGTCTCTCCCCCATGTCGTTGCTTCCTCGGCGGCGACTTCCCTAACGGCACTAGCTGCAGCTGCTCGGCTCTCGCTTCGCTGCGCGGCTCGTCCTTCTTGTCGGTCGCGCTCTTGCCTTTGCTCCTGCTTTCGTTCGGTGCTGCTGCTCTGCTCTTGCTCTCGCTTGCGCTGCTGCTGCTGCACGACCTCCGTCGACTTCTGAGGAGTTGCTGCTTTAGCACTTTTCGCTTCATGTTGTTCTTGCATGACTTGCTCTCTGCTAGTGCTTTCCCTGCTCGGCGTCTGCTGATTTAGATCATTGCTTCTCTGCTACTAGTGCTCGAACGCCCTAAACATCTATTGCAATGCTCTATTACTAGTTCAATCAGTTTTGACGGTAAAATTCAGTTTATTTGTGAAGTTCATTTTCTTGATTAAGTTCGAGTGAACAGTACTTACAAAGATCTGTCGGAGCGGCCGTGGCGCGGCTGATGCGTTTTACATCTAGCACTTTTTGGTGATGTATTTTAGATCATCTATTGCAGATGATATTAGGGTCCCACTTCAGATTAAAGTTGTCTCTCTTGTCATGCTTCAGCCTCGTCGCTGTACACCTTAGCGGAGCTGCTCCAACGACGGAACCGTCCATCACAGCAGAGCAGTACCTTCGGCGCCGTTTCCAGAGGCCTCAGATCTTCTTCCCCGCCTCTGATAGTCACACCAGCATCATCACCATCCTCCACGTCCAACCCAATGATGCTGAGGTCCACAAGGCTATGCCAAAGAGGTTGTACACTCGTCGCATCACTTTGTTTCTCCATTCCTCTGTTCTTCCAATTCATGTGAGCCAAACACCCAGGTTGACTGAAATCCTATGTTTCCAAATGCTCTGTTTTGCACGTGCATTCCTATCCTAGTCCTCTGTTTTTCCTGTCCCTGCGTTTATAGAATCCTCCAATTCTAAGGAGCCCTTACAGATTTACTTCATTTTTAGATTGGCCTCAAAGAAAACTCTCTGTGTTATGTCCTGCTCCTACCGTGCCGTCATCCACCCCACCTGAGGTGCACCATCGACAAAAGCGTTCACTGCAGCAGAGATCCCCCCTGCAGACTTTCTTTTGCCGCCTCAGATCATCTTCCCCGTTGCCGGTAGCCACGCCTAACTGCATTACAATCATCAAGCGAGCAGATGAACACGAGGACTAGACAGTTCGGAAGAGAGGTCATGATCTTTTCGTGTTTGCTTACGTTATACATCGGTTATTATTACCTGCTACTTTATCGTTCAATCTTGAGTTTTGAATTGCCCATGGGTCTCATATCGAGCCAGCAACGAATAGTATCTGTCTACTATCTGGTTCATCTGGGGTCTTCTATGTGGTTCATGTTGGGTGGGCAACAAACAATAGATGATCCATTGTCTATCTTTTAAAACTGAAGCTATAATCTACCTGCTATCATTAGTTTTGGATCCATCCACTCGTTTGCTACCATCAGTCTTGATTTTTGCATGCACCCCTTAGGCCTTACAAAATCTAACTATCTTTTTGTTATTATGCATGTCAGATATTGTACACAATCGTACTAAACATGTAGAGAAAAAGAGAAGACCGTTGCGTGCGAATATAATGTCATGCAGACGCTACTCCATGGTGGGCGAAGTGCCCCCCTCTCCTGCATTTCCAGATTGTATTCCAGAGGAAGATAACTGTTCAGATGGAGATTCAGAAGGAGCCGACCATGCCTGTTTACCACCTGAGGTGTTTTCTCTAACCTGGCATGCTGATGTTGGTCATATCGTGCATATGGCGCCTTGCATTACTTACATTATACATCTTATATGTCATCAGCTTAGTTTAGATTTGCTTTGTGTGAATGCCACCTGTTTGGTTTCTATATCATACTCCCACCATTCCTAAATATTTGTCTTTTTAGAGATTTCAACAAGTGACTACATACGGAACAAAATGAGTGAATCTACACTCTAAAATATGTCTATATACATCCGTATGTGGTAGTCCATTTGAAATATCTAAAAAGACAAATATTTAGGAACGGAGGGAGTATATGGGAATTATGCAATGCCATCTTCTTTAGCCAGGCATCATATACGTGAATCATGCAATGCCATCTTGTTTAGCCAGTCATCGTATATGTGAATTGTATTGTGCCATATTTTTTTCCATAATGTATTCCATTTGTCAACAATGTTTATAGATTCATCTACTCTTCCTGTGCATCAGCCATTTGAGTCGGTCATGGGAAAATCTGGAGTGAAAACAAGGTCTTCTGAGCAGTCAGTGCTACCTGTCGATGCAGATTTCTTGCTGGTTAGAGATAGCTCCTCAGAGGAGGATTCAGAGAGAGATGACTAGTCGTATTCCCCCCCACCCCCGAGGTGCATGCTCTAACTTGGCTGGGTTATATTGCTCATATCATGCATATGGTGTCTTGCATTGCCATGCCATCTGCTTAGATTAGACATGCTTTGTGTGGATGCCTCCTGTTTGCTTTCTATATCAGATATGTGAATTATGCAATGCCATGCTTTTCAGCCAGTTATCATATATGTGAATTATGCACCGCCATGGAGCCAGGCATCATATATGTGAATTATCTCATGCCATCTTTTTTTTCATTACATATTCCATTTGTCGACAATCTGTATATTGAACTACTCTTCATGTGTATCAGCCATTTGAGCGGTTATGGAAAAATATGGAGTGAAAACAAGGTCTTTGAGCGAGCAATGGTACTGTTGAAGCATATATCTCGATGGTTACAGGAGCTCCTCGGAGGAGGATTGAGAGATGATGACTAGTCCTATATCCCATCCGAGGTGTATGCTCTAAGTTGCAATGTTTATATTTCTCATATGATACATATGGTGTCTTGCATTGCTTAGTTTAGACATCATATGCACAATATTGAATTCTATCTGCTTAGTTTAGAGATCATACATGCGAAAGTGCCGGCTGCTTAGTATATGAATCAATTATGTCAATTATATCATGCCATCCTGTATACTTAGACAACATGTATGTGAATTATTTCATCCCAACCTATTTTAGAAAGACATCATACTGTTTTGTCATGTCATCCTGTTTAGGTACTCATCATATGTTGAATTATGCCATTATATCCTGTTAAGTTATCCATCATATATCTGAAACTGTGTCATGCTATCCTGTTTAGTTAGGCATCATATATGTGAAATTGTGTCATGCTGTCCTGTTTGGTTAGACATATATGTGAATTACCACATCTGTCTATCATACAATGTCTACGTTCAATTTATTTTCTTGTTTATCAGCCATTTGAATTGGAGGGGGTGATGGCAGTATCTAAGGGAGCAAAAACCCGTTCTTCACAAAAGACAGTGCTGCCCGTCGATGCAGATAGAACCATGGTTGTACTGGCCCACAAAATAGCCCCACCACACATAATCAAGACTCTTCCAGATTGCACACTTACACCATTGGGTAGAGAACCAGCTACAACCCATCTAACCGCAACCCCAGCGGATAGTAACCCACTTATAGTTGACAAAGCACCATGTCCACCACAGAGTACCCCCACACAAGCAGTTTGTAAAGCTACTGCAGTGCCCAAAGCACGAAGACCACCACAGCTAACCCAAACTCCACGTTTAAAGCAGAAGAGCAACTATTCTCAGGTCAGATTCTGTAGCTATGGTCCATACTCTTTTGCTGTTGCATCACTGTATTTACTCATACCAACAACTTTCGAATTTGAAGTATCCAATTGAAACTCCAATGGCGCAACAGGTATGTTTTAAACCTATTTCTTTAACTGGATTGCTGTTCTAACTTCTTGCTCTATGTTGATTTCAGTTTAAGTTGTATAAACAGTTATGTTCTCATGTGATGCACATTACAAGTGCTGCCAATGCTGTGTAGTTTCTCACACTTATATTCTATCTATGCTGCTGTGTATTAAAATATATGAGTTGAACTGTGTCTCTATCTTGATTAGGGAACATAAACTAGAATGATATGGACAATACAGTGACCATAGTACATAGATATATGTTTGTTTCATGCTGTTATCCTGTCCACCTTACTCTTGAACGGTTTACCAAAATGAGTTTGGTATACTACAAGCTAAACCTGTGATGTGTCTGCTTGTTTCTCTTGGAGTATGCAAACAGAATATTGGAGAAGAGAACCCCACTATGCAATGGTAGAGAAAGTAATGCAGATAAGGTTCAAGATATTGAGACAACCCTGTTGGTCTCCAAGAAAGGTGATAAAATGATCTTGTAGAGGCGGTGAAAACCCCACGATCCTGCGTTGATGTAGTGTTCGAATTCTTGGCGAGATCACTGGCACAAGCTCTTCGAACTCGCTGCTGAATCACTTGACTTCTTGAGCCTCAGCTACAAGCTGAAAGGCATCGATCGGTGTCTTTGGCAAGAAGCTAAAGGACTGGGGAAGTCCCTGCAAAATTAAGATGCGTACTTTGTTGTGCAACAGCGAGCGCTGGAGGATTTAAGTGCCAAACAAGAGAAAGTTAATAAGCTTGCTAAGCATCTTGCCAGCATTATGGGTACCCAGTATATTGTTTCTTGAAATCTTCTGAAGTGGTTTCAGTTCTGGACTTGTTTTGCTGCGGCGTTTATATGCTGCCGTGTTCCCTATATTTGCACTGGTGGTGAACTTTGATGCCCAGTGGATGTAATATGTGTAATAGTTGTGATAGCCTAGCATAAGTTGCTTGCTTATTTATTTCCTTGTTGTCTTGTTTATTTGTTTGCTTGTAGTCAGTGCAGTTATTTTTCGGCGGTTTGCTAGTGGCTGCAATAACCTATTTTTTAAAACTAGGCCACAATAACAATGGGTAATATTTATTGTAGTGATAGTGGGCCTCCTACGGGCCGTAGAAACAGTGGGCCTTCTACGGGCCGTAGAAACAGTGGGCCTTCTACGGGCCGTAGAAACATTGGGCCTTCTACGGGCCGTAGAAACAATGGGGCTTCTACGGGCCGTATCATCAATGGGCCTTATACGGGCCGTATGATCGATTGGCCAAACATGGGCCAATAACAGGCCGCATTATGGTCGTAAACGGGCTAGAGTTGGAATCGTCCGTTCATGGGCCGACCATAACGGGCCATCGTTAATAGGCTGTATTTGATGACGCTATGAAAATGGCCGAATGTATTAACGGACCACAAACGGGCCGACTGTAACCACGGGCTGAATTTGGCCCACAAGCAGAAAATGATAGTAACCGGTCGTAAGTAAACGAATGCTCGAAATGAGCCCAAGAATAAATGGGCTCTGAGAAGGCCGAAAGATAACATGGGCTGGAAACGGCCGAACTGAATAACATGCCTTTAATGGGTATAAAGTGATACACTGTTCATTACGGGCCGTTTCACCACGGGCGGTAATGGGTCTAAAGTGATACATTTGTTCATTGCGGGCGCCACCACGGGCGTTAATAGGCCAAGAGTTACGTAGGGCCTCATATGGGCGAAAACGCGTCATGGGCTATACATGGGCTAGAAGTGAAAACGGCTAGAATCATATTGGATGGCCCAGATGGCGCTCATCGGGCCTAATTCGGATAGGGCGAACGGGCCTTGGGTTAGCGGGCTGTAAATGGGCTATATGCGAACAGGCCGTTAACGAGCTTTCCATGGGCCGCCCGTCACCTTTTGACCAAGTCAAGCGGGCGGCCTTTTCACGAGAATGGGCCTCTATTGGGCGTGCCACGCATGTCGACGTATCATAGGCGCCTTCTGTCCAATGAGTGGATGACATCTGTCCCAACAATGAGCCGACACGTGTTTCCTCCAGCCAATGATGATTTTACACGTGGAAGATCCCCATTGGTCGGGGCTGTTAACGGGTTATCGGATCCAAAACCCGACCCGATAGCTTAACGGCGTTCCGTTATAGTGGATGCCACGTGTCGGTCACCCTTGACGAAAGCACTTCTGTGACGCGTGATTTATCGTCATGGAAGTGGACACTTCCGTGATGATAATTTTGGTAATCTCATGAAACACTTCTACGACAGCACAGGTATGACTATCTTGATTCTGTCATAAATTTGTCATGAATGTACATGCATGAAAAAAAACGCGACCTACTATGACAAACACGTATCATCACGGAAGTGTATTTTTTTTGTAGTGAAACAAGGGACACAGATGTTTACCCAGGTTCGGGCCCTCTCGATGGAGGTAAAACCCTACTTCCTGCTTGATTAATATTGATGATATGGGTAGTACAAGAGTAGATCTACCACAAGATCGTAGAGGCTAAACCCTAAGAGCTAGCCTATGATGGTATGATTGTAATTGTGATCGGCCTTCTAAGGACCAACCTCTCCGGTTTATATATACACCGGAGAGGGCTAGGGTTTACATGGAGTCGGTTATAAGGAAGGAAATATAATATCTGGATCGCCAAGCTTGCCTTCCACGCTAAGCAAAGTCCCATCTGGACACGGGCCGAAGTCTTGAGTCTTATATCTTCATGCTTCAATAGTACGGACGTTGTAAACAGTTCGGCTGTCCGGAGACCCCTTAATCCAGGACTCCCTCACTTGTCCAATGTCAACAATTTTGGCATATAATATTTTGATGAGGGCTCACAATCACAAAAGATTTCTAGGATAGTATATTTATATGTGAATCTTCTCTTCCCCTTATTAATTCTTTCATGAGTTGCATCATTGACTAATGCTATGTTTGTCAATCTCTAACAAAATTTTCTACTTATACTTTTCCTTATGTGGTGTCATCACCCACCATAAGATTAGTATATGATCTTCTTGATATATTTCCTTTCTTTTATTTATTTTCTTTATCTTTTTTCTTCCTTAATTCTTTTCTTTTATTTGCAGCATGAAAGTAAAGAAAGCAAAAACTCAAAGTAAACTTTATTATATATCTTGCACACAATTACAAGGATAGATCACTAAGCAAACTCTCAAAAAAGAAAGGATCGAACTAAACTTTTATTCATCTAAAGCAAAAGATCGAACTAAAATAAGTAAAGGCAAAAAGAGTGGGATGATATGATATCGGGGCACCTCCCCCAAGCTTGGGCGAAGCCAAGGGGAGTGCCCATACCCGAAACTCAATTTTCTTTTGGTGATGAATAATATGGTAGTTGTGATGAAGCGATCCTATCCGTAAGGATCAAGAGGTTCTCCAATCGACGGATGACACTTCGGAGGTAGATGATATGCTCTTGATGCAGAATATTTTCATGAGTGAGATACTTATTTTGCACGCGAACTTTTTCAAAGATGTGAAAGGCTTGGATCTTAGCAGGAGTAAGATAATCATAGTAAGGTTTAAGGATATCTTCTTCTTCCTCCTTCTCTGCTGGCAGTGCTTTCTCGACCACTGGAGGTTGATCTAAGGTCGCCTCCTTGCCCTCGTCTCCTTTGACGGCTTCTACAGGCTCTTCTCTCTTCAGCTCGATTTTCATCAACCAAGCATCCTCTTCTACGTTGTTGGAGGAGGAGGAAGACATGATGCCTGGCCTGACAGATCTGACCGAAAACAGCAAGAAGAGAGAACAGAAGATTTCTCCGTGATACGGTGGTCAATAGGTTCGGGGGTATATAAAGATTTTTTATCTTGGTAAACAAACAAACGGAAGAAAAACCGAGTCCAGAAGGTACCCCAGGTGGGCACAACCCACCTGGGTGCGCCTGGCTTGCCAGGCGCTCCCCGGTGTCTTGTGCTCACCAGGTTACGCTTCCTGGAAGTTTCTTATTTTCCTATTTTTCTGAATATTCCAAAACTGACAAAAAATATTTTTGCGGATTTTTCGGAGTATGTTTACTTACCGTATCACGTACCTCCTTATTTTCATGATTCTGCGATGTTCCGGAAGGACACTTTTATGTGTTCTTCCGATGGCAAAGTTTGGATATTATTACTTTCAACATTAATGGGCGTACCTGAGATATAATGTTTTATTCGTTGCCCATTGACAACCTTCGGGTTAGTACCTTCGGCATTATTTATTTTGATGGCTCCAGACCGATAAAACTCCTCGATAACACAGGAGCCTTCCCATTTTGAGAGAAGTTTTCCTGCAAAGAATCTAAAACGAGAGTTGTAAAAAAAGAACATCTTCTCCGACTTTGAACTCACGCACTTTTGGATTCTTTTGTCATGCCATCATTTAACCTTTTATTTGAATAATTTTGCATTTTCATAAGCTTAGGTTCTCGATTCATCTAATGAGGTAATATCAAATAACCTCTTTTCACCAGCAAGTTTGAAATCATAGTTGAGCTCTTTGATGGCCCAATATGCTTTATGTTCTAACTCAAGAGGCAAATGACAAGCTTTTCCATAAACCATTTTATAAGGAGACATACCCATAGGATTTGTATATGTTGTTCTATAAGCCCAAAGTGCATCATCTAATTTCTTAGACCAATTCTTCCTGGGCCTATTGATAGTCTTTTGCAAAATTAATTTTTTTCTCTATTGCTAAGTTCAACTTGACCACTAGACTGAGGATGATAAGGTGATGCAGTTCTATGGTTAACATCATACTTTGCAAGCATTTTACAGAAAGCACCATGAATAAAGTGCGAACCACCATCAATCATTAAATATCTAGGGACTCCAAACCTTGGGAAAATAACTTCCTTAAGCATTTTAATAGAGGTGTTGTGATCAACACTACTGGTTGGAATAGCATCTACCCATTTAGTAACATAATCAACAGCAACCAAAATATGTGTATACCCATTAGAAGAAGGAAAAGGTCCCATGAAATCAAATCCCCAAACATCAAATGGTTCAACAGCAAGTGAATAGTTCATAGGAATTTCTTGATGCTTATCGATATTACCTATTCTTTCACATTCATCACAAGATAAGACGAACTTACGGGCATCTTTGAAGAGAGTAGGTCAATAAAATCCAGATTGCAATACCTTGTGAGCAGTTCTATCTCTAGCATGATGCCCTCCATAAGCTTTGAAGTGACATTTCCGTAGGATTTGTCCCTGTTCGTGCTCAGGTACACAACGTCTAATTATACCATCTACTCCTTCTTTATAAAGATGTTGGTCATCCCAAAAGTAATGTCTTAAATCATAGAAGAATTTTTTAATTTGTTGGTACGTAAAGCTAGGTGGTAAATATTTAGCAACAATGTAATTAGCATAATCAGCGTACCAAGGAGTACTATGAGCAACATTTATTGCAGCTAACTGCTTATCAGGAAAACTATCATCAATAGGTAGTGGGTCATCAGGCAAATTTTCAAGTCTAGATAAATTATCAGCTACGGGGTTCTCAGCTCCTTTTCTATCAATGATATATAAATCAAATTCTTGTAACAAGAGAACCCATCGAATAATTCTAGGTTTAGCATCTTTCTTTTCCATAAGATATTTAATAGCAGCATGATCGGTGTGAACACTTACGTTTGAATCAACATTGTAAGATCTAAATTTAAGCAACACCACTGCTAAGAACTCTTTTTCAGTAGTAGCATAGCTTCGTTGAGCACTGTTAGAGTTTTACTAGCATAATGAATAACATTCAAATTCTTATCAACTCTTTGTCCTAGAACAACACCAACAAAATAATCACTAGCATCACACATAATTTCAAAAGGCAAGTTCCAATCAGGTGGTTGAACAATAGGTGCAAAAATTAAGGCTTTCTTGAGTGTTTCAATGGCTTCTAAACAATCATCATCAAAAACAAAAGGCATATCCTTTTGCAAAAGATTCGTAAGAGACCTAGAAAATTTAGAGAAGTCTTTGATAAATCTCCTATAGAAACCAGCATGACCTAGGAAACTACGAATACCTTTGATATCCTTAGGACATGGCATTTTCTCAATTGCATCAACCTTAGCTTTGTCCACTTCAATACCCTTTTCAGAAATCTTATGACCCAAGACAATACCTTCATTAACCATAAAGTGTCTCTTCTCCCAATTCAAGACAAGATTTGTTTGTTCACATCTCTGCAGAACTCGATCAAGATTTCTTAAACAATCATCAAAAGACTTCCCATAAACAGAGAAGTCGACCATGAAAACCTCAACAATATTTTCACAAAAGTCAGATAATATAGCAATCATACATCTTTGAAAGGCAGTAGGTGCATTACATAAATCAAAAGGCATACGTCTATAAGCATAAGTTCCAAAGGGACAAGTAAAAGTGGTCTTTTCTTGATCAGGTTGAGAAACAGGTATTTGTGAAAAACCAGAATATCCATGAAGGAAGCAAAAATGTGTGTGCTTAGACAATCTTTCAAGCATTTGATCAATAAAAGGCAGAGGGTAATGATATTTTCTAGTTGCTTTGTTTAATTTTCTAAAATAAATTACCATTCTATAGCCTGTAACAATTCTTTGTGGAATAAGTTCATTCTTATCATTAGGAACAACAGTTATACCTCCTTTCTTAGGGACACAATTAACATGACTTACCCATCTACTATCAGCTATAGGATAGATTATACCGGCTTCCAAAAGTTTTAATATTTCCGTTCTTACCACCTCTTTCATCTTCGGATTTAACTGACGTTGGTGATCAACAATGGGTTTAGCATCAGGTTCGTATTAATCTTGTGCTGACATAGAGTGGGACTATTTCCCTTTAAATCATCAAGAGTATATCCAATAGCAGCTTGGTGCTTCTTTAGAACTTTCAGTAATCTTTCTTCTTCATGTTCTGAAAGGTTAGCACTAATAATAACATGATATATCTTATTTTCATCAAGATAAGCATATTTCAAAGTCTCTAGCAATCGTTTTAATTCAAACACAGGATCACCTTTAGGTGGAGGAGGACCTCCTAGAGTTTCAATAGGCAAGTTGTTTTTAAGCAGAGGACGTTGTTCAAAGAAAATCTTATCTATTCCATTTCTTTCATGCATATGTAAATCATTTTCACGGTCTAGAAATATTGTTCTAAAGGATCAGTAGGTGGTACAGCAATAGAAGAAAGACCAATTATTTCATCCTCACTAGGCAATTCTTTGTCATGAAGCTTTCTACTAAACTTGGAGAAATTAAACTCATGAGATTCATCACCAAAACTAACACCGGCAGTTTGTTTCTCATAATCTATTCTAGCATTAACGGTGTTCAAGAAAGGTCTGCCAAAGATAATTGGACAAAAATCATCTTGTGGGGAACCAAGAACAAGAAAATCAGTAGGGTATTTTATTTTCCCACACAAGACTTCAACATCTCTAACAATTCCAATTGGTGATATAGTATCTCTATTAGCAAGTTTAATAGTAACACCTATGTCTTCTAACTCTGTGGGTGCTATGTCATTCATAATTTCTTGATATAAGGAATAAGGAATAGCACTCACACTTGCACCTATGTCACATAAACCATGATAACAGTGATCTCCTATTTTAACTGAGACAACGGGCATGCCAACAACTTGTCTATGTTTATCCTTTTTATCAGGTTTGGAAATTATAGTAGCTTCTTCATAGAAGTAAATAACATGCCCATCTTTCTTCCAAGAGATCTTTAACCATAGCAATACTAGGTTCCACTTTAATTTGTTCTTAAGGTTTAGGTGTTCTAATGTAACTCTTGTTAACCACGGTTGAAACTTTAGCATGTTCCTTTATCCTAACAGGGAAAGGTGGTTTCTCAATATAAGCAGAAGGAACAACTGGATCAACATTGTAAAGTATAGTTTCTTCTTTAACTGATACCGGTTCTTTAATTTCTTCTTTAATAGGTGGGTGATATTTAAACCATTTCTCTTTAGGGAGATCAACATGTGAGTAGCAAATGATTCACAGAAGGAAGCTACTATCTCAGAGTCAAGTCCATATTTAGTTCTAAACTTTTGAAAAGCATCGTTATTCATAAAAGATTTAACACACTCATACTTAAGTTTAATACCTGACTGTTTACCTTCGTCGAGTTCCCAATCTTCAAAGTTGCGTTTAATTCTTTCCAAAAGATCCCACCGGAATTCAATAGTCTTCTTCATAGAAGAACCATCATAAGAAGTATCAAGCATGGTTTGATCAATACGAGAAAGTCGAGCATAAAAGTTTTGGATAATAATTTCTCTTGAGAGCTCATGATTGGGGCATGAATATAACATTGACTTAAGCCTCCCCAAGCTAGAGCGATACTTTCTCCTTCACGAGGCCAAAAATTATATATGTAATTCCGATCACGATGTACTAGATGCATAGGATAATTTTTTTGGTGGAACTCCAATTTCAAACGATTCCTATTCCAAGATCCAATATCATCGCATAGCCTATACCATGCCAATTCTTTTCCCTTCAAAGATATAGGGAAAACCCTTTTCATAACTTCATCCCCGGGTAAACCTGCAAGCTTGAACAATCCACAAATTTGTTCTACATATAACAAGTGCATATTAGGATGTTCGGTTCCATCTCCTACATAAGGATTAGCTAGCAGTTGTTCTATCATACCCGAAGGAATTTCATATTCAATATTTTTATTAAGTGCAGTAGGTTGAGGGTAGCTAATTGTGGTTTCGGTCGAGGTGAAGATACCCCGAACAAACCCCTCAAAGGATTGTTCTCCATAGTAACAAGTGACAGTAAATTTCAGCACACTATATAAATGTTTCCTTACCAAATTCCACTTACCAAAGGCACTTCACTCCCCGGCAACGGCGCCAGAAAATAGCCTTGATGACCCACAAGTATAGGGGATCAATTGTATCTCTTTTCGATAAGTAAGAGTGTCGAACCCAACGAGAAGCAGAAGGAAATGACAAGTGGTTTTCAGCAAGGTAATGTCTGCAAGTGCTGAAATTGTAAGTAGCAGAGTAGCTTGATAGCAAGATAATTTGTAACGAGCAAGTAATGATAGTAGCAACAAAAGTGCAGCAAGGTAGCCCAATCCTTTTGAGGCAAAGGACAGGCCAAAACAGTCTCTTATGATAAGCAAAGCGTTCTTGAGGGTACACGGGAATTTCATCTAGTCACTTTCATCATGTTGGTTCAATTCGTGTTCGCTACTTTGATAATTTGATATGTGGGTGGACCATTTGCCTCACCTATGCCCTTTTTCCCTTGGGTTTCCGGAGCCCAAGGGTCATCTTTATTTTAGCCCCCCGGGCGGTGCTCCTTGAGTGTTGGTCGAAGCAGGCAGATCAAGGGGCCACCACGGGCAACTCGAGGGCTGGTTTTACTCGTAGGCTGACCTATCCGGTGTGCCACGAGAGCGAGGTGCGTCGCGAATCCTATCGGGATTTGTCGGCACATCGGGCGGCTTTGCTGGTCTTGTTTTATTGCTGTCGAAATGTCTTGTAGCCGGATTAGAGACTGATCGGGTCTTCACGGGAGAAGGAATATCCTTCGTTGATCGCGAGAGCTTATCATGGGCTAAGTTGGGACACCCCTGTAGGGTATAAACTTTCGAGAGCCGTGCCCGCGGTTATGTGGCAGATGGGAATTTGTTAATATCCGGTTGTAGTAAACTTGAAGTAAACTCTTCTAAAATACACCAACCTTGTGCGAAGCGTGAGTGTCTCTTTTGGGGTTGATCGAGAGGAGAACACGGTTTCGGGTTATTTCGGCGTAAGTAGGAGTTCAGGATCACTTCTTGATCATTACTAGTTGACGACCGTTCCTTTGTTTCTCTTCTCGCTCTCATTTGCGTATGTTAGCCACCAAATATGCTTAGTCGCTGCTGCAACCTCACCACTTTACCCCTTCCTTTCCCATTTAGCTTTGCTAGTCTTGATACCCATGGTAATGGGATTCTTTGAGTCCTCGTGGCTCACAGATTACTACACCACCAGTTGCAGATACAGGTTTGCGATGATCATGATGTGAGGCGATGTTTGCTTGTATTGGAGTTCTTCTTCGCTTCTTCTTTGATCGGGGATAGGTTCGGTCGGCAGCCTGGGCTAGCAGGTGGTGGATATTGTTTGAGTTTTGTTTATGTTTCATCCGTAGTCGGATGTTGATCTTGTATATGATGTTGATGTATTCTTGTGGCATTTGTGCCTTATGTATGTATCCCCATCTATTATGTAATGTTGATGTAATGATATCCACCTTGCAAAAGTGTTTCAATATGCGGGTCTATCCTTGGTGGGATCGTCGAGTTCCTTTTGGATAGGGTCACATATTGGGCGTGACAACCGGTGCTTAGGTTCTGTTCTTACTTGAACAAACCTCCTACTTATGATTAACCCTCCCGCAAGCATCCGGAACTACGAGAAAAGTATTAAGAATAAATTCTAACCATAGCATTAAACTTTTGGATCCAATCGGTCCCTTACGGAATAGAGCCTAAACTGGGGTTTAAGCTTCTGTCACTCTTGCAACCCATCATCTAGTTGCTACTCCACAATGCATTACCTTAGGCCCAAATATGGTGAAGTGTCAAGTAGTCGACGTTCACATGACACCACTAAGGGAATCACAACATACATATACTATCAAAATATTGAACACATATCAAGTTCACATGATTACTCGCAACATGATTTCTCCCGTGGCCTCAAGAACAACAGTAACTACTCACAAACGATAATCATGCTCAAGATCATAGGGGTATTAAATAGCATATTGGATCTGAACATATAATATTCCACCAAATAAACCGTATAGTAATCAACTACAAGATGTAATCAACACTACTAGTCACCCACAAGCACCAATCTATAGTTACGGTAACAAGATTGAACACAAGAGATGAACTAGGGTTTGAGATGAGATGGTGCTACTGAAGATGTTGAGGAGATTTCCCTCCCCAATATGGGAGAGTTGTTGGTGACGATGACAACGATGATTTCCCCCTCCGGGAGGGAAGTTCCCATGGCGAAATCGCTTCGCCGGAGGGCCAAAGTGCTCCTGCCCAAGTTCCGCCTTGAGACGGTGGCGCTCCGTCCCGAAAGTCCTCTTCTCTTATTTTTTCTAGGTCAAAATGACCTATATACCAAAAGATGGGCACCGGAGGTGGGCCTGGGTGAGCACAACCCACCAGGGCACGCCTGGGCTCCCTGGCGTGCCCAGGTGAGTTGTGCCCACCTGGTGGGCCCCCTCTAGTAGTTATTTGCTCCAATATTCATCATATATTTGATAAAAATCTCCGTGAAGTTTCAGCTTGTTTGGAGTTGTGTAGAATAGGTGGCCTGACGTAGCTTTTCCAGGTCCAGATTTCCAGCTGCCAGAATTCTCCCTCTTTGTGTGTACCTTGTAAATTTTGAGAGAAAAGGCATTGGAATTACTCCAAAAAGCATTGTTATGCATAAAAACATCATAAATAACAGTAAGGTAACATGATTCAAAATGGACATATCAAAGATCGTGATGGATATCATTGAAATCTACCACCGGGAATCATTTCCAAATACTTCTTGTCTCTTGACAATTGGTAATCATTTATGTGGTAGAAATTGTTGACCCTCTTTACATTGGCCTTTGCTTTTATCTCTTGCCAAGGATTGTCTCAACTCCCGTTGTCTTCCATACCACTTGTAGATCTTGTTCATTTCTTGATCTCGCCTAGTGTATTCAAGATATAGTGAAAGTGGTGATCCCACCTTGTGCATTTTGTATTCAAATGCAAATTCTCTATAATGCACTACTTGTTGGAGTCAAAACCGGCAGATCTCGGGTAGGGGGTCCTGAACTGTGCGTCTGTCGATCAATGGTAACAGGAGGCGAGGAACATGGTGTTTACCCAGGTTCGGGCCCTCTCTAAGAGGTAAAACCCTACTCCTGCTTGATTATATTCGATGTGTATGATTACAGAGTTGATCTACCTCAAGATCATATGTTGCGGTGTAAAACCTGAAGGTATGATGAATAAGGTCATAATCTATCGACTAGCCTGGCCCTGGCTTATATAATGTACCAGAGGCCTAGGATAACAAGAGGCCTAGTCGAATACGTTGGTGGAGAGGAGTCCTTGTCTTGATCACAAGTCTTGTGGAATCTTCCTTGTATGTGGCATGGGCTGTCCGAAGTGGCCCATGAGTAAACCGCCATGGGGGTCCTCGGCCCGATCCACCTGGTCGGGAGATGACGTGGTGAGTACCCCTTAGTCCAGGACACTGTCAGTAGCCCCCTGAACCGTTCTTCAAGTTGGGGATGCTCCTCGATCTTCCGAACTTCTCTTCATCTTCAGTCGTCGGTCTTGAAAACTGGTTCAACAAACCTTCTCATCCTCGATCTTGAGGATCGCCGAAGTGAATCTGAAGGGTTTACACGTCGACTATCCGAGGAGCCCCTTTAAGTTCTCGGCCTTTATCAATGCCTTGTTATTTTTTACGCCACACCTCGGGTTTGAAGTTGTTCCCGTGCAGTGGTGTCCTCTTGTATCCGAGCTCCAATGCCGGACTGAATTCGAGGTATCTTTTTTAACTGAGAACCAACGCCGGACTGTATCCGAGCTCCAACGCCGGACTATATCCGAGCTCTAACGCCGGACTATATCCGAGGTGCGATAGATCACCTTGGCTTGAAAAAGTTTGAAGGAGGTTATCTGAGCTTAACGCTGAAAAGCTCTCTATGGAGCCAGCCGCTCACAGCCGAGCTTTTACGCAGGACTGCTTCTGAGGGGATGCACCACCTCGGGCTCGGGCTGATTGTTTGCGGATTTTATTTTCAATTGATGCAATTTATTTATTAACGAGATATATAGCCAGTAGCTCTCAAGGTGTGTGTCGGCCTAAAATCCGAGATGCACATTAGAGGAGATAGTGATCGGCGGACGCGCCCTTAAGAGAGGGTTTTGAGAAGTCGCCGTAATATATTAGCTTGATGCCAGATAAGTCCCATTTGGTACCTATTGTCGTCCGAAGACACGTTTTCCCATAGTTCGGTCAAGCCGAACACTGGGCATTTTGAATTTTTTGCATTGAATAGGCAATGCACTAGCCCCCGAGACACTGCTCGGTGGCAACACCAAATCAGGGAATCGATGTACCCCTTTAATATTTGTAAATGATAAGCTCGAAGCCCAGTAGCCCCCGAGCCTTAATACGAGCATGGGTGACCGAATTAAGGATCGATATCCTGATTAAAATCACAATTTAAGTGTAATGACTCTATGTATCCAAGTACTTCACATCATTAATGCTCGGATACGCATCGTACAAAACTTTGTTGACCGACCATCGGCTTCAACCTCTTCGGCCAGTAGCCGAGGAGTGTTTTCCTACTTTATAAAGTCGTTATAAGTGCAAAGATATATGGAAAACAAGGCAATCCGGCCATACGGTTTAATAAACAAAGGTACGTAGATAGATATGGAACATCTTCCAAAGAAAATAATCCCACTATCGGTTCCTTTCTTTGGGTTTTCATGCTGATCATGATCATGAAACCTCACCTCCGATCAATTTGGGAGGAAAATATTGAGGATTTAGTTCGGGGATAGTTCCCGAACTCTATGGTATTAACGAACCAAAATTTCACTTCCGTCGTTGCCGACCAATTATATTCTTTAAGATGGCTAGCTTTCGCTTCTCCCAATCTGAGGTACTAACACGGATGACCCGGAAGTAACAATCACAGAGGTGCTCCCTTTACCTCCTAGCCAAACAATCGTGAACGTAGGGGTAATCATGGGAGCCAGGCAATCCAGCTTGGCCAAAGTCTTAAGTCAAATTTGATGCATATTATGGCTTTATAACGATAATTACGGAAAGCAGCGCTTGTATAATAAATACAAACGCTGATGAGATATGTTTATTTTGACTCCGTTGTGACCGTTTATCATCTGAAAGTGGCCCATCGTCGGCTTCTACCCCTTTGTAGATGCTACAAAGGGTGTTTCCGCAATAACAAATCAACCCTTAGCTGACGTCTCGGTACCCGGAGGCGGTTGTGTTAGCGGAAACATGGCAATCAGATATGCGGGATTTATAACTTTCACTTAGTCATAGGAGCTTATAGTTGGGAGGCTAGTTACCCCTGGTTAGTGTTCGGCGACAGTCGAGGTCAAGCCGTAAACACTTTGGCCAATGTTATGAACGGACCATCATTTAACACGGGGTGACCTCTAGCGATCTTATAGTTTAATACAGTCATCGGATCACTGACCAATTTACGCTTATTGTGACAGTCAGTTTTCGACTTTCTGCACTAAGGTGCTTAACCATGCTAGCTGGAAGCGCAATCGCAGTGGTTCTCCCTTTGCGCACCTAGCCGAACAAAGCGGGGCGTAGGAGGAAAGCACAGGAGCCGGGCAACCCAATTATTGACCAAAGACACAATTCGAAACTGATGCATATAAAGCAATATCCGAGAACATTTTGCCGAGGACTCCTCAGAGTACCTTGGATTTCGGTGGGTTTGGCTCAAGTCACCGCCCCGTTGATATTGTCGATGCTTAAAAAGTCTCCGACAGTGTACTGCGGGATTTATGCTCGGACCCAACACCGAGGTGCAGGTCGGCAGGAAAAATGCCGAACTATGGGACGAAAAAGATTTCCCAAGCTGGACTATTACGCAGGGTACCTCAGTCAAGAGGATGTCCCACCTCATAAAAGAAAAACACACAAATAGATCAAAAGTGCGTTAAGCTTAAAAAAACCAAAAACTTATGCAGAAACTTTATGTCCGGACTAAATCAAGTTATTTGGTGCCAATCCGAAAATTGGCCTCACAATTTTTGTGATTCTGTCATGCTTTAACATGACACATCCGATCTCTAGACTTCAAGTGGCTCAGCCTTCGGCTTCAACCTCCCTATCCCGAAGGTGGAGTGCGCCAAGGCCAGTTTAGCAAACCAAACTTGAGCAGCTTTAGAGAGAAACTAGGCCATCTGGCGATTGACCACACACTCGAGTCGAGAAAGGAGTGGTAGAAAAAGACTTTGCAACGACTTAAAACAAGAATACTTATTATAAAATAGCTCATATAAATTTACGAGCCCCCAGTTAAATTGGGCAAGGAAGTGTTTTTAACAAACAACGTTTGTTGACAAACTAAGTTTTTAACATAAATATAATGCTTGGTCGAACCGAACAAGAATTAAAAAAATTGAGCATGGAAGCGACTTAGCTGGTTAATGTGCTCGGTGTGACGTGGGCTGAGCTTATAGCGGCTCAAGATCCCAACCCCCAAGCCGGTACCAGGTGGCGGAGCGAAGAGCTCGGCACTCCGAAGTGGCGACATAGCACGACCAATGCAGGCCGATAGTGTGACGCCGAAGTTCCCGGGCTGGGTTAATGAAGTGATGATGAAGCCTCCTGTCCAGCCGAGGTGACGTGGTATCTCGATACGCCGAGGTGACAGTGCTGCCCAACCAGGATCATTTACCTGTGCACAGAAAATAGTGCAAGCCGGAGAAAGTAGTAGTAATAATAATGTTTTTATAAAAAAAGTTGCATGATTAATAATTTACGCAAGGTGAATAATAAAAGAAATATGGCCCGTGCGCCGAGCACCCTACGAGGTAGGACCCTCTTGATGATGCTGAAGTACCCGAGGCAACCGAACATGTCGGTTTGGCTATTCGATCAACAAGGTGATCATGCGAGCCGATTTATGCCAATTGGGACGACGACGTTGGCTTGCCGAAGTGACCGCGCGACGCAGTCAAAGTCGATAACCTACACACATAAAATAGTGCGGTCCAAAAAGAATAATGTAAAAAGAATCCTTGCAATATTGCTTTTTGCAAAAATAATTTATTTAAAGAGATGTGGCCTGGCGCCAAAGTCAATGTCGATGTGGGGCATCGGCGTGACGCGGTGAAGGCGTGGCAAAGCCTGAATTCACAGGTGCTACCTCTTGAGCACTGCGTTGGTTTTCCCTTGAAGAGGAAAGGATGATGCAGCAAAGTAGCATAAGTATTTCCCTCAGTTTTGAGAACCAAGGTATCAATACAGTAGGAGACCACGCGCGAGTCCCGCGCACCTTCAGAAACAAACAAGAACCTCGCAACCAATGTGACAAAGGGGTTGTCAATCCCTTCACGGTTACTTACGGGAGTGAGATCTGATAGAGATGATAGGATAATATTTTTGGTATTTTTATGATAAAGATGCAAAGTAAAATAAACGGAAATAGAAATAGCAAAGTGTTGGAAGATTAATATGATGGAAAATAGATCCGACGGCCATAGGTTTCACTAGTGGCTTCTCTCAAAATAGCATAAGTGTTGCGATGGGTAATCAAATTACTATCGAGCAATTGATAGAATTGAGCATAGTTATGAGAATATCTAGGTATGATCATGTATATAGGCATCACGACCGTGACAAGTAGACCGAAACGATTCTGCACACTACAAAAAAATACACTTCCGTGATGATACGTGTTTGTCACAGTAGGTCGCGTTTTTTGTCATGCATGTACATCCATGACAAATTTATGCGTAATCAAGATAGTCATACTGTCTTTGTCAGTAGAAGTGTTCCATGACATTACCAAAATTATCATCACGAAGTGTCCACTTCCATGACGATAAATCGCGTCACGAAGTGCTTTTGTCAAGGGTGACCGACACGTGGCATCCACCGTAACGGAACACCGTTAAGCTATCGGGTCGGATTTTGGATCCGATAACCCGTTAACAGCACCGACCAATGGGAAATTTCCACGTGTAAAATTCTGATTGGCCGAAGGGAACACCTGTCAGCTCGTCAGTGGGCCAGATGTCGCTCGTCCATTGGAGGAGATATGCCAATGGTACGTCAACATGTGGTTGGGCCCAACAGAGGCCCATATAGGTTAAAAAGGCCGGCCCAGTCAAAGGCCTGAAGAACTTAATCAGGTACTAGTGGGCCAGCCCAATAACGGCCTGCTTAATAAAGGCCCATTTACAGCCCAAAACCAGATCTGGCCCGTTAATTGTTCGCCCAATATTTGGGCCCATTTATGGCCCGAAGCCAGATCTGGCCCGTTAATTGTTCGCCGAATATTCGGGCCCAACTACAGCCCAGTGACTTTCGGCCTGTTAGAGGCCTGATGTAGACATGGGCCCATTTCAGCCCGGTGTGACTTTCAACCTGGGAATGGCCCGTGCTACCCATGGGCCATATATGGTCCGACGGGACATCGGGCCCACTAACAGCCCGTGCTAAAGGTGGCAATAGTTAAGCCCAACGTGACTTTGGGCCTGTTAAAGGCATGTCTCGTAATTCGGCCCGTTGATGCCTGTACTAAGCTTTCGGCCTCTTAAAGGCCCATGATATCAGTGGGCCAACTAAGGCCCAAGATATGTTTCGGCCTGGTAACGGCCCGTGAGCTAACTGGGCCCATAACGACCCGATCTACATTTCGGCCTGCTGAAGGCCCGTCGACGACTAGTGAAAATTGAGGCCCAACATGCATTTTGGCCTGCTAAAGGCCCGTGGTTTACGCTTTCGTAATGTAACGAGGCGATACAATATTTAGCCTGTTAATGGCCAAACGCTACCTGGGCCAAACTAACCGCTAGGTCGACAAAAGGCCCAACTAAAATATTGGCCGGTGTAAGTTTGGGCCTGGCGCAATGTGTGAAGGCCCCAATCATTCGGGCCCAAGAAAGACGCAGGCCGGCCCAATTGTGGCCCGCTAAAAACCTGTCCAGTTATCGAATGTTTCGGCCCGGTCGACTACATCTGATTTTTTTTCAGATAGCGAATGATGGCAGTAACTAGTAGGAATTAAGAACAAACCTACTCTATAGAATAAAGAAATTTCGGCATAGTAACTAAGAATAAACCTACACTATACAATAAAGGATTTAAGGTATATTACATCCACTGGGCATCGAAGTTCGCCACCAGTGATCATAAGTGCAAAGAAGAAGATAACAAAAACTGTGCACCATTGCAGCGTAACAAAATAATACTGAACCGAGACCACTTCCAAGACAGTTCAAGAAAGGTTAGCCTTATGAGGAACTGCATGAAGCTTCTTGAGCAAGGCTGTGAGACTGGCCTAGCATGTCGGTCATAGCTTCCAGGTGTAGCTGTTTAGCGATGAGGTTCTCATTGGTGTTCTACGCAATCTTTCTTAGAGATAGGACTTCGAGTCAAAGTTGAGTTGCAGAATGCCTTTCTGCTAGAACTTGGGACTGAAGAAGTCGAACTAATTCAGACAATGAATTCTGTGAGCTTGTCTAACTATTAGTCTCAAGTAACTTGAACACTGCATCAAGACAAGACTTTGGGGTTGTCTCGCTATCTTCAAGATGTTTTGCCTTCTTCGCTGCAATATATGTTGGGTTTGTCTCACAGCCTTCAGCAGACTTGTGCATGCCATCAGGCATATCACCCTGAAACAAAGCAGAGAGATGACAGGTTTTGCACGTGTATAAACAAAGATGATAACTGTTATGTCAATTCTATCCAATTTCAAATTAGAAAATAAAGAGTAAGTTCAAAATATCAATAGCATAATTTGGCATTGTTCATAATGCGGGGAGCTTCACCACACTACTGGATTACCATGTCAACATAACAAGCTTAGATGAAGGGCAAAGAAAATCATTGTATCTATTTTGGATAATGTGCATGGCATGTTGTTCATATCATCAGCCACATAAGTAAGATAAAACAGGAGATGACAAGGTGCAAGCGTGGGCTGCTTCACCACACCTTTGGATTATAGATCCACAAAACCAAGCATACATATAGGGAGTATTAAGTAATGTGCATGGTATGAATAAGAAATTTGGTTTTACAAGTAAAACTTAGAACTTACAGTTCTTACGAACATGCATTTTGGTAGAAACAGCAAACTAAACAGCGATGGCGATAGGGAGTATGAGCAAATTAAACAGCAGTTGAGGATAAAGGCTTTAGAAGGATTGACTTACATTAACAGTTAACACCGGCTTTATAATGCCCTTCTCCATGTCAAGGAAGGATAACTCAAGAATTTCAGCACGAATCTTCTTCATAAGCATTGCTGTACTCTACATTTTGTAGAGAGTAATTATAGATATGATAATCTTTGGAAGGGATAGAGGATAATGAAGATAATATGCGGATTGATGCTACATAATCAACTACCAATCCACGGAAGTACAAGCGTTACAGGACAAAATGTCTTGACAAGAGCAATGGGCTACACTTACAGACTTTGGCATTATGCATGTATTCTACTTGTTGGTAAGATTAAATATAGATATGATCTTTTTAGTAAATGGTGGGCGAGGGAGATAAGATGCAGAATGCTACAAAATGAACCAATCCTCTTCCCATAATACAAGAGTGTTTTGAACACTGGTGTACTGTACAAAATGTTCTTATATTATGGGACGGAGGGAGTAGCTGTTAATGTAGGTACAGTGATAGACCACGTTTAGTCCTTACAAGAGGACTGCAGAGCTAAACCTCTTCAAAAGCATTGAGTTGATTCTAAATTTGTGTAAGAGTCCATACAGATCTTATAATGTCCACCAAATGGACGATTACGAGGCTAACATGTGCAGTGATGCTACATAATCAAACAACTATGAAAGTAAGTATGGTCATACAGGGCAAGAGGTACTCACAAGAGCAATGCGATTAATGCAGTATAGTGGCGAGATTCTGTGGTCCCTTGAGAACGAATGTTCTTCTGCTAACAGTTTTCATACAAGTGAGACATTAAGGCAAATGCAGAAATGTAGTTCAAATTGTGATGTGATATCATAGACAGTACCTTATGCTGCAGCCGAGACCAATGTGTAACAAGATTATTCCAGTCACCGTCGGATAAATGTAGCACCGGAGACTTTACAGAAATTTCGTTCAGAGGCTTGCCATCGAAGTGTGCTTGCCTCAGGTGGGAACGATACTTCATCAACGAGTGCTTGAAAAGCGCAACCAACTCTTGCTCATCATCACAATCCAGTTTTCTCCTCGCCTATTTAAAAGAATGAAATCTTGTGTCTTCTGTCAGCACAAATATATGCAGTAATGACCATGAATAACATTAGTACATTACTTACGTGTAAGTTGCGGAGGAAGACTGGAAATTGTTCTGTGTCTGCGGTATAATATTTCCATGAAGGAAAGATGCGCACAAAGTTCCTAACAACAACATAAGCTTCGTCTTCTAAACTGGGAAGAAATGGAACAGGGGTCCTATTTGCTGCAATTGGGGCTCTCTCTGGTTCGAAAGGGGATTTGGCAACTGGATTTGGTGTACTCTTTGCTGGAATGGGGTTTTTCGTCGACACATTTGGTGCTATGTCAAGTGGCATAATCATACGGTTTGCTGCAGTTGGGGTCTGCTGAGTTGGGGCATCAGAAATGACCAGTGTAGTAGGGCTAGAGTCTGCTAGAGTTGAGGTATTTTGTGGGTCAGGTGATATTCCAACTACACCTAATGGGCTATTTGATTTATCAGGTGCCACTACCTTTTCCAAATACTTTGCTTGTGCTCCTTTATGATCAGCAATCACCCTCTTCCTTTTGAACATCTGATACACAAGAACATCATTTGAATGGATAAATGTGGTATGATGACAGATGGAATATGTACTGAAAATGGATAGGCATGGCGTATTCACATACACAATGTGTAAACTAAGCTAATGGCAGTTCAACAAAGTAGAAGCAATGCAAAGCATCAGTTGCAAGATATGTGCGAGCAATGTAACGTTGGAAAGTTAGAGCAAGTACCTTGATGGGTGAATAAGATAGGGCATCTTCCTCTGACTCCTCCACAAGGGAGCTACATTGACTTAGGTCTCCCTCTATCTCAGAATCACTGTTAGGATCATATTCTGAGCATGAATCTGTAGGTGGAGAGCATTTGTTGCATTGCATCCAGACTTTATTTCAGTCCCTTAATGCCAAGTTTGACAGCCATGTCATTGTTCTGCTTTATTATTTTCATGCGCGCAAGCTCATAATCATTATGATGTTTTTCAGAATCTGAGATTCATGAAAACATAAAAGGTAGTCAGATTATCTATGGAATGCATTGCGGATTCAACTCGGAGAGTGTCTCCCTATAAACCCCTGCATATGCAAAGTTCACCTCCCCAACCGTCTTGACGGACACACACGTAAATACAAACCCCTTATGTCTCTATAACAGGCAGGCACACATTTCAAAACTGAAGTAGGAACATTAGAATCATATGAAATTTGTATTTGAACAAATAAACTAAGCAATTATGAGTGGCGTAATGTTTATCTTCAAGGGTGGAGTGTTGGTAGTGCCTAATACATCTGAACCATTAAGTGTAGGTAGCACTGAGCACACAACAAACCCTAATGACAGTCCTGCCTAATGAGTAATGAATCAATTAGAAAATGGGTGATGAGGAGTGGCTGCTGAGTGTTGAGGACGTATCTCAGGATAAATCGGGTTGGCTTGGTGGGTGCTACACGCCCGAGCCCTGAACGGACTGGGAAGGTAGGCACGGCGGCGCGCCCGGGCAGCGGTGACGCTGTTGGGCGAGCGGCTCCTGGCCTCCTGTTAGTCCGGCGTCTCCTCCTAGAGTCATGTCGTCCGGGGACGGCAAGTCGCCGGCGAGGCAGGTGGCTGGGGCGAGTAGAGATCGGAAGCGCGCAACAGAATAGAGGGGAATCGGGGCCTGGGACGACCCAAAATCCCAGGGTGGGCCGGCCCACCGTGGGCACCCTGTAGAGATACACACCCGAGCGGCAAACATGCATTTTCGAAACTAATTTTGGAACATTTAGCTGACCAATTAAACAACTCTGTTTTAATAATACCAGATTCGTATTTGAACATCTAAGCTTGTTTAGCTTGATGCGTGGAGCAGTGTTATTATGACACGAAGCACGTATTTTGATCGTATAGTAATCATAAAAGGGGGAAACTCTAAGCATATTTTTTTAAACAAAAGAGGGTTTCCCCTCCGATTTCTATTAAAGAAATCATCACGGAACCAACATGATCAATTAAACCCTAAGCATGATCAATTAAACCGTATTATGGCTGTGCCATGGCAGATTTGAAGCTGCAAACCGGAGAAATGATAATTAGCATCCATTGTTTGCTTCGAACTAAGAACTAAATTCTAAGAGCTGAAAATAAAGTAGAGTAACCAAGTTAAGATCTATTTTCTGGTTGAGATCAAAAAGTTGAGGAGATATGAAGTACCACCTCTCTTGCGGCGCCGTGTAGGCATCGGGGGTGCGATGGCTGTCGGTGGCGTTGAAGCAGATCTGCGATGGTAGATGGGTGCATCGGGGGATAAGTCCCGTTGCGGTGGAAGAGAAGTTCGTGTGAGCGGCCCCGGCAAAGAGGACGACGGCACCGATGAAGCGAGAGGACGCGATGCAAGGCTATTGGTCCGTCGCCGTGGATGACAAACGTCCATCTCTAGCAGTGGACGAAGCGGTCTTGGTAGGCGTTCCGGCATGGTGGAGGACGGTGGCGATGGATGTGGTGGAGGACGGCGGCGATGGATGGGGTGGCGGACGGAGGCTGGTGTGGGGATGCGGTGTTCTAGCGCGGACGGTGTATGAATGGGAAAATGGAGGGAGAGGTACGGTGAACCATGTTTTTGGGACACGCCTGTCTGAAATATGGGAAAGTTACGAACTTAGCCCCCGTTTAAAATTTGGACGTCTCGTCGGTTGGGGATAGGACGGTAATCTCGCATCTCGCCAATATTTGCCCAGAGCAATTTCGGGCGAGGAGAGGGTGTTTGGCGCCCATGGTTGGCGCCCACGGTGTATGAACGGGGCTGACAGGTAGGGCGGTTGTGTCACGTCTGAGTGAAGTTACAAACCTGCCCCTATTGAAAATATTTGCCTACCATCGATTTCGGCCGAGTCAAGTTTGTTTTGCCGCCCACCGTGTATGTATGGGGAATGGAGGGAGAAACAGAGGTCTTTCGGACGGGCTTGAATCAAATGTGTTTTGCCGCCCATGTTTGACGCCCACCGTGTCGGAATGTGCTCAGAGGCGGTCGTGTCACGTCTAATTGAAGTTACTAACCTACCCCTATTTAGAGCAGTGGAAATCGGGCCGATGGATTGTCCGTGTAATGGGTAGACAGTAATTTCCATCTCCCAAACACTTGGCTTCCGGCAACCTACGTGGGAGTGGACATTTTGCTGCTTCTTTCGAATTTTGGGACAATAAGCATCCACATTTACCCTGGCAACTAAATTCGAATCCATTTTGTATTCCTATATGAATCTTTATAAATCATTCTATGTGTTTTTATATATCTTCAAAAGGACGACAAAGATGTATTCCACTGTCATATATGAATATGGGTTACAAATGCCGATACTCAAATTCAGAAACTAGTATCCAGTTTAAGGTGAATTCGAATATTTGGAACACTTCATGTCCAACTCAAATGTCACACGCAGCATAATGTGTACTCCCATTTAGATATGTACACAAGCGATGTATCAAGATTCAAATACCGAGTCAATCAACCAAGAATGTACAGAACTAATAGACATATAAACACTTATAGAGTATATGGATCAATAATATCAACTAACATACATAAGCCAGGCCGCTGTACTTTTTTTTGGCTACAACAGCATCCTTTTTTTAGCCAGCATCTTGGCCCTTTCCGATGCGTGCCACTTATGGTCCATCTATACTACTTCTATTGCTGAATGCACATTCAGCCCGATTGGCATATTTGTAGGTCTGGCACAGCAATCCAAATGAAATGTCTCCGAGTCTTATCAATTAATACAGACTTGTGCTCAAATAAAATTACAAACCAAATAACAAAAAAAACAATTATTACATGAGCTCTAAAACAAATGGTTTGATTGATTACATGAACAGACAACACAAAGGTTATTCAACTATGGAAAGAACATTTCACCTATGATTTACCAAGTAGGAATTTAATTTCCTTTTTTCCTTCAGGACCTTAACAATCTGATCAGTCTCAGCTTGCTTCGTTTTCAAATCCACCAAATATTTAATGGTTGTCTTGAGTACTGCTTGTGATTGTGCTGTTTACTTCCTCAACATGTCAATTTCATCTCCAAGTGCAGAAGCAGAATCTCTTTCTACCACTAGTTTAGCCTCTAGAGCATCAGCAGTTGGCAATTCATAATGCACGATTGGGCCGGTGCCACTTCTGTGTGCTGATGCAACGTCCATGGGGACCTCGCTCTTTGATCTTGGGCTAACCTGTTTTGCCATTAAAGTTCCGATTGGATTCAGAAAAGTTGAAGTTAGCAAAACATCTCAACTGGGAGTTATAACAGCAAACCAGTTAAACAAACAAGGAATTAAAGAGTTTCAATTGGATGCTGAAAAGTACTAGTTAGTAACATCATTGTAACCGCGGTTGCAGTAGCAAAGCAGTTAAACAAACAAGTAGATATTTAAGTTAAGGCAAACAGGTAATTCTTAACAGTAAGTATCAAACACATAGATAGGCGTAGTCTACAATATGATTAACAGGCTGTGCCATTATGTAATCAGTAGCAAACTAAATTAAGCCAAGCAACGTAATTGAACAATTTTGCAATAAGTGGCTAACTAAAATTCCGAGAAGCAGGTAACTGAACTTATGCTAGTTCTTTGTACAGGCACACTGCAACTTCTTTTTCGCTTACAAGGTTGTACAAAGGAGTCCATGGCATCAATTGCTTGGATACGCAGTCCCAATACTTCTTTCTTCCCACACTGCATGGGTAAGTCGAATGGTTAATCTGGTAAGATGGTGCATCCTTGATATGTTATATGAGGACGTGTAGTCAGACTAGTTGTAGCCAAACACATCACACTGGCTTTTACTGTATATTTCATGCGATTACTTTTGGCATATCGAGATCTAAGCAATCTACAATAGGATGAAAAGACTGGCATCCTTCACATTATTGGCGAACTCAGTTCATAGAAACAAGCAATTCAACCATTATGTGGGTAAATCAAAAGCGCCCCTGGAATATTTTCACTATCCAATCATACACGCAAAAAGGGGCGACGCCACCATAGGGGCTGGTATGGGCGGCCGCCTCAGGTGGCTGGAAAGTGTGCACCTAGTTTGAGTCGTCTAGGTTGGCCCACGCTAGTTTTGTTTGTCCCAACGCACGAGCAGGCAATGTAAAAAATGAAGAAAAATGTTTCAATTTGGATGGGCCAATAACATAAGTGCAAGGCAGGCCCTATAGCAGGCTCGCGGCCCAAACAAGCGCCTCCCATATCGATCGACAGCAGGAAAAATCCCAATTCATTCGCTCCAGCCTCCAGTCTGGTTCGCTCCTAACCTAGCCGCCGCTGGACAGACCGACACAGCACTTCCTCGCGCACTCGTTGGAGGGCGGTCGTCGGGCTTCAAGCGAACGGAAGGACAAAAAGATGAAGATCCAACCCTGGGTGTAGCCTGCGTGGGAGGCAGCGGTGGCAGCACGGGCATGGCATTGAGCTTATGCAAACGAACAGTCGCATCTTGCAAGAGTAGCATGCGCAACGAGCAGGTACATCACATCCCTGATTATATCTAATTCAACTCTTCAATTTCTGGCCAATAGTTAAACCTGACGGTGTTGTAAAACTGCTTGTATGTAGGGAATCTATGAGAAAATGAAACCAATTTCTACTTATTTTATAACTCCCCCAATCAATACTGAACTGACTGAATCTGATGTATCTAATCAAGTCTTCGGTGCAAACATACAAGCTCATGTTGTTCTTGAGCCTGAAGTGTCTAATGAATAGACTGCTAATGAAGGATTTGATGCAAACATTTTACATGCTCCTGGTGATGAACATATAGTGTCTAATGAGGGATCTAATGAGAGCATTTTGCAAGATCATTGTAGGATTTAGTGTCTAATGATGATCTACTATGTTGAGAGAGACAGAGATTTGCAGGCATTGACGACAAGCAAATTATAGTGCATTTTCATAGCTTGAGGAAATGTCGAGGCCATCTACTAGAAAGTCCCCGTATCATGACAACATAGCATAAATACTTTTCTAATCTGTTGTTTGAAACTATTGGCATACTTGTGCAGGATAGATATATTGATATGCAGTTTGCGCACTGGTTATACGTGCAATTACACTTCGATATTTTCAGCCAAAGAACGAATAATTCAAGCAGGTATAGACCATGTTTGTAGTCCTTGTACACCATTTTGCATTTTGTGTTTTTTGGTGCTTGCATCATTTAGTGTTTACAATCTGAACTACTTTGGGTCATTAGCTGGTTTTCAAAGTGCATGTAGCTTCACATTTCTCAAGTTATGTTGATTTCCGGAGTGCAAGTGCCTTCGTATTTTTTAAGTTAAATGTTCGCCCCTGGTAACTTGAATTCATGGATCAGCCACTACACACAAATCATACACGAATGCCGGTCTGAATTAAATGAAAATGAGAGACTTACGCTAGCTCGTTGTACAGGCTCATGCAGCTCGCTTGCGCTTGGGATGTTCCATGTACAAGTCCATGTTACCACTTGCTTGGATGTGCAGGCCTTGTGCTCCTTGCATCCCCCTCTGCATTTTGACACGGCGAATGGTTGATCAAATAAGAGGAATCGACCTTGATGTTGTACCGGAGGACAGATACTTACAAGGTTATACGGGTGTGCAGGATGTGTACCAGATCCCGTAGCCCCGTCATGCTTCGCTAAAAAATGGATTTTCTTGTTTTAGATGATATCTCCAGAAGAAATAAGAGTTAAAGTCAGAGTTGCATAGGCGTGTAAGCTAAGAGAGTAGTGAAAGGATATCCAAACATCGTCGGAACAGTGCACAAGGGAGTGATGTGTGGATACCTAGTTCGGGCCGGCGTTTGGGCATGCTCGCCTAGCTAGAGTGCGGGTCACTTCAGAGCCGTTGAGGGTGATGCGCTGGCGTTGGCTGGCCGCGCACGAATGCAGATCTTGAGTGGCAGCGAGCGCTTCTGATCGGTGGGCGAGACCGTTGGTGAAGCCCCAACGGCCTCGGGGGGCGGAGGTGCGACGATGTGCTCGGTGAAGTAGCCCCGGTGAGCTGGGAGACGGCGTCGGTGAAGCGCACCTGATGCGATGGAACTCGGTGTCTGTGAGGCACGTCGGTTGCGGCGGCCGACGTTGTCGGTGGACCACCCGGTGCGGTGGACGAGGGCGTAGATGAGGTAGCTCCGGTGCGGTGGTGAAGCGCGACCGTCGTCTTCGTCGTCGTCGTCCGGCACAGAGGTGGGGAACGGTGGGGAAAGAGACGAGACGAGGGGTGATTCGAGGGATGGCGGCGAATTAGGGATTTGAGCAATCTGGGCGCGGAAGGGGACGGTGGAGAAGAGAGATTTTGCAGGGCTGGAATTGGGGCCGCCAGATATTTCAATCCGAAACGTGGAAGCGCGAACTTATATTGTCGTCGTCCTTTTTTGGGGGGGAGGGGGGTGGTGGCTGGGTGCTACGCGTCCGTCCGACACACGCGACCACCCCGACATGACTATGCTTCAATGCCTTAAGGCTGCCTTTGTGTCCATGACATGTGGGCCCAACAGGTGGCTAGCCCACATGTCAGTCACCCAAGGGCAGCTGCCTTTAAGGCACCGAAGCAGCGTCCACCCCGACACGACCCTGGTCTGCCTGGTGCGCCTACATTTGAGAATGCAAACGAATCTTCTTTCATTTGCAAACGAATTTTATGTATTACCATGCCCGTGTTTTCCTTGCAATAATTAGTCATTTGAAACGAGATACTCCATCCGTTCACTTTTGTAAGTCGTTTCAGACAACTTAAAATGAACGGTTTTGCACATTGTCTGAAATGTCTTCAAGGTCTTATAAAAGTGAATAGAGGGAGTACTATAAATTAATTAATGAGGAGTTATTTGAAAAAAAATCGAAACGGTACCCACGCTAACGTGGATTAGAGTGTGTCACATAATTAGTTATTTGAATTAGAGTGTGTGTCACGTAGTTAGTTATTTGAATTAGAGTGTGTGTCACGTAGCGATCTCCAATTCTAACGTGGATTTCGCATTTCACTGTATCCACGCTATTTTTTTAATACAAATTCATATGTATATGATGAACACCATGGTAGTGAGAAAACTTTTGGATGGATTCAAACATATGACCTACAAAATAGCACAACAAATTGAGCCAATGTCAACTTTTGAAACTTAGTATGGCACTAATTGAAATAATTACCCGTATGCCTGGTCCTCGGTTCAAATCTTACAATGTACACGAATTGAAACATCGATATTAAGTCTCGTACTATGTACATTCAAATGTTGTTTATAGCCCCCCCCAGGACAAACGCTACATACTTCCTGTATCGGTCAATCTTCCTCTCCTAACCACCTTAGCAAGCTATCGGTTTCCAACACACGTTCATTCTTTCTCTCCATGTTTCGATCTCTAAGTCTCTCAACTACACTACTCCTTTTTCCACTCCTGTTACCAAATGTATTTACCTCACACACCCGCCATTGCACCCCATGCCGAGCTCTACCTCCCCCCCTCTCCCTCTCACCCTCTCGCGCTAAATACATGCATTGCCTATCTAGCGCCCCAACCTCTCGTGCGCACGAACGGACGTTGTATATCTAGGTCACTCCATCGAGACAGTCTCACTCTTTCTTCCGCACGGCGGGCCACACTCGCTCAATCTAGCTCTCTTTATCTGAGTCTCGTTTAACCTCGTTTTCTTTCACACACAAATGATATATCTCCCTGTTCGGGCCTCGATCGACACACTCTATACTATCTCACGCAGATTGTCTATCTAGGTCAGCCCATCCAAGCCATCGCCACTCTTTTGACCTCATGGTGGGCCATGATCACTCAATCTCTCTCTCTCTCTCTCTCTCTCTCTCTATCTCTATTTCTCTCTCCGGATGTCTCGATTTACCTCGCTCTTTCTTGGACAAAAATGATATATCACCATGTTTGAGCCCAATTCGACCTATTCACATTGTATACTCTCTCATGCACATCGTCTATCTAGGTCACTCTCTCCAACCCGTCTCACTCCTTCGATCGCACGGCGACCCTATGTGATCGGTTGACCTTGCTTCCTCCCACGCACAAAATATATCTACACATCTGTGACTGGATCATCTCTCAAGCTCTATCTTACATCCCTCACCCTTACCAAAAGCTCAATCGGACAATATCTCTCCGGAGCATATATATTTGTTCAATGAATGTCGGACCACACTCACTTTGTCTCTCTATCTATATGTCTCTCGATTGACCTCGCTTTCTCATACCGTATCTTCCACGCGTTGAAGCTACTACCTCTCCATCCCTCGCAAAGCCGGGGCTATTTACATTGCGAGGGGCATTCCAGCCTTGGATTAATTTGTGTAGGCATTTATTCCGATCGGTTTAGATTATATTTTCGCAGCATTCGGCCCACAACTACTCCAAACGCCATTGCAACCCACGCAACTCCCCTAGTTGATTTCCCTCTGGCTCGGTCATCGCTCTCTCGCACGTCCTTTCTCGCCTTCAACATCGTACCATGGTATTATTGAAAAAACTATGTTGTTCTCTTTAATTATTATAAATAAGCTACAAAACTACACACCGATAGTCCACTTGGAATGGAACAAATTTTGACCCACAAACTAAAGTGCTACAAACTACACACCGAGGGGCCCACATGTCATGAAAAAATTTTGGACCCATATACAAATTAAAAAATAAAGGATGAGGATCGAACATGCGACCGGGCCTTCAAGCCGCACGTCAATAGGCAACATACGTAGAATAGCAATGTTTGTTGTACCCCCTTTGTTCACATAATGTTTTTATATTACCACAGCCTAATTAATGGATAACATGTAATATTATTTTTAGTACTATTCGCCTTCACTTACTGGTGGGTTCCATGTCTCTCTCTCCTCCCCTTCTGCGTTTAGACGCATGGGCAAACAGGAAGAACTCGCGGGCGATGTTGCCGTTGACCATATCTGGACGCGTTCACAAGTCACGGCACCAGTTTCACGTACTAGCAGCACTAGTCAGTGTGTACGTGCAATGCACGTTAATTTGGAAGTATATTAAGTGCATGCGGATATTAACTACTAGGATATTATTTGCGTGTTGTCATGTGATTAGCACTATTTTTGGCATGAAAATAACTGCACGCTAAACGTGTTGAGCGCTCGGCATTGAAGCAGTCTAGGTCGTTGGATGACAAGGAATACATGTGGCTTGATGACGTTTGATATTTAATTTGATACGGCTCTAGCAGAACATTCAATCGATCAAACCATACATTTTTCGTTCAGTCTGACTCCGACTTTAAATTATACGACGATCGATATAAAATAAACGGAAATGATAAACGTTCGGATTTTAATCATGGCAATCCGAACATTTTTCATGGCAAATTTAGATTATGCGGCGGCGGCGGGGGCGTCTCGCGGTGGGAAGCGGCTCCTCTACCGTGCTCTGTGTGTCGTCGGGCCACTGACCGACGGCGACGGCGGCGTCTTGCGCCGTTGTTGGCGTACTCCTGGAAGGGCCTAGCTATAAGGAAGGCCAAAATGTTCTGGACTTCGGAGCGAGTCAACTGGCGGGAGGAGGCGACTGGCATTGGTGCAAGGAAACGGTCAACGGCGGCCATCCATGGCGCTGAGTGGGGCACTGGCACCCGCGCGGGGACAGGCGCTGTCAACGGCGCGGCGGAGACATTCGTGTGCACGGGCACCGGCATGTGCGCGCACGTCAGTGCACGTGCAGGCGCATGCGCTGGCAAGTGCACGGGCACCGGCACGGGCGTGCGCGTCAGTGCACGCGCAGGCGCAAGCGCTGGCAGGTGCACGGGCGTGTGAAAGTCGGCGGGGACCTCGTGGAACCGCGTGGCATCAAGCTCGGCGACAATGTGCGGCTCCCATCCCATCAATGCCACGGGGATGGGCGCTGGCGCAGTCGAGGCGACGAGAGCCGAAACAGGAGCTGGGACAGGCGTGGCGTCTTCCCGCAAGGCCAGTTCAAGCTCGTCCCAAAGCGCCTTATGTTCTTGAGACTCCGGCTGGGTGTCTTCCTCATGAAACTGGAACACTAAGGGCAGACCATCGTGATGCGGCATGGCGTACGTTTAGGTCAGGCTAATTGGAGGTAGACGACAAGAGAATCGGAGATGAAGAGAGAGGATTGTAGCGATACCGGGTAGTGCGGGGTTGATTTAAACTGCGACGCTGGCGACACTAAAAGTGGGAGCAGTTGGGACGACGGTTGGCGGCGGAGCCTGGTCAAAGGGCTCGCCTCCCGGTGAGTCTGCACAGCGGTCTGCTCGCACGCCTCCCTGACAGCCGGCGCAGCGGTCTGCTCGCACGCCTCCCATCGACTCACACGCTTGCTGGGACGGCACCTGCCAATGAGAAGCGGGGACTCGTGGCGGCACGTAAACGCCCACGGTTTCAATAGTGAAACCGTTCGCCTTAACGTGATAGGTCTTTGTTCCAAAATACCTTGGCTCTTCATTTGTGCAACTTGTCATAAGTAGCTTGTCTCGAATTGAAGAAAAAACTTACGAAGTAATATTTGTGCCATATCACGTGACCATGCTCAGTTTCAAGAATTTATGCTCACGTTTGGATTTTCTAAAATTTAATCCAGGATTTGAAACAATGTCATAACCTGCATCATGCAATAAATTTTCAAGCCGTACATTTGTCCTGTTGTATTTCTTAAGAAAGGATTTGGTCAAACATTTTGCTTAGTTAAACCTCCTTTCCGGTTTATAGGGCTCAATTCAAAAATCTCCCCAACCAAGGTAGATGGTGAGTGGTGGAACAATTGTTGTAGTTTGCAAAACTACTCAATTAATGCGCTTGTTTTCCTCAAAAATTGTGTTTACGAATGCATTAATTGCAATGCATGCATGCATAAAGTACATGCATTTGTCAATTTTCTCTTAATACTTGCATGTAATGATTTATTGCACCTTGAAATCTGAACATGTGATGGGGAACAACCAAATTGAGACTTATAAAATGGGAAAACTAAAATTTTGAGACAAGCCCTATAAACCGGAAAGGAGGGAGTAAAAGGATAATCCCTCCGTACCAGTGCATTGCCTGATATATTAACTCAAGTACTAGGCACGAACAAACGGGCTCAATTATGTGCTCATCCTGGTGTAGTAGTAGTAGTACTAGGCAATGCAGTTGACGGGTGACCTTGACGAGCGGCGACCGAGGGAATTGAACCGTGCTCGGCACAGTAGGTAACGTTGTCTAGTTATTAAAGCATCCCTCCGTTGTTCATCGGTAGTCATTATGGACCGGGGACATGAGGGGAATTTCCTAGGGCTGAAATTCTGGCCGCCAGATATTTCGACTTGAAACGCTGAGGCTCGACTGGTTGGGGTTGCCTAATGTGCGTACCACGCACGCCACCGAAGGACACGAGCCCTTTTTTTTAGGATCAACACGAGCCAAGGTCTGGCTGGTACGCCGTTGGGTCCTGCCATTTGAGAATATGAAAGGAACCTTTTAAATTGCCGAACGAATCTATGTGTATTACAATACCCGTATTTTCCTTGCAAATACTAATCTCAACGTGGTAATTGATTTATGATGAGTTGTTGAATTAGAGTGAATTTGTGATATAGTGATCTCAACGTGGATTTCACATTTCATGGTATCCCTAGTAAGTTTTCCAATGCAAATTCAAATTTAAAAGATGAACAATATGGATGTGAGAAAACTTTGTATGTATCAAGCATATGACCACACACACACACACAGACACACACGCACGAACACAACAATAATCCAATAAGTATAGTGCATCTATTTTTCCAACCCATGCATGTATGACACGAGTTCAAAAATACTCCTTCTATTCCTAAATATTAGTCTTTTAGAGAATTCAACAAGTCACTACATATGGAGCAAAATGAGTGAATCTAGACTCTAAAATATGTCTATATACATCCGTATGTGCCAGTCCATTTGAAGCCTCTAAAAAGACTAATATTTACGAACGAAGGGAGTAAAATGTAAGACATCCATGGTCCTGAATTCAATTTTTAACATGAACATGAAACTGAAACATGAATATTAAGTCTAGTACTATTGTACATGCAAATGTTGTGTTTAGGCGGAGCTATGATTGTCGGGGGTCAACCCCTCGACCATAGATAAAATTGTGGAGCTCTGTTTAGATTATATTTGTCCCCACCCTCCCAACCACCGATTGGTTGTGGACCCCCCACCCCTCCTCTCCGGGAGAATATCATGTGCCCCCATACCTTAGATGCTATATGTCGATACGAGTTGCTTGGAGCTTGTAGATCTGAAATATAGCAGCTCACATGATGTGTCTTAATTTTTTTGCAGGAAACCTTGATGAGTTTGAGAATTGCACACCATTTGTACAAAAACTACTTAGATGCCCTTTGATCCCATATCCAATGACCTCGAAGCTCGTATCACCGTAGCATCTAAGATGAAGGAGGACAACATATTCTCCTGTATGTAAGAATATCATGTGCTAACACACCTTAGATGCTTTGGTGATACAAGCTCTTCGGAGGCGTTGAATTTGTGACCCAACACCTCCTCGGTGGTTCAAATGGTTTTTTGCAGAAAAGCCCCAAAAGAGTTCGGCCATTGCTTACAAGCACAAAGACTGCTCAGATGCCATTGGATCTCAGATCAAACGATCTCCAAGCTCGTATCACCATAGCATCCAAGCTGCGATAGCACCTTATGTTTTCTCGCACGGGAGAGTATGAGGTGCTCCCGCATCGTAGATTCTATGGTGATACGAGTTCACTGATATCTAATGGCCCACAATAGGAGGTTTGAATGTTTTTGCAATATACGGCTGATAGAGTTTGGGAAATGCGCAGAAAGTACAAGTACTATGCATGTGCCATCTGATCACTGATCATACGACCTAGATGCTCATATCACCGTAGCGGGTAATTAAGCTACGGGGAGCACCTAATATGAGCATCGGGGAGCCGTTGGATCGAAGATGCAGCGGCACACACGAGGCCTGAATGTTTTATTTGCAAAAAAAAACTTTGGAGAGTTTGGAAATTGCGCATAATTACAAAGACTAATCCCAAGCCATTGGATCTCACTTCCAACGGTGTAAAAACTCGTATCACCATAGTATCTAAGCTGCGGGGTGGATGTGATATTCTATGCGCTGTCATTTTGTTAAATAAACTTGCAAAATACGTGTAACTCGTGCGTTACTTGTCTAACCGCGCAAAGTGTTTGTTGAAAAAACCATCCTACACTGAAATATCGGAACAACACACGGGGTCCCACTTGTCATTAATCTAATTTGGACCTAAAACTAACAAATCTGAAAGGCGAGATTGAACGGCAACCTGGACTACAAAGCGTAAGTCGATAGCCTGAAAAAACGAACGGTTGTTGGCTTTGTCCCATAACTTGATTTTATACAATACTTGCGTTGAGTAGAGTAGAGGGAGTGCCTCGTCAACACGTGCATGACCGTTGTCTCACTTACGGGTGGGTCCCAGGTCTACGATCTCAATCTCTCTTCTCTCCATCGTCTAACCTTTGCACGGGCACACACGAAGAGCGGCGCTAGCTTGCCGTGGTGTTATTACAACTAAAAAAAGCTTGGAAAATAGAAGAATCACCTAGAACAAGAGACGTTGTGGCTGGTCGAGACGGAGCTAACCATGCCACGTTTGCATGATGAAGTTGTGTGGCTAGTGGGGTGTTTTCGAACGACTGGCTGGGTCCCAAGGTCGAACCATAGGTACTACGTCTGATACAATATATTTTTACACGCACATTTTTCCTCCATGCCGAGACGTGGCACACCCTACCGCGCGGTTTCGGGGTCCTCCCGGGTGGTGCACGCATATATTCTTCCTGACGTGGAATGCCCTACCGCGCGTTTTCTGGGTCCTCCTCGGTCGTAGCGCCGAAGCAAGTAAATGAGTCGTCAAATCACGAAAGACCACCTTTCCCGCCGAGTACATCAGTGAAGCACGGTGGCTAGCTAGTTGGGCTAGTTCGACCGATTAGCTAGGCCGCCGCCACATTTGTTTCTTCACCCCTTTTTTTATCTACTTGCCAGCAAGTAAATTTAAATATCCACCGCGGCGTTGCTCTGGTGTTTGGGTGCAACAGGATTTTTAATTTTTTGATTGACGGGAGCAGGCGCGGCAGGATTTTAATTTTTTGATTGACGGGAACAGGCGCGGTAGCAATTAGTCACGATGACTCCGCATGTAAAAACCCACTGCTCCCTAATGTGAGAAGTCATCGACTGGTGTTTTACCGTGGTGAAAACCAAAAGATTCCCCGCTCCTCGGCTGGCTCCCTCCGCCTTCCCGTAGATTGCATTGCCTTTCAGCCATTTCGCCCCCTTTGCTTCCTCTCCCCATTGCTTCTACCTGGTGCCATGGCGGCGCAGTAGATCACGGAGTCCGAGGTGGCGCTGACACAGAGCTCCATGCCAAGGATGCGGAGCTCGGGGCCAGGGCGTGGAGCTCCGTGAGCTCAAGGAGGAGAGGAGTTCCATTCTCCTCCGTTATGTGCGGGAGTTCATGGAGCTTCAAAAGCGGCAGGCGTCCACTACAAAGATGCTCGAGGCGTCGGCGGCGTTGCTGCGTAAAGCGGAGATACGATAGGCCGTCGGGGAGCGGCTGAGCGCGGCGGGCCGATCATGGCGAGGTCCAGGATCGCCTCAGCCACTTGGTGAACAAGTTGCCACACGTGTTGCGGCTGCGCTATGCCTACCGTCGTGCCAGTAGCGGCGATGCGGCCGTCGGGCTAAACCCATTTGACCACCCAGTCGACTTCAACGAGCTGCGGCTTCCTGACCTGGTCTCCTTCTTCACCTATATCTCCGAGGAGCTGAGCCGTCTCCGCACGAATGTGGGGGCTGAGCTGGACAAGGAGGGGTTATGCGCTGCCGTCGCCGTTGCGGGCGAATCCTTTCGTGGCTCCGTCACCGAATCCATTCGTGCCATTGACGCCGTCTTTGTGAGCTGGCTCCCGTCGACCGGGGAGCGGGCTCATGGCGGCTGCACCCTGCATCACCAACGTCGTGCGCCTCGAGAAGCAGAGGGACTTCGGTGGTGTTTAGGCACCCTCTGCATGGGCATGTCCATGTCTCGGCGCAATATGACCGTTGGATCAAACTCAGACGGTGCAGATCAGTCACTGTAGCACAAAGCGTGTGGGTGTGTTTGGTTGCATTCTCATCTCAATATAGTTGTTTCCTCTTCGTGTATTTTTGTCAACCTACTAGTGTGGACTCATGCACCCTTCATGCACTCTGCCAAACACCCAAAAGTGGGTCGAGAAGGGAACTTTTGCTCCCATCCCATGCACCCTTCATACACCCTGTCTAACACTATAGGATGTGCTTCATATGGTTCATGTTTCGTGGAGTACTGTAGCACCGTACTCTCCGTGCGCTGTGGACCTAGTTCTGTTAACATTGATCTCACCGTTCATTCTCGACCGGATAGTCGAAAAAGCGGTACTATGTTACATATAGGAGTAGTTGACATGCGCACAACATCATTTGTTATCGTCATATCTTACTACACTAGCAACAAGATTGTGTAGTACTACTGACGTATGAACCACTGCACTTGCCTAGTAGTAGGAGCACTGTGTATGTTCAAGTGGTTGCCGTGTTTCGCACTCCTCCGTCATAAGAGTGGAAACGCTTGCTGTAATCATTTTTTTCTTCAGAATGAAAAACAGTGGACACGCTCTACCATGCGGATCCTCCTCCAGCCATGCACTAAATTACTCACTTTCGCCGACGTGTGGGACAGCTAGCACCTGGGTCCACTAGCCATGCACTAAATTACTCCGTAGTAGAGTGACGGTAGACTACCCCGATCGAACCGCCCCAGTAATGCCCAATGAGCCGTCAAATCACAAAACCCCCTCCTTTCCAGCAGTAAGTTGGACGGACGAAGCAACCATCATTTCACTCTTCTCTCTCAGCTTCCTCTCTTGAAGAAAACCCCACTCGCTTCGCTTCTCCCTCATCTCGTTCCTCCTTTCACTCTTCTCTCTCAGCTTCCTCTCTTGGATGGACGCCGAGCACCGCCGACGTGATGTCTATGGCTCTGGCCAAAACCGTCGAGGCTCATAGTACGATGAAGCGCAAGCACCGCCGAGACTACATGAGACAAGCTCAAAGCCATCGCCTGTCCAAGCCCCCTCTCGGAATCCCTCATTAAGCAAGTCCAGATAATGTCTCTTGTTGACGATCTTTTCTCGATCTTGATTGTGTTTTTCATCTAACACGCAGTACTAGTACTAGTAGCACAACTTTTCGGGTGATCTTGCATGTGATTTTGTGTGCCAAATAGCGGTTCTAAATTCCTCTTTTGACCAAAACATGCGAGAGGTTGACACTGATTTCTTATAGATTACTTTCAACTACTCCCTCTCTCCCAAATTTCTTGTCTTAGATTTGTCTAGATACGGATGTATCTAATACTAAAATGTGACTTGATACATCCGTATCTAGACAAATCTAAGACAAGAATGTTGGGACGGAGGGAGTACTTTATGAACATCAATGCTACCTTTTAAGAGGGTATATTTGCCTCAGTAACTTGTGTTATGGATATTGCATGTAATCCCTCTGCTCTCATGCCTTTGAAGACATGTTCTAGTGTCTTTGTTCACTCATTTCTGTGCGTATATGTAGTCATATATGGAGTATAATATCGAAAATCATCTTATATTTCTGAACGGAGGTAGTAATGAAATATGTTTTCTGTTTGAATTAGAACCAGGTCCGCGGTGGAGATGAAGTTCTCAAAGTCATGCCGTGTGAACTGGAAGACCTGATGATGAGTTCTACTGCTGAACTATCCAGCTGTTGTGTCCTTGTCGCCACGTGTCCTGAACTAGTGTTTTCCTGTAGCATAGTTGTCAGGCGTGTTCTCGAGGCTGTACTTGACCACAACAATTTTCTGGCTGTGCCTTCGATTACGAAGGGTTTGGTTCTTGTAAAGCTTCCCAACAAATCTGATGCGGCCTGTCTTCATCATCAAGTTTATGAGTGGAAAGAGCACTCTGTTAGGTTCTCCAAGGTTGACAGGATGGTGATGGTGCATGTAGACATCTCACACGAAGTCCATCGCCTAGTCAGTTATGCGGGGTTCATCCCATAGGTCGGTGGCAAGAAATAGTCTGTAGAGTTTAGTTAGTGCAACTTTGCTTGTCTGTAGTAAGTACTATTGTTCAGTACTTGATTTGTGTTTGTGAACCCTATATTGTTTATTAGTGCTACCGCTTTTTGTGTCTGGTCAGTCCTGAGAACGGTCTATGTTAATGTCTGTCCACTCAATTCAGCCTGCACATTTTGAAGTATCCAGATCATATTTTTTGTGAGGACGGTTTATCAATTATGGTTACACTCCAATATCTGTATGCATTGCGGGGTTTATCGCACCCACCAGGATTTCCAGTCCCATGGATGTTCGGTCCATACGATTTGTCACGACCTTTGGACTGTCCTGCTCGTGGGAGTAGGCAGGGCCCCTGCATGCCACGCGTAGTTGGACGATCAATCTTCTGTTTAGAACTTCAACATAGTGATTTCCTGGTAAGGATTCAATCGTTTCACATCAAGTAAATCTTATTGATTTACTGTCTAAATCTTATTGATTTAATGTCATGTTTTCTTTCTTTTCCTGCAATTTTACGATGCAGGTTTTGCCATGTGACATTCATCACAGAATAAACCGTTTGGTTTGCTCTATGATGGCTATTTTTGCAGGTTTCACTTCTTATGTCGTGTCAGTAACGAAGGCACTATCCATAACTTATATTACTGGAAAAAATTGGATCAGTCTGTTGTCTGAATACAAGCTGAATCCCTATGATGAACTGCAGCTTGGTTTAACAAAAACGCCACAATTAGTCCTTCTCGCGTTTAAAAGAAATGAAGAAAAAAACTGGATCACGGTCATGGTTCCTAGTGAAGTTAGAAAGCTGATCATAGCAGACCAGACACGATCGCCGCTGTCTCGCACAGATCGAGCACCGGCAGTTGCTCTAGCACTGACAGTGGCAGCAACTCAGTCTGATCCAGCTGAGGATTGGGCACCGACCGCGTCAGCGGATTAGTCTGATCTACCGGAGGATCGGGCATCGACACCGGCACCAGCTCTACAAGGAGCACCATATCCGGCAGCATCCGCGGCTTCGGCACCTGCACCAACACTTGCACTTGCATTTGGTCCGGCCCGTGCAGTTGCACCGGCAACAGACTAGGCTGTAGTTCGCACTTCATATACCAAAGTCCTTACACAAACCGACATGTCCACCTTCTTGGTAAGCATTGGCCGCCCAAGTGCTTCGTTCTTTTTTCTTTCCATGTTGTTTCACATGATTCACTGTGTTGATCTAACTGTTTGGGTATGTCTTCTTGTTTGCAAACAGAGAATTCCTAGAGCATCGAGGGAGTAGTTCAACTATCCGGGCGACCGCGGCCAAGTTTCTCTTACCATGCGCAGCCTTGGTGTGAATAAACCTACTCAATATACCGTAAGTACAAAGGATGGTCGCATGATGATTGATGCTAAAGGATGGTCAAGGTTCAAATCTAAATCATATCTTGCGGTAGGGGATGATGTCAAAATCAAACTTTCTCGGCAAGGAGAGCTGGTCCAAATCAACTTTGAAATTCTTCAGTAGCTGCACGCAACTGCCTAACTGATCTATCCTCCGAGAGATTTTGATGTAATAATCTGGCATGGTGAAACAAGTGTCCTGTGTGTATAAGTAGTACGACAGTATTATTTATCACATGGTATATCGTTGATAGAATTGCAACTCTAATTGCTGGTTAGGAACTGTCATTCGATTTCATTCCAACAGCTGCCGTGCTTTATTCAATTTTGTGTATTCGCCTTGCGACAGCATCTAAAACCAGCGCAGTACCGATCCCTTGCAATATGAAAAGCGCTGAGGTAGAACACATGGGCCCCCAAACATGCAGGGTCGGCCTGCGGCCCAAAGTCCAGAACCGTGAGCCTATCTGAGTAAAAAAATCTGAGTATTATATTCTCAGCTGAACCCCCATAAAAAAAGCTGAACCCCCATAATGCCCGTGCGTTGCAGAGGGAGTATATTTCTCGGCAAGGTGAGCCTGTGATATAAAAGATTTGTATATTTCTTTACAGAGGGAGTATCTCTCTGTCAAAAATATATTTATGTGTAACTAGTTACTCCTGTCTTTCTACTTCCTTTCGCTGATATGTGGGGCAACCGGCAACGGGGTCCACAAGCCATATGCACAAATTAGAGTGCACAACTTCATGGTAGACACACCCCGGTCGTAGCGCCGTAGTACTGCCCAATGAGCCGTCAAATCACAACCCCCCCTTTCCAGCTTTAGCAGTAAGCTGGACGGACGAAGCGGCAATATTTCATTGGGCCTGAATCCCCTTCTCCCTCGTGTGCTTGTTCAGAGAAAACCCCCTCTCGGCGATTGCATAGGGTTTTCTCATGGAGAACCAGGTAAAAATTCTTCATCCATCCTTGATAAATCCAAGTCCCTTGGTCACAGGTAATCCTAGGATGGCAGCCGCCGCCGTTGATGCATTTTTCTTCGTACTGAATCTAGTGTGTTTCAGTTGCAGTGTCCAAAGTGCGAGTACCCTACAGATTTCTGCGCCCTCGGCGAGACGCCACACTTGTTCCTTCTCATCCTACCACAACATTTTGAAACGCGCACAGTATGTTCCTAGAATCCTCTTCTCTATCCGGGAGGGTGGGGTTTTTTGAACATGCTGTGTTGTCATATTATTTTTCTGCGGTGTATTATTTGCTCGCTGCGAACACATGTACTCAAGATGCTCGGCCTTGCCATAACTGAATACACTAGTTTAATGGTCACAGTGAGGACAAGCCATGGATATTACTTCGAGTTGGGTTCATGAACCAAGAAGATCGCTGCTTTTTTATGGCCGAACTTGGATAAACTTTCTCAAGTGTTACAGACTGAAAGTTGGCGCACGAATGTTGATGGAAATAGCAGAACCTGCTCTCATCTTCACTGCGATCTTCCACCCCGACGTCGTTCCAATTGTTCATCCATGTTAGTTTTGTATCTGGTTCTTGCTTGTTGCCTCGATTACTTCTTAATCCACCTATTATGTCTAACTAATCACAATTTAACATTAGAAGTAGCAATGGATCTCTCATGAAGATGCTACTTCTAACTAATATTTTCTTATAATTGGTGGCACGTGTAGGTTTTTTCAGAGTTAAGCAGTCTGCTCGTTTGTTACTCTGTAATAACTCGGCTGTTAATAATGGCACTGAAGTAGACTGGATCGACATCCACAAGTTCCTACACTTTATTGATCGTCTTGAGGTCCTTGTGGGGCGTTTCAATGGTGGAAGGCCACGTGGGATATGTGTGCCACTGCTGCACTCGTTGAACAGGTCCAACTGTGTCGAGAAACTTATGGTACGAGCTGTTTTCTGTTATATATGTTGTTCATAAACTATTGCTTATACACAGTTTTACTGCTGTGATCTTCTTGAAACAGGAAGTGTCGAGTTCTATTGTTCCTATACAGATGCCTGACCATGGTCGGGTCAAACTTGCGCTTGGTCACAACATGATGTTTATGTCGACCTACTCAATTACCCTTGGAGGTGAAAAGATACTTATTCGTGGGTGGTCTCAGATAATGAAGGCCCGTCCATCTTGGAGAATAGGACAGAAGATTATGTTCATGCTTTTCCATGGCTCTAAAGCGAATATCTTGTTTATTGACCATCTTGCGAGATAAAGCCGCTTTCAGAAGGTTGTAGATGCGTGGGGTGGCGCCTGGGCCTTGGCGGCCTCACCCTTGGTTAACTGTAGGCAAAGTAGCACTGTTCGAGGCGTGCTTTGTACGGTTGAACCTGTATAAGCACTTATACTGCTTTCAACTTTGGTTGTTAAGTGCCCCTGCTGGCTTCAGTTAAGGTTGTTCAGTACTCCTGCTGCTTTTACAGTCTGTCATGTTTCTTCAGTCCTGTCTTCCTCCAGCCGCCAAAACCAAACCAGTGCCGGCGGGGCCGCCTGCTTCCGCCTCCCACAGCTGGCTGCGCCTCAGCGCACGCATCGCCGCCCCACCGTCTCCTAAATCGTTAACGCCGACGTCCTCCGTGCACTTTGGTGCGCTCGCCGCGGTGCCGCCCTCTTGCGTTGTCACCATGGTCAACAAACAACAAGAATCGGCAGAAGTATGTGGAGAGGATGACAGTAGGGGCCACCACGTCAGCGTATGGAAAAATAAAATGCTTCCTCCTGGTGTTTTCCTAACATCTGGGACCCACGACATTGTGAGCGTATATAGTCAATAGACAAGAGAACAGCACAAGATCGTATGACACCTGGGATGTAGCTACTCGAGCAGTATTTTTTTTGTTTGGTATTGTTGAGACGGAGCAGGGTTTGAACTGGGCTGTGGCCCGTCTAGCCTAGGCTTATATTTTATGTTCACCATGTGACCAGCCCAGCTATTTTTTCCTTTGTGAAAATGAGCCCAGTTTATTTTTTTCTGAAGAATACCCAATCCAGGCCTACTTAGTTTTCTACGCCCTGATGGGCTGCAACTCTTTCAAGACGCCTGCAACTCTTGAAAGTAATATGAAATGGGTTGTAAATATAAAAACAGATGACAAATTGGCAATTACTTTATAATTTCTGACTTTTTTTCATATTTTTAGATTCCTATTTCACTGGGCATTAACCTAATTCAAATATATCTTCAAAGTACTTTAAATCTGGCTCGACATTTCGGTATTAAAAATAGTTTGGAACCCACAGAAATATGCGAAATTAGCCCTGGACAACCAAAAAAAATGAAAGTTGCCATGAGCTATATATAAATTATTAAAAAAGAGGGAGTGGTCTGACTTGTGGGCCTGTTTAGTTGATGCGTATGCAAGATTTTTTTAGTTATTATATACTACGTCAACAAACTATTCTAGCAGACGTAACCGTTGGATGTCAATCCAACGGCCGTCGTGTTTCTTCAATCTCTGATCTTCTTGCTCCAGCCGCCAAAGCAGCACCGGCGTGACCACCTGCTCCCGCCTCCCGTGGCCGGCTGTGCTGCCGCGCAGGCCTCAGCGCCCCCTACTACTCACACCGCTGGCCAGGGCATCCCTCTACTCACCCACACCCCCTGTTATTCTACGGCGACGGCAGCCTCGCACCGCAGCCGAACCGGTGAACCCTCGTACTCCTCTCCGCGCGGGCTTCCACTACGGCGTCTTCCCCGGCTCCGCGTCGTCCCATTCCTAGGCCTCGCCGTCGTCCACCGCCGTGGTGCTCTCGGCGCGGCGTGGTCAATGTGGTCAACGACCGACTTCCATCGGAAGAGTACTGTACGTGGATAGGCTGACAGCTGGGTCCACGGCAGCCGCAAGGAAGTGCCTCCTTATTATGCGGAAAATAATATTCCTCCACCTGACAGCTGGGACCCATTGGGCGGGCCACCAGTATTTCACGAAAAAACGTTTCCCCCTAACTGCTGGGACCCACAGGTCGGGCCACCGTATTTCGCGAAAAAAACGTTCCCCCCGCTGTCAGCTCGGACCCACCGGAAGTGCCTCCTTATTACGCACCAAAAAATGAATACCCCCCTGCTAGATGGGACCAACCTTGGTGGGAGGCTGACTTGTGGGCCTACTAAGTTGACTGGGACGGAGGCCTTTGTCAACTTTAGTCAATATATGAACGATTCTAGCTCCAGTGACCGTACGATGTCCATCCAACGGTCGTAGTGCTTCTTCAACCTCTGGTCTTCTTGCTCCAGCCGCCCAAAGCAGCGCCGGTCGTGCCGCCTGCTCCTGCCGCCCGTGCCGGCTGTGATGCCGCGGAGGCCTCACCGCCCCCTACTACTCCCACCGCTGGCCAGGCCATCCCTCTACGCACCCACACCCCCTGTTATTCTGCGGCAATGGCAACCTCACACCGTAGCCGAACGAGTGAACCCTCATACTCCTCTACATGTGGGCATCCACTGCCATGTCTTCCCCGGCTCCGCGTCATCCCCTTCCTAGGCCTCGCCGTCGTCCACTGCCCTGGTGCTCTCGGCACGGCATGGTCAATGTGGTCAAGGAATGGCTTCCATTGGACGTGGACTGTACGTGGAGAGGATGACAGCTGGGTCCACGGCCGCAGCAAGGAAGTGCCTCCTTATTACGTGCAAAATAATTATTCCTCCACCTAAGAGCGGGGACCCACCGGACGGGCCACCGTATTTCACAAAAAAAACGTTTCCCCCTCTCTGCTGGGACCCACCAGCTACATCCTCGCACGCAAGGAAGTGCGTTCTAAAAAAATGATTCGCCCCCTGACTGCTGGGACCCACCAGCTACATCTTCGCACGCAAGGAAGTGCGTCCGGACAAAAAAACCCAAAACGATTCGCCCCCTGACTGTTGGGACCCACCAGCTACATCTTCGCAAGCAAGGAAGTGCCTGACAGTCGGGACCCACCTGGTCGAAGCGTACGTAGCGTTGTCATTCTGGTCGTGAACGTGTACGTACATACTAGTCGTTGTAGAGGCGCGCACGTGTCATAGTAGAGGCGCACACGTAGCATGTACACGTACGTACAGCGGCCAGGGTGCAAGAAAAAGAAAATACGGCCACATACGTGTACATACGAGCGGGGTCTCGAACGCCTACTCGCACATACGTATGGCCAGGGCTCATGTACATGGATGGGTCGGAACAGAAACAACATTGTCGTCGTGTTCATGGGGAGCCAAACCGGCTGGGTCGGAACGGAATGCGTGGTCGTGTTCATCGGGAGGGCTTGGGACGGAGCAGCGATGGAAGCGAGGCTCGAGTACCGCTGGCGGAGAAGCGGCCTTGTGTTCGACCGCCACGTTCAAGCGGGATCCTGTTCATCGGGAGGGGTCTGGCGCCCGCAAAGCGGAGGAAACGGACCTCCTATGGTGAAACAGGGTCCTGTTGATCGGGAGGTGTGGCGTACCGCAAAGCGGAGAAGCGGGCCTCCTACGGTCAAAGCGAGGTCTGTTGATAGGGAGGTGTGGCGCATCGCAAAACGGATTTAAACGGACTTGTGTTGGGCGCCACGGTCAAAACGGGGTCCTGTTCATCGAGGAGGGTGTGGACCGCAAAAGCAGGACTCCACGGGATCTGTTCATCTCCACCGTCGACCTCCTCCAGCGTCCACGGGCTACCGTCGACCTCCTCCGGCCTCCACGGGCTCCTGTTCATCCAGCCTCCACCGCGCGCTACTCCACCGCCATTGTTCAACCACCCTCCATGGGCACCCTCCACCGTCACTGTTCATCCAGCCCTCCACACCACAGGTCCTGTTCAACCACCCTCCACGGCCACCCCTCCACCGTCTCTGTTCATCCAGCCCTCCACACCACGTGGTCCTGTTCATCCAGAGGCAACGCCACCGCCACTTATTCATCCAAACCACCCCCCGCAATGCTCACTGTTTATCCAATCGATCGGCTTGATTAGCAGCAGTAGTGAAGGAATCGCTCCATCGGGTTAAGTTAACAGCCCAACGCCGCCGGGTTCGGGTTCGCAGCGTAACTGCAAAGGCAATCGCCGGGTTCGATTAGAGCCAACGCCTCACACACAGCGCAGACGTGACGAGAGAAACGCGCATCGCTCGACCCCCGACCTCCCACCGTAACCGGCAACTCCCCGAAATTTTCCTCCCCCTCACTTCTACCACGGTTTTTTCCATCATGGACGGCCCAAAGAATGTCATGCAGCTGCGTCTCCGGCCCGCCCAATATGAAAAGCCCATTTTCTGTCATGATTTTTTGTCATAGAAGTAGGAGCCCACCACATCTATGATGATACCGGGTTTTGTCACAATTATCGTCATAGAAGTGTCATATGCATGACAGCAAAAAATTCCGTTCGGCCCAAAATGTCACGGATGTGTCTTTTTTTGTAGTGGCATCTACTACTATTACTCCAGACATCGACCGCTATCCAGCATGCATCTAGAGTATTAAGTTCATAATAACAGAGTAACACTTTAGGCAAGATGACATGATGTAGAGGGATAAACTCAAGCAATATGATATAAACCCCATCTTTTTATCCTCGATAGCAACAATACAATACGTGCCTTGCTGCCCCTGCTGTCACTGGGAAAGGACACCGCAAGATTGAACCCAAAGCTAAGCACTTTTCCTATTGCAAGAAAGATCAATCTAGTAGGCCAAACCAAACTGATAATTCAAAGAGACTTGCAAAGATAACCAATCATACATAAAACAATTCAGAGGAGATTCAAATATTGTTCATAGATAAACTTGATAATAAACCCACAATTCATCGGATCTCGGCAAACACACCGCAAAAGAAGATTACATCGAATAGATCTCCACAAGAGAGGGGGAGAACTTTGTATTGAGATCCAAAAAGAGAGAAGAAGCCATCTAGCTAATAACTATGGACCCGAAGGTCTGAGATAAACTACTCACACATCATCGGAGAGGCTATGGTGTTGATGTAGAAGCCCTCCGTGATTAGTGCCCCCTCCGACGGAGCGCCGGAAAAGGCCCCAAGATGGGATCTCATGGGTACAGAAGTTTGCGGCGGTGGAAATAGGGTTTTGGCTCCTGTTCTGATGTTTTCCGGGTACATGGGTATATATAGGAGGAAAAAGTACGTCGATGGAGCAACATGAGCTCCACGAGGGTGAAGGGCGCGCTCCCCTACTTCGTGCCTTCCTCGTTGATTGCTTTACGTAGACTCCAAGTCCTCTGGATCACGTCTGTTCCGAAAATCACGTTCCTGAAGGTTTCATTCCGTTTGGACTCTGTTTCATATTCTTTTTCTGCGAAACACTGAAAGGGCAAAAAACAGCAATTTGGGCTGGGCCTCCGGTTAATAAGTTAGTCCCAAAAATAATATAAAAGTGTATAATAAAGCCCAATAAACATCCAAAACATAATATAATATAGCATGGAACAATAAAAAATTATAGATACGTTGGAGACGTAGCAAGCATCCCCAAGCTTAATCCTACTCGGCCTCGAGTAGGTAAATGATAAAAACAGAATTTTTGATGTGGAATGCTGCTTAGCATATTTTTTTAATGTAACCCTCTTAATTGTGGTATGAATATTCAGATCTGAAAGATTCAAGATAATGGTTTAATATTGACATAAAAGTAATAATACTTCAAGCATACTAACTAAGCAATTATGTCTTCTCAAAATAACATGGCCAAAGAAAGTTCATCCCTACAAAATCATATAGTTTGGTTATGCTCCATCTTCGTCACACAAAACACTCAAATCATGCACAACCCCTGTTTCAGCCAAGCAATTGTTTCATACTTTAGAATTTTCAAACTTCTTCAACTTTCACGCAATTCATGAGCGTGAGCCATGGACATAGCACTATGGGTGGAATAGAATATAGTGATGGGGGTTATGTGGACAAGACAAAAAGGAGAAGATAGTCTCACATCAATGCGACAAATCAACGGGCTATGGAGATGCCCATCAATTGATGTTAATGTGAGGAGTAGGGATTGCCATGCAACGGATGCACTAGAGCTATAAATGTATGAAAGCTCAACAAAAGAAACTAAGTGGATGTGCATCCAACTTCCTTGCTCATGAAGACCTAGGGCATTTGAGGAAGCCCATTGGTGGAATATACAAGCCAAGTTCTATAATGAAAAATTCCCACTAGTATATGAAAGTGACAAAAAAAGAGACTATCTATCAATATGGATCATGGTGCTACTTTGAAGCACAAGTATGGAAAAGGATGGTAGCATTGCCCCTTTTTCTTTCTCTTTTTACCCCTTTTTTTCTCGGGCCTTTCTTTTTTTCTTTTAGCCCCCTTTTTTGGGACAATGCTCTATGAATGATGATCATCACACTTCTATTCATTTACAACTCAATGATTACAACTCGGTACTAGAACAAAGTATGACTCTATATGAATGCCTCCGGCGGTGTACCGGGAATGAATCAAGTGTGACATGTATGAAATAATGTGCATGGTGGCTTTGCCACGAATACGATGTCAACTACATGATCATGCAAGGCAATATGACAATGATGAAAATGTGTCATGAAAAACGGAACGGTGGAAAGTTGCATGTCAATATATCTCGGAATGGCTATGGAAATGCCATAATAGGTATGTATGGTGGCTATTTTGAGGAAGATATAAGGAGGTTTATGTGTGATAGAGCGTATCGTATCACGGGGTTTGGATGCACCGGCGAAGTTTGCACTAACTCTCAAGGTGAGAAAAGGCAATGCATGGTACCGAAGAGGCTAGCAATGATGGAAAGGTGAGAGTGCGTATAATCCATGGACTCAATATTAGTCATAAAGAACTCACATACTTATTGCAAAAATCTACAAGTCATCAAAACCAAGCACTACACGCATGCTCCTGGGGGGAGGTTGGTAGGAATTAACCATCGCGCGCCCCCGACCTCCACACAAGGGATGACACTCAAAGAACATCTCATATTTCAAATTTGTTACACAACATTTACCATACGTGCATGCTACGGGATTTGCAAACTTCAACACAACTATTTCTCAATTTCACAATTACTCAACTAGCACAACTTTAATATTACTACCTCCATATCTCAAAACAATCTTCAAGCATCAAACTTTTCTTAGTATTCAACGCACTCATAAGAGAGTTTTTACTAAAGTTGAATACCTTGCGTATTAGAAGTAATTTCACATTTAAAGCAAATTACCATGCTGTTTTGTAGGACTCTCAAAATGATATAAGTGAAGCATGAGAGATCAATAATTTCTATAAAATAAATCCACCACCGTGCTCTAAAAGATATAAGTGACGCACTAGAGCAAAAACTATATAGCTCAAAAGATATATGTGAAGCACATAGAGTATTCTAATAAATTCTAATCATGTGTCTCTCTCTCTCTCAAAAGGTGTGTATAGCAAGAATGATTGGGGTAAACTAAAAAGCAAAGACTCAAATCATACAAGACGCTCCAAGCAAAACACATATCATGTGGTGAATAAAAATGTAGCTCCAAGTAAAGTTACCGATGGGAGAAGACGAAAGAGGGGATGCCTTCCGGGGCATCCCCAAGCTTTGGCTTTTTGGTGTCCTTAGATTATCTTGGGGTGCCATGGGCATCCTGATACGTCTCCAACGTATCTATAATTTTTGATTGCTCCATGCTATGTTATCTACTGTTTTGGACCACATTGGGCTTTATTTTCCACTTTTATATTATTTTTGGGACTAACCTATTAACCGGAGGCCCGGCCCAGAATTGCTATTTTTTGCCTATTTCAGAGTTTTGAAGAAACGAAATATCAAACGGAGTCCAAACGGAATGAAACCTTCGGGAACGTGATTTTCTCACCGAACATGATCCAAGAGACTTGGACCCTACGTCAAGCAATCAACAGGGAAGGCACGAGGTAGGGGGGGTGCGCCCTCCCCCCAGGCGCGCCCTCCACCCTCGTGGGCCCCCTGTTGCTCCACCGACGTACTTCTCCCTCCTATATATACCTACGTACCCCCGAACGATCAGATATCGGAGCCAAAACCTAATTCCACCGCCGCAACTTTCTCAGATCCACGAGATCCCATCTTGGGGCCTGTTAGGAGCTCGCGGAAGGTGAATCCACCACGGAGGGCTTCTACATCATCATAGCCTCTCCGATGAAGTGCGAGTAGTTTACCTCAGACCTTCGGGTCCATAGTTAGTAGCTAGATGGCTTCTTCTCTCTTTTTGGATCTCAATACAATGTTCTCCCCCTCTCTCGTGGAGATCTATTCGATGTAATCTTCTTTTTGCGGTGTGTTTGTTGAGACCGATGAATTGTGGGTTTATGATCAAGATTATCTATGAGCAATATTTGAATCTTCTCTTAATTCTTTTATGTATGATTGGTTATCTTTGCAACTCTCTTCGAATTATCCGTTTGGTTTGTCCAACTAGATTGGTAGTTCTTGTAATGGGAGAAGTGCTTAGCTTTGGGTTCAATCTTGCGGTGTCCTTTCCCAGTGACAGCAGGGGCAGCAAGGCACGTATTGTATTGTTGCCATCGAGGATAACAAGATGGGGTTTTTATCATATTGCATGAATTTATCCCTCTACATCATGTCATCTTGCTTAAGGCGTTACTCTGTTTACATTAACTTAATACTCTAGATGCATGCTGGATAGCGGTCGATGAGTGGAGTAATAGTAGTAGATGCAGGCAGGAGTCGGTCTAGTTGTCTCGGACGTGATTCCTATATACATGATCGTACCTACATACTCTCATAACTATGCTCAATTCTGTCAATTGCTCAACAGTAATTTCTTCACCCACCGTAGAATACCTATGCTCTTGAGAGAAGCCACTAGTGAAATCTATGGCCCCGGGCTCTATTCTCTATCATATTAATCTTCCATCACTTTATTATTGCTTTGCTTTTTTACTTTTCCTTTCATTTTACTTTGCATCTTTATACCAAAAATACCAAAAATATTGTCTATCATCTCTATCAGATCTCACTCTCGTAAGTGACCGTGAAGGGATTGACAACCCCTAATCGGCGTTGGTTGCGTTGAGCTATTTGTTTTGTGTAGGTACGAGGGACTTGCGCGTGGCCTCCTACTGGATTGATACCTTGGTTCTCAAAAACTGAGGGAAATACTTACTCTACTCTGCTGCATTATCCTCTCCTCTTCGGGGAAATCCAACGCAAGCTCAAGAGATAGCAAGAAGGATTTCTGGCACCGTTGCCGGGGAGTCTACGCAAAAGTCAACATACCAAGTACCCATCACAACCCCTTATCTCTCGCATTACATTATTTTCCATTTGCCTCTCGTTTTCCTCTCCCCCACTTCACCCTTGTCGTTTTATTCGCCCTCTCTTTTCCGTTTGCCTTTTTTTGCCTGCTTTTTGTTTGCTTGTGTGTTGGATTGCTTGCTTGTCATGATGGCTCAAGATAATACCAAATTGTGTGACTTTACCAATACCAACAATAATGATTTCCTTAGCACCCCGATTGCTCCTCTTACCAATACTGAATCTTGTGAAATCAATGCTGCTTTATTGAATCTTGTTATGAAAGATCAATTCGCCGGCCTTCCTAGTGAAGGTGCCGCTACTCATCTAAATAGCTTCGTTGATTTATGTGACATGCAAAAGAAGAGGGATGTTGACAATGATGTTGTTAAATTGAAGCTATTTCCTTTTTCTCTTAGAGATCGTGCTGAAGCTTGGTTTTCGTCTTTGCCTAAAAATAGTATTGATTCTTGGAATAAGTGCAAATATGCTTTTATCTATAAGTATTTTCCTCTCGCTAAGATCATCTCTCTTAGAAACGATATTATGAACTTTAAGCAACTTGATCATGAACATGTTGCACAAGCTTGGGAGAGGATGAAATTAATGATATGTAATTGCCCTACTCATGGTTTAAATTTGTGGATGATTATACAAAAAATTTATGCCAGATTGAATTTTGCTTCTAGAAACCTTTTAGATTCGGCCGCGGGAGGCACTTTTATGGAAATCACTTTAGGAGACGCTACTAAGCTCCTAGAGAATATTATGGTTAATTATTCTCAATGGCACACTGAAAGATCTACTAATAAAAAGTGCATGCGATAGAAGAAATTATTGTTTTGAGTGGAAAGATGGATGAATTTATGAAATTATTTGCTACATAGAGTGTTTCTTGTGATCCTAATGATATGCCTTTGTCTACTTTGATTGAGAATAATAATGAATCTATGGATGTGAATTTTGTTGGTAGGAATAATTTTGGTGACAACGCGTATAGAGGGAATTTTAATCCTAGGCCTTATCCTAGTAATTCCTCTAATAATTATGGAAATTCCTACAACAACTCTTATGGAAATTTTAATAAGATGCCCTCTGAATTTGAGAATAGTGTCAAAGAGTTTATGAATTCACAAAAGAATTTTAATGCTTTGCTTGAAGAGAAATTGCTTAAAGTTGAATTGGCTAGGAACGTTGATAGAATTTCTCTTGATGTTGATTCTTTAAAGCTTAGATATATTCCTCCTAAGCATGATGTCAATGAGTCTCTCAAAGCCATGAGAATTTCCATTGATGAGTGCAAGGAAAGAACCGCTAGGATGCGTGCTACGAAAGATGCCTTTATTAAAACGTGTTCTTCCAATACCTATGAAAATAAAGATGAAGATCTAAAAGTTATTGATGTATCTCCTATCAAATCTTTGTTTTGCAATATGAATCTTGATAATTATGGGACTGAATATGATCAACCTTTACCTAGAAGGCGTTCCAAAAATTCGGAGTTTTTAGATCTTGATGATAAAATTGATAAAAGTGGGATTAAAGAAAGCAAAACCCTAGATGTTGCTAACTCCACTATTTTGGACTTCAAGGAATTTAATTATGAAAGTTGCTCTTTAATTGATTGTTTTTCCTTGTTGCAATCCGTGCTAAATTCTCCTCATGCTTATAGTCAAAATAAAGCGCTTACCAAACATATTGTTGATGCCTTGATGCAATCTTATGAGGAAAAACTTGAGTTGGAAGTCTCTATCCCTAGCAAACTTTACAATGAGTGGGAACCAACTATTAAAATTAAGATTAAGGATCATTAATTTTATGCTTTATGTGATTTGGGTCCTAGTGTTTCCACTATTCCCAAAACTTTATGTGATTTGCTAGATTTCCGTGATTTTGATGATTGCTCTCTAAACTTGCACCTTGCGGATTCCACTATTAAGAAACATATGGGAAGAATTAATGATGTTCTTATTGTTTCAAATAAGAATTATGTGCCCGTAGATTTTATCGTTCTTGATATAGATCGCAATCCTTCTTGTCCTATAATTCTTGGTAGACCTTTCCTTAGAACGATTGGTGCAATTATTGATATGAAGGAAGGGAATATTAGATTGCAATTTCCATTAAAGAAAGGAATGGAACACTTCCCTAGGAAGACAATAAAATTACCTTATTAATCTATTATGAGAGCCACTTATGGATTGCCTACCAAAGATGGCAATACCTAGATCTATCCTCGCTTTTATGCCTAGCTAGGGGCGTTAAACGATAGCGCTTGTTGGGAGGCAACCCAATTTTATTTTTAGTTTTATGTTTTTGTTTCTGTTTAGGAATAAATTATCCATATACCTTCTGCTTAGATGTGGTTTTATGTTTTATTTAGTGTTTGTGCCAAGTTAAACCTATAGGATCTTCTTGGATGATAGTTATTTGATCTTGCTGTAATTTCCAGAAACTTTCGGTTCATGAAAACAGTTGTTAAAAATCACCAGGACGTGATAAAATAGTGATTCCAATTGCTTCTGACCAATAAACAAATTTCCTAGGTCATCCTATTTTGGATGAATTTTTGGGGTTCCAGAAGTTTGCGTTAGTTACAGATTACGACAGACTGTTCTGTTTTTGACAGATTCTGTTTTTCGTGTGTTGTTTGCTTATTTTGATGAATCTATGGCTAGTAAAATAGTTTATAATCCATAGAGAAGTTGGAATACAGTAGGTTTAACACCAATATAAATAAATAATGTGTTCATTACAGTACCTTGAAGTGGTCTTTTGTTTTCTTTCGCTAACGGAGCTCACGAGATTTCTGTTGAGTTTTGTGTTGTGAAGTTTTCAAGTTTTGGGTGAATTTTTTTGATGGATTATGGAACAAGGAGTGGAACGAGCCTAAGCTTGGGGATCCCCATGGCACCCCCAAGATAATATAAGGATACCAAAAAGTCAAAGCTTGGGGATGCCGCCGGAAGGCATCCCCTCTTTCGTCCACTTCCATCGGTAACTTTACTTGGAGCTATATTTTTATTCACCACTTGATATGTGTTTACTTGGAGCGTCTGGTATGATTTGAGTATTTGCTTTTTAGTTTACCACAATCATCCTTGCTGTACACACCTTTTGAGAGAGCCATACATGAATTGGAATTTGATAGAATACTCTATGTGCTTCACTTATATCTTTTGAGCTATATAGTTTTGCTCTAGTGCTTCACTTATATCTTTTAGAGCACGGTGGTGGATTTGTTTTATAGAAACCATTGATCTCTCATACTTCACTTAGATTATTTTGAGTGTCTTAAAAAGCATGGTAATTTGCTTAATAATAATAATATGCTTGGTATTCAAGATTTGTTAAACTTTCTTTTGAGTGCGTTGAATACTAAGAAAAGTTTGATGCTTGATAATTGTTTTGAGATATGGAGGTAGTAATATTAGAGTCATGCTTGTTGAGTAGTTGTGAATTTGAGAAATACTTGTGTTAAAGTTTGAGATTCCCGTAGCATGCATGTATGGTGAACCATTATGTGATGAAGTTGGAGCATGATTTATTTATTGATTGTCTTCCTTATGAGTGGTGGTCGGGGACGAGCGATGGTCTTTTTCTACCAATCTATCCCCCTAGGAGCATGCGCGTAATACTTTGCTTTGATAACTTGTATATTTTTGCAATAAGTATATGAGTTCTTTATGACTAATGTTGAGTCCATGGATTATACGCACTTTTCTCACCCTTCCACCATTGCTAGCCTTTCTAATACCGCGCACTTTTCGCCGGTATCATACACCCACCATATACCTTCCTCAAAACAGCCACCATACCTACCTATTATGGCATTTCCATAGCCATTCCGAGATATATTGCCATGCAACTTTCCACCTTTCTGTTTATTATGACACGCTCCATCATTGTCATATTGCTTAGCATGATCATGTAGTTGACATCGTATTTTTGGCAAAGCCACCATTCATATTTCTTTCATACATGTCCCTCATGAATCATTGCATATCCCGGTACACCGCCGGAGGCATACACATAGAGTCATATTTTGTTCTAAGTATCGAGTTGTAATTTTTGAGTTGTAAGTAAATAAAAGTGTGACGATCATCATTTTTAGAGCATTGTCCCAAGTGAGGAAAGGATGATGGAGACTATGTTTCCCCCACAAGTCGGGATGAGACACCGGACAAAAAAAAGAGGCCACAAAAAGAGAAAAGGCCCAAATAAAAAAATGAGAGAAAAAGAGAGAAGGGACAATGTTACTATCCTTTTACCACACTTGTGCTTCAAAGTAGCACCGTGATCTTCATAATAGAGCATCTCTCATTTTGTCACTTTCATATACTAGTGGGAATTTTTCATTATAGAACTTGGCTTGTATATTCCAATGATGGGCTTCCTCAAATTGCCCTAGGTCTTCATGAGCAAGCGAGTTGGATGCACACCCACTTAGTTTCTTTTGTTGAGCTTTCATATACTTATAGCTCTAGTGCATCCGTTGCATGGCAATCCCTACTCACTCACATTGATATCTACTAATGGGCATCTCCATAGCCCGTTGATACACCTAGTTGATGTGAGACTATCTTCTCCCTTTTTGTCTTCTCCACAACCACCATCCTATACCACATATAGTGCTATATCCATAGTTCACGCTCATGTATTGCGTGAAGATTGAAAAAGTTTTGAGAATGTCAAAAGTATGAAACTATTGCTTGGCTTGTCATCGGGGTTGTGCATGAATTAAATACTTTGTGTGGTCAAGATAGAGCATAGCCAGACTATATGATTTTGTAGGGATAACTTTCTTTGGCCATGTTATTTTGAGAAGACATGATTGCTTTGTTTGTATGCTTGAAGTATTATTATTTTTATGTCAATATTAAACTTTTGTCTTGAATCTTTCGAATCTGAATATTCATACCACAATTAAGAAGAATTACATTGAAATTATGCCAAGTAGCACTCCGCATCAAAAATTATGTTTTTATCATTTACCTACTCGAGGACGAGCATGAATTAAGCTTGGGGATGCCTGATACGTCTCCAACGTATCTATAATTTTTGATTGCTCCATGCTATGTGATCTACTGTTTTGGACTATATTGGGCTTTATTTTCCACTTTTATATTATTTTTGGGACTAACCTATTAACCGGAGGCCCGACCAAGAATTGCTGTTTTTTGCCTATTTCAGAGTTTCGAAGAAACGGAATATCAAACGGAGTCCAAACGGAATGAAACCTTTGGGAACGTGATTTTCTCACCGAAAATGATCCAGGAGACTTGGACCCTACGTCAAGCAATCAAAGGGGAAGGCACGAGGTAGGGGGGCGCGCCCTCCCCCCCAGGCGCGCCCTCCACCGTCGTGGGCCCCCTGTTGCTCCACCGACGTACTTCTTCCTCCTATATATACCTACGTACCCCCGAACGATCAGATACGGAGCCAAAAACCTAATTCCACCGCCGCAACTTTCTGTATCCACGAGATCCCATCTTGGGGCCTGTCACGGAGCTCCGCCGAAAAAGGAATCCACCACGGAGGGCTTCTACATCATCATAGCCTCTCCGATGAAGTGTGAGTAGTTTACCTCAGACCTTCGGGTCCACAGTTAGTAGCTAGATGGCTTCTTCTCTCTTTTTGGATCTCAATACAATGTTCTCCCCCTCTCTCTGGAGATCTATTCGATGTAATCTTCTTTTTGCGGTGTGTTTGGTGAGACCGATGAATTGTGGGTTTATGATCAAGATTATCCATAAGCAATATTTGAATCTTCTCTGAATTCTTTTATGTGTGATTGGTTATCTTGGCAAGTCTCTTCGAATTATCCATTTGGTTTGGCCAACTAGATTGGTAGTTCTTGCAATGGGAGAAGTGCTTAGCTTTGGGTTCAATCTTGCGTGTCCTTTCCCGGTGGATGAGGGCAGCAAGGCACGTATTGTATTGTTGCCATCGAGGATAACAAGATGGGGTTTTTATCATATTGCATGAATTTATCCCTCTACATCATGTCATCTTGCTTAAGGCGTTACTCTGTTTTCATTAACTTAATACTCTAGATGCATGCTGGATAGCGGTCAATGAGTGGAGTAATAGTAGTAGATATAGGCAGGAGTCGGTTTACTTGTCTCGGACGTGATGCCTATGTACATGATCATACCTAGATACTCTCATAACTATGCTCAATTCTGTCAATTGCTCAACAGTAATTTGTTCACCCACCGTGGAATACTTATGCTTTTGAGAGAAGCCACTAGTGAAATCTATGGCCCCGGGGTCTATTCTCTATCATATTAATCTTCCATCACTTTATTATTGCTTTGCTTTTTTACTTTGGCTTTCATTTTACTTTGCATCTTTATACCAAAAAATACCAAAAATATTATCTATCATCTCTATCAGATCTCACTCTTGTAAGTGACTGTGAAGGGATTGACAACCCCTAATCATGTTGGTTGCGTTGAGCTATTTGTTTTGTGTAGGTACGAGGGACTTCCGCGTGGCCTCCTACTGGATTGATACCTTGGTTGTCAAAAACTGAGGGAAATACTTACGCTACTCTGCTGCATTATCCTCTCCTCTTCGAGGAAATCCAACGCAAGCTCAAGAGGTAGCACATCCCCAAGCTTAGGCTTTTGCCACTCCTTGTTCTATAATCCATCAAATCTTTACCCAAAACTTGAAAACTTCACAACACAAAACTCAACAGAAAATCTCATCAGCTCCATTAGGGAAATAAAACAAAACACCACTTGTAGGTACTGTAATGAACTCATTCTTTATTTATATTGGTGTTAAACTTACTGTATTCCAACTTCCCTATGTTTTATAAACTATTTTACTAGCCATAGATTAATCAAAATAAGCAGACAACACACGAAAAACAGAATCTGTCAAAAACAGAACAGTCTGTAGTAATCTGTAACTAAAGCAAACTTCTGGAACGCAAAACATTCCACCAAATTAGTAACTTCTAGATAATTTTTTTATTGATCTACTGCAAAAAGAATCAACTGAAAAGCACGTTCCTGTGATTTATGAAAACTAATCTCATGCGCACAAAGTTTCTGTTTTCTGCAGCAGAATAAAATAACTATTACCGTAGTTTATCCTAAAACACGAATTAAAACACAAAAACGAATCTAACCAGAGGCTAGATCAAATATTTATTCCTAAACAGAAGCAAAAAGCAAAAAATAACTAATATAAAATTGGGTTGCCTCCCAACAAGCGCTATCGTTTAACGCCCCTAGCTAGGCATAAAAGTAAGGATAGATCTAAGTAGTGCCATCTTGGATTTTTAATTTTTGAGCGGGGTTATGTTCGAATCCGGGGGGTTCTTTATGTTTCCCTTCATATTTGGATATTTTAAGATCTAAAGAATCCAACTGCTTATTACAAAGGGTAATCAACATGTTCATGCGGTGGAGATTTCCGCTAACACTCTTAAGAGGTTCAAGAGATTTTTGTAATATTTTCGTTACTTTGCAAATTTTCTCAAAAACTTGTGTTTCTTCCTGTGTATGATGAGGCCCCTTTTGTTGAGGTAGTGTTCCCACTATACCCTCTATCATGAGCAATACTAGGATCAATTTCAATAAAATTGCCTTTCGCAACGCAATCCAAGAGTTGTCTATGAGACATATTCAGTCCAACATAAAAATTGTGAAGCAAAATTCTAAAGTTCACCTCTAGAGTACAATTACGATAAGATTCCATCATCCTGAACCAAGCATCTTTGAAGTTTTCTCCTTGCCTTTGTTTGAAGTGAAGAACTTCAAACTCAGGGGACAAAGGAGAAGATAAAGGACTAGCAATAATGACAAGGCAAGCAAGAAAGCGACGAACGGAAAAGAGAGAGTGAGGGAGTCCCGGATTAGGGGGTGTCCGGATAGCCGGACTATGACCTTTAGCCGGACTCCTGGACCATGAAGATACAAGATTGAAGACTTCTTCCCATGTCCGGATGGGACTTTCCTTGGCGTGGAAGGCAAGCTTGGCGATACGGATATGTAGATCTCCTACCATTGTAACCGACTCTGTGTAACCCTAACCCTATTCGGTGCCTATATAAATCGGAGGGTTTTAGTCCGTAGGACGAACAACAATCATACCATAGGTTAGCTTCTAGGGTTTATCCTCTCTGATCACGTGGTAGATCTACTCTTGTACTACCCATATCATCAATATTAATCAAGCAGGAGTAGGGTTTTACCTCCATCGAGAGGACCCGAACCTGGGTAAAAACATCGTGTCCCTTGTCTCCTGTTACCATCCGCCTACACTCACAGTTCGGGACCCCCTACCCGAGATCCGCCGGTTTTGACACCGACATTGGTGCTTTCATTGAGAGTTCCTCTGTGTCGTCGCCGTCAGGAAGGATGCATCATCCCGTCTTTAAAGACGGGACTGTTGCTAAAGAAGCTTTGGCTATCGGCCAAACTCTCCGACTAGGCGGTTTTCTTATGACCGCCTGTTCGGCCGCCGCACTGACGATGACTTCTCGGGTCATCGAAAGCAATCTTCACGTTAACTCGGAGCTCGCCGAGCAGTTAGATCCGATGGAGCTCTCTTCCTTAAACAAGCTCCTGGATCGCATCGCCGCCTCAGGAGTCGCTATGACTATGATCAGATTGGGCTTAAACCCGATCCGAGAGATTAACTCTCCCCAGGTTACCCACCACGTTGCCGTGGTGGAGGAACAATATGGCGACCCTTCTTCTATCTTAAGGACTAGCCACGTCCGGATTCCCAATCCCTCCATGCTGGATTCCCGCGGAGGAGAAGACGTCACTCAAGCCCTGAACCTAAAGTCAGGCAACGGGCAAGATTCATTGGACAACTCCCAAGAATCCAAGCTTCCAAGTTCGGAAGCTCCTCGGCCCTTAAGTTTCAGATTGGGCGCGGTTCCGGATTTAATTCCACCCGCCCACCCAAACATAAGCGACCTATCCCAAATTCGGCAAGAGCCCGCAGAAACAGTACACCATTACTGGGCCAGATTCCTCCTGGTTATGGACAGGATAAAGGACTACCGCGAGGAGGACACAATCTCATTATTCAGCAACAATTGCACGGACAACGGGATCCTAAACGCTATAAGTCGCCGTGACATTACACGCTTTGCCGACTTGGCGACCATAGTACGGAAGTACTGTGCGATGGAAAGCGCCTGGAAAACCAAATCAAGATTTTGGGACAATCCGGCCTTGAATACAACCCCAATCCGAAATAAAAGGGTGCATCATCGCAAGGCACCTGGGTTAAATACCAAAAAGCAAAAACCCTCTATAGGGCATGGAACCGTACTAGAGGGATGGCTCAGTGGACCCTGTAAAATTCATAATACAGAGGGCGCCACTCCAACTCATAGCCTTAGATCATGTTGGATACTACGACAGGTGGCCAAAAGTGGCGAAGAGCTTCTAGCTCTAGAGCACCAACCCAAGGATACCAGTACGGTATTAACAGCCTTCGAGACTTTCGCATCAAATAATATGCGGAAAGAACACTCCGCAGCCTCGCCGAAGTCTACCAAGTAGCAACAATAAACCCATGGAGTGACACGGCTATTACCTTTAATGCCAGTGACGAACCTAAATTCTGAACAGCCCGAGCACCAGCCGCATTGGTCCTCAGTCCGATAGTGGACGGCTTTCGCCTCACCAAGGTACTCATGGACGGTGGCAGCGGATTGAACCTCATTTATGAGGAAACCCTCCGAAAAATGGAGATAGACTGATGCCGCATTGAGCGAAGCAACACAACCTTTAGAGGAATAATCCCCAGTCGGGAAGCACGCTGTACAGGAAAAATCACACTGGATGTGGTGTTCGGCACGCTGGATAATTACAGGTCCGAGGAAGTCACATTCCAAGTGGCCCCGTTCAGCAGCGGATACCACGCTCTATTAGGGCGAGAGACATTCACAATTTTTCAAGCTATACCCCATTATGGGTACATGAAGCTCAAAATGCCTGGGCCCAACGGAATCATTACTCTTGCTAGTGACACGGACATAGCACTCTGCGCCGAAAATAAGACAGCCGCACTGGCCCTCGAGGCACTATCCGAAGCCCTAGCGGCCGAGGAACTCACTGCGCTGCGCTCCACGGTAAATAGGGACGATGTGATACTCGATAAGAGATCCAAATCCACTTCCTTCAAACCAGCGGATGAAATAGTCAAATTCCAAGTCCATCCAACGGACCCTACCAAAACGGCCTCCATCGGGGCACAATTAAATCCTGATGTAGACGCCGCACTAAGAGAATTCCTACGCGAAAATTGGGACATTTTTGCCTGGCACCCTTCGAACATGCCAGGAATCTCACGCAGACTGGCCGAGCACAACCTAAACATCCTAAAAGGATTCAAGCCAGTCAAACAGGCTCTTCGGTGTTTCTCCGAACCAAAGAGACATGCCATGGGAGAGGAGCTAGCCAAAATCAGAGATATAAAACATCCGGACTGGCTAGCAAACCTGGTGATGGTACCAAAGAAGGACAAATCCTGGCGCCTATGCGTCGATTTCAAGGACCTCAACAAGGCTTGCCCAAAGGATCCCTTCCCCCTCCCCCGCATTGATCAAATCATCGACGCTACCGCAGGACACGATTCATTGTGTTTCCTCGACGCATACTCCGGCTACCACCAAATTAAGATGGCAGAGCCTGACCAAGCCGCAACGACATTCATCACTCCATACGGCCCATTCTGCTTCAACACAATGCCCTTCGGGATCAAAAATGCCGGCGCAACATATCAGCGCATGATTCAGACATGTCTGGCAAAACAGATCGGCAAAACAGTGGAGGCATACGTGGACGATGTGGTCATCAAAAGCAAGCACGTCGAAACTCTGGTAGACGACTTGAGGCTCACATTCGATAATCTCCAAACATATGACATTAAGCTCAACCTGGAAAAGTGCGTTTTCGGCGTACCGGCCAGAAAGCTCTTGGGCTTCATTGTATCCGGTAGAGGAATTGAAGCAAATCCAGCCAAGATCCGAGCTCTGTCACAATTGGCTATCCCAAAAGACCTCAAACAAATACAAAAATTGACTGGATGCGTGGCGGCTCTAAGCCGCTTTATCTCCCGTTTGGGAGAAAAGGCATTACCCCTTTATCGCCTCCTCCGACGCACCGAACACTTCGAGTGGACGGATGCCGCCACGGCCGGACTCGAAGAATTAATAGCCATATTGGCAACAAACCCGGTCCTGGCCGCGCCCAACATGGGTGAACCAATGCTATTATACATCGCGACAACTCATCAAGTTGTAAGCACGGTGCTCGTTGTCGAACGAGAAACGGACAGACACAAGTTCCCTCTTCAAAAACCAGTTTACTATGTGTCCACTGTCCTAACTCCATGCAAGTCACGGTACCCACATTATCAAAAGATAGCGTACGCGGTGTTTATGGCATCCCGGAAGCTGCGACACTACTTTCAAGAGTGTTCAATAACAGTAGCCTCCAAAGTACCCCTTAATGACATTATAAACAACCGCGACGCGACGGGCCGGATTGCCAAATGGGCCATTGAGCTCCTCTCGTTCGACATAACCTATAAGCCACGGAGAGCTATCAAGTCGCAAGTTTTGGCCGACTTTGTCGCCGAATGGACCGAAGCCGAACTCCCTAAAGAGTACGGCGCATATTCCAACTGGATAATGCACTTCGACGGCTCCAAAATGTTGGCTAGCCTGGGGGCTGGCGTCGTTCTGACGTCCCCAACCAAAGATACAGTTCAATACGTACTCCAGATAATGTATACGGACTCCAACAACGCAGCCGAATACGAGGCCCTTCTACATGGTCTCCGGATGGCAGTCTCCATGGGCATTCAACGCCTAGAGGTGCGCGGTGATTCGAACCTCGCGATATCACAAATAAATGGAGACTTTGATGCCAAGGATCGAAAATGGCAGCCTATCGCAATGCAGTCCTAAAAATGTCAAATCGGTTTGAGGGGCTCAAATTTCACCAGATAGCCCGGGACAACAACCAGGCAGCAGACGTGTTGGCACGCATTGGCGCAAAGCGCGATGCTGTCCCCCCCAATATCTTCCTAGAGAGGCTGTTCAAGCCATCCGTATTATGGGAGGGAGAGTCCGGAAATAACAATCCGGACCCAACCGCACTGCCCCACACCGAACATTCTGACACAGTTGGTGGTTCTATGTCCGAAATAACATCCTCAGCCCACGTAATAATGGCAGTCATTGCCCCGTGGACAGAACCATTCCTAGCCTACCTAACCAGGCAGGAACTCCCCGAGGACCAAAATGAGGCCCGTTGCATAGTGTGGCGATCTAAAGCCTACAAAGTCCATGAGGGAGAGCTTTATAAGAAAAGCACAACCAGAGTCCTTCAAAGGTGTATCTCCGAAGAAGAAGGGCGGAATCTTCTGGCTGAAATACATGCCGGACTCGGCGGGCACCACGCCGCAGCCCGGGTCCTTGTAGGCAAGGCCTTCCGTACAGGATTTTATTGGCCGACGGCCCGGGCAGATGCTCAGGACTTAGTCCAACGATTCGTCGGATGCCAACTCTTTGCTAACCAGAGCCATATGCCACCCACCGCCCTCAAAACTATACCCATCACCTGGCCCTTCGCGGTCGGGGGGCTTGAAATGGTCGGACCCCTTAAAGGGGGAACCCACAAGCAAAAACACCTACTGATCATGGTGGATAAATTCACCAAGTGGATAGAGGCCAAGCCTGTCAAGATGGCCGAATCCGGACCGGTGATAGACTTCATATCAGGGGCCGTACACCGTTACGGTGTCCCCCACAGCATCATCACTGATAACGTCACGAACTTTACGGCTGACAAGGTCAAACTCTGGTGCAAAAACATGGCCATTAAGCTCTACTACGCCTCAGTCTATCACCCTCAAACTAACGGTCAAGTTGAGCGAGCAAATGGTCTAATTATGAGCGGCATCAAACCCAGATTAGTGCGATCCCTCAAGGAATCTAACATGCACTGGGTAGAGGAGCTCGACTCCGTACTCTAGGGGCTGCGGACCACTCCGAATCGCACGACCGGATTCACACCATTCTTTATGGTATACGGCGCAGAGGCAGTTCTGCCCTGCGACATAATTCATGACTCACCTCGCGTGCGCATGTACGAAGAAAGAGAAGCCGAGCTCGATCGGCAGGACAGTTTGGATGCCTTGGAGGAGGAGCGTGACGTAGCAAAAGCCCGTTCTGCATTCTATCAATAGCAGGCTCGAAGATATCAAAGCAGAGAAGTACGGGCCAAAACTTACAATGTTGGCGAACTAGTTCTACGCCTGCCGGACAAAAAAAAGGACAAACTAAAGCCCAAATGGGAAGGTCCCTTTATCATTGACCAAGTCCTGACCGGCGGAGCGTACTGTCTACGAGATGCATCAGATAACCGACTCGAGCCGAACCCATGGAACGCAGCACGTCTCCGAAGATTCTACGCCTAGCGCCGGATTCTGAATTCGTCTCCTTCCTCTGTCCATATTTTACATTTTAGCTGTCTCCTATTTTTCTCCTTCTCCCTCCTTTTTTCATTCAAGCCTTGGCAGGCTCGTTAAGCGCATTGTTCGCACACCCTTGACGCGCAATCTGCGCTCATTGTACCTGGGGGCTTCTTTCACAGAAGCTTAATTATAAGGGCTTCATGCCCAATACATGTGTCACACTTCCGCATGTACCTTTTATTCGCCATTATAAGCATCGATATGACTTAACTTTTGGCCAAGCTGGGTTGCCTGGCTCCTATGCTTACCCCTACGTTCCCGATTGTTCGGCTAGGTGGTAAAGGGAGCACCTCTGTGATTGTTACTGCCGGGTCAGCCGGATGTGTACCTCAGACTGGGTGAAGCCGAAAACTAGCATTCTTAAGAGAATATTCGGTCGGTGAACTAAAAGAAGATATCTTACCTATTTATTTATCTGCCCCAGATGTTTTTCTGCTTTTTTCGCAGTCCGGACATGCACTTTAGGGCATGCCACCCAGGGAAAGGAACCCCTAACGGAACTATTCTCCCTAGAAGATGTTTCTTACTAACCATGTAATATAACATAACTAGTTGGGCACTTGTCTGATAAAGCACTAATGACCCCTATGCCTGGTCTCCACGCATGCCCCGGTTTTTATATAACCGCAAGGGTATTCGGACACACTCTGGACTATCAGGTCCCGAGGTTGAAGCGAAAAGGTCCGCTAAGACAAACGATCTACAATCCGGCTAGAAGGCATTTTACATGTCAATTTAAATTACATAGTCAATTTGACTGATTGTATTCCTCTTCAATACCATCTAACATGCTGTCTAGTTTACAGTCCTGCTGGGAATACTTTGCGGCCAATTCCACCTGGCCGTACACTAAGCTCACAGGGATCTCCTTCCCATCTGGCCCCACAGGTCCGATCTCGGCCAGGTGGTTTCGGTCAGCCTTCGTGTACCGCGTATTCACCATGGCCCAGGCCTCCCTGGCGCCTTGAGGGCAGGCCGGTATCTTCCATAACAGAAAGCGCCGCCGCGCTCCCTGGAGCCTCTCTGCAAGCTCCCCAAGGCCTTCGGGCAGGGAGATAGATGGCCACAAGGCCTGGGCGACGCCTTTCATCACCTGCCGAACTCGTTCGTGCAGTTGTAAGAGCTCGGGAAGAAGGTCACCCGTAGAACCGGGCATTTCCTCTGCAGGACGGCCTGTGAGCATACCTACAGACATAACTCTGTTAGTCGACTTCCTCGCCGAACTCTTTTTTCAAAGTTCGTTTAAGCACTTACTAAAAATGCCGCGTCGAAGTCACCGATTCTCCTTAACGGAGTCAGACAGCTGGGCATGAACATCCTTCAGCTCCTCGCCCAGCTGGGTGTTGGCATCTTGGAGATTATTTTTCTCCTGCCTCACCCTCGTAAGCACGTTCTCGCCGGCCTTTAACCGGCACCAGAGCTGTTGTTTTTCCGGATCTACCTCGGTGCCATCTGCAATGTCATTGTCAGATCTATACACACGCCGCACTTCATAACATACTTATCTTTTAAAAGCGTATGTTACCAGAGGGGGTCTCCTTGGCTTCCCATGTCGCGGATTGTGCGGCCTCATGTTGGGATTTGCAGTCTTCAAGCTCCTGGGACAATTGGGTATTCTTTTCTGTAAGATCCTGCACAATAAATGATCCTTAAATCAGTTATTCTAACTATTTTAAGTCTCGGGGGCTACTGGTATATATAACCATCAAATTTTCTCACCCTTATGTCTTTCACATACTGCTCCGTGGCTCTGGCTAGACCATTCTGAGCAGCACGGAGGTGCGCATCTCCCGAATTGAAGGCATTCAATGCCTCTTGGGAGAAACATGCGTCATGAAGAACAGTCCGGCGACGCCTGTGATTCATGGCACTCTCCACCTCGGAGTTGGTGGCGGACAATCTGTCGGCATCCTCTGTCGGAGGAGCGTCCGACGCACACCTAGTGTTCGCCTCCGCTTCTGGGCCTGGCTTTGAAGCCTGGCTGGCGGAGGCTCGATTGGCAACCTCTCCCGATATAGTCCGGCGAGCGCTTTTTTCCTGAAAAGAGTGCGAGCATTAGCATGCCTTCCGGAATAAAACCTAGGAATAAGGCGACACGCCATACCGTTGCCCCGGCGCTTCAGTCCAGACCGCACTTCTTTTAAGCCTGCTGGGCCGTGCTGCCCCTTGTTGGCCAGCCACCGCAGGCTCAGCCTTCCGCCTCAAGGGCTCCCCCTGCAGAATGCCATTGATATACGGTGGTCAAAGATAAGCACGGAGGGATCATTTTTAAAGTATTGGGACTTCGGTCTCAATTATCTGTGAGGCTGGAAATATTCCGGGGTAATCGGCCGTAATGGCAACCAAGGCATTGTCGATGCTCAGTTGGTAAAATACCCCATCAATCAGCTCCACAGATATGTCTAGATCCTCTTTTGAGGCCGGATCGAGGGACCGTTCTGGATCCTCAGATTGTGGGGGTGGGCTGTTTATATCCTTTACGGCTCGGCGCAATTCCTGCGTCAAAATCACAAGATAAGGTACTTAACCATGGGAATATGGAACGGATGGGCGTAAAGAAATGTCCGCTTACCCAGCTTGGAGGATTGTTCATAGAAAACCCATCCTGAGGATTGACGCGAAGAAATTCTTCCTCTTCTCCCTTGTACAATGCGGACAAGATCTTCATCAGATCGGCGACCGATCCCGGCCCCTTACGGCCATGACGGGTGGCATCATCCTCCCGCTGAAATCCCACATGGGTGGCCCCTATCTTCGAGCGGTTGCACTCCCGCATAATGCATGTGGCCATGACCCGATCATGGTCAACCCGAATGAGCCAACAACCTTATTCGGCTCATCGTAAAGGACGCCCTGTCATTCTCCTCCGGGGCTCCGAGGATGCCAGCTTAGGCGTTTCTTCAGAGGAGCATTATCGAACTCCGGAGGCCGATCCAAACAGGTCCGCAAGGGACGTCTTCTATATAGAACCATTCAAGGCCAGTCTTGGACGCTTCTTCGGGTTCCGGATAGATATCCGTCCCGCGATGCGCCATAGTTCGCTCCGCCCACTTGATATATCGACCCCTCCCGAGAACGGGTACGAGGCAGAACAACCTCTTCCACAGCTCGAAATGAGCTTCGATGCCCAAAAACAGCTCGCAAAGGGCCACGAAGCCCGCAATATGCAGAATGGAGGCAGGCGTAAGGTTGTGCAACTGGAGGCCATAGAACTCCAGGAGCCCCCGGAGAAACGGATGAATTGGAAATCTGAGCCCTCTTATCAAATAGGGGACAAGGCATACCCGCTCTCCTCGGGAGGGACTGGGGATGCTCTCCGCTTGTTTTCCGCCCTTATAGGTGGCGAGTCCGGCTCGAACCGGAACCATGAAGGCTGGGGGAAGAAACCCCTTGGTTTGGAGCGTCACTAACTCGCTGTGCGGGACGGAGCATCTCTCCCAATCTCCGGGCTGAGGACTAGGAGGGCGAGAGGAGGAGCCGCGTCGACTGTCCATGATGGAATGGGTTTCTGTCAGATGCGCTCCGATGAAAGCTCGCGAAGGGAAGGTGGTGTGATGTGGATCTAGATCCTCGTCTCTTATATAGGCAGCTCATTTGTGCAGCTAGGGACATAAATGTAAAAATACCCTGGCTTTTCGCATTCATTCAACACGTGGAAGATGGACATTATTGGGCGTGGAAGCCAAGGAGCGCGATGTTTACAAAAAACCGGACACTATTCAAACAGGGACACAGGATTTGGAGAAGAACCCGCCTTGCAATGCCGAAGACAATCTACGCGCCGGACTCGTTGTCATTGAAGCCTGGTTCGGGGGCTACTGAGGGAGTCCGGGATTAGGGGGTGTCCGAATAGCTGGACTATGACCTTTGGCCGGACTCCTGGACCATGAAGATACAAGATTGAAGACTTCGTCCCGTGTCCGGATGGGACTTTCCTTGGCGTGGAAGGCAAGCTTGGCGATACGGATATGTAGATCTCCTACCATTGTAACCGACTCTGTGTAAGCCTAACCCTATTCGGTGCCTATATAAACCGGAGGGTTATAGTCTGTAGGACGAACAACAATCATACCATAGGCTAGCTTCTAGGGTTTAGCCTCTCTGATCTCGTGGTAGATCTACTCTTGTACTACCCATATCATCAATATTGATCAAGCAGGAGTAGGGTTTTACCTCCATCGAGAGGGCCCGAACCTGGGTAAAAACATCGTGTCCCTTGTCTCCTGTTACCATCCGCCTAGGCGCACAGTTCGGGACCCCCTACCCAAGATCCGCCGGTTTTGACACCGACAGAGAGCGAATAAAACAGCAAGGGTGAAGTGGGGGAGAGGAAAACGAGAGGCAAATGGCAAATAATGTAATGCGAGGGAGATGAGTTATTGATGGGTACTTGGTATGTCTTGACTTGTGCGTAGACTCCTAGGCAACGGCGCCAGAAATCCTTCTTGCTACCTCTTGAGCACTGCGTTGGTTTTCCATTGAAGAGGAAAGAGTGATGCAGCAAAGTAGCGTAAGTACTTCCCTCAGTTTTCAGAACCAAGGTATCGATTCAGTAGGAGACCACGCGCGAGTCCCACGCACCTACACAAACAAACAAGAACCTCGCAACCAATGCGACAAAGGGGTTGTCAATCCCTTCATGGTCACTTACGAGAGTGAGATCTGATAGAGATGATAGGATAATATTTTTGGTATTTTTATGATAAAGATGCAAAGTAAAATAAACGGAAATAGAAATAGCAAAATGTTGGAAGATTAATATGATGGAAAATAGACCCGGGGGCCATAGGTTTCACTAGTGGCTTCTCTCAAAATAGCATAAGTATTGCGATGGGTAAACAAATTACTGTCGAGTAATTGATAGAACTGAGCATAGTTATGAGAATATCTAGGTATGATCATGTATATAGGCATCACGTCCGTGACAAGTAGACCGAAACGATTCTGCATCTACTACTATTACTCCACACATCGACCGCTATCCAACATGCATCTAGAATATTAAGTTCATAAGAACGGAGTAACGCTTTAGGCAAGATGATATGATGTAGAGGGATAAACTCAAGTAATATGATATAAACCCCATCTTTTTATCCTCGATGGCAACAATACAATACGTGCCTTGCTGCCCCTGCTTGTTGGGGAACGTAGTAATTTCAAAAATTTTCCTACGATCACGCAAGACCATGGTGATGGCATAGCAACGAGAGGGGAGAGTGTCCGTCCACGCACTCGTGAGACCCGAAGCGAAGCGTTATATTAACGCTGTTGATGTAGTCGACGTCTTCACGATCCGACCGATCCAAGCACCGTTACTCGGCACCTCCGAGTTCTTGGCACACGCTCAGCTCGATGACGATCCCGGGCTCCGATCCAGCAAAGCGTCGGGAAGGAGTTCCACAAGACGACGGCGTGGTGACGATCTTGATGTTCTACTGTTGCAGGGCTTCGCTAAGCACCGCTACAATATGACCGAGGTGGAATATGGTGGAGCGGGCACCGACACGGCTAAGGAACGATCACGAAGATCAACTTGTGTGTTCTAGGGTGCCCCTGCCCGTATATAAAGGAGCAAGGGGAGGGCGGCCAGCCCTTGGGCGCACCAAGGGGGGGGAGTCCTCCTCCTAGTAGGAGTAGGACTCCCTTTCCTAGTCCTACTAGGAAGAGGAAGGGGAAGGAAAGAGGGAGAGGAGAGGGAGGGGGCCCCCCCTCCTAGTCCAGTTCGACTCCCCATGGGGGGCGCACCACCTCTGGTGCAGCCTCTCTCTCCCTCTTGGCCCAATAAGGCCCATAACTTCCCGGGGGTTCCGTAACCCCTCCGGCACTCCGGTTTTCTCCGAAACTTCCGAACCTTTCCGTGTCCGAATATAACCATCCAATATATCAATCTTTATGTCTCGACCATTTCGAGACTCCTCGTCATGTCCGTGATCACATCCGGGACTCGAACTCCTTGGTACATCAAAATACATAAACTCATAATAACCGTCATTGAAACCTTAAGCGTGCGGACCCTACGGTTCGAGAACTATGTAGACATGACCTAGAACTATTCTCGGTCAATAACCAATAGCGGAACCTGGATGCTCATATTGGTTCCTACATATTCTACGAAGATCTTTATCGGTCAAACCGCATAACAACATACGTTGTTCCCTTTGTCATCGGTATGTTACTTTCCCGAGATTCGATCGTCGGTATCCAATACCTAGTTTAATCTCGTTACCGGAAAGTCTCTTTACTCGTTCCGTAATACATCATCTCACAACTAACTCATTAGTTGTAATGCTTGCAAGGCTTAAGTGATGTGCATTACCGAGAAGGCCTGGAGATACCTCTCCGACAATCGGAGTGACAAAACCTAATCTCGAAATACGCCAACCCAACAAGTACCTTTGGAGACACCTGTAGTACTCCTTTATAATCACCCGATTCGTTGTGACGCTTGGTAGTACCAAAGTGTTCCTCCGTAAACGGAGTTGCATAATCTCATAGTTATAGGAACATGTATGAGTCATGAAGAAAGCATTAACATACTAAACGATCAACTGTTAAGCTAACGGAATGGGTCTAGTCAATCAGATCATTCAACTAATGATGTGACCTTGTTAATCAAATAACAACTCCTTGTTCATGGTTAGGAAACATAACCATCTTTGATTAACAATCTAGTCTAGTAGAGGCATACTAGTGACATCTTGTTTGTCTATATATTCACACATGTATTATGTTTCCGGTTAATACAATTCTAGCATGAATAATAAACATTTATCATGATATGAGGAAATAAATAATAACTTTATTATTGCCTCTAGGGCATATTTCCTTCATCTCCCACTTGCACTAGAGTCAATAATCTAGATTACATAGTAATGATCCTAACACCCATGGAGTCTTGGTGCTGATCATGTTTTGCTCGTGGAAGAGGCTTAGTCAACGGGTCTGCAACATTCAGATCCGTATGTATTTTGCAAATCTCTATGTCTCCCACTTGGACTTGGTCCCGAATGGCATTGAAGCGTCTTTTGATGTGCTTGGTCCTCTTGTGAAACCTGGATTCCTTTGCCAAGGCAATTGCACCAAGATTGTCACAGAAGATCTTCATCGGTCCCGATGCACTAGGTATGACACCTAGATCGAAATGAACTCTTTCATCCAGACTCCTTCATTCGCTGCTTCCAAGCAGCTATGTACTCCGCTTCACATGTAGATCCCGCCACGACGCTTTGTTTAGAACTGCACCAACCGACAGCTCCACCGCTTAATAAAAACACGATCCGGTTTGCGATTTAGAATCGTCCGGATCAGTGTCAAAGCTTGCATCGACGTAACCATTTACGACTAGCTCTTTGTCACCTCCATATCGAGAAACATATCCTTAGTCCTTTTCGGTATTTCGGGATGTTCTTGACCGCTGTCCGATGATCCACTCTGGATTACTTTGGTACCTTCCTGCCAAGCTTACAGCCTAAGCATCGTCAGTCTGGTATACAGCATTGCATACATGATAGAGCCTATGGCTGAAGCATAGGAACATCTTTCATTTTCTCTCTATCTTCTGCTGTGGTCGGGCATTGAGTCTGACTCAATCTTACACCTTGTAACACAGGTAAAAAACCTTTCTTTGCCTGATCCATTTTGAACTTTTTCAAAACTTTATCAAGGTATGTGCTTTGTGAAAGTCCAATCAAGCGTCTTGATCTATCTCTATAGATCTTGATGCCCAATATGTAAGTAGCTTCACCGAGGTCTTTCATTGAAAAACTTTTATTCAAGTATCCTTTTATGCTATCCAGAAATTCTATATCATTTCCAATCAATAATATGTCGTCCACATATAATATTAGAAATGCTACAGAGCTCCCACTCACTTTCTTGTAAATACAGGCTTCTCCAAAAGTCTGTATAAACCCATATGCTTTGATCACACTATCAAAGCGCTTATTCCAACTCCGAGAGGCTTGCACAGACCATAAATTGATCGTTGAGCTTGCACACTTTGTTAGCACCTTTTGGATCGACAAAACCTTCTGGTTGCATCATATACAACTCTTCTTCTAGAAATCCATTCAAGAATGCGGTTTTACATCCATTTGCCAAATTTCATAATCATAAAATGCGGCAATTGCTAACATGATTCGGACAGACTTAAGCATCGCTACGGGTGAGAAAGTCTCATCGTAGTCAACCCCTTGAACTTGTCGAAAACCTTTTGCGACAAGTCGAGCTTTGTAGACAGTTACATTACCATCGGCGTCAGTCTTCTTCTTAAAGATCCATTTATTTTCAATGGCTTGCCGATCATCGGGCAAGTCAACCAAAGTCCATACTTTGTTCTCATACATGGATCCCATCTCAGATTTCATGGCTTCAAGACATTTTGCGGAATCTGGGCTCACCATCGCTTCTTCATAGTTCGTAGGTTCATCATGATCTAGTAGCATGACTTCCAGAACAGGATTACCGTACCACTCTGGTGCGGATTTTGTTCTGGTTGATCTACGAAGTTCAGTGACAACTTGATCTGAAGTTTCATGATTTTCATCATTATCTTCCTCACTAACTGGTGTAGGTGTTACGAAACCGATTTCGTGACGAACTACTTTCCAATAAGGAGCTGGTACTATTACCTCATCAAGTTCCACTTTCCTCCCACTCACTTCTTTCGAGAGAAACTCCTTCTCTAGAAAGGATCCATTTTAGCAACGAATGTCTTGCCTTCGGATCTGTGATAGAAGGTGTACCCAATTGTCTCCTTTGGGTATCCTATGAAGACACATTTCTCGATTTGGGTTCAAGCTTATCAGGTTGAAGTTTCTTCACATAAGCATCGCAACCCCAAACTTTCGAAGCGACAACTTTGGTTTCTTGCTAAACCATAGTTCATAAGGCGTCGCTTCAACGGATTTTGACGGTGTCCTATTTAACGTGAATGCGGCCGTCTCAAGAGCATAACCCCAAAATGATAGCGGTAAATCTGTAAGAGACATCATAGATCGCACCATATCCAAAGAAAGTGCGACACGACGCTCGGACACACCATTTCGCTGTGGTGTTCCGGGTGGCGTGAGTTGCTAAACTATTCCGCTTTGTTTCAAATGTAGACCAAACTCGTAACTCAAATATTCGCCTCCACGATCAGATCGTAGAAACTTTATTTTCTTATTACGATGATTTTCAACTTCACTCTGAAATTCTTTGAACTTTTCAAATGTTTCAGACTTATGTTTCATTAAGTAGATATACCCATATCTGCTCAAATCATCTGTGAAGGTGAGAAAATAACGATATCCGCCACGAGCTTCAACATTCATTGGACCACATACATCCGTATGTATGATTTCCAATAAATCTGTTGCTCTCTCCATAGTACCGAGAACGGAGTTTTAGTCATCTTGCCCATGAGGCACGGTTCATAAGTGCCAAGTGATTCATAATCAAGTGACTCCAAAAGTCCATCAGCATGGAGTTTCTTCATGCGTTTTACACCGATATGACCTAAACGGCAGTGCCACAAATAAGTTGCACTATCATTATCAACTCTGCATCTTTTGGTTTCAACATTATGAATATGTGTATCACTACTATCGAGATTCATTAAAATAGACCACTCTTCAAGGGTGCATGACCATAAAAGATATTATTCATATAAATAGAACAACCATTATTCTCGATTTAAATGAATAACCGTCTCGCATCAAACAAGATCCAGATATAATGTTCATGCTCAACGCGGCACCAAATAACAATTATTCAGGTCTAAAACTAATTCAAGGTAGATGTAGAGGTAGCATGCCGACTGCGATCACATCGACTTTGGAACCGCTTTCCCACGCGCATCGTCACCTCGTCCTTTGCCGGTGTTCGCAATCCGTAGTTCCTGTTTGAGTTGCAAATATTAGCAATGAACCAGTATCAAATACCTGTGTACTATCTGCGAGCTCTAGTAAGGTACACATCAATAACAAGTATATCACATATACCTTTGTTCACTTTGCCATCCTTCTTATCCGCCAAATACTTGGGGCAGTTCCGCTTCAAATGACCAGTCGCTTGCAGAGAAGCACTCAGTTTCAGTGCTTAGGTCCAGACTTGGGTTTCTTCTCCGATCAGCAACTTGTTTGCTGTTCTTCTTGAAGTTCCCTTTTCTTCCCTTTGCCTTTCTTCTTGAAACTAGTGGTCTTATTGACCATCAACACTTGATGCTCCTTTTTGATTTCTACCTCCGCAGCTTTTAGCATTGCGAAGAGCTCGAGCATAGTCTTTACTAACCCTTGCATATTATAGTTCATCACGAAGCATTTGTAGCTTGGTGGCAGTGATTGAAGAATTCATCAATGACACAATCATCCGGAAGATTAACTCCCAGTTGATTCAAGTGATTGTAATACCCGGACATTTTGAGTATGTGCTCACCGACGTAACTATTCTCCTCCATCTTGCAGCTATAGAACTTATTGGAGACTTCATATCTCTCAATCCGGGCATTCTGTTGAAATATCAACTTCAACTCCTGGAACATCTCATATGCTCCATGACGCTCAAAACGCCGTTGAAGACCCGGTTCTAAGCCGTAAAGCATGGCACACTGAACTATAGAGTAGTCATCAGCTCCGCTTTGCAGACGCTCACAACTTCGCTCAAGATCTCGCAGCAGGTTCTGTCACCCAGCGGTGCTTCGGGACGTAACTTTTTCGTGCAGCAATGAGGATTATCCTCAAGTTACGGACCCAGTCCGTGTAATTGCTACCATCATCTTTCAACTTTGCTTTCTCAAGGAACGCATTAAAATTCAACGGAACAACAGACGAGCCATCTATCTACAGTAAACATAGACAAGCAAAATACTATCGGTACTAAGTTCATGATAAATTTAAGTTCAATTAATCATATTACTAAAGAACTCCCACTTAGACAGACATCTCTCTAGTTATCTAAGTGATCACGTGATCCAAATCAACTAAACCATAACCGATCATCACGTGAGATGGAGTAGTTTTCAATGGTGAACATCTTATGTTGATCATATCTGCTATATGATTCACGTTCGACCTTTCGGTCTCGTGTTCCGAGGCCATATCTGTATATGCTAGGCTCGTCAAGTATAACCTGAGTATTCTGCGTGTGCAAAACTGGCTTGCACCCGTTGTAGATGGACGAGAGCTTATCACACCCGATCATCACGTGGTGTCTCGGCACGATTTAACTTTGGCAACGGTGCATACTCAGGAGAACACTACTTGATAATTTTAGTGAGATATCATCTTATAATGCTACCGTCAAACAAAGCAAGATAAGATGCATAAAGGATAAACATCACATGCAATCAATATAAGTGATATGATATGGCCATCATCATCTTGTGCTTGTGATCTCCATCTCCAAGCACCGTCATGATCACCATCGTCACCGGCGCGACACCTTGATCTCCATCGTAGCATCGTTGTCGCCTCGCCAACTATTGCTTCTACGACTATCGCTACCGCTTAGTGATAAAGTAAAGCAATTACATGGCGTTGCATTTCATACAATAAAGCGACAACCATATGGCTCCTGCCGATTGCCGATAACTCGTTACAAAACATGATCATCTCATACAATAAAATATAGCATCACGCCTTGACCATATCACATCACAACATGCCCTGCAAAAACAAGTTAGACGTCCTCTACTTTGTTGTTGCAAGTTTTACGTGGCTGCTACGGGCTGAGCAAGAACCGTTCTTACCTACGCATCAAAACCACAACGATATTTCGTCAAATAGACTCCGTTTTAACCTTCTCAAGGACCGAAAGCGTAGCCATACTCGGTTCAACTAAAGTGAGAGAGACAGACACCCACCAGTCACCTTTAAGCAACGAGTGCTCACAGCGGTGAAACCAGTCTCGCGAAGCGTCACGCGTAATGTCGGTCCGGCCGCTTCATCTCACAATACCGCTGAACCAAAGTATGACATGCTGGTAGGTAGTATGACTTGTATCGCCCACAACTCACTTGTGTTCTACTCGTGCATATGACATCAACGCATAAAACCAGGCTCGATGCCTTTGTTGGGGAACGAGTAATTTCAAAAATTTTCCTACGATCACGCAAGACCATGGTGATGGCATAGCAACGAGAGGGAGAGTGTCCGCCCACGTACCCTCGTGAGACCGAAAGCGAAGCGTTATATTAACGCTGTTGATGTAGTCGACGTCTTCACGATCCGACCGATCCAAGCACCGTTATCGGCACCTCCGAGTTCTTGGCACACGCTCAGCTCGATGACGATCCCCGGCCCGATCCAGCAAAGCGTCGGGAAGGAGTTCCACAAGACGACGGCGTGGTGACGATCTTGATGTTCTCTGTTGCAGGGCTTCGCCTAAGCACCGCTACAATATGACCGAGGTGGAATATGGTGGAGGGGGCACCGCACACGGCTAAGGAACGATCACGAAGATCAACTTGTGTGTTCTAGGGTGCCCCCTGCCCCGTATATAAAGGAGCAAGGGGAGGGCGGCCAGCCCTTGGGGCGCGCAAGAGGGGGGAGTCCTCCTCCTAGTAGGAGTAGGACTCCCTTTCCTAGTCCTACTAGGAAGAGGGAAGGGGAAGGAAAGAGAGGGAGAGGGAGAGGGAAGGGGGGCCGCCCCTCCTAGTCCAATCGGACTCCCCATGGAGGGGGCGCACCACCTCCTGGTGCAGCCCTCTCTCCCTCTTGGCCCAATAAGGCCCATAACTTCCCCGGGGTTCGGTAACCCCCCCGGCACTCCGGTTTTCTCCGAAACTTCCGGAACCTTTCCGTGTCCGAATATAACCATCCAATATATCAATCTTTATGTCTCGACCATTTCGAGACTCCTCGTCATGTCCGTGATCACATCCGGGACTCGAACTCCTTGGTACATCAAAATACATAAACTCATAATAACCGTCATTGAAACCTTAAGCGTGCGGACCCTACGGTTCGAGAACTATGTAGACATGACCTAGAACTATTCTCGGTCAATAACCAATAGCGAACCTGGATGCTCATATTGGTTCCTACATATTCTACGAAGATCTTTATCGGTCAAACCGCATACCAACATACGTTGTTCCCTTTGTCATCGGTATGTTACTTTCCCGAGATTCGATCGTCGGTATCCAATACCTAGTTTAATCTCGTTACCGGAAAGTCTCTTTACTCGTTCCGTAATACATCATCTCACAACTAACTCATTAGTTGTAATGCTTGCAAGGCTTAAGTGATGTGCATTACCGAGAAGGCTCGAGATACCTCTCCGACAATCGGAGTGACAAAACCTAATCTCAAATACGCCAACCCAACAAGTACCTTTGGAGACACCTGTAGTACTCCTTTATAATCACCCAGTTACGTTGTGACGTTTGGTAGTACCCAAAGTGTTCCTCCGGTAAACGGGAGTTGCATAATCTCATAGTTATAGGAACATGTATGAGTCATGAAGAAAGCATTAACTGTAACATCCCAAAATTCTAAATTTTGGAATGTTAATATAATTAATTGAATTGTTTGTTTGTTTGCTTGAGTGAATTAAACTTGAGTGAAATTTGAACCTTTTCAAAAACTTTTGAATGAGAGGGAATAAAATGACTTTCCCCTTCTCCGGTAAATTCAAATTCATCCTATTAAAATCAATGAGAGAAGATGACATGACTTCTTCAACTATAAAGAATTTGAACGGAGTTTTGCAATTTAATTCTTTCAAATATTTGCACTTGCTTCTCTATTTTTCTTCCCAGAAATACCCGAAAAATAAATTCTTGCAAGCAAGAAAGAGCGGAGGAAAATGACCCTCCAAAATCAGGGGCATTTTGAAAATATCTGAGCCAAGAAAAACCAAAGTTTTATTTAAAAATTATTTGCAAAAAGAAATAAAGCCTTTAGGGATTTTCTGAAAACATTTTTTAAGTTTTATTTTGGCCGTGGAATAATGCTCATCATCTACATTTTATTTTTCTGATAATTTTAGTATATAAAACTCTTTATTCGAATTGATTTGATTTCCTTTTTATTGTTTTAGTTTCCTAATTTTAAAATAGGAATGGAATCGTTTTTATTAGGAAAACCTGCTGGCCCATTAAGCACTTTCCTATTCTAGCCCAACAAGAGATCATCTCCTTCCTCTGTTTTCTCTCACGTTACAAAAGCTTTCCATGTCCATGGAGACAGAAATCTCCACCTTCCCGATCTCCCTCGTCTTTCCATCCCAGCGCCTCCCGAGACCGCCTATAAACCCCCTCCTCTCCTCGCTCCATTTTTCCCATCACCACGCCTCCCTGCCCGTAGCCTTCTCGCCACCGTCCTCCTTTTCCTGCCTAGAACGCCACCAGAGCTCTCCTGGAACCTCCCATCGCCCAGCGCCACCTCCCAAGCGCCGACCCCTCCTCCGCCACCCCACCTCTTGGCGACCTCGCCCCTCGCCGAGCAGCCTCCACATCGCCATCTCCTTCCTGCCATCTCTGCCTCACGTACAGGTAACTCCGTTTTGTTTTTCAGATTTATTTCCGTAACAGATTTAGTTCCGTTCTTGTTTAGCTTATAACTTTTGATCTAGAAGTCCAATGATGCTGATTCTTTTTGAGTTAGATCACAATTTTCTTGTAGTTTCCAAAATATATAATTTGTCTATGTTTGGTTTTATAAAATTGAGTTAGATCAGATTTGAATTAAAGCTTGTTTTGCTTATTCCGGGAGTTTCATAATAGATTTTATTTAATTCTTTTTGCTCCTAGTTGCTTAATGAAATATTTTCTGTTTAGTTAACATAAAACCATGATTAGATGATGTTAAGAAATTTTGTTATATAAAACTATTTTTGTTGTTATTTGAAGTAGGAAAACTTTGAGTTGTTTTTTCTTTAAGTTTTCCTTTGGGTTTTGCTTTGTTGGTTTTGGTGTGTTACTTTGTTATGTTATGTTATGCTATGTGCTTATTATAGTTATTGTTTGCCTCGGTAGAATTTCCGAGTGCTGAAGATTGCTACTACGAAACCCTAGTTTTCAAGATCGTCAACAAGGCAAGTTCACTTTGACCATGCTTTTCTTACCTATGTTTTATTGCATTTAGTGGCACCTTTGCAACCACCCCTCAGTAGTGTTATTGAATCCTTGTAGTTGAGTAGTATGCATGAGGTAGGAACCCATCACCCTGTTACCAAGCCCGGGACGTTTTATTTAAATGCTACGCTATAGTAGACGGGGTTTGGTATGAGTGTTCGGAGTGGTGTGAGAAAGGAGGACTCTACGTCAATGACGATAACTCCATGATGGCATCTGCAAGGACTGCATCTTCAAGGCCTCAAGACTTCAAGACTCGAGACAAGAATTCAATACACACTCTGGGTGAAGGGCGGTTGTGGGCACCTGGAGAAACCAGTGGTTGGCGGGATGCATGGAGAAGCGCCATGACATCTTGCGGAAAGCTTCACCCAGACTCAAAGAGACGGAAGAATACTTCATGCCCGGAAGCTTACCTGTGCAACCGCAAGTCATTATGGGCTCGCTTGGTTGACCTTAGTTGTGACTCTGGCTGGGGACGGTACTAGCAGATGTAGAACTACGGTAGGATTGGATGGGTACCGGACAAAGTGGTCGAGGAACTCTTTGGAAGACCATGTTTCGGTCATCTTGTTCTCAAACACTCTGAAGTGCGAGAACGTAAAGAGAGGGATCGAATCTTGCGGGTAAAGTGTACAAACCTCTGCAGAGGGTTATAACCTAATCGATTAGCCGTGTCCCGATTACGGACAATTTGAGCCTCGGACTTGGATCTATCTCGAACTCTCAACACCGGACTGATAACTTAATTGTGGGCAACTTATGGTGACTTTGGGCTATGGGACATCGGTTGGTGGAACCATGTCATGATAGAAAACTCCATAGTACAGACTTCATTTATTCCTTTGATGTAGGTAAAATAAAACCAGCTTTTATGCAAATAGAAGTCGATCTGAGCCATAAAGCCATACTGCATATAGTATAGTTTACCATCTGTTTTCTCTTATTGTGATCTTGCGGTACATTCAATGTACTGATCTACACGGCTGCAACGTATCATGTTGCGATACCTTCCTCGACGAGTAAGAGTTACGATCTGAGGTTACGGTCTACACTCAACCTGCCGATGGCGTTGATGGGACTCCACACCCGCTTGATTGTTTCCGCTGAGTATTACGAGGTATATATCATTTTACGTTATTTATACATGTGATTGCACTTTGATATATACATTGATGTCTTGTGTGTGCCAAAGATACCGATCCGTGGATGGCACGGATACACAGAGGCTTGACCGTCTGAGGTCGGGTCGCTACTGAGATGGTATCAGAGCACATGTTGACTGTAGGACGTGACCCTAGAAATCGGAAAGCCCCTAGGACAGGAAATCTCTAAAACTTTATTTTCAAAAGGATCCTTTACTTTCGTCTTTTCTGATTTTATCGATAGACCCTCAAATAGTTAGAATATACCCTTATCCTTTGATCACCCGGAGGATCAATCAAGACGCCCAAGAAGGATTTGATATCGAGAACTGATGACCCCTTGAGTAAAGAGGATTTCTCCATTAGAATCTACAACAGTTGAAGACTTCAAGACTTGAAGGATCTGAAGAATTATTTGACCTTTAGAAGACCAAACCCTGCTATACACCCACGTTAGATGCGATGATTTTGTGAGCTGTCATTTGTTTGATGTTTTCCGACAGCCCCAAAATAAAAACTTGTTTCTTCAAAACTATTGGTTGTATTGTGTGTATATCCCCCCATCTCTCTCACCTCACCCTAAAACCCTTGAACCCCATAGATGATGAATGAAGTTGGACTGATATTCTCTGGATCAAGACTCAGCCGGAGGCAGAGCTATGGATGAGAACATGGAGAGTCACTTGGGAACAATTTGGTTTCAAGGAAGTATGAGGTCCAATACGCTCTTCAAGATTTTTACGAAAGTGCTGCAACCTGGTGGAAAATGCATCAAGCCATACAGGATTTAATGGAGCAAGAACTTGGGAGGATTTCAAGAAGACCTGTTGAGATCACGCCTTATCCGGAAGCACCATGATACACCAGGAATTAAACCTTGTGCCTGCAGGATTTATGGAGAAATAGGACACACCTGGGAGGAACACAAGGATGGATGCCCTCATTGTGAGGAGAAACACCCGGTGAGGAATGCCCAACTAGTCGGTGACTTGCTTCCCGTGTGAAGGAACCACCCACTACCCGTGCAAAAGTGTCACATTTACTCCACGGTGCAACGAACTATTCAAGCAGGAAGATGGAATGAAAGAAGCCCTCAAGGAAGACCTAGAAGAACCAAGAATGAATGAAAGTGTTGAAGACCGGATGGAGAAGGTCTCAACAGATTTTACTCCAATGCCTGCTATTCATGTGGAGAAGAAGGACATTTTCACAAGATTGCACCAAGGAAAGAAAAGAGTATCCGGATACTTCCGGCGAAGCAATAGAGTTTGACCCACGGGGAATAGAAGGATTGATCGAACGAGGAAACCCGGGAAGAGAAAACAAAGACACCCTCGGAACAACCCAATTTCTGCAAATAGGGACAAGAGTCATATCACCTGTTTTGAATGTAAGGACATCGGGCATTATGCCAATCAATGTCCCGAAAGGAAGCAAGGAACTCAAGGAGCAGGCACCATCTCCAAGAAGCCCAAAAACTTATCGAAAGTCATCTGTTTTCGCTGCAAGGAAGCAGGACATTATGCTACTAAATGTTCCGACAAGACGAAAGCTGGAGCTGAGTAGTTGGAATTTTGATTATGGATAATAAGAGTAGTAGAAAGCAACTTCCTTTTCATGAGCTCAAGGAGTTGAGTTATGTAATAGGTTTCTCAGAGATTGTAATAGTTCATGACCCAATAAAGATGTAAAGTCACATGCTGAAAAGCTTTAAGGAGTTGTCATATTTTATCTTGGAAATTAATATTCTGGATGAACATGGAAGAAAGTGAGTTGTGAAGCATAAACAGGAAATTGGAATTGAGATTGAAGTTTTGTTTGGATGATATGAATGTGTGCCCAGGAGATAAGTACCTTAATTCTGAGCATTATTTCTGTTCCACAACTGCAGATGACGACCTTTACGAGTCCTTCCTTAAAGGTCCGGAAACCCTCATGACCACGACAAGTGATCATGATTACCCAAGATCTGAAGGACATGATGAAGCATATTCACCTTGAAGGAGATGCAGTCTACAAAGGCTACCCTTCATGCAAAAGGGAGTGGAACTTTGGTATGTGGAGGTACACCTCCACCGCTTGAAAGGAGTTTGCCCAAAGAGGATGGGGCATTACTTTTCATCTCACGTGTGCCACAAGCAACTTTCTTCGACGCTGTTCGTGAAGCAGCCATGGAAGCCATCGCCGGATCGGAGAAATACTTGAAGCAAGACTCCGTTATACTCGGGAATACCTAAGCGAAGTGCATGCAGAGATGATGAAGGAGAAGCTCAAGACCACCATGATGAAAAAGAAGATTGAAGATTTCAAGGCTCATGTCGCACACTTCGGTGGGGATCAAGAATCCTCGAGGAGGATAAATGAATAAAGTTGGAAGTAATGCCCGACCATACCAAATCATGTGGGTGGCAGCATTTGTAACAAAGTACTTTTGGAATTTGAATTTGAAAATGGTTAAGGATGTAATGAAAGATTGATATGAAAATAATGAGATTTTATGGATAAACTTGTGCATTCTTTTGGTCATAGTACTCTGTAAAGCCACAAGATCAATGAAGAAAGAAATGTGTTATTCATGACGGTCCATAGAAGGAAGCTGAACAAAATAAGTTGGAGTTTTGTTTTGATATGATGGTATGAAGAAACAGAGTACTACTGGATTCAAAGGAGGTGTAACAAGAGAGTTACTCAAGGATGATTTAAAGCTGCACTAGTGCTGAAGTGGGCCATAACCCACGTGCCCAGGATTTTGAGAAGGAACAGTTGTAACCTGGATAAAGGAATACACTTGGAAGAAGCAGTGATCAAATCAGCATACGTTCCGTAGGAGGTTACGCAAAAACCTAAGAGTGGTGAAGTAACGATAGATGTTTTGTTTGGCTTGCAGAAACCATGGATTTACTCGAAACCAGTTCGGGAACAAGAGAAATTTCTGTAATGCTGGTGAGTATGCCCAAGTGTTAGAACACGTGATTCGATATTTACATATGTGGTAATGATTCAAGTACGGGATGGATTGGCCCCATACCGAGACTTCTATCATGAACTATCATATGTTGATGGAAAATCGAGAGCCTTGAAAACTTAGAAGAGTGTCGACGCGATAAGCCATAAAACCATAAAATGGTAGGACGATGGAACCCCATTACAGTGCAACCGCTGCCAAACGTAGGTTATACGGTGAGGTTCAACCTGACCCGCTTTCTGCAGGAGAAAACCATAAATTGTAGACCACCATGAGTGTTTTGATAGTTGTTTAGAATGGACACAGACCCATCAGCTAAGAAGATCCAGTCTCGGATTTAACTTCAACCTTGACGAACCGACCTAAGCTTTTGAGGAAAACTCTATGCTTCCGATGTAAGAGCTTTAATGAAGGAGCTATTGTAAGATATGTGAAGAGACATACATTGTCAGCCCTCCGGAGGAAATATCTGAGTTTATTGGAACCATGACCTTGTTTTTAAGTGTGGTAGCACCCCGACCTTTCGACCAAAACATTTGCTAGAGACCCCAACCCTAACCTTTTCTTGTTAGCCTCTTGAATCTCGAGGACTAGATTCATTTTAAGTGTGTAGGTTTGTAACATCCCAAAATTCTAAATTTTGGAATGTTAATATAATTAATTGAATTGTTTGTTTGTTTGCTTGAGTGAATTAAACTTGAGTGAAATTTGAACCTTTTCAAAAACTTTTGAATGAGAGGAATAAAATGACTTTCCCTTCTCCGTAAATTCAAATTCATCCTATTAAAATCAATGAGAGAAGATGACATGACTTCTTCAACTATAAAGAATTTGAACGGAGTTTTGCAATTTAATTCTTTCAAATATTTGCACTTGCTTCTCTATTTTTCTTCCCGAGAAATACCCGAAAAATAAATTCTTGCAAGCAAGAAAGAGCGGAGGAAAATGACCCTCCAAAATCAGGGGCATTTTGAAAATATCTGAGCCAAGAAAACCAAAGTTTTTATTTAAAAATTATTTGCAAAAAGAAATAAAGCCTTTAGGGATTTTCTGAAAACATTTTTTAAGTTTTTATTTTGGCCGTGGAATAATGCTCATCATCTACATTTTATTTTTCTGATAATTTTAGTATATAAAACTCTTTATTCGAATTGATTTGATTTCCTTTTTATTGTTTTAGTTTCCTAATTTTAAAAATAGGAATGGAATCGTTTTTATTAGGAAAAACCTGCTGGCCCATTAAGCACTTTCCTATTCTAGCCCAACAAGAGATCATCTCCTTCCTCTGTTTTCTCTCACGTTACAAAAGCTTTCCATGTCCATGGAGACAGGAAATCTCCACCTTCCCGATCTCCCTCGTCTTTCCATCCCAGCGCCTCCCGAGACCGCCTATAAAACCCCCTCCCTCTCCTCGTTCCATTTTTCCCATCACCACGCCTCCCTGCCCGTAGCCTTCTCGCCACCGTCCTCCTTTTCCTGCCTAGAACGCCACCAGAGCTCTCCTGGAACCTCCCATCGCCCAGCGCCACCTCCCCAAGCGCCGACCCCCTCCTCCGCCACCCCCACCCTCGCCGGCGACCTCGCCCCCTCGCCGGAGCAGCCCTCCACATCGCCATCTCCTTCCTGCCATCTCTGCCTCACGTACAGGTAACTCCGTTTTGTTTTTCAGATTTATTTCCGTAACAGATTTAGTTCCGTTCTTGTTTAGCTTATAACTTTTGATCTAGAAGTCCAATGATGCTGATTCTTTTTGCGTTAGATCACAATTTTCTTGTAGTTTCCAAAATATATAATTTGTCTATGTTTGGTTTTATAAAAATTGAGTTAGATCAGATTTGAATTAAAGCTTGTTTTGCTTATTCGGGAGTTTCATAATAGATTTTTATTTAATTCTTTTTGCTCCTAGTTGCTTAATGAAATATTTTCTGTTTAGTTAACATAAAACCATGATTAGATGATGTTAAGAAATTTTGTTACATAAAACTATTTTTGTTGTTATTTGAAGTAGGAAAACTTTGAGTTGTTTTTCTTTAAGTTTTCCTTTGGGTTTTGCTTTGTTGGTTTTGGTGTGTTACTTTGTTATGTTATGTTATGCTATGTGCTTATTATAGTTATTGTTTGCCTCGGTAGAATTTCCGAGTGCGAAGATTGCTACTACTGAAACCCTAGTTTTCAAGATCGTCAACAAGGCAAGTTCACTTTGACCATGCTTTTCTTACCTATGTTTTATTGCATTTAGTGGCACCTTTGCAACCACCCCTCAGAGTGTTATTGAATCCTTGTAGTTGAGTAGTATGCATGAGGTAGGAACCCATCACCCTGTTACCAAGCCCGGACGTTTTATTTAAATGCTACGCTATAGTAGACGGGTTTGGTATGAGTGTTCGGGAGTGGTGTGAGAAAGGAGGACTCTACGCCAATGACGATAACTCCATGATGGCATCTGCAAGGACTGCATCTTCAAGGCCTCAAGACTTCAAGACTCGAGACAAGAATTCAATACACACTCACTGGGTGAAGGGCGGTTGACGGGCACCTGGAGAAACCAGTGGTTGGCGGGATGCATGGAGAAGCGCCATGACATCTTGCGGAAAGCTTCACCCAGACTCAAAGAGACGGAAGAATACTTCATGCCCGAAGCTTACCTGCAACCGCAAGTCATTATGGGCTCGCTTGGTTGACCTTAGTTGTGACTCTGGCTGGGACGGTACTAGAAGATGTAGAACTACGGTAGGATTGGATGGGTACCGGACGGTGGTCGAGGAACTCTTTGGAAGATCATGTTTGGTCATCTTGTTCTCAAACACTGAAGTGCGAGAACGTAAAGAGAGGGATCGAATCTTGCGGGTAAAGTGTACAAACCTCTGCAGAGGGTTATAACCTAATCGATTAGCCGTGTCCCCGGTTACGGACAATTTGAGCCTCTGGACTTGGATCTATCTCGGAACTCTCAACACCGGACTGATAACTTAATTGTGGGCAACTTATGGTGACTTTGGGCTATGGGACATCGGTTGGTGGAACCATGTCATGATAGAAAACTCCATAGTACAGACTTCATTTATTCCTTTGATGTAGGTAAAATAAAACCAGCTTTTATGCAAATAGAAGTCAGATACAGAGCCATAAAGCCATACTGCATATAGTATAGTTTACCATCTGTTTTTCTCTTATTGTGATCTTGCCGGTACATTCAATGTACTGACCTACACGGCTGCAACGTATCATGTTGCGATACCTTCCTCGACAGTAAGAGTTACGATACAGGTTACGGTCTACACTCAACCTGCCGATGGCGTTGATGGGACTCCACACCCGCTTGATTGTTTCCGCTGAGTATTACGAGGTATATATCATTTTACGTTATTTATACATGTGATTGCACTTTGATATATACATTGATGTACTTGTGTGTGCCAAAGATACTTGATCCGTGGATGGCACGGATACACAGAGGCTTGACCGTCTGAGGTCGGGTCGCTACATTAACATACTAAACGATCAACTGTTAAGCTAACGGAATGGGTCTAGTCAATCAGATCATTCAACTAATGATGTGACCTTGTTAATCAAATAACAACTCCTTGTTCATGGTTAGGAAACATAACCATCTTTGATTAACAAGCTAGTCTAGTAGAGGCATACTAGTGACATACTGTTTGTCTATATATTCACACATGTATTATGTTTCCGGTTAATACAATTCTAGCATGAATAATAAACATTTATCATGATATGAGGAAATAAATAATAACTTTTATTATTGCCTCTAGGGCATATTTCCTTCACTGCTGTCACTGGGAAAGGACACCGGTGGAGCAACGTGGGCCCCATGAGGGTGGAGGGCGCGCCCCCTACCTCGTGCCTTCCTCGTTGATTGCTTTACGTAGACTCCAAGTCCTCTAGATCACGTTTGTTCCGAAAATCACGTTCCCGAAGGTTTCATTCCGTTTGGACTCCGTTTGATATTCTTTTTCTGCAAAACACTGAAACGGGCAAAAAAACAGCAATTTGGGCTAGGCCTCCGGTTAATAGGTTAGTCCCAAAAATAATATAAAAGTGTATAATAAAGCCCAATAAACATCCAAAACAGAATATAATATAGCATGGAACAATAAAAAATTATAGATACATTGGAGATGTATCAACAGGCCGCTTCGAGTTCCGGATGCGGCGTTCGCCGAACTATTTACGGAAACTGACCGAACCACCACGCGACCATTGTTAATGCGGCCACCATTTGACAGACCTGTGTATAGATGATGGAACAAACCAGAGTAATAATTCCTCAGGAAAAATAAACCCAAGCAAAAAATTACTAGGATTAATAGCACCTAGTTTATCTGTTGTAGCAATATGAAGAAAGTTTACTCCCAAAATTGGGTCTCGATCCACACACCCATTGCCTGATGGGCGATGAAGCGACAACATGGCGATGCTGACAAAGGTTGGCTCGCCGAGGCAAAGCACCCGGTCCAGCTAACGTGATGAAGCTGGTCGGCTGGTGACGCCGAAGTCTCCGGAGTAGGCTGATGAAGAGATGGCGAAGCCCCTGGTCTAGGCCGAGGTAACGGAGTGGGTCGGTAAAGCTACCATGTCAGCCAAGGTGTTGAAGCAGTTCGGCGTGATGAACATCAGCTTGAAGAAGCAACAGTGCGGCCATGCCGACGCTGGTCATAACTTGTGACGCGGTCAAAGCCGGATTGATGAAGTGACCGAGCGGCGATGTTGGCGCGCCTGACCCGTGCAATCCGTGGGGCCGATGGTGTTGGTGATAATTTAGTCTTCGCGATGTCAAACTCTTGTTCGGCTTGCCAAGCTGATGATCCGATAAGGTTGGGCTCGGCTTGGTGAAGCGACGATCTGTCTGGCGCAGGTCGGCAGACGTGGATTAAGGGCTGGTTTGAACCGGTGTGACGGTGAAGATTACCTCCGAAAAGGAGAAAATTTTGTGAGCATGTGTTCGGTAACAAAACACAATACCCTACAAAGATATTCTTCCAAAAAAGGTTGTCCAATATCCCGCTCATAAAGAAAGATGAACTCAGGTCGGATTCGTATTCGCGCAGAAAACACATCCGAAAAGTGATGCACTAATCGGAAGGTTCCCGGAGTTTGGACGGTCGGATCGAGCTGAAATTTTGAGAGGTGGTAGATATAGGAATTCCGAAGCCGATCAATGGCTGGATCTTCCAAAGTACGCCCGAGCTAGATGCTGGACACCATGCTCCAAACTCATCCAGATTCACGTCCAGATTCGACAAGGCTCCGGTATATTGGAGATCGGCGGAGATTGGTCCATCGGAATGCGACGAAATTTTACAGTTTTGTTGTAGACTCAATTTCGCACAATTTCACTGAGGCAATCGTCTAAGCGATGCTCGATGAGGTGGTTGTAGCGGTTACAAGTTCGCTGTTCGAAAAAAAACAGCACGGTCACCCGAGGGCAATGTTGACGTTGAGCCCCCGAGCTCCATGGATGATTCCTCCATGATCATGATAGAGATTGGAGTTGATGTTGATGAAGGCCCTCGTCCGAACATGACAATTGGAGGCAGGGCACAGTCCTTGGTCAAGCCAAGGTGACCAGTCGAGCCCGCGACAAAGACGCCGACGTCGCAGTTGATCTGCAGGCGAGCGATTGATCTTTTGCCGATCACACAACGGAACTCTCAAAACCGGTAGATCTTGGGTAGGGGGTCCCGAACTGTGCGTCTGTGAATCAATGGTAATAGGAGGCGAGGGACATGGTGTTTACCCAGGTTCGGGCCCTCTCTAAGAGGTAAAACCCTACTCCTGCTTGATTATGTTCGATGTGTATGATTACAGAGTTGATCTACCTCGAGATCATATGTTGTGGTCTAAAACCTGAGGGTATGATGAATAATGTCATAATCTATCGACTAGCCTGGCCCTGGCTTATATAATGTACCAGAGGCCTAGGATAACAAGAGTCCTAGTCGAATACGTTGGTGGAGAGGAGTTCTTGTCTTGATCACCAAGTCTTGTGGAATCTTCCTTGTATACGGCATGGGCTATCTGAAGTGGCCCACGAGTAAACCGCCATGGGGGTCCTCGGCCTGATCCACCTGGTCGGGAGACGACGTGGTGAGTACCCCCTAGTCTACGACACCGTCACTACTCTTGGGGGAGCTATCCTATTTTCTATAGAACTCTCATCCTATGATCTTTATCAAGTATGTGTTGGTGGAAGGCAAGCCATTTCTTTTTGGTACTTTGTGCCATCATGAAACATAGTAGAGGGCCTGGTTTGTTTGGAACCATGCTCTCTTTTGGGAGTTCGATATCTCTCTTTTTGTGTGTTTCAATGGATATCTCATTCCTTGATGAATCTTTCAAGTGATATCCTCCAAGTGATGATTTATTCATTTGGCATCTTTTCTTCACGTGGTATTTCTTTTTCAATTGGTATCGGTTCTTGAAATTCTTGATCATGCATATTAACTTCATGTAGTTTCTTTGGCATGTTTTCTTTCTTTGACCCAATATATAGGGGAAACTCGACCAAGTCTCTAATTGGCTAAGTTGTGTATGAAATTCTATTTCATATCTATATGCACATATTTATGTGGAGTTTGTCATGTGTATTGTTGGTTTGCTAACTCTTTGGTCGCAATGAGTTTGGGTACCATTTTGTTTGTGGTGTTGTTCTAGGAACAACTAGAGATGCATTGGATGCTCGGCTCATTCAAAAGGAAGGTGGTGTCACCATGTGCTTATTGGAGTCAAGCAGGGACGTTCAATGAACTACTATCGTTTACATTCAATTGATATCTACTACATCCTTCCAATGCTATCTTGGTAACAAGTATCTACTCATGCATACGTTTCTTACATACAACCTTGTGTAGGTTGCATCATGGCATGAATTTCTTGATTAGTTCTTGTGATACTTGATTCCCTTCTCAAAGCATCTCAACAATGATCTCATGTTGCTAGTTGTGATTTCCTTGATGGTTGTGTGGTAGGAATTCATTTATATACAATAAGACCATATCTAGCCATGTGCTATCCTTTCAAGCAAATATCTTATTGTTATATTTATGACTTCTTTTTGGATATCTTCTTCCTTCGTGTTGTAACTATCTCGGGTGTACATCCTTCTTTGTAGATAGATATCATCATGATTTTGATCTACCTAGAATCTTATACACTTGAGAGAAGTTACATCTTTAGTGGATATCCTTATTCTTTCACGTCCACCTTTCTTTCCTTTTTATTTTCTAGGTGGATCCATGAAATGATTTGTCTTGAGTGTGGATCTTATCTTGTTGGATCTTGATGCACTCGTGTGTGGTGAAGATTTTTTTTCTTTTCTCTCTTGCTTGTCTTGATGAGGCTTTTGCCATTTTGATTGGTATCCCTCCTCATGACAAAGCTATCTTTTTCCTTCTTCACCTTGGGTTGTCACAGGCATTGGTTTTCATTTTTCATTTTGAGTGTGGTTCTGAACCCCTTTGCTCGGTGTGTGTGGGAAGGACATCTCTTGCACTTTGTATCTCATTTATTCAAGACTATGTTGATGCTTCATGCTCATCCTTATATTAGTCTTCTCAAGTGCTTTGGCATGACTCACACACATCATTTTGGTTGAGCCTTTTTCTAAGTTGCCTCTTTTACTTGTTGCACAACCATTCGTTTGTTGCTTGGGGCTAGGCTTTGTTTCCTACATGCTCACTTGCCCTTGTTGTGAGGTTCTATTGATTTTGGGGGAGTGATGATCCTATTTTGTGCATGTTGTATCCCATTACAAAAATTCTTATTTGTGCACAAATCATGGGGAGCTTCCCTAGTTTCTTTAGAACACTCCCTTGCGTGTATCATAATATCTTTTCTTCATGTGGCTCGTAGGATCATTGGTCTAGTTGGTTCAATTGATATCCTTTGATTGCTTGCTTCAATTGATATCTTTTGATTGCTTGATTGCGTGTGTCTCTCTTTGTTATGTCTTCGTGGCATATCATTCTTTAGCAATCTTTGTGCCCCGATATAGTTTGTCTTCCTCCAAGTATTTACCTTTGGATATGTGTATTGCATTCCACTCTCTTGTTGAGAAATACACAACTTATGGCGGAACACTTTTTATATTGGCCTTTTAAGCTTTTCGCCCATTTTGGTAATCGATGCCAATGGGGGAGAAGTTTCAGAGAGTTCCGTGGAGAAGTTTTTAGAGTTTCTTCTTGCTTTGGTTTTGTTCCCAAGCATTTGCATCTCATACTCATGCATCATTGGTTATTGCATTGCATGATGATGCATAATCCTTATATAAACTCTCTTGAAAGTGATTTTCATCAATTACCAAAATGGGGGGGGGGGGGATTGAAAGGACATGTGGTGCCCCCATGTGTGGTTTTGGTAATTGATGACATTCTCTATGGACTAATGGTTGCATTGAGTTATATTTGAAGGATTTGTCCATAGGCATTTCTTGAAGTCCATGTGTTGGTTTCAAGGAGTTTATGTGTTGACCAAGGTGCTATTAAGGAATTATCCAAAGATTGGTCATGTGAGTATTGAGCTTATTGCAAGCATGTCTTGAAGAAGAAGATTATGTGATCATTCAAGTTTACCTTCAAGACATCATCCAACAGAGAGTTGGAAAGAGTCAAGGTTGATCAAGACTAATTACAGAGAGTGATTCAAGTTGATCATCACACAAAGCGTAGAAGATACACCGAGTGGGATCAAGTGATCTCATGGTTTGGTAAGCATTGTCCATTGCGCTTTGTGTACTAACCCATGGTCTTTGTGAGAGTTCTATGTGGGTTTAGGTTTGCTTCCATGGGCTTGCGTCAAGAGGAGAATCACATACAACCCATGGAGGATGACATCAAATGAAGGTTGTGTTGTGCAAGTTCAAGTGGAGCATCACGAAGAAATCATGCTTGTAGCTTGCCGTCCATTATGGTGACAATGGACTTCTGAAGGTGTGCCGAAGAGTGACTCACCCATAGTGGAGTATGGGGGAGCAATCAACTAGCCTTCATCGAGCCAACACAATCACGAAACGTGGTCCAACTTGAGGGAGTCAAGATCATCATCATCTAGCTCAAGTGGATTTCGTGCAAGGCAAAGGTTTTGCCTTGATAGGTTCTCTATTTTATCGGTCTCATGGTGGTAGTTTGGAGAACGGGTTATAGGATCGATTGACGTACTATCAAGGGGCTCTCAAGTGAGTAGCTTGATCGTATCGTTCGTAGAGAGCTCAAACCATTGCATTCTTGCATAATCTTTCTTGGTTCTTGTCTGGTTTTCTCCTTGTGAGATTTGGAGCTTATGGTCATCTTCTTGACAAGCTCGAGTTCATCGAAAACGGAATTGACATGCTTCTTCTATTGCGTTTACGGTGTTGGAGGTTTTACCGGTCTTATTCAAGAAAGGGTTCTCACCATTTTCTTATGGGCCTTTTCTAATTTCCTTCTTATTGTTATTTCTATCAAGATTGTGTTAGCCCTTGTCATTAGCTTTCCAACAAACTTGGTTTCGTTGAATTCGGAGTCCGTTTGCAGAAGTTGTGTTAGTTTTGGTGTCCTTAAAAAGGCTGAAGCGGTACTACCGCTCATGGGGGCGGTACTACCGCTTGGAGGGGATGTAATTTTTACTACCGCTCTTGGAGCAGTACTACCGCGGCTACTTCCATGGCTACTTCCGCTCCGGACCAAAAACTCATCTTAAGTCCAGCTGTGGTAGGCACAGATGTATTTTTATAGTACCGCTCGCAAGCAGAGTACCGCTACCCTTTGAGATGTACCGCTACCCCTAGCGGTAGTACCGTGAGGTCGAGCGGTAGTACCGCTCTGTGCGGGCTGCGAGCATAACATTGGATTTTTACCCACCTATAAAAGGGCGTCTTCTTCGCCAATGAACCTTATCCTTTGAGCTCGTGTTCTCCCCCATTGTTGACCTTCTTCGAGCTTGCTATCTCTCAATCCCTCCATGGATTCTTGCTAGTTTTGAGGGGAAAAGAGAGAGGAGATCTAGATCCACATTTCCACCAACCACTTTCTCTTGTATGTGACGGGAACCCCTTGGATCTAGATCTTGGAGTTCTTGGTGTTCTCTTCTTGTTCTTCCTCTCATTTCCCTCCCTACCATTAGTTGCTTTTGTGGGATTTGGGAGATGAGGACTTGGGCACTCCGTGTGCCCTTGCCATTGCATTTGGTGCATCGGTTTGAGTTCTCCTCGGTGATACGTGGAAGTTACAAGTTGAGAAGCTTATTACTCTTGGGTGCTTGGTACCCTTGAGCTTGTTCCTCTTGGGTGCTTGGGCGCCATAGACAGTTGGTGGTGTTTGGAGCTCAATCATTGTGGTGTAAAGCTCCGGGCAAGCGTCGGGGTCTCCAATTAGGTTGTGGAGATCACCCCGAGCAATTTGACGGGTTCCGGTGACCGCCCCCAAAGGATGCCAAAGTGTATGGGTTCGCTGACCGCCCCAAGGGTTGCCATTTGTATGGGTTCGGTGACCGCCCTCAAGGGTCCCTTAGTGGAATCACGGCATCTTACATTATGCGAGGGCGTGAGGAGATTACGGTGGCCCTAGTGGCATCTTTGGGAGCATTGTGCCTCCACACCGCTCCAAACAAAGATTAGCATCCGCAAGGGTGTGAACTTCGGGATACATCGTCGTCCCCACATGCCTCGGTTATCTCTTACCCGAGCCCTTTACTTATACACTTTACTTTGTGATAGCCATATTGTTTCTAGTCATAAATCTTGCTATCACCTAGTCGTTTATCTTGCTTAGCAAAAGTTGTTGGTGCACATAGGTGAGCCTAGTCATTTTAGGTTTTGTGCTTGATAAATTAACCGCTAGTTTTATTCCGCTTTTATTCAAGCCTAAACCGTAATTATTTTAAAGCACCTATTCACCCCCCCCCCTCCCCTCTAGGCGACATCCACAATCTTTCCGTCCTCTCCTGTGTTGCTCCTCTAGTTGATTTGTGATACGTCTCCAACGTATCTATAATTTATGAAGTATTCATGCTATTATATTATCAATCTTGGATGTTTAATGGGCTTTACTATGCACTTTTATATTACTTTTGGGACTAACCTATTGACCCATAGCCCAGTGCCAGTTTCTGTTTTCCCCTTGTTTCAGTGTTTCGCGGAAAAGGAATATCAAACGGAGTCCAAACGGAATGAAACCTTCGGAAAAGTTATTTTTGGAAAGAAAGCAATACAGGAGACTTGGAGTGCACGTCAGGAGATCAATGAGGAGAGCACGAGGCAGGGGGGCGTGCCCTCCACCCTCGAGGGCCCCTCGTGCCCCCCTGACGTATTTCTTCCTCCTATATATATACCAATATACCCTAAAACCTTCGGGGAGCAGAATAGATCAGGAGTTCCGCCGCTGCAAACCTCCTGAGCCACAAAAAGCCAATCGGGACCCTGTTCCGGCACCCTGCCGAAGGGGGGATCCCTCACCGGTGGCCATCTTCATCATCCCGGCGCTCTCCATGACGAGGAGGGAGTAGTTCACCCTCGGGGCTGAGGGTATGTACCAGTAGCTATGTGTTTGATCTCTCTCTCTCTCGTGTTGTTGAGGTGATACGATCTTGATGTATCACGAGCTTTGCTATTATAGTTAGATCTTATGATGTTTCTCCCCCTCTACTCTCTTGTAATGGATTGAGTTTTCCCTTTGAAGTTATCTTATCGGATTGAGTCTTTAAGGTTTGAGAACACTTGATGTATGTCTTGCGTGGGATACCCGTGGTGATAATGGTATTCTATTGATTCACTTGATGTATGTTTTGGTGATCAACTTGCGGGTTCCGTGACCTTGGGAATCTATGCATAGGGGTTGACACACGTTTTCGTCTTGATTCTCCGGTAGAAACTTTGGGGCACTCTTTGAAGTACTTTGTGTTGGTTGAATAGAGGAATCTGAGATTGTGTGATGCATATCGTATAATCATACCCACGGACACTTGAGGTGACATTGGAGTATCTAGGTGACATTAGGGTTTTGGTTGATTTGTGTCTTAAGGTGTTAATCTAGTACGAACTCTATGATATATCGAACAGAAAAATAGCTTCGTGTTATTTTACTACGGACTCTTGAATAGATCGATCAGAAAGAATAACTTTGATGTGGTTTCGTAACCTACAATAATCTCTTCGTTTGTTCTCCACTATTAGTGACTTTGGAGTGACTCTTTGTTGCATGTTGAGGGATAGTTATATGATCCAGTTATGTTGTTATTGTTGAGAGAATTTGCACTAGTGAAAGTATGAACCCTAGGCCTTGTTTCCTAGCATTGCAATACCGTTTGTGCTCACTTTTATCATTAGTTACCTTGCTGTTTTTATATTTTCAGATTACAAATACCTATATCTACCATCCATATTGCACTTGTATCACCATCTCTTCGCCGAACTAGCACACCTATACAATTTACCATTGTATTGGGTGTGTTGGGTACACAAGAGACTCTTTGTTATTTGGTTGCAGGGTTGCTTGAGAGACACCATCTTCATCCTACGCCTCCCACGGATTGATAAACCTTAGGTCATCCACTTGAGGGAAATTTGCTACTGTCCTACAAACCTCTGCACTTGGAGGTCCAACAACGTCTACAAGGAGAAGGTTGCGTATTAGACATCAAGCTCTTTTCTGGCGCCGTTGCCGGGGAGGTGAGTGCTTGAAGGTAACGAGGAGGAGCCTTCTATTCAACCAGTTTCATTAATAAGGAGCTCCAAAAAGAGGATTGAACCCACACATGATGTGGTGAAGAAGAAGAAAAGAAAAAGTAGGAGAGGTAAAAAGATATCTCTCCCAAATAATGTTGCTCCTATTATTGTTGTGCCTCATGAAAATCAAGATGATGCACTTGATGATGATCTTGTTATGCCTATTGCTTGTTGTGATGATTATGATTGGGAAGATAATGATATTTCTTATGATCTTGAAAATCTTTTTGGCACTTGCTTGGAAGAATATGATAATCGCTATACTATTGGTGCTATCCATACTATTAATGATGAGAGTGATTATGCTTATGATATGAAAAGGCCCAAGCTTGGAGATGCTATGTTTGATGAAGATGATGTTTTTGAGAATATATTTTCTGCAATTAATGTTTGTCCCAAGCTTGGGGATGCTACGTTTAATGAAGATGATATTTTAGTCTCCCAAGTTTTGATATGCAAAGTTGTTATGATGATAGCATGTCTTCTACCTATGATTATTATATTAATGAAAGTGGGTTTGGAAAAGAATCAACTTTAGGAAGTAATGATCCCACTATTTTGGGGGATGTTGAATCTTATAATATTTATGAAAGTGGATTTGGAGAGGTCATGACTTTATTTAGTGATGAGTCCACTATCTTGGGAGGTTTCAATCGATTATGACGAGAACAAAGTTGCTACTTATGATGATTATTGTGATGAAACTTATTCTATAAAAAGAGTTATGATTATATTTATAAAACTTGTCATGATTATGATTACCCTTTTCTGAACATTACTCTTTTAATGTGGAAACAATTTATAGTATTCAAGTCTTTTATGATACTCCCACTATTCCGAATGAGATGAATTTTGCTTATGTGGAAAGTAGTAAATTGCTGGTTATATTGTTGAATTCATTCATGATGCTACTGAAAATTATTATGAGAGAGGATCATATGCTTATAGGAATTGCAATAATATCAAGTTTCCTCTCTATGTGTTGAAAATCTTGAAGCTATGCTTGTTTTGCTTTCCTATGCTAGTTGATTATTGTTCTCATAAGTTGTTTTATCACAAAATCCCTATGCATAGGAAGTGGGTTAGGCTTAAATGTGCTAGTCATATGCTTCATGATGCTCCCATTATGCTTCAATTCTTATCTTTTATGTGAGCATCATTATCATCATCATGCCTAGCTAAAAAGGCAATAAAGAAAAGCGCTTGTTGGGAGACAACCCAATATTTATCCTTACTGTTTTTGTGTGCTAACATGATTATGCTACTGTAGAAATCATGTCTTTTAGCTTTTGTTTCAATAAAGTGCCAAGTAAGACCTTTGGGATAACCTACGGTGATAGTTATTTGATCTTGCTGTAAAAAACAGAAACTTTGTGCGCACGAGATTAGTTTTCATAAATCACAGGAACGTGCTTTTCAGTTGATTATTTTTTCAGTTTATCAATAAGCAAATTATCTAGGAGTTCCTAATTTGGTAGAATTGTTTAGGTTTCAGAAGTATATGTTTGATACAGATTACTACAGACTGTTCTGTTTTTGATAGATTCTGTTTTCATTGTGTTATTTACTTATTTTGATGAATCTATGAGTAGTATCGGAGGGTATGAACCATAGATAAGTTGGAATACAGTAGATATTACACCAATATGAATTTATAATGAGTTCACAACAGTACCTAAATGATGATTATTTTCTTATACTAATGGAGCTTACGAGTTTTCTGTTGAGTTTTGTGTTGTGAAGTTTTCAAGTTTTGGGTAAAGATTCGATGGACTATGGAATAAAGAGTGGCAAGAGCCTAAGCTTGGGGATGCCCAAGGAACCCCAAGGTAATATTCAAGGACAACCAAGAGCCTAAGCTTGGGGATGCCCCGGAAGGCATCCCCTCTTTCGTCTTCATTCATCGGTAACTTTACTTGGAGCTATATTTTTATTCATCACATGATATGTGTTTTGCTTGGAGCGTCATTTTATTTTCTTTTGCTTTGCTTGCTGTTTGAATAAAATACCAAGATCTGAAATTCTTAAATGTTAGAGAGTCTTCACATAGCTACATAATTATTTAACTACCCATTGATCTTCACTTTATCTTTTTGGAGTAGTTTGTCATTTACTCGTGTGCTTCACTTATATCCTATGAGTAAATGGTTGAATGAATTGAATATCACAAATCTGAAATTATATATGTTTCATATGCTTATCCCATGGGGAGTAATGACTTTACATATAAGAAGTAGAGATGGTAAATTTATTGAAGGTTAGCAAACATTGTATTGGTCACTTGAACAATTCATGAAAGAATATTGAAGGAAGAGAGATTTCACATATGAATATACTATCTTGGACATCTTCTATGATTGTGAGCCCCATTAATTATTTTCAAACTTGAGCAAATTAGTTGAAGTTGGACAAGGAAGACAACATAATGAGTTATGCTTGGGTATATTTGTATAGAAGTTATATTGTTATGGATCCTCTAACATGTGGTGCTTGCTATTTAGAATCCTTTGCTAGCCAAAATATCTGTACTAAGCGGGAATACTGCTTGTGCATCCAAATTCCTTGAACCAAGTTTCTGTTGGGGAACGTAGTAATTTCAAAAAATTTCCTACGATCACGCAAGACCATGGTGATGGCATAGCAACGAGAGGGGAGAGTGTCCGTCCACGTACCCTCGTAGACCGAAAGCGGAAGCGTTATAACAACGCGGTTGATGTAGTCGTACATCTTCACGATCCGACCGATCCAAGCACCGAACGTACGGCACCTCCGAGTTTTGCACACGTTCAGCTCGATGACGATCCCCGGACTCCGATCCAGCAAAGTGTCGGGGATGAGTTCCGTCAGCACGACGGCGTGGTGACGATGTTGATGCTCCACCGACGCAGGGCTTCACCTAAGCTCCGCGACGATATGACTTCTCCGGCGCAGGGCTTCGCCTAAGCTCCACGACGATATGACCGAAGTGGAATATGGTGGAAGGGGGCACCGCACACGGCTAAGGAAAGATCCGTAGATCAACTTGTGTGTCATGGGGTGCCCCTGCCCCCGTATATAAAGGAGGCAAGGGGGAGGTGGCCGGCCCAAGGGGGAGGCGCACCAAGGAGGAGTCCTACTCCCACCGGGAGTAGGACTCCCCCTCTCCTAGTTGGACTAGGATTGGAGGAGGGGAAAGAGGGAAGGGGCGCCGCCCCCCCTCTCCTTGTCCTATTCGGACTAGAGGGGGGAGGGGGGCGCGCAGCCCACCTTGGCCGGCCCTTCCTCTTCTCTCCTATGGCCCATAAGGCCCATATACCCCCCGGGGGGTTCCGGTAACCCCCCGGTGTTCCGGTAACTTCCTGTTTTCACTCGGAACCCTTCCAAGTCAAACATAGGCTTCCAATATATCAATCTTTATGTCTCGACCATTTCGAGACTCCTCGTCATGTCCGTGATCACATCCGGATTCGAACAACCTTGGTGCATCAATACTTATAAACTCATAATGAACTGTCATCGAAACGTTAAGCGTGCGGACCCTACGGGTTCGAGAACTATGTAGACATGACCTAGAACCATTCTCGGTCAATAACCAATAGCGGAACCTGGATGCCCATATTGGTTCCTACATATTCTCGAAGATCTTTATCGGTCAAACCGCATAACGACATCGTTGTTCCCTTTGTCATCGGTATGTTACTTACCCGAGATTCGATCGTCGGTATCCAATACCTAGTTCAATCTCGTTACGTAAGTCTCTTTACTCGTTCCGTAATACATCATCTCACAACTAACTCATTACTTGTAATGCTTGCAAGGCTTAGGTGATGTGTATTACCGAGAAGGCCTAGAGATACCTCTCCGACGATCGGAGTGACAAAACCTAATCTTGAAATCGCCAACCCAACAAGTACCTTTGGAGACACCTGTAGTACTCCTTTATAATCACCCGATTCACGTTGTGACGTTGGGTAGTACCAAAGTGTTCCTCCGTGGCGGAGTTGCATAATATCATAGTTACAGGAACATGTATGGGTCATGAAGAAAGCATTAACATACTAAGCGATCAAGTGTTAAGCTAACGGAATGGGTCATGTCAATCAGATCATTCAACTAATGATGTGACCTTGTTAATCAAATAACAACTCCTTGTTCATGGTTAGGAAACATAACCATCTTTGATTAACAAGCTAGTCAAGTAGAGGCATACTAGTGACATCTTGTTTGTCTATATATTCACACATGTATTATGTTTCCGGTTAATACAATTCTAGCATGAATAATAAACATTTATCATGATATAAGGAAATAAATAATAACTTTATTATTGCCTCTAGGGCATATTTCCTTCAGTCTCCCACTTGCATTAGAGTCAATAATCTAGATTACAAAGTAATGATCCTCACACCCATGGAGTCTTGGTGCTGATCATGTTTTGCTCGTGGAAGAGGCTTAGTCAGCGGGTGCGCAACATTCAGATCCGTATGTATTTTGCAAATCTCTATGTCTCCCACTTGGACTTGGCCCGAATGGAATTGAAGCGTCTCTTGATGTGCTTGGTCCTCTTGTGAAATCTGGATTCCTTTGCCAAGGCAATTGCACGATATTGTCACGAAGATCTTCATCGGTCCCGATGCACTAGGTATGACACCTAGATCGGAAATGAACTCTTTCATCCAGACTCCTTCATTTGCTGCTTCGAAGCAGCTATGTACTCCGCTTCACATGTAGATCCCGCCACGACGCTTTGTTTAGAACTGCACCAACCGACAGCTCCACCGTTTAATAAAAACACGTATCCGGTTTGCGATTTAGAATCGTCCGGATCAGTGTCAAAGCTTACATCGGCGTAACCATTTACGACTAGCTCTTTGTCACCTCCATATCGAGAAACATATCCTTAGTCCTTTTCAGGTATTTCAGGATGTTCTTGACCGCTGTCCGATGATCCACTCTGGATTACTTTGGTACCTTCCTGCCAAGCTTACAGCTAAGCATCGTCAGTCTGGTACACAGCATTGCATACATGATAGAGCCTATGGCTGAAGCATAGGAACATCTTTCATTTCTCTCTATCTTCTGCTGTGGTGGGCATTGAGTCGACTCAATCTTACACCTTGTAACACAGGTAAAAACCTTTCTTTGCCTGATCCATTTTGAACTTTTCAAAACTTTATCAAGGTATGTGCTTTGTGAAAGTCCAATCAAGCGTCTTGATCTATCTCTATAGATCTTGATGCCCAATATGTAAGCAGCTTCACGAGGTCTTTCATTGAAAACTTTTATTCAAGTATCCTTTTATGCTATCCAGAAATTCTATATCATTTCCAATCAATAATATGTCGTCCACATATAATACTAGAAATGCTCTGAGCTCCCACTCACTTTCTTGTAAATACAGGCTTCTCCAAAAGTGCAGTACAAACCCATATGCTTTGATCACACTATCAAAGCGTTTATTCCAACTCCGAGAGGCTTGCACCAGACCATAAATTGATCGCTGGAGCTTGCACACTTTGTTAGCACCTTTTGGATCGACAAAACCTTCTGGTTGCATCATATACAACTCTTCTTCTAGAAATCCATTCAAGAATGCAGTTTTACATCCATTTGCCAAATTTCATAATCATAAAATGCGGCAATTGCTAACATGATTCGGACAGACTTAAGCATCGCTACGGGTGAGAAAGTCTCATCGTAGTCAACCCCTTGAACTTGTCGAAAACCTTTCGCAACAAGTCGAGCTTTGTAGACAGTTATATTACCATCAGCGTCAGTATTCTTCTTAAAGATCCATTTATTTTCAATGGCTTGCCGATCATCGGGCAAGTCAACCAAAGTCCATACTTTGTTCTCATACATGGATCCCATCTCAGATTTCATGGCTTCCAGCCATTTTGCGGAATCTGGGCTCACCATTGCTTCTTCATAGTTCGTAGGTTCGCCATGGTCAAGTAACATGACTTCCAGAATAAGATTACCGTACCACTCTGGTGCGTATTTTACTCTGGTTGACCTACGAAGTTCAGTAGTAACTTGATCTAAAACTTCATGATCATCATCATTAGTTTCCTCACTAATTGGTGTAGTTGTCACAGAACCATTTCTTGTGATGAACTACTTTCCAATAAAGGAGCAGATCTGATTATCTCATCAAGTTCTACTTTCCTCCCACTCACTTCTTTCGAGAGAAACTCCTTCTCTAGAAAGGATCCGAATTTAGCAACGAAAATCTTGCCTTCAGATCTGTGATAGAAGGTGTACCCAACAGTCTCCTTTGGGTATCCTATGAAGACACATTTTCCGATTTGGGTTCGAGCTTATCTGGTTGAAGTTTCTTTACATAAGCATCGCAGCCCCAAACTTTAAGAAACGACAACTTTGGTTTCTTGCCAAACCACAGTTCATAAGGCGTCGTCTCAGCGGATTTTGACGGTGTCCTATTCAACGTGGATGCGGCCGTCTCTAAAGCATAACCCTAAAGCGATAGCGGTAAATCGAAATAGACATCATAGATCGCACCATATCTAGTAAAATACGATTCTGACGTTCGGACACACCATTTCTCTGTGGTGTTCCGGGTGGCGTGAGTTGCTGAAACTATTCCACATTGTTTCAAATGTAAACCAAACTCGTAACTCAAATATTCTCCTCCACGATCAGATCGTAGAAACTTTATTTTCTTGTTACGATGATTTTCCACTTCACTCTGAAATTCTTTGAACTTTTCAAATGTTTCAGATTTGTGTTTCATTAAGTAGATATACCCATATCTGCTCAAATCATCTGTGAAGGTGAGAAAATAACGATACCGCCGCGTGCCTCAACATTCATTGGACCACAAACATCGGTATGTATGATTTCCAACAAATCAGTTGCTCGCTCCATAGTTCGGAGAACGGCGTTTTGGTCATCTTGCCCATGAGGCACGGTTCGCAAGTACCAAGTGATTCATAATCAAGTGATTCCAAAAGCCCATCGGTATGGAGTTTCTTCATCGTTTTACACCGATATGACCTAAACGGCGAGTGCCACAAATAAGTTGCACTATCATTATCAACTCTGCATCTTTTGGCTTCAACATTATGAATATGTGTATCACTCTGTCGAGATTCAACAAGAATAGACCATTCTTCAAGGGTGCATGACCATAAAAGATATTACTCATATAAATAGAACAACCATTATTCTCTGATTTAAATGAATAACCGTCTCGCAATAAACAAGATCCAGATATAATGTTCATGCTCAACGCGGCACCAAATAACAATTATTTAGGTCTAAAACTAATCCCGAAGGTAGATGTAGAGGTAGCGTGCCGACCGCGATCACATCGACTTTGGAACCATTTCCAACGCAAGATCGTCGCCTCGTCCTTAGCCAATCTTCGCAATCCGTAGTTCTGTTTGAGTTGCAAATATTAGCAAGTAACCAGTATCAAATACCGTGTACTCTGCGAGTATTAGTAAGGTACACATCAATAACATGTATATCATATATACCTTTGTTCACCTTGCCATCCTTTTTATCCGCCAAATACTTGGGGCAGTTCCGCTTCGGTGTCGATGCGCTTGGTAAAAACACTCGATTTCAGGCTTAGGTCCAGACTTGGGTTTCTTCTCTTGATCAGCAACTTTCTTGCTGTTCTTTTTGAAGTTTCCCTTCTTCTTCCCTTTGCCCTTTTTCTTGAAACTAGTGGTCTTGCTGACCATCAACACTTGATGCTCTTTCTTGATTTCTACCTCCATGCTTTCAGCATCGCGAAGAGCTCAGAATTGTCTTAGTCATCCCTTGCATATTATAGTTCATCACGAAGCTCTTGTAGCTTGGTGGCGTGATTGGAGAATTCTGTCAATGACACTATCATCCGGAAGATTAATTCCCAGCTGAATTAAGTGATTGTTATACCCAGACATTTTGAGTATGTGCTCACCGATGAACTATTCTCCTCCATCTTGCAGCTATAGAACTTATTGGAGACTTCATATCTCTCAATCCGGGCATTTGCTTGAAATATTAACTTCAACTCCTGGAACATCTCATATGCTCCATGACGTTCAAAACGTCGTTGAAGACCCGGTTCTAAGCCGTAAAGCATGGCACACTGAACTATAGAGTAGTCATCAGCTCTGCTTTGCGGACGTTCATAACTTTCGCTCAAGCATTCGCAGCAGGCCTGTCACCCAGAGGTGCTTCCGGGGCGTAATTTTTCGTGCAGCAATGAGGATAATCCTCGTTACGGACCCAGTCCGTGTAATTGCTACCATCATCTTTCAACTTTGCTTTCTCAAGGAACGCATTAAAATTCAACGGAACAACAAGACGAGCCATCTATCTACAGTAAACATAGACAAGCAAAATACTATCGGTACTAAGTTCATGATAAATTTAAGTTTAATTAATCATATTAAAAACTCCCACTTAGACAGACATCTCTCTAGTCATCTAAGTGATTACGTGATCCAAATCAACTAAACCATGTCCGATCATCACGTGAGATGGAGTAGTTTCAATGGTGAACATCACTATGTTGATCATATCTACTATATGATTCACGCTCGACCTTCGGTCTCTCGTGTTCCGAGGCCATATCTGTTATATGCAAGGCTCGTCAAGTTTAACCTGAGTATTCGCGTGCGCAACTGTTTTGCACCCGTTGTATTTGAGCGTAGAGCCTATCACACCCGATCATCACGTGGTGTCTCAAAGACGAAGAACTTTATAACGGTGCATACTCGGGAGAACACTTCTTGATAATTTTAGTGAGAGATCATCTTATAATGCTACCGTCAATCAAAGCAAGATAAGATGCATAAAGGATAAACATCACATGCAATCAATATAAGTGATATGATATGGCCATCATCATCTTGTGCTTGTGATCTCCATCTCCGAAGCACCGTCATGATCACCATCGTCACCGGCGCGACACCTTGATCTCCATCATAGCATCGTTGTCGTCTCGCCAACTATTGCTTCTACGACTATCGCTACTCTTTAGTGATAAAGTAAAGCAATTACATGGCGTTGCATTTCATACAATAAGCGACAACCATATGGCTCTCGCCATTGCCGATAACTCGGTTACAAAACATGATCATCTCATACAATAAAATATAGCATCACGTCTTGACCATATCACATCACAACATGCCCTGCAAAAACAAGTTAGACGTCCTCTACTTTGTTGTTGCAAGTTTTACGTGGCTGCTACGGGCTGAGCAAGAACCGTTCTTACCTACGCATCATAACCACAGCGATACTTCGTCAAATAGACTCCGTTTAACCTTCTCAAGGACGGGCGTAGCCACACTCGATTCAACTAAAGTGAGAGAGACAGACACCCGCCGGTCACCTTTAAGCAACGAGTGCTCGGGCGGTGAAACCAGTCTCGCGTAAGCGTCTGGCGTAATGTCGGTCCGGGCCGCTTCATCTCACAATACCGCTGAACCAAAGTATGACATGCTGGTAGGCAGTATGACTTGTATCGTCCACAACTCACTTGTGTTCTACTCGTGCACATGACATCAACGCATAAAACCAGGCTCGATACCCTTTGTTGGGGAAGCGTAGTAATTTCAAAAATTTCCTACGATCACGCAAGACCATGGTGATGGCATAGCAACGAGAGGGAGAGTGTCCGCCCACGTACCCTCGTGAGACCGAAAGCGAAGCGTTATAACAACGCGGTTGATGTAGTCGTGCGTCTTCACGATCCGACCGATCCAAGCACCGAACGTCACGGCACCTCCGAGTTCGCACACGTTCAGCTCGATGGCGATCCCGGACTCCGATCCAGCAAAGTGTCGGGATGAGTTCCACAAGACGACGGCGCAGGGCGATGTTGATGCTCCACCGACGCAGGGCTTCGCCTAAGCTCCATGACGATATGACTTCTCCGGCGCAGGGCTTCGCCTAAGCTCATGACGATATGACCGAAGTGGAATATGGTGGAAGGGGCACCGACACGGCTAAGGAAAGATCCGTAGATCAACTTGTGTGTCATGGGGTGCCCCTGCCCCGTATATAAAGGAGGCAAGGGGAGGTGGCCGGCCCAAGGGGAGGCTCACCAGGAGGAGTCCTACTCCCAGGAGTAGGACTCCCCCTCTCCTAGTTGGACTAGGATTGGAGGAGGAAAGAGGGAAGGCGCGCCCCTCTCCTTGTCCTATTCGGACTAGAGGGGAGGGGCGCAGCCCACCTTGGCGGCCCTTCCTCTTCTCTCCTATGGCCCATAAGGCCCATATACCCCCGGGGTTCCAGTAACCCCGGTGTTCCAGTAACTTCTGTTTTCACTCGGAACCCTTCCAAGTCAAACATAGGCTTCCAATATATCAATCTTTATGTCTCGACCATTTGAGACTCCTCGTCATGTCCGTGATCACATCCGGGACTCGAACAACCTTGGTGCATCAATACTTATAAACTCATAATGAACTGTCATCGAAGCGTTAAGCGTGCGGACCCTACGGGTTCAAGAACTATGTAGACATGACCTAGAACCATTCTCGGTCAATAACCAATAGCGGAACCTGGATGCCCATATTGGTTCCTACATATTCTACGAAGATCTTTATCGGTCAAACCGCATAACGACATCGTTGTTCCCTTTGTCATCGGTATGTTACTTACCCGAGATTCGATCGTCGGTATCCAATACCTAGTTCAATCTCGTTACGTAAGTCTCTTTACTCGTTCCGTAATACATCATCTCACAACTAACTCATTACTTGTAATGCTTGCAAGGCTTAGGTGATGTGTATTACCGAGAAGGCCTAGAGATACCTCTCCGACGATCGGAGTGACAAAACCTAATCTTGAAATCGCCAACCCAACAAGTACCTTTGGAGACACCTGTAGTACTCCTTTATAATCACCCGATTCGTTGTGACGTTTGGTAGTACCAAAGTGTTCCTCCGTAAACGGAGTTGCATAATATCATAGTTACAGGAACATGTATGGGTCATGAAGAAAGCATTAACATACTAAGCGATCAAGTGTTAAGCTAACGGAATGGGTCATGTCAATCAGATCATTCAACTAATGATGTGACCTTGTTAATCAAATAACAACTCCTTGTTCATGGTTAGGAAACATAACCATCTTTGATTAACAAGCTAGTCAAGTAGAGGCATACTAGTGACATACTGTTTGTCTATATATTCACACATGTATTATGTTTCCGGTTAATACAATTCTAGCATGAATAATAAACATTTATCATGATATAAGGAAATAAATAATAACTTTATTATTGCCTCTAGGGCATATTTCCTTCAGTTTCTTCCATGAGTGTCCACCATATCTACCTACATGCGGTATTTACCTGCCGTTCCAAGTAAATTTGCATGTGCCAAACTCTAAACCTTCAAATAATAATCTGTTTTGTATGCCCGAATCGCTCATGTAGCGACTAGGGGCTAGCAGTATCTTCCATGCTAGGTGGGTTATTCTCACGATGAGTGGACTCCGCTCATCATTCACGAGAAAATGGCTGGTAACTGGGATGCCCAGTCCTATGATCAAAAGATCAAAAACAAATTCACAAATAATTTAAACAAAACTCCCCCAGGATTGCTGATAAGTTGGACGGCACCCGTTGTTTCGGACAAGCCGTGGAGTGTGATTGTTGGTGGAGGGGGAGTAAAATCTTTACCTTTCTGCGTGGGAACCGCCTATAATGTATCTAGTATGGAAGATATTGGGAACTCTTGGTCGTTATGTTGACAATGAAAGCATACCTCTCAAAATTATTTTCATCTCTGTTTTTGCTTCGAGCTCTGGCACCTCTGCAAATCCCTGCTTCCCTCTGCGAAGGGCCTATCTTTTACTTTTATGCAAGAGTCAGTAGTATTCCTTCTCATTCCAACCTACTCTTTAGTTGAAAAGCATCATATGATGGAAAGATCTAAGCATATATGGCCATTCAAATATATTTGATCATGAATTATTACTGTTGACATTACCCTTGAGGTAAAAGGTTGGGAGGCGAAACATTAAGCCCCTATCTTTCTTTGTGTTCAATGAATACTATTTGTTCTAAAAATATGCTTTGAGTGGTAGCAATCATGGAAGGCTAAATGATAGTTTAGTATGTGGAGTTTGCTAAATCAAATCTCTGACATAGACTCTTCCTGAAAATAAGATGAATTGTAATTGTTTGATGACTAATAACATGGTTTGTTAGTTTTCAAGAAAGTTTATGATCTATACTTTAACATGTGAATAGTTTGTTACTTGATCATGCAAAGTTCTATGAGTTGAGCTACTGTTATGACATATAATGATGCTAGAAAAGGTGATTGAAATTATCATTGATCAAACTTATGCACCTGCTAGCATTCACACTTCATAAATCATTTACCTAGACGAGGACGAGCAGGAATTAAGCTTGGGGATGCTGATACGTCTCCAATGTATCTATAATTTATGAAGTATTCATGCTATTATATTATCAATCTTGGAAGTTTAATGGGCTTTACTATGCACTTTTATATTACTTTTGGGACTAACCTATTGACCCAGAGCCCAGTGCCAGTTTCTGTTTTAGAACCTATTTGTTCTAAAAAAGGAATATCGAACGGAGTTCAAACGGAATGAAACCTTCGAAGAAGTTATTTTGGGAAATAAAGCAATACAGGAGACTTGGAGTGCACGTCAGGAGATCAACGAGGAGAGCACGAGGCAGGGGGGCGCGCCCACCCCCCTGGGCGCGCCCTCCACCCTTGTGGGCCCCTCGTGGCCCCCTTGACGTATTTCTTCCTCCTATATATACCAATATACCCTAAAACCTTTGGGGAGCAGAATAGATCGGGAGTTCCGCCGCCGCAAACCTCCAGAGCCAGAAAAACCCAATCGGGACCCTGTTCCGGCACCCTGCCGGAGGGGGGATCCCTCACCGGTGGCCATCTTCATCATCCCGGCACTCTCCATGACGAGGAGGGAATAGTTCACCCTTGGGGCTGAGGGTATGTACCAGTAGCTATGTGTTTGATCTCTCTCTCTCTCTCTCTCTCTCTCTCTCTCTCTCTCTCTCTCTCTCTCTCTCTCTCTCTCTCTCGTGTTCTTGAGGTGATAGGATCTTGATATATCGCGAGCTTTGCTATTATAGTTGGATCTTATGATGTTTCTCCCCCTCTACTCTCTTGTAATGGATTGAGTTTTCCCTTTAAAGTTATCTTATTGGATTGAGTCTTTAAGGATTTGAGAACACTTGATGTATGTCTTGTGTGGGATACCCGTGGTGACAACGGGGTATTCTATTGATTCACTTGATGTATGTTTTGGTGATCAACTTGCGAACGTGACCTTGGGAATCTATGCATAGGGGTTGACACACGTTTTCGTCTTGATTCTCCGGTAGAAACTTTGGGGCACTCTTTGAAGTACTTTGTGTTGGTTGAATAGATGAATCTGAGATTGTGTGATGCATATCGTATAATCATACCCACGGATACTTGAGGTGACATTGGAGTATCTAGGTGACATTAGGGTTTTGGTTGATTTGTGTCTTAAGGTGTTATTCTAGTACGAACTCTATGATAGATCGAACGGAAAGAATAGTTTCGTGTTATTTTACTACGGACTCTTGAATAGATCGATCAGAAAGAATAACTTTGAGGTGGTTTCGTACCCTACAATAATCTCTTCGTTTGTTCTCCACTATTAGTGACTTTGGAGTGACTCTTTGTTGCATGTTGAGGGATAGTTATATGATCCAGTTATGTTATTATTGTTGAGAGAACTTGCACTACTGAAAGTATGAACCCTAGGCCTTGTTTCCTAGCATTGCAATACCGTTTGTGCTCACTTTTATCATTAGTTACCTTGCTGTTTTTATATTTTCAGATTACAAATACCTATATCTACCATCCATATTGCACTTGTATCACCATCTCTTCGCCGAACTAGTGCACCTATACAATTTACCATTGTATTGGGTGTGTTGGGGACACAAGAGACTCTTTGTTATTTGGTTGCAGGGTTGCTTGAGAGAGACCATCTTCATCCTACGCCTCCCACAGATTGATAAACCTTAGGTCATTCACTTGAGGGAAATTTGCTACTGCCCTACAAACCTCTGCACTTGGAGGCCCCACAACGTTTACAAGGAGAAGGTTGCGTAGTAGACATCAATTTGGCTTGATCTCCACACTTCATATTTCCAAACATAGCTTCATTTCCTTCCGTCAAATCATTCATTTCCTGTGCAACCAAATAACTAGAGGGATTTGCAATCTTTTCTATTTATTAGTAATTAGTGTTAGTGATAAGATCAAAGTTTTTCTTGGAATGTTCGGGATTATCTGGTTTAAGCAATGGTGGAATGAGTGTAGAAATACACTAATCACCCTGCAGGTTGGGAAATAAGTGGATATGACACAGAACACCTCTAGGCCTGATCAATAATTAACAACGATATGTGGAAACTCTTGACAATTGTACATACTTACGAACACCTTTATTGAGCGAACCTTATGTTCCCGCATACAATTCCCGTTATTTTGCGATACATTACAAAACCCGAGGTGAGACTTTTATTAGTATCCTCACGTTCAACACCTTGATCACTATACGCGTTATGTTATCTTCGTTGCCGGTTTTGTTCACTTTACTCATTTCCATATTACAGTATCCATGTGATCTCAATTACATGTGTCTGGCCCAGACGATGATGATGTCGTAATATCAAGTGGGTCTATAGAGTATCTCTTTAGCGAGAGAGGAGCAAATCCCGGTCTTGAACTATCGATGTCGAGACATACTTTTTTGGTATACCCGTAAGTTACTCCGTCGCCGCCCGCCACCTGAATAAGAATATCGGCCAGTGTCGGAGTGACCTCCGTCGTCGCGACTTGCTAGGTTAGGCATTTCAGAGAGCAGGATGGGGAGACGACGGGATTTAAGACGTGTGGGGCGAAGTGATTTTAGTTTGATGACTATGAATTGCGGGGCATGGGTACATTCCCGGAAGAGCGAGAAAAGGTGACACCACGGGGCGGCACGATAGTGCTCTACTTTAGCCGGGACCATAGATAGAACTGTAGATGTCACGTATTCGCATGTACAAGTACCGCATTGCAGTGTTTCTCAAGTTCGAGGACATTTGCATTATGCGCCAGGGAGTTTAAGGACAATCTATGTAATTTTGTCCCACCTTTGGGTTGTTGCAGCCATCACGTCCGGTCCCTCTGCGCGAGTGTTCTCATCCCTGCCACGTCTATTGAGCTCCAACGTGAGCAGATATTTTTCTTTTTGAGTTACCCTACGTCACCTGATTGACGTCACCCCATCTCGTTGCTGCCTTGCTCGACAAGCTCAAATTAAAAGGAAGCACCAGATAAGCTGAAATTTAAAAAAGAAGTGGCCCGTCGAATGGGCCCTAAAACTAAGGGACCTGAACGGTCTCGAGCTTGAGGGCATGGCCCTTTTACGTACAACGGCAAAAAGCGGAATTTCTTCTAGAAGTCAAGTTCAGGCCTCCGCATCATCCGCGTCCGTAGGCACCAACAACCCAACGGCGCCGCATCGCATCGCATCGGGTGCACGCGGGTGCCCACTGCCCGGTGGGCCGCGCGCCGAATGAAGCAGGAATATTCTGCCAGAACAAACCTGCCATGTACCAAACCCTCCCGGTCACGAAGCCGTCTACCTTCATGCGGGCGTCGCCGCTAGAGCCCTAGCAAAGGCGCCTCTCTGCACGTACGGGGAGAGCCACGCACGCGCCGTCCATCCATGGATCTCCCCGGCGCCTCCCTCCATGCTCCTCCCCCTCGCGGCCTCCGCGCGCTCGCCGTCTCGGCGGACGCCGTCAGGCTTAGCACCATCGCCGCCATCCTCCGCGACCGAGACCACTATGAAGGTATACGTTGCTTGCTACCTACTGCTTCGTGTCGTGCGTGCAGCGTTTGCTAAGCTTAGCTAGCTGTGGTTGATAAAGATGCTAGCTGTTTGCTTGCTTGCTTGCAGTGACGGTTTGCACTGATCCGGCGGCGGCCATGGCGGTGCTCCGCGCGGGGAACAAGTTCGAGGTCGTGCTGGTCGAGATGAACTCCCTAGGCTGCGGCGCGCCGGCCTTTGAGCTCTTGGAGTGTGCCGTCGGCGAGATGCACGTTGAGACACATGGTAACTATATTGGATCTTGTGCTTAGTTATTATGTCTACAGTGCTCTCTTTTTTTTGCGCGGGAACGGTGCTCTATTTTATCTAGCGAGGGAGTGCCAGAGAGATACGGTTTTGAGGTATTGACAACGTTATGTACGACAGTTGGTTTGAGCTAAGTACGTACATAGTGAAAAACTTAGTGCTATGCTGCCAGATTAATTCTCCTTTGAAATTCGTAACTTTGACCCAAGTGCTTGCACACTATAAAAAGATATTCATCGTTGCTTCAACTTACTTAGTCTACCGTAATAACAAGATGAATAACCATTGTTGGGATGCGCGATGATGCATATATGGTAACTGGATCTTGTGCTTAGTTAAGTCTACCGTGTTCCGTTTTATATCTAGCCATGGAGTGATAACGGTTTTGTGCTTAATTTTTTTTAAGCAAGTAGACGATCGATTTAGAGCTGTGTTGCCAGATTCTTCTTTGAAATATTTTTTTAAGTATTTCTTTGAAGTATATAGGAGTAGTTCTATAGATCAAACGGGCTTATGTACCATAGCTTAACTGCTAAGTTGGGCCGGCTAATGATTTAAGGGGTACTCGCAAAAAACATTGATGTAAGGGGTGTGCTTCAGTTAATTATCAATTATCTAAACGGGCTTATATAGCATAGCTAATGATGGTTTGAGGGGAAATACTTGCTAGCGATTGATGTTTTTCTTTCATTTTGAAACCATCGACATACCACTAGCCGCGCTGCTTTCGCATCAACAAAAGAGAACTAGAGTTCCAATTTCCCATGAAATCACTATGTCACATATGACATAAAAGGCCCAACAAAAACTCTCATAAATCAGTCCATCTAACTTTTAGCATTTTGACCAACCCTGCATAGAAGTAGATACATAATTACTTTCTGCCCACTTTACATATGCTCCTTTTGTTAATTATCATTAGTCAATAATATAATACCACGTGTGATAGCGTATGTTTGAACCATGAAGTTAGGTTTGTGTATTCTGTCAGAAATAATTAGCACATACGTCATTCCAATAGATTATTTCATATTGCGTAACATGCATCAATATCATCTACTTAGAGTAAGGCCATGAATTTGTCTTCGCAAAGGTAGCAGAGATAAATAAATAAATAGGTGCAGTCAGGTAATTACATGACTGGTTGACTATCTTCAATATCCATATAGATGGTGTTCTAGAAAATGCGTAGTCAAACTTACATAATTAACTTTGACTTAACATATGAAAACATATTCAGATTTATCGGGACACAATACTATCACTGGATTTCCATGAAAAATAATTTCATAATATTAGAAGTTCATATAATCATTTTTTTCTGCTTTAAAACTAGCGATCAAAGTTACATACTAGATATTGTGTTTGCGAACAAAAGACCATCTATTTACGCAAGTAGGAACTATAAGCTTTCATCAAAATTAATACCAATATCATTAAGATTCATGTAACAAAAGTTCAGCTCTTCATCTTTAGCTATACTAACATTTCTCATGTCATGTCATGTAGCTATTTCGAAAAATGGCAACCGCTATGGACCCTTAGAGATGAAGGATCTCGGTAAAATCAGGAATGACATCTACAATGAAGCAACCAATGGATCTAAGTCACTGGAGACCATGTCGAACAGTCCATGCAACAACTCACCGGCGGCGACAGCACCCACAACAACAGCCTTAGTAATTTCAGGAAGGAGGGCGACAAGAAGGAGGATGAGAAGGACACAAGTAAACGATACAAACAGTCAGAAGTTGGATGTAGTGAATGTCAAGAACGAGAAACAAAAACCGGCCGAGAAGCCAACGAAGGCCCGAGTCATTTGGACCGACGAACTACACAAGAAGTTCGTGGAAGCACATGACAAACTCCTCCCTGGAGGTAATGTAGTTAATCATCGTTGTTTGCCCATTTGCCTAATTTACAGTTAATTATTAATGTACTAGGTTTATATGTACTATTAGATCACTGAGCCTATCAACCAATCTTATATATCGCAAAGTTTACATGTAGTGTTGATAACTTAGTTTAGTGTTTATAAGGTAACTTGTTTTCTTTTGAATGTGGTCTTAGATGCTGTGCCGAAGAAAATACTAAAGTTGATGAATGACCCTACACTCACTAGAGAGAACATTGCCAGCCACCTTCAGGTAATTGGACTATACCTTTTGTACATAATATTAAAATTAAGACAACCACATAGTCCTCTATTCTTTATATTTTTACAGAAAGTACAAATGTGATAAGTGAAATGTGCATCGGGATCACACAAATGGAGTAGAAAATGTGCATATTGAGTTTTTTATGTGCATGGGTAAACTTTCGTGCAAAATGTTGCATTTGTCTGGTATGTGAGAATCATATAAAGATGACTTCTTAGCCTCTCCTTGTTTTTCAATGCACTACAAATGTAGTTGTTTTCCAGTGAAACTAATATATAGTGCATTCTAGCATATAAAAGTAGGATTATATCCAGTTTTACCTATGTTTTTCAATCATTGTTTTAAAAAATCAATATAGTGAAAGCATCAACATGTGTCGGGGTGTAGAAAATCATGTACTTAAAAACTAGTCCTACTCCTCGCTTATTTTGTTTTGTGGAGACTCTTTTTTGTGAAGACTATATCCTTTTATACTTTCGCTGTTGTCCAATAAACATTTAACGAATTGTATTCCAGAAACATAGGATGAATCTCGATCCTCTACGTAAGGGCAATACTGGAACAAGGAATAAAAAATTAACACCTCCCCAAGCATCATTGCTCTCTCCTAACATGTCTCTGCAACAGGTAATCTACTGAAAATCTATCTAGAGACCATTATCACTTGCTCGCTCCAACAATGTCATAAACTCGTTTTCGCAACATGCGAATAACATGTGTGCAGGCTTCGTCTACAATGATGCAACCTTTGTCTAGTGCAAACTTTCCGGAGATTATTACGACACAAGAAGTTGTTTGCATGAACCATAATATGAATGATTCAGGCAGTCATCCGGTGATACAGATGCAATCATTTAAGGGTATGGACAAGATTAATAGTACATGTATACATGATAAACACACAACTATTTGATTATTCCTATTACTTTTCTTAATTAGATTTTACACTACTTAACTTTTTTTTTACGTATTCTATTTTTTCACATGAAATTTGGGTTCTCCAATGTAGCATCAAAAGATATGTACACCGGAAATAATGAATCTACAAAAAATAGCACATGGTCTGGTGGTAATTCAGATAATGCCGGCTGCCAGGAAAATAGCATCGAGTTTTCGGTAAGAAATGATAATAATGTGTTAATTTAATAGATCTTGCTATTTCAGTATCCTAATGATATATATTTTTTCAATTTTTTCAATATTGTTGTTCTATAGATAAAAGAGCCTAAGCTTTCATGGGATCAAGTGTATTTCTACACCAATGGTAACTAAAACACTTTGTCCAAAAACACATGAAGGACCAGTTTCCAAGACTAATTAGTGGAGAGTCCATCTTAGTTTTTGAATACATATAGTGTGTTAAGGCGGATAATGGTTATGTGCTTAGCATTTTTATGTAAGGAGATGGTTGTGCGATCGGATTTTGTGAAATCTCGTTTTGTGGACCACATACTCCAACAAATTCTCTGTGTGTGTGTGTACTCTTCTAAAATTAAATAATGCCAATTTGGAGCCCTTCACTCCTCTCTGAATGCAATTTTTCTGGGTTTTTCTTAGTTAGATCGGTGTTCCTTGTTTATGTATGCAACGTTGTTAGATATATATGACAAGTGTCATCATCCTAGTCATACTATTACAAATATCACTATTCATTCTTTTATTTTTTAGAAATGGAGGAGGACCCCCGGCCTCTGCATCTGGACGACGCATGCAGTCACTTTATTAATTATTCACAGAAGACCTTAAAAAGTCATACAACAGTAAGACTAAAGCCACCGTCTGGGCAATATGATGTAAGGATGCTGATAGTCTGGGCCTCATACCAAACAGAGCTCGCAGCCAAACCTAACATCTAAGACATGAGGTCCCAACCGGGACGCCTGCCGGGTATGGGGCACCCACCAGTCCGGCACACTCCTCACCAGGACGCCTGCCGGGTATAAGGCCACCGCCCACCTGCCACCAATTCATCTTCAGTGCTATACTGATGCATCTACCTTGCCCGGTCTAGCTGCCGTCGACGCCACCACGACGCCACACAACGCCACCATCATGCGCTCGTCCATCATCACACGCCCACCGGCGAGACCCCGCTGCTCCATGCCGCTGAGACCCGTCATTGTCGACGTGCCAGATGCTACGCCGCTCCTCCTTCGCGAACACCACCTGCTACCACTGGTCCCATCCTCTCCGCATGCAGTTCCTCTAACCTAGCATCCAAACGCCCCAGGCGGCGCCTCCAAGAAGGGTACGACACTCGTAGTGCCGCCACCGCCCAATCGCAGGAGATTATGGGTTTTCACCCGGCATGGTGTCGGGGTGGAGGGCAGGGACCTCGACGGCGCCTGCAAGGAGGAGAACGGCGACCCTGGTCGTCGCCACTGTCGGGATGAACGAGTCACCCAGAGTTTCCTCCGGTCCGATGCCACCTCAACCAACCCCCGCGAACGCACCGAGGTCGACGACCGCGATCGTAAGCCGTCACGTGCAGTGGGAGAGAGCCTGCAGCGCGAAGGAGATCCACCGGCAATTCACCTCCCATGCGGTCAAGACGCCATCCATCCACCCCCCGTCCACACCGCCCAAGGCCGCCGCCCTGGCATCCACCCACCGCACACATCCCGTCGAGACATATGGAGGAAGACCCTCACTGCCGCCACCAGGATTCACCACAGCGCGAAAAGAGGCAAGGCCACGCTGGCTAGATCCGTGCGGATCCGGCGAACCCTGGCCCAACAGCCGCCAGATCAGAGGATCTGGCTCCGATCCCAGGGCCGAGGCGGCCGGATCTGACGGGCGGCGCCGTCCCAGGTGAAGTCGCGGGGCCACAACACCGGAGTCAACGGCCGCCGCAGAGGGCCGGCCTCGGCGGCCACCATGGGAGACGCGGGTGGCAGATCCGTGCGGATCCGGCGAACCCTGGCCCAACAGCCGCCAGATCGAGGATCGCTCGATCGTGGCCGAGGCGGCCGGATCTGACGGGCGGCGCCGTCCCAGGTGAAGTCGCGGGGCCACAACACCGGAGTCAACGGCCGCCGCAGAGGGCCGGCCTCGGCGGCCACCATGGGATACGCGGGTGGCGGCGCCCGATGCAGGATGGGGGACTCTCCAGAGGCCTAGGCGGGTGTGCGGGGAAGCCCCCGCCGCCGTCTACCGCCGAGCGGGCAAGCCCGACGACGGCTGCCGGCGGCGGCGGGGGAGGAGGAGAAGGGGAGGCGGCTAGAACAGTTTGGTACTAAATGTCGCAAAATATCACTATTCTAGAACATACTATGGTGTTATCCAAGCCCTATATATTTTTTACATTCATGAATATTGTAGATACCACCTGAAATATCGACCTCTAGAATTTTCTTAATTATATGCTGAAATGTCACTATGATTTTGCAATACGCGCCAGTTGACATCCACTCTGTTTTCTTCCCGTGGTATCCTGAGAAATCATTACCTAAACACCGGCTCCATATGAGCTCATATTCTTTTCATATTCTGAGGAGTTGATGTGGTCCTCGTTCCGCCATCTATTTATTTTTGCAAGAGAATCACAATGGCTTATAAACTGATTAAATGAACCAGAATGCTTAAACAGATTTCGTCGAAGAAGCCTTGTTTGTGGCGGGCAATTTTTCTTCCTAGCCCCGCCGGAAACAAAGTATTCCTGTCAAATAGACACCCGGCCGATGCACGAAAAACAGGGTGAAAGTTGCACCCTGGAGAGAACACATTTGGTTGAACAAGACCGATTTGCGACATTTAGTACTCGCGTATTTGTTTCCCCCCTATTCCAGAAGGAAATAGTAATGTGTTTCTGCCTAAATTACAGCATTCCAGATATATACCAAAAAAGAAGAAAAGGAGAAGACATATATATGAGCTGTGCACCAGTTCAGATCAGAACAGCTTGGTACATATTTTTTTTCCCAAATACTACTAGCTTATAATCATTCAGTCACTGGAGAGCAGCGGTTCTGTTTTACAATGTACAAGCAGGCGAGACGGCAGGCTAGAAACTGAAGCTAGCTGTACATCCCCAGCTTTACAACCGTGATGAAATCAATAATGAAACAAGCAAGCAAACAAACAAGCGAAAGGAATAACAGGCGGAACTAGAGCACCACTAATAAACGCGAAATAGTTCCTAAAAACACAGAAACGGCTCCCCCTCACTCCCGGGAGCGATGGGGGGAAACCTAGCCGCCGGGACTCCGTGCCCTCCCTACCTCCTTCTCCCCTTGCCGCCGCCGGCAAGCAGCACTTGTCGGCGGCGGCGAGGCCTCGTTCCCCCTCCTCTCGCCCATCCCAGGCTGGCGGGGGACAACTTGGGCGCGCAAAGGTGTGGCGGCGGATACTCAGGGCGGCGGCGTGCGTGGCTGGTGGCGTGGCATCCTAGGCGTGCTCTGGCAGCGCAGTGGCTGCGGGTCTGTGGGGGTTCCGCGCCCGTCGGATCCGGCCAGATCTAGCGGCGGGGGTTGCGTGTGGCCTTGGCAACGGGCTACCCGCCCTGCCCTGGCCGGCGGCTGGCAGAGCAGGTAGCATGGCGGTGGGGCCTCCAGTTCGGGTGGCGCAGGTGCGGTGGCGGCGGCCTCCTCCGGCGAGGGTGCCCCTCCCCGGCGGCAGGGGGAGGTCGTGCGGATGGTTCCGAGCGCTAGACTTGGTGGTGCAGGCGGTGAGTCGGCAGTGAGCACGGATCTCGGTCACGGGCGGCCTCGTGCGCCCATGGGCTGATCTGAAGACGGCGACCTCTGCGTTCACTGGGCACCCACACCGACCTTATTGCCGACGTCCTCCTGTGGCCGGTTTGTGGTTGGTCAGGGGGTGAGCTACGGATGGGGGAAACCCTTGGCGGGTTGCGGTAACCATGATGTTGGCGGCTCTCTATTGTCGTTCTACTTCTTAGAGTCGGCATCGAGTCCTAGACCACTCCCCCGCCCCGCCCCGCCTCTTCTTGTCTCGGGTGAAACTCCAAATCCCCTCAGACTGGGTGGCGACGGCGCCTTGGCATCGCTTTCTTCCTAAAGACGCCGCCTCGGGACGGGGAGTGGTGGTCGTGGCTTTGGCGTGGGTCGGTTTGCGGGCGTTCTTTTTAGTTGTTCCTGCTCGACAATGTTCGGTGATCTTCATGGTTGTGGCCCGATGCAGTGGCGATAATCGGAGTGGCTTTGCAAACGTGGTGGCCGTGCTGTCATCCTTTCCCAGTCCATTCGGGCTCAGGGGTGAGCTCTTCAGCTTGTCGAGACGGCTAGCCGGGCAACGGTATGGGAGTTGACGACCATGCTCTTCCTCCGGTGGCAGGTTGTTCCTTTCTCATGAGCGTATCAGCGGCATGTCCTAGAGTTGCCGGGGTTCTCGATGTCCTAGTTGGTTCTAGGTGTAGTCAGGACTGTTGTTGTTCGGTAGCATCTTGTATCCCTCTGTCGCCTTTTTTTTTTTTCTTCTTTCTTTTTTATTGTATCGGTAGTTGTATGCTCGGCTGTTACTTTATAATATAAAGCGGTGAAAACCCTTTATCGTATCATCAAAACGGCTCGTCATGTTGCCACAGCAAACGATCTCTTCCTGGTTGATTAGAGAGATAGATCCATGCTAAAGAAAAAGAAAAAGAAAAAGAAAAAACACATGCAGAAAAGAAAAGAAAAATGATGTGCTGTCGTGCTGCTAGATGTGAATGTTGCATGTCGACACCAGGCCATTTATCTTTGTGTACTTCGTCTTATTAGGGCATCTTTAAGGCGGACCCGCAAATTCATCTTCAGACCGTAAAAGCCATCCAACGCGGTTCTGTATCAGTCCGCGGAGCGGTCCGGACACGATTTCTCTTACAAACTGGAGACAAACATGGGGAGGTTTGTGGGAGTCCGGACCGATCCCAAACCCGCTTCTGACCACCTTGGCCCACCAAAAACCCTTCTTCCTCGCCCGCGCACGTTCCCACCTGGCGCCAACTGTCCGCATTCACGCCGCTGTAGAGCGCGCCGCTCAACGTTGAAGACAGATCAGGGAGGACTTGACCTCTCACCGCCTCCGCCATTGAAGCGGCGCGCCGACTGAGGGAGCCGCCCGCGACGCGTCTCCGGTGTCTGCGCCTGTTCAATGCCAGAGATGCGTGACTTGATGGGACGGGACGGATATATACCACGCCCGTACAATGCCCCACCTGTCCATATGCCGCCATTAACCAGGCTCGCCAGTCGAGAAACCCACTCCGGCGTCCTGCATTGATGCCTGGCCTAACCGGAATCCGTTATTTAAGGGCAGCCACTCCATGCTATCTCCACAGCACAACACATCCGCTCCACATCCTTCCTCTTTCCTCCACATCCGCCATGACCGCCACCGGGAAAGCACTGCGAGACAGTCTCGCCGGAAATGAAGCACGTGGTTGCCGGCCTTGCCGCCGCTTAGCGTAGCTGTCGTGCCAGGCGGATCGAGGCCGGCTTGCCGGACAGCTCGCTCGAGGTCTTCGACGACGAGGACGACGCCATGATGGAGACGGGCTCTGACAACAACGCCCTGGCCCCCGCGCCTCCTGTGCACGTCGACGTCGCCATGGAGCAGGCGCATGCGCACTTCAACACCATCATGGTAGAGCTGCAGCCTGTGCTGGCACCTCAACATTCCAGCAGGTGCAAGAGGAATAGTTGTGCAACTTGTTTCTTCTGGAGCAACACCGGCTGGCAGAGGGCCAGATTTAAGGTGAGCGCGCGAGCGAGGAGGCAGTGGCGGCCATGACCGCGGCGAACCCCAACTTTGTGGCAGAGCAGCGTGCCACCTACGACACCATTCGCGCTGAAGCCGTTGTGCGGAGGCGCAGCTCCAGGTGATTGCGGGGGAGAACAACGCCAGCTGCGCCTTCTACACGTCGCTGACGAACCATCAGCAGCCCCGGTGAGGCGAAGACAGCGCCGGCGCCGGCGCCACCATTTCCATCGTGGGCCACACGTCCACCAGCGACGGACAGGCCGCGGACTCCTCTGAGGATGAGTAGGCCACGGGAGGCGGCGGTGCCTTGTGTCCCATGTGGGCTGGTCCGTCTCCCGTGTTCTACTCTTCCTCGCCGGAGACCGCACCTTCACTTAGTCGGTCTTATCGCCGGCGCTCATGGAGATGGCAGATGGAGGATGACACGGGCTTGGACACCAGGCGCCGTCGCCATAGGATAGGTTTAGGGACGGGTCTTTACTAAATGTTTGAAATGTAATGAAATTCTCCATGTTTGTATGAAATCCGATCGTGGTTGCATGAATTTCATCTGATTTGTTGAAAAAAAGTTGGCAATGTATACGGATAACGTTGGATGTCGTCCTCCCGCATCCGTGTCCGCGGACTGGTCCCCTTTTCACGGGCAGATGAGGGAGAATTTTTATGGGTTGCCGTTGAAGTAGCCTGTAGAATGGACCCTGAAAAAAAGAGACTTCAACTGTCGCGCGAGTGCTGGCCCTTTTACCCCAGGGCGCCGCATCGCATCGCATCGGTGGGCCGCGGGCCGAATGAAGCGGGACAGCAGCTGGCACGCCCGTAAAATTCTGCCAGAGGAAGTACCAACTAACGAACAAGCCATCTACCCTCTTCATACGCGCGTCGCCGCTAGCCCTAGCAAAGGCGCCGCTCTGCACGCGCCGTCCATGGATCTCCCCGGCGCCTTCCTCCCCGCTCCTCCCCCTCGCCGTGTGCTCGCCGTCTCGGCGAACGCCGTCAGGCTTAGCTCAATGGCCGCAAACCTCCGCCAGCGAGACTACAATGAAGGTATACGTTGCTTGCTACGTACTGCTTCGTGCGTGCTTTGCTTCGATAGCGTTCTCCACTGTTGCTATATACTATGTACGAGCAAGATCCATGGTTGTGAAGATGGTACATCCATGCATGATCTTTGCTTGCTTGCTTGCAGTGACGGCTTACACTGATCCAGCGGCGGCCATGGCGGAGCTCCGCGGGGGGAACAAGTTCGCGGTCGTGCTGGTCGACATGTACTCTCTGCGCTACAGCCCGGCGCCGGCCTTCGAGCTCTTGGACTGTGCCATCGGCGAGATGCACGTCGAGACATACGGTATTTATATTGGATCTTCTACTTTTTGGGTGCCCTTTTTGTTAATATGCATTAGTAGAAACTATAATGCAACTTGTGATAGAATACGTTTGAACCATGAAGTTAGGGTTTGTGTGTTACTGTTAGAAGTAATTAGTACTCCCTGCATTTTGAATTATAAGATGTTCAAACTTTTTTTCCGAACTGGATTCGTACAGACTGATTTAGTGTGTTTGTTCACTAATTTTAGTCTGTATGTGTCTATATTAAAATATTTAAAACGTCTTACAATTTGGAATGGATGTGATAACGCACACTTCATTCCAATAGAGTATTTCACGTAGCATGCAACAATATCTTTTACTTGGACTTTGTATTCGGCAAGGTGGTAGAGAAGAGGGTGTTACAGAAAATGCGTAGTGGAACTTATCTCTACTTTTATAAAAAACAGAGTTGGTGACGATGGTGTGCCTGCCATCTTGCAATATAGGCCGTCCGATTCATATTTTGCAAAATGATACCCTCACTCTCCACATTTACAGATTATGCCTTCCCTCGTTCACCTTTATCTCCCACAAGATAAACTACTCATATAAATGCATCTTGATGTTCCGTGCAATGCACAGGCATCTTGCTAGTATGTAACTAACTTTGAGTTTTAACATATGAAAATGTGTTCAGATTGGTCATGTGACAATATTGTCATTGGATTTTTCATGGAAATAATTTCAGAATATCATAACTTTATATTTCCATTATTTTTATGCATGAAAATAGTCATGACAGTCACATATTGGACATTTTGCTTGTGTAAAAACACCATGTATTTATGCATGTGAGAACTAGAAGCTTGCCTCAAAATTGATACCAGTATCATTATGATTCATGCAACAAAAGTTCCGCTCTTCAATACTTTATTTATATTGACATTTCCGTTTCACATCATTTAGCAATTTCAACAAGTGGCAACCGCTTTGGACCCCTGACGATGAAGGATCTCGATGCTTAAAAGAAGCCCATCGACAATGAATAATCGAGTGGATCTAAGTCACCAGAGGCCACACCGAATGGTGCATGCAACAGCTCACTGTAGTGTTATGGAACTTTATTTTGCCACCAAATTGTTTGTATTATTTTGGTTTGTGTATTTTAAGACAAATCTTAAATTCAGTAGGTTTCACAATAAATCTGAGCACACGAATACTTTTTAGTGCTACGAAATTTTATTTTGTTACCAAAGTTGTTTGTATTTCACCAATTTATTTATTGCCCTTGATGTTTTGTAATGAATTTGTACATGTGTCATTTTCCATGGTATCGTTAAATATCTATAGAACTTTAGAGTGTTTTAGAGTATATAGGTCTAGCAAACAATTCGGCATTGATGTGTGGAGTAAAGTTTAGGTGCAACTTATCATATATTATATAAATGTATGAAGTGTAAATTAGTAGTCTCATCCTTCTCGTGAAAAATGGTAATGTTCTCAAATTTGTGTGCATGAAAACCCCATATTTTGTTCTTGCTTCTCAGTTCATCCATTTTCATAACTAAATGGCCTCTAATTTGCGAATGAAAAGAGCGCCTTGCCTTTCACTGCGTGCCAACCGAAGAGCATCTCCAGCCATTGGCCCCCTAGAGGGCGCCTAAAATCACCGCCTGGGGGTGAGCCGGCGCAAAAAAATGGGTCTGGGGCGAGTTGGTCCCCAGCCGCCGGCCCCGGGGCCGCCCCCAGGCGCGTTTATAAAATAGAAATGTATACCAAATTTCGGCATAGTTCGGCGAAGTTCGGTTAAAACATGACAAATTTCGTCAACCTTGGCATATATTTCGACAAAGTTCGCCGATTTTCATTACATAGCAAATATAATAAACTAATCTAAAAGAAACTGGCTGAACACCGAGTAGTCACCGTCGTCGCCGCCATCCTCATCGTCGGCCTTCTCCTCCTTGACGCGGGCGCCCTTGCTGGACCCGGCGTCGCCATGGCGAACTGGTGGCGGCGGCGGCGCGTCGTCGTCGTCGTTGTCGTCGATGACGACGACTCCTCCTTCATCCCGGCCCCGGCGGCGCTCCGCGAAGCGCTGCAGGGCGGCGCAGTGGCGCTCCATCGCCATCTTGAGGGAGTCCTGGCGTGCCCATTCAAGGGCCGCGTCGTCGTCGGGCTCGACCTCGCCGTGCTCTGTCTTCATGGCGGCGAGCCCCGGCTCTGCCTTCACCGGCGCGAGCCCCGGCTCCGTCTTTGGCTTGATGAAGCGCAGAGGAGGAGCCGACGAGGAGGCACGGCAGCCGCCCTCGTTGATGACGATGCCGGCGCTGCGAGTGCGCCGGCCGAGCGGCGACTCCGCCGCGGGCTCGGCCTTGACGCCGAGCAGCGCCGGAGTGCCGGAGGAGGAGCGCGAGGAGGAGCGCGAGGAGGAGAAAGAAGAGGAGGAGCCGAACCTCCTTGGTGCCCATGGCCCGTCGCGTCGGTGGTGCGCCGGGGCGGCCGCCCTAGCCGGGGGGTACGCCAACGGCGGGTCGTTGCCGCCCTCGAGGTGCGTCAGCACGCCCGCGAGTGTGCGGCCGGGGACGCCCCACCACAGGTGGCGCCCCTCGCTGTTCTTCGAGCCGCCGACCACCGCCGCGCCGTTGGTGGACGCCATCCGCTGCTGCTGACGGCGCTAGAAGTACGCCGCCCAAGCTGCATGGTTGTCGGCGGCGTACTGGGGGAGGGAGCGTTGGGCGCCGGTGAGGGAGGCGCGCACGACGTCGACCTCCTCAGCGAAGTAGGCGGGTTTGGCCACGGCGTCGGGCAACAGGGGAATGGGCACTCCCCCGTTGCTGAGCCTCCAGCCCGTTGGCCCGGCACGCATGTCCGGCGGCGCCAGGATGTTCGCCTGGAACAGGAGTCAGGACTCTTGTTCGCGGAGCGTGCGGCGGCCAAAGCCGTTGGCCGCCGCCTCGTCTCCGGGGAAACGCTCGGCCATCGGGGAGGGGAGGGAGAGGGAGGGGCTGGGCGGCGCTCGGGAGAGGGAGAGGGAAGGCTCGGCGGCGCTCGGGAGAGGTATAGCTCGGCGGCGAGGGCTGGGCTAGTGTGGCCACAACCGGGCGAGGCCATCGCCTTATATAGCCGCCTCGCGCCCGTGTGTACGCGCGCGAGGAAGGTGAGGCGTCGGCGCGCCGTCCCGTGACGCGCCGCCCGTGAGGAATCAATGGCAAGGCTGACCGGCGGCGGTAGCCTTGCCATTGATTCGATTCCCCGCGAGAACCGAGGTGTTTGGGGAAGACGAGACGCGGTGTCGCTGACGCGGCTGGCCCGCGGCTTTTTCGCGCCAAAACCACTCGCCCCGGCGCCCCCGGGCGCCCCCAGCGCGCCGGGTTCGGTCTGGGTCCGCCGGCGCTGATTTCAGCCCATGCCGGTGAAAATCGGGCTCCTGTGGGCGAGACTGGCCATTTTTTCATCGTCGGCGCGAAAAAAACGCCTGAGGAGGCCTTCATGAAACGCGGCTGGAGATGCTCTAACCCCAAACCTTCTCAACATGGACCCGCCTAACCATGTCTTCTTCCATTTACAAATCTATCGAGCTCCTACACCAGCAGATTGACGCCACCCCGTCTCTCCGTCACCTTGCTCGAACTCACCCACCATCTCGCAGCTATCCAATCCATCCTCGTCCTTCAGCACACCTCCGCCCAAGTAGAACTCTAACTCTAGTTCATGTGTAGATAAGCCCGATTTAAAACAAAGCGACTAGTAGATTGGGACGAAAAAACAATGGGCCTGAACGGTTGCCCTAGCTTGAGGGCTAGCCCTTCTACAACGGGAAAACTGAATTTCTTCCTGGAAGCAATCTTAGGCCTCCGCATCATTCGCGTCTGTATGCACCAACCCTAGGGCCATATCCCATTAGTGTGGGTACCCATCGCATCATTTCTTTAGATGTGTTTGCATCGCCTCTCCTTCTAGGTACGACCTCTGGTACAAGCGTTGCCGCTTGTATTAGACACCATCTTATTCTATGGAAACTTGGGCATCTCTTTGGCGGAGTGGTATAACCTTCGGTATAAGCAAGTCTGCTCGTATCAGACATCGTCTTCTCATCTGGATGCCTGAAATGACTTGTTTCTTTGAGGTTCTTCTTTATAGTCCTGAGAGGTTAGTTCCAACGCTTCTACACTAGGAAAATTTTCCAGAATATTTGATAGAATCACATCATGATCATCTTTCGCTTCGGTAATTCTTTTATTGACACAACATAAATTTAAAAATTTACTCTAACCTTTATCTGCATGGATTACCTCCCATTAAATATTTTTATTTTCGGTTGTTTAGCTCGAGCGCATTGATAATCACATGTATTTGATTAAGAGAACACCATTCCGTAACTCCCAGTGTTCAAGAAAATTCCATCTCTGGTGTGGATCTTCAACTTCTTCCTATTTTTTTGACAAAAGGATCTCGACAAGGAAGATAAAAACTTACATTCCAATCGTTAAAAATTATAGCAACTTTGAGATAAATCTAACCATAGCATGAAACATATGGATCCAAATCAGCCTCTTACGGAATAACACATAAACTAGGGTTTAAGCTTCTGTCACTCTAGCAACCCATCATTTACTTGTTATTACTCCACAATGCCTTCCCTTAGGCCCAAGTATGGTGAATTGTCATGTAGTCGACATTCACATGACACCACTAAAGGAAGCAACAACATAATTACTTATGACCAGACTTCTCCCATGTCCTCAAGAACAAAAGTAACTACTCACAAATCATATTCATGTTCAAGATCAGAGTGGTATTGAGTAGCATCAAGGATCTGAACATATAATCTTTCACCAAATAAATCAACCAGCATCAACTACAAGACGTAATCAACACGACCACTACTAGAAAACAGGGCTTTGGTCCAGGCCGGCTCGTTAGTCCCGGTTGAGTCACGAACCGGGACCCATGGGGGCATAGGTCCCGGTTCATGAGGCCAGGGGGCGGACGGGCCGCGTGGGGCATTGGTCCTAGTTTGTCTGGACCCTTTGGTCCCGGTTCCATACACAAACCGGGACCAATGGGCCTCACTCCTGGCCCACAACCATTGGTCCCGGTTTGTGGCTGGAACCGGGACCAAAGGGGGGCCTTTAGTCCCAGTTTCAGCCACGAACCGGGACCAATGAGATGCCTATATATACCCCCTCGCCCGCGAGCAGAGCAGTGGAGAGTGCTCTGTTTTTCTGGCCGGCCGTGGGAGAGCTTTGTGGTGCTCTAGCTCACCTCCTATGCACATGAGGTGTTGGATGAAATGCCCGAGCCACACTTAAGCTCTCTCCTCTCGAAGCTCCTTGTCCAAGCTCCATTTTCCTCGAGATTTTTCTAGGTTTGGCGGTCCGTCCTGTCTCGTCCCCGTCCTCACTGCCGTCGATCGCCGAACTATCATCATCGGCCGGACTCCAAGACTATGAAGATAGAAGATTGAAGACTTCGTCCCGTGTCGGGATGGGACTTTACTTGGCGTGGAAGGCAAGCTTGGCGATGCGGATATGTAGATCTCCTACCATTGTAACCGACTCTGTGTAACCCTAACCCTATCCGGTGTCTATATAAACCAGAGGGTTTTAGTCCGTAGGACGAACAACAATCATACCATAGGCTAGCTTCTAGGGTTTAGCCTCTTTGATCTCGTGGTAGATCCACTCTTGTAACACACATCATCAATATTAATCTAGCAGGACGTAGGGTTTTACCTCCATCAAGAGCGCCCGAAACTGGGTAAAACATCGTGTCCCTTGTCTCCTGTTACCATCCGCCTAGACGCACAGTTCGGGACCCCTACCGAGATCCGCGGTTTGACACCGACATTGGTGCTTTCATTGAGAGTTCCTCCGTCCGTCGCCGTCGGTAGGATGCCTCATCTCGTCTTTAGAGACGATACTATCGCCAAAGGAGCCTTGGCCGCTGGCCAGACTCTTCGGCTAGGTGGTTTTCTTATAACTGCCAGTCCGGCCACCGCGCCGACGATGACCTCTCGAGTCATCGAAACCAATCTCTAGATTAGTTCGGAACTTGCCGAACAGTTAGATCCGATCGAGCTCTCCTCCATAAACGAGCTCTTGGATCGCATCGCTGCCCTGGGAGTCGCCACAGACTACGACCGGATCGGGCCTAAAACCGATCTGAGAGAGATCAACTCTCCCCAGGCTACCCATCATGTTGCTGTGATAGAGCAGCAATGCGGCGATTCTTCTTGTATCTTAAAGACTAGTTGCGTCCGGATTCTCGATCCCTCCATGCCGGATTCCCGCAGAGGGACGGACGTCGACCAAGCCCTGAACTTAAAGTCAGGCGGCGGGTTGGACTCATTGGATAACACTCAAAAATCCAAACTTCCAAGTTCAGAAACTTCTCGGCCCTTGAGTCCTGAATTGGACAGGGTTCCGGATCTAGTCCCACCCGCCCACCCAAACATTAGCGATCTCTCTCGAATTCGGCAAGAGCCCGCTGAAACAGTACATCATTACTGGGCCAGATTCCTCCTGGTTAAGAACAGGATAAAGGACTGCCGAGAGGAGGACGCAATCCCAATTTTCTGCAATAATTGCACGGACAAGGGAATCCTAAACGCCATAAGTCATCGCGAAATTACACGCTTTACTGACTTGGCGACCATAGTACAAAAGTACTGTGCGATGGAGAGCGCCTGGAAAACCGAAAGTAAATTTTGGGATAATCCGGCCCCGAATACATCCCTAGTCCGGAACAAAAGGGTGCATCATTATCAAGCACCCTGGTTGAATACCAAACAACCAAAACCCCCTAAAGGGTACGGAACCGTACTGGAGGGTTGGCTCAACGGACCCTGCAAAATCCACAGCACGGAGGGCGCCACTCCAACACACAGCCTTGGCGTGTTGGATACTACGGCAGTGGCCAAAAGTGGCGAGGCTTTTAGCCCCGAGCAACCAACCCAGCAGATACCGAGACGGTATTAATAGATCTTGAGACTTTCGCATCAAATAACATGCGGAAGCGAACAATCCGCAGCCTCGCGAAGTCTACCAAGTAGCAACAACAAATCCATGGAGCGACACGGCTATCACCTTCAACGCCAGCGGCGAACCTAAATTCGAACAACTAGAGCACCGGCCGCATTGGTCCTCGGTCCGATAGTAGACGGTTTTCGTCTTTCTAAGGTACTCATGGATGGCGGCAGCGGATTAAACCTCATCTATGAGGAAACCCTTCAAAAATGGAAATTGATGGGGCGCATTGAGCGAAGCAGCACAACCTTTAGAGGGATAATCCCTAGTCGAGAAATACGCTGCAGGAAAAATCACACTAGATGTAGTGTTGGCTCACCGGACAATTACAGGTCCGAGGAGGTCACGTTTCAAGTGGCCCCATTCGCAGCGGATATCACGCTTTGTTAGGGCGAGAGGCATTCACAATCTTCAAGCTATACCCCACTACGGGTACATGAAGCTCAAAATGCCCGGACCCAATGGGATAATCACTCTCGCCGATGATCCAGATATGGCACTCCGCGCTGAAAATAAGACAGCCGCACTGGCCCTAGAGGCATTGTCCGAAGCCCTAGCGGCAGAGGAACTAGCTACGCTGCGCTCCACGGTGGATAGGGACGATGTGATACTCGATAAGAGGTCCAAATCCACCTCTTTTAAACCAGCAGACGAGATAGTCAAATTTCAGGTCCATCCAACGGACCCCACAAAGACGGCCTCCATTGGGGCACAATTAAGTCCTGATGTCCGCACTACGAGAATTCCTTCGGGAAAATTGGGACATTTTTGCCTGGCATCCCTCAGACATGCCAGGAATCCCACGCAGCTGGCGAGCACAGCCTAAATATCCTAAAGGATTCAAGCCATCAAACAAGCTCTTGGTGATTTTCCGAGCCCAAACGACGAGCAATGGGAGAAGAGCTAGCCAAACTCTTAGAAGCGGATTCATCGAGATATAAAGCATCCGGACTGGCTAGCCAATCTAGTAATGGTACCAAAAAGGACAAATCTGGCGCCTCTGCGTCGATTTTAAAGACCTTAACAAGGCCTGTCCAAAGGACCCTTTCCCCTCCCTCGCATCGACCAAATCATCGATGCTACCGCGAAACACGATTCATTGTGCTTCCTCGACGATACTCCGGGTACCATCAAATCAAGATGGCGGAGAAAGACCAGGCCATAGCGGCATTCATTACTCCATATGGGCCATTCTGCTTCAACACAATGCCCTTCGGACTCAAAAACGCCGGCGCAACATATCAGCGCATGATTCAAACATGTCCGCTACCCGGATAGACAAAACAGTAGAGGCATACGTGAGCGATGTGGTCGTCAAGACCAAACATGTCGGAACTCTAGTAGAAGACTTGAGGGTGACATTCGACAACCTCCGAGCATATGACATTAAGCTCAATCCGGAAAAATGCGTCTTCGGCGTACCAGCCGGAAAGCTCTTGGGCTTCATCGTATCCGGTCGAGGAATTGAAGCAAACCCGGCCAAAATCCGAGCTCTGTCACAATTGGATATTCCAAAAGACCTCAAGCAGATACAAAAACTAACCGGATGCGTAGCGGCCTTAAGTCGCTTCATCTCCCGTTTGGGAGAAAAGGCTCTGCCCCTCTACCGCCTCCTCCGGCGCACCGAACATTTCGAATGGACGGATGCTGCCACAGCCGGACTCGAAGAAATAAAGGCCATACTGGCAACAAATCCGGTTCTGGCCGCGCCCAACCTGGGCGAGCCTATGTTATTATATATCGCAGCAACACATCAAGTTGTTAGCGCGGTACTCGTCGTTGAACGAGAAACAGAAGGGCACAAATTCCCTCTTCAAAACCAGTGTATTACGTATCCACTGTTCTAACTCCATGCAAATCCCGGTACCCACATTATCAAAAGATAGCGTATGCGGTGTTCATGGCATCCTTGAAGCTGCGTCACTACTTTCAAGAGTGTTCAATAACGGTGGCCTCCGAAGTACCTCTCAACGATATTATAAACAATCGCGACGCAACGGGAAGGATTGCAAAATGGGCTATCGAGCTCTTACCATTTGACATAACCTACAAACCACGGGAGCTATAAAGACGCAGGTTTTGGCGGACTTCATCGCCGAATGGACCGTAGCCGAACTCCCTAAAGAGCACGGCGCGTACTCCAACTGGATCATGCATTTCGGCGGATCCAAAATGTTGGCTGGCTTGGGGCTGGCGTCGTCTGGCGTCCCCAACGGAGACACAATCAATACGTACTTCAAATAATGTACATGGACTCCAACAACGCAGCGAATCGAGGCCCTCCTACATGGCCTCCGGATGGCAATCTCCATGGGCATTCAACGCCTAGAGGTGCGCGGGGATTCAAACCTCGCAATATCCCAAGTAAATGGAGACTTCGACGCCAAAGATCCAAAAATGGCAGCTTACCTCAACGCCGTCCTAAAAATGTCAGCTCGGTTCGAAGGACTAGAATTCCATCATGTAGCCCGGGATAATAACCAGGCAGCAGACGTGTTAGCACGCATCGGCGCGAAACGAGACGTCGTCCCTCCTAACATCTTCCTGGAACGGCTCTTTAAGCCATCCGTCTTATGGGAAGAGGAGTCCGGAAATAACAATCCGGAGCCAGCTGCATCACCTAACTCAGACCATTCTGACACAATCGGCGGCTCAGCCAACGAAATAACACCTTCAGCTCATGAAATAATGGCAGTCATTGCCCCGTGGACAGAACCATTCCTAGCCTACTTAATGCGGCAGGAACTTCCCGAAGACCAAAATGAGGCCCGCTGCATAGTTCGGCGATCTAAAGCCTACAAGGTCCATGAGGGAGAGCTTTATAAGAAAAGCACAACCGGAGTCCTTCAAAGGTGTATCTCCGAAGAGGAAGGGCGAAATCTCCTTGCTGAAATTCACGCCGGACTCGGCGGGCACCACGCTGCAGCCCGGGCCCTTGTAGGCAAGGCCTTCCGTACAGGATTTTATTGGCCAACAGCCCGGGCAGATGCTCAGGATTTAGTCCAACGATGCATCAGTTGCCAGCTCTTTGCTAATCAGAGCCACATGCCACCCACCGCCCTCAAAACTATACCCATTACCTGGCCGTTTGCGGTCTGGGGGCTTGACATGGTCGGACCCCTTAAAGGGGGAACCCACAAGCACAAATACTTATTGGTCATGGTGGACAAATTCACCAAATGGATTGAGGCCAAGCCGGTTAAAACGGCAGAATTCGGACGGTAATAGACTTCATATCCGGGTAGTACACCGCTTGGTGTCCCCACAATATCATCACCGACAACGGCACGAACTTCACGGCCGACGAGGTTAAACTCTGGTGCAAAACATGGGCATTAAGCTCGATTACGCTTTAGTCTATCACCCCAAACTAACGGTCAAGTTGAGCGAGCAAATGGTCTAATCATGAGCGGCATCAAACCCAGACTAGTGCGGTCCTCAAGGAATCTAACACGCCTTTGGGTAGAGGAGCTCGACTCCGTACTGGGGCTGCGGACCACGCCAAACCGAACTACCGGATTTACACCATTTTTCATGGTATACGGCGTAGAGGCAGTCCTGCCCTGCGATATAATTCATGACTCACCTCGTGTGCGCATGTACGAAGAAAGAGAAGTCGAGCTAGATCGGCAGGACAGTTTGGACGCCCTAGAGGAGGAGTGGGACGTGGCAAAGGCTCGTTCCGCATTTTATCAGCAGCAGGCTCGAAGATATCAAAGCAGAGAAGTACGGGCCAAAACTTACAATGTTGGCGAACTTGTTCTATGCCTGCCGGACAAGAAAAAGGACAAACTCAAGCCCAAGTGGGAAGGTCCCTTCATCATCGACCAAGTCCTGACCGGCGGAGCGTACCGTCTACGTAATGCGTCGGACAACCGACTCAAGCCGAACCCATGGAACGCAGCCCGTCTCCGAAGATTCTATGCCTAACGCCGGACTCCGGGTTCGTCTCACTCCCCCGTCCACTCCTTGTTTTTTACTGTCTCTCCTCCTCCTCCTTCTTCCCACTTTTTTTACCTTTTATGGGCTGATTTGCGCTTTGTTCGCACACACTTGATGTGCCCCTGGCACTCATTATACCTGGGGGCTTCTTTAACAGAAGCTTATTCATACGGGCTTCATGCCCAATACATGTGTCATACTTCCGCATGTACCTTTTATTCACCATTATATGCATCGATATGACTTAAGTTTTGGCCAAGCTGGGTTGCCTGGCTCCTGTGCTTACCCCTACGTTCCCGATTGTTCGGCTAGGAGGTAAAGGGAGCACCTCTACGATTGTTACTGCCGGGTCAGCCGGATGTGTACCTCAGAATGGGTGAAGCCGAAAGCTAGCGTTCTTAAGAGAATATTCGGTCGGTGACTTGAAAGATGATTTATTACTTACTTATTTATCTACCCCCAGATGCTTTTTCTGCTATTTTCGCAGTCCGGCATTGCACTTTAGGGCATGCCTCCCAGGGAAAGGAACCCTGAACGGAACTATTCTCCCTGGAAGATGTTTCTTACTAACCATGTAATATAACATAACTAGTTGGGCACTTGTCTGATAAAGCAGTTATGACCCCGACGCCTTGTCACCATGCATGCCCCGATTCTTTTATAACCGTAAGGGTATTCGGACACACTCCGGACTATTAGGTCCCGAGGTTGAAGCGAAACGGTCCACAAAGACAAACAATCTACAATCCGGCTAGAAGGCATTTCACATGTCATTTCAAATTACATCGTCAAACCGACTGATTGTACTCCTCTTCAATCCCATCTAACAGGCTATCTAATTTACAGTCCTGTTAGGAATATTTCGCAGCCAGTTCTACTTGGCCGTACATCAAGCTCACAGGGATCTCCTTCCCATCAGGCCCCGCAGGTCCGACCTCGGCCATGTGGTTTGGGTCATACTTCGGGTAACGTGTCTTCACCATGGCCCAGGCCTCCCTGGCACCCTGACGGCAGGCCGATATCTTCCACAAACGGAGGCGTCGCCGTGCTCCCTGAAGCTTCTCAGCAAGCTCACCAAGGCCCTCGGGTAGGGAGACGGATGGCCATAAAGCATGAACGACGCCACTCATCGCCTGCCGAACACGTTCGAGCAATTGCACTAGCTCGGGAAGTTGGTCACCCGTTGACTCAGGCATTTCCTCCGCAGGGCGACCTGTGAGCACACCTAAAGACATATTTCTGTCAATCGTCTTCCTCGCCGAATTCTTCTTTTCAAAGGAATTCGTTCAATAACTTACTATAAATGCCGCGACGAAGCCGCTGGTTCTCCTTCACGGAGCCAGACAGCTGGGCCCGAACACCTTTCAGCTCTTCTCCTTGCTAGGTGTGGGCATCTTGGAGCTTGTTTCTCTCCTGCTGCACCTTCATAAGCACCCTCTCGCCGGCCTTTAGCTGACACAGTAGCTGTTGCTTGTCCGGATCTAGTCCGGCGCCCTCTGCAATATTATTGTCAGATTCACGCCACACTTTGGTAAATAATTATCTTTTAGAAGTACGTCTTACCAGCGGGGGTCTCTGTGGCTCCCCCTGTGGCGGCCAGTGCGGCTTCAAGTTGGGCCTTGCACTCTTGGAGCTCCTGGGACAGCTGGGTATTCTTCTCTGCAAGACCCTGCATAATAATTGATCCTTAAATCAGTTATTTCAACTATTTTAAGTCTCGGGGGCTACTGGCATATATAACTATTAAAATTGCGTACCCGTATGTCTTTCACATACTGCTCCGTGGCTCTGGTTAACCCATCTTGAGCGTCACGGAGGTGCGCGTTTCCCGCTTTAAAGGCATTTAACGCCTCCGGGGAGAAACACGCGTCACGAAGAACTGTCCGGCGACGCCTGTGATTCATGGCGCTCTCCACCTCAGACCGCGTGGCGGACAGCCTGTCGGCATCCTCCGTCGGAGGAGCGTCCGGTTTACGCCTTGTATTCACCTCCCCTCCCGGACCATGCGTTGGAGCATGGCCGACGGAGGCTTGATTGGCAATCTCTCCGGACACTGTCCGGCGAGTGCTCTTTCTGGAAAAGTTATGAGCATTAATATACCTTCTGGGGATCCTTCCCTTAAAAATAGTGGTGCTCCGTACCGTTGCGGCGACGTCTCGGTTCGCGCCGCACTCCTCTTCCTCCTACCGGGCCGGACTGATCCTTGTTGGTCGGCCGCGCTGGTTCGGCTTCCGCCTTAAAGGCACATCCTGCGATACACCATCAGCATGGGATGGTCAGAATTGAGCGCGGATCAGACGATGGTGTCAAGACGTCGGTCGTAGTCACCTGGGAGGCCGAAAACAAACCGGGGTAGTCAGTCGTAATGGCGACTAGGGCATTGTCTATGCTACGTTGGTGGAACACCCCGTCAATCAGCTCCACCTTTATTTCCGGATCCTCTTTGGAGGCCGGATCAAGGGATCGTTCCGGATCCTCGGGCTGTGGAGCTAGGCTTCGTATGCCCTCCACGTCCCGGCGCAGCTCCTGCGTCGAAATCACAGAGTAAGATACTTGACTTTAAAAAGGTATGGATCGGGTAGATGAACATCCGCTTACCCAGCTCCGAGGGTTATGCATAGAAAATCCATTCAACGGATTCTTGCGGAGGAAGTCCTCCTCCTCTCCCTTGTACAAGCCGGACAGGATCTTTGCCAGATCGGCTGCCGAGCCTAGCCCTTTGCGGCCATGACGGGTGGCGTCATCTTCCCCGTTGAAATCCCACATAGGGTGGCCCCTATATTGGAGTGGCTGCACCCCTCGCATAATGCACGTGGCCATGACTCCAATCATGGTCAATCCGGAATGGGCCAGTAACCTAATCCGGCCCATCAGATAATGGACGCTCCTGTCATCTTCCCGTTGAGGGCTCCGCGGGCGCCAACTCAGGCGTTTCTTCAAGGGAGCATTGTTGAACTCCGGGAGGCCGATCCAGACTGGATCCGGCAGAGGGGCGTCCTCCATATAGAACCATTCCAAAGGCCAGTCTTCGGACGCCTTCTTCGGGGTGCCGGATAGATATCCGGTCCCGGCGATGCGCCATATTTCGGCTCCGCCCACTTGGTATATCGACCCTGCATGAGAACGGGGTACGAGACATAACAATCTCTTCCACGGGGCAAAATGGGGCTCGATGCCCAAGAACAGCTCGCAAAAAGCTACGAAGCCCGCGATGTGCAAAATGGAGGCGGGCGTGAGGTGGTGAAGTTGGAGTCCGTAGAACTCTAGGAGCCCCCGGAGAAACGGATGTATGGGAAATCCGAGTCCCCTTATTAGATAGGGGACAAAGCATACCCGCTCCCCTTTGGAAGGGTTGGGGACGCTCTCCGCCTGCTTCCCACCCTTGTAGGTGGCCAGTCCGGCTCAAGCGGGACCATGAAAGCTGGGGAAGATATCCCTCGGTTTGAAGCACCACTAGCTCATTGTGTGGAACTCGAGCATCTCCCCAATCTCTGGCTTAGGGCTGGGAGCGAGAGGAGGAGCGCGATCGGCTATCCATGATGGAATGGATTTTGTCGAGGCGCTCGATGAGAACTTGTGGATGGAGGATGGTGTGAGCTAGATCTAGATACTCGCCTCTCTTGTAGGCGGCTGTTCATGCACGGCTAGGGGGTAAAATGTAAAAATATCCCAGCCTTTCGCATTCGTACGACACGTGGAAGAAGGCCATTATTGGGCGTAGAAGCCAAGGAGCGCAAGATTTATAAAGAAGTCGGACACTATTCGACGGGAACATAAAGACTGAAGGAGAACCCGCCTTGCAACACCGAAGACAATATACGCGCCGGACTCATCGTCATTGAATCCTGGTTCAGGGCTCTTGAGGAGTTCGGACTAGGGGTGTCCGGATAGCGAACTATCATCATCGGCCGGACTCCAAGACTATGAAGATAGAAGATTGAAGACTTCGTCCGTGTCCGGATGGGACTTTCCTTGGCGTGGAAGGCAAGCTTGGCGATGCGGATATGTAGATCTCCTACCATTGTAACCGACTCTGTGTAACCCTAACCCTATCCGGTGTCTATATAAACCGGAGGGTTTTAGTCCGTAGGACGAAGAACAATCATACCATAGGCTAGCTTCTAGGGTTTAGCCTCTTTGATCTCGTGGTAGATCCACTCTTGTAACACACATCATCAATATTAATCTAGCAGGACGTAGGGTTTTACCTCCATCAAGAGGGCCCGAACCTGGGTAAAACATCGTGTCCCTTGTCTCCTGTTACCATCCGCCTAGACGCACAGTTCGGGACCCCCTACCCGAGATCCGCCGGTTTTGACACCGACACCCGTCCTCACCACCGTCGATCGCCCGCGCCGATCTCGTCGGCGGCACCACCGTGTTGAGCCTCTTGATCTTATCTTCTTTCTAAAAGAAAAAATTCTTACTTGTATGATTTAGATAGATACTTGTGTAATTTTCTTACTTTTATTATTGTTTGTTATTATATAGTGAGATGGTTTTCGTATCCGCCTCCGTCGGCCCTCGTCCTGTCTATGATTCGGATGTGGTATATATTATCTTTTATAACTATTTGGTTCATTTAGTGTTTATGACAATTATGCCGACCAACGTGACATAGATTTTTTTTATCTAGTAGGTATGTGAACCGGAAATTCCAACCGACCCTATTGTCGAGAGGTTAAATTTAGTTGAAGTAGAAAACAATTACTTGAAGGAAAAATAGAAAAAATTGAGGAGGAGAAGATGATATTGGAGTTGCATGTTGCGGATGTCGTCGATGATCACAAGATCAAGATGGATGCAATGCACTTGAAGATTAGAAAGATTAGGAAATATGCCATTCATACCGAGGCTTGGTATCATTATGTCGTTGGATCAATTGTTACCTTAGTTGCGATTATGATCGTATTTGTTGTTGCATTGAAATGTTTTACATAGTTACAATGTATGGTTTAATTAGATGCTCTGGAGAGCTATATGTTGTTCAATGAGAACTATGTATGTACTTTGGTTTTAATGTGATGATGAACTTATATTAATTTGGTCACTTATCTATTCATGATGTTCTATAATGGTTTTTGACACACTTAATTACATATAATGCACGCAGATGAACCGGGAATTGATGTACGGTAACAGACACACCTCCGAGTACATTGAGGGCGTGCATAATTTTCTCGCAGTGGCTGAGGCAAACAAGCAGAATTGTTTTATGTGTTGTACATGCCCTAGCTGTGGGAATACGAGGTCTTACTCTGACTCGAAAACCCTTCATACCCACCTGCTTTATATGGGTTTCATGCCACACTATAATGTTTGGACCAAGCACGGAGAAAGAGTGGTTATCATGGAAGATAGCGAAGAAGAAGAGGATGATGACAACTATGTGCCCCTTAATACGGCGATGCTGCAACGGGGGAAGCTGAAGATCAAGAGGAACCAGACGATGTGCCTGAAGATGATCTTCGCCGGGTCATTGTTGATGCAAAGAGACAGTGCGAAAGTCAAAAGGAGAAGCTGAAGTTCGATCGCATGTTAGAGGATCACAAAAAAGGGGTGTACCCCAATTGCGAAGGTGGCAACACAAAGCTCGGTACCGTACTGCAATTGCTGCAGTGGAAGGCAGAGAATGGTGTACCTGACAAAGGATTTGAGAAGCTACTGAAAATATTGAAGAAGAAGCTTCCAAAGGATAACGAATTGCCCGATAGTACGTACACATCAAAGAAGGTTGTATGCCCTCTAGGATTGGAGGTGCAGAAGATACATGCATGCCCTAATGACTGCATCGTCTACCACGGTGCGTATGAGGATTTGAACGCATGCCCGGTATGCGGTGCATTGCGGTATAAGATCAGACGAGATGACCCTGGTGATGTTGACGGCGAGCACCCCAGGAAGAGAATGCCAAGTTGATGCGATGGCACAGAGAGGACCGTAAGAAAGACAGGAAGTTGAGAGCACCCGCTGACGGGTCGCAGTGGAGAAAAATCGAGAGAAAGTACTGGGAGGACTTTGCAGGTGACGCAAGGAACGTATGGTTTGGTTTAAGCGCGGATGGCATTAATCCTTTTGGGGAGCAGAGCAGCAATCACAGCACCTGGCCCGTGACTCTATGTATCTATAACCTTTCTCCTTGGTTGTGCACGAAGTGAAAGTTCATTATGATGCCAGTTCTCATCCAAGGCCCTAAGCAACCCGGCAACGACATTGATGTGTACCTAAGTCCATTAGTTGAAGAACTTTTACAGTTGTGGAATGGAAACGGTGTACGTGTGTGGGATGAGCACAAACAACAGGAATTTGACCTGCATGTGTTGCTGTTTCTAACCATCAATGATTAGCCTGCTCTCAGTAACATTTTAGGACAGACAAACAAGGGATACCACGCATGCACACACTGTTTAGATGACACCGAAAGTATATACCTAGAAAAATGCAGGAAGAATGTGTACTTGGGGCATCGATTTCTTCCGACCAACCATCAATGTCGAAAGAAAGGCAAGCATTTCAAAGGCGAGGCAGATCACCGGAAGAAGCCCGCCATCCATATCGATGATCACATACTTGCTATGGTCAATGATTTACAAGTAATCTTTGGAAAGGGTCCTGACGGACTATCTGTTTTGAATGACGCCGAGGGACGCGCACCCATGTGGAAGAAGAAATCTATATTTTGGGACCTACCCTAATGGAAAGACCTAGAGGTCCGCTCTTCAATCGACGTGATGCACGTGACGAATAATCTTTGCGTGAACCTGCTAGGCATCTTGGGCGTGTATGGGAAGACAAACGATACACCGGAGGCATGGGAGGACCAGCAACGTGTGCACGAAAAAGACGACATGCCTCCAAAGCGGTATGAAGGTCCTGCCAGCTACGCTCTTACCAAAGAAGAGAAGGAAATCTTATTTGAATGCCTTCTTTGTATGAAGGTCCCGTCTGGCTTCTCGTCGAATATAAAGGGAATAATAAATATGCCAGAGAAAAAGTTCCAGAACCTAAAGTCTCATGACTGCCACGTGATTATGACGCAACTACTTCCGGTTGCATTGAGGGGGCTTCTATCGGAAAACGTTTGATTAGCCATTTTGAAGCTATATTCATTCCTCAATGCAATCTCTCAGAAGGTGATCGATCCAGAAATCCTATCAAGGTTAAGGAGTGATGTGGCTCAATGTCTTGTCAGTTTCGAGCTGGTGTTCCCACCATCCTTCTTCAATATCATGACGCACGTCCTAGTTCATCTAGTCAACGAGATTGTCGCTCTGGGCCCTGTATTTCTACATAATATGTTCCCCTTTTAGAGGTTCATGGGAGTCCTAAAGAAATATGTCTGTAACCGCGCTAGGCCAGAAGGAAGCATCTCCATGGGCCATCAAACAGAGGATGCCATTGGGTTTTGTGTTGACTTCATTCCTGACCTTAAGAAGATTAGTCTCCCTCAATCGCGGTATGAGGGGAGACTGACTGGAAAAGGCACTCTAGGAGGGGACTCCATAATATGTAGGGACGGGCATTCTTGGTCTCAAGAACACTACACAATTCTACAGAACTCTACCTTGGTGACCCCATATGTCGATGAACGCAAGAACATTCTGCGCTCCAAGCACCCCGAGCAGTGTGACGACTGGATTATGTGTGAACACATCAGGACTTTTGGCAGTTGGTTGCAAACACGTCTCAGGGGTGACAACACTATTTCTGATGAGTTGTACTCGTTGGCCAGGGGACCATCTTCGACTGTATTGGCTTACAAAGGGTATGAGATAAATGGGAATACATTTTACACGATCGCCCAAGATCAAAAGAGCACCAACCAAAATAGCGGTGTCCGCTTTGATGCAGCAACCAAGAGGGGAAAGGACACATATTATGGTTACATAGTGGACATATGGGAACTTGACTATGGACATTGATTTAAGGTCCCTTTATTTCAGTGTAAATGGGTCAATCTGTCAGGAGGCGGGGTACAGGTAGACCCATAGTATGGAATGACAACAGTGGATCTGAACAATTTTGGGTACACAAATGAACCATTCGTCCTAGTCAATGATGTGGCGCGGGTTTTCTATGTGAAGGACATGTCTACCAAACCGAGAAAAAGAAAAGATAAGGAAGCAAATACATCATACGATGAGCCAAAGCGCCACATAGTTCTTTCAGGAAAAAGAGACATCCTAGGATTGGAAGGCAAGACAGACACGTCTGAAGATTATGAAAAGTTTCATGAAATTCCTCCCTTCAAAGTCAAGGCTGACCCAAGCACCCTGTTAAATGATGACGATTATCCATGGTTAGGGTGCAATAAGCAAAGGACACAAGCAAAGAAAAAGTGAAGACTTTCTCTCCACAACTATTATGATGATGCCTTTGATCTAGAATATCACTGCAGTTACATGTGAAGAAATGAAATGCCTTTTGTAACAGATGAGTTTCCGTATGAAACCCTGATACTTAGAAAGAGATTGTCCGTTTTGTACACGAAGTGCATCCAGTTTTTGCCGTAACCCTTTCAACTTTTTAGCACATGCTATGTGAGTGAAACTATGATACCATGCGAACTTCAACCTTTTCAGAGTTCATTTGTAGTGCTTTTCAATTTCAGGGTCATATAGCTCAAAAAATCAGTAAATGCATGAAAAATAACAAATGAAGTCAGAAAGGGTTGAAAATTGATGATGTGGCTTTGAATGGTGCATTTTGAACGCACAAAAAGTCTGGAGTTCAAATAAGTTCAAAAAATGAAATCCCTTTTTAACATATGAGTTTTCGTCTGAAACCCTGATACTTCGAAAGAGATTGTCCATTTTGTACACGAAGTGCATCATGTCTTCGCCGTAACCCTCTCAACTTTTTAGCACATGCTATGTGGGTGAAATGATGATACCAAGCCAACTTTCAACCTCTTCAGAGTTCATTTGAAGTGCTTTTCAATTTCAGGGTCATTTAGCTCAAAGAATGAACTAATAGCAAAAGGAATGAACTAGAAAACTTTTATAAAACCCTAATAGGAAAAATAATGAACTAGAAATCTTTAATGAAACTCTAATAGCAAAAAGAATGAACTATAAAACTTTAATGAAACTCTAATAGCAAAAGGAATCAACTAAAAAGCTTTTATAAACCTCTAGTATTTTGAAACTAAAATTATATAAAATTTATGCAACTAGAATTTTCAAAGTATTTTTGTTCAAAACATTAATAAAAAAGAATTTTCATAAAGAATTTTTTGTTTGAAAATTTAATAGCAAACTAAAATAACAAAATCTGTTTTTGATTAAAACGGACATTTCAAATACCCTAAAATTACCAAATTGAATATAATGATAAATAACAGTAATATTAAATAGCAGGAAAAAGAATCACTCAAAAATCTATTTTTATAGTAAAGTTATTCACAAACTAGTGATTCACACAAATTTCAAAAAAGTCAAATTTAAACTATTCAAATTGGAAAACTAATGGCACTAATAGAAAGTTTATAATTTTTGTTACCTAAAAGCAAAAAAGAATCACTGAAAAACAGTAAGTATTTTGCTGTAAGTAGAAACAAAATGAAATAACCAAAGCAAAAAACTAAACAAAAAAACTGAGATTTTTTAAAAAAAATTGCCACCTACTGGGCCACCACGACCTGAATACGACTAAAAACCCAACCATGGGCCAGGATTCAGGCCCGCAACAGGCTCAGTAGGCCCACAGGCAAGGAGTGGCAGATTAGGCCCGAAATCCTGCAGTAGAGAGGAGCTCGACAGGGTGGGTGCAGCAGCGCTCATAAACCACTTTCAAGCTCTCTCAACTAGCGAGGTGGGACTAAACATCCCACCGCACCGCTCCAGCGCAAGGCCTTTGGTCCCGGTTGGTAGCACCAACCAGGACGAAAGGGGTGCATTGGTATCGGTTCGTGGCACCAACCAGGACCAATGCCCCCCTTTAGTCCCGGTTGGTGCCACCAACCGGGACCAAAGGTCTCTGTTTCCCGCCCTTTGGTCTGCTGAAAACTGACCATTGGTCCCGGTTCACATAAAAGATAAGAATTGAAACATAACAGGCGCATCATGAAGAATATGACTAGCACATTTAAGTCTAACCCACTTCCTATGCATAGGGATTTTGTGAGCAAACAACTTATGGGAACAATAATCAACTAGTATAGGAAGGCAAAACAAGCATAACTTCAAGATTTCCAACACATAGAGAGGAAACTTGATATTATTGCAATTCCTACAAGCATATATTCCTCCCTCATAATAATTTTCAGTAGCATCATAAGTGAATTCAACACTATAACCATCACATAGAGCATTATTTTCATGATCCCCAAGCATATAAATTTTATTACTCTCCACATAAGCAAAATTCTTCTCATTCGGAATAGTGGGAGTATCATAAGAAACTCGAATACTATAAATTGTTTCCACATTAAAAGAGTAATGTTCAGAAAAAGGGTAATCATAATCATGACAAGTTTTATAAATATAATCATCACTACTTTTTATAGCATAAGTATCATCACAATAATCATCATAAGTAGCAGCTTTGTTCTCATCATAATCAATTGAAACCTCTTCCAAGATAGTGGAATCATTACTAAATAAAGTCATGACCTCTCCAAACCCACTTTTATAATTATCACAATAAGATTCAACACCCTCCAAAATAGTGGGATCATTACTTTCTAAAGTTGACACTCTTCCAAACCCACTTTCATCAATATAATCATCATAGGTAGGAGGCATGCTATCATCATAATAAATTTGCATATCAAAACTTGGGAGACTAAAAATATCACCTTCACTAAACATAGCATCCCAAAGAATTGGGACAAACATTAATTGCAGCAAATAAATTCTCAAACATGTCATTCTCATCAAACATAGCATCCCCAAGCTTGGGCCTTTGCATATCATAAGCATAATCACTCTCATCATCAATAGTATGGATAGCGCCAATAGTATAGCAATTATAATCATCACAATGAGTAATAGAAGCAACATCATTTGGGAGAGATACCTTTTTACCTTTGCTTCTCCGTCTTTTATTTTTCTTCTTCACATTATGTGTGTTTCAATCCTCTCTTTGGAGCTCCTTATTAATGAGATCCGTTGAATAGAAAGCTCCTCCTTACCTGATTCATCATAAGAAAGAATAGGGGGATACGGGGAAACCTCTTCCCTTTCATTAGTATTCTCTTCATCTTCTATTTGTTTTCTTGTCTTTATGTAATTGGCAATATAAGGATTTCCAATGCAATTCACCGCACAATACATATAAATTTCCTCTAGATCAAAATCAAGAACTTTATCAAGGACAAATTTTGGAAGATCCTTAGTTATACGTCGTTTCATTTCTTCATAACCCACAAGCAAACTAAGTTCATTATGATGTGCAAGGGAAATCAAGTCATCACAATTTTTGGACACGATTCGATCATGAAACAATTTGCATTGGAGGTTTAAATGATCATATTCATTGCAAAGTTCACAAGGATGGCAAGGAAATTTTAAATTTTCAGCACAAACATCTAGCCTTTCTTGCAACCATTTAGTTTCTAAATACTTATGTCTCTTGCAATATCTATCTTCCCTATTTGGTGTATACTTGCAAACTCTATGTACTCCACAAAAGTTGACATGCTTATAAGAGACATTTTCATCATGACTAGTACAATCATCATTAGTACTATGGATATTCAAAGAGTTCGTACTAACAGCATTGCAATCATGCTCATCATTCAAAGATTTAGTGCCAAACATTATAATGCATTCTTCTTCTAGCACTTGGGCACAATTTTCCTTTCCATCATTTTCACGAAAGATATTAAAAAGATGAAGCATATGAGGCATCCTCAATTACATTTTTTGTGTAGTTTTCTTTTTATAAACTAAACTAGTGATAAAACAAGAAACTAAAAGATTCAATTGCAAGATCTAAATATACACCTTCAAGCGCTAACCTCCCTGGCAACGGCACCGGAATTTGCTTGATGTCTACTACACAACCTTCTTCTTGTAGGCGTCGTTGGGCCTCCAAGTGCAGAGGTTTGTAGGACAGTAGCAAATTTTCCCTCAAGTGGATGACCTAAGGTTTATCAATCCGTGGGAGGCGTAGGATGAAGATGGTCTCTCTCAAACAACCCTGCAACCAAATAACAAAGAGTCTCTTGTGTCCCTAGCACACCCAATACAATGGTAAATTGTATAGGTGCACTAGTTCGGCGAAGTGATGGTGATACAAGTGCAATATGGATGGTAGATATAGGTATTAGTAATCTGAAAATATAAAACAGCAAGGTAGCAAGCGATAAAAGTGAGTGTAAACGGTATTGCAATGCTAGGAAACAAGGCCTAGGGTTCATACTTTCACTAGTGCAAGTTCTCTCAACAATAATAACATAATTGGATCATATAACTATCCAACAAAGAGTCACTCCAAAGTCACTAATAGCGGAGAACAAACGAAGAGATTATTGTACGGTACGAAACCACCTCAAAGTTATCCTTTATGATTGATCTATTCAAGAGTCCGTAGTAAAATAACACGAAGATATTCTTTCCGTTTGATCTATCCTAGAGTTCGTACTAGAATAACACCTTAAGACACAAATCAACCAAAACCCTAATGTCACCTAGATACTCCAATGTCACCTCAAGTATCCGTGGGTATGATTATACAATATGCATCACACAATCTCAGATTCATCTATTCAACCAACACAAAAAACTTCAAAGAGTGCCCCAAAGTTTCTATCGGAGAGTTAAGACGAAAACGTGTGCCAACCCCTATGCATAAGTTCACAAGGTCACTGAACCCGCAAGTTGATGACCAAAACATACATCAAGTAGATCACATGAATATCCCATTGTCACCACAGATAAGCACATGCAAGACATACATCAAGTGTTCTCAAATCCTTAAAGACTCAATCCGATAAGATAACTTTATAGGGAAAACTCAGTCCATTACAAGATAGTAGAGGGGGAGAAACATCATAAGATCCAACTACAATAGCAAAGCTCGTGGTACATCAAGGTCGTGCCAAATCAAGAACACGAGAGAGAGAGAGAGAGAGAGAGAGAGAGAGAGATCAAACACATAGCTACTGGTACATACCCTCAGCCCCGAGGGTAAACTACTCCCTCCTCGTCATGGAGATCGTCGGGATGATGAAGATGGCCACCGGTGAAGGATTCCCCATCCGGCAGGGTGCCGGAACAGGGTCCCGATTGGTCTTTGGTGGCTACAGAGGCTTGCAGCGGCGGAACTCCCGATCTAGGTTATTTTCTGGAGGTTTGGGTATTTATAGGAGAGGTTGGCGTCGAGAACAAGCCAAGGGCCCCCACGGGAAGTCCACGAGGCACAGGGGCGCACCCTAGGTGGGTGGGCGCGCCCTCCACCCTCGTGGGGCCCACGGGCCTCCCCTCCGGTAACTCTTCGTTCCAGTATATTTTATATTTTCCGGAAAAATTTGCCGTTGATTTTCATCGCATTCCGAGAACTTTTATTTCTGCACAAAAACAACACCATGGTAGTTCTGCTAAAAACAGCGTCAGTCTGGGTTAGTTCTAATCAAATCATACCAAAATCATATAAAACTATTGTAAACATGGCATGAATACTTCATAAATTATAGATACGTTGGAGACGTATCACACCCTACAGGTGAAGGGGAGACTCAACTGGGTCTTGCTCTGAAGACTTCATGTCTATGGCGGAAGGAGCACATCAACCTTCCAAACTGGACACCTCTGCCTCCTCCTCCTCCGGCGAGTCAGGGCACTCCGCCTCCTCCTCCTCCTCCTCCTCCGGCGAGTGATCAGGGCACTCCGCCTCCTTCTCCGGCTGCTCCAGCGCGTGAGGGCGGCACTCCGCCTCCTCCTTCGCCTCCTCCAGCGCGTCGGAGCAGTCCGCCTCCTTCATCTCCTCGGGCGCGTCGAAGTAGTCTGCCTCCTCCTCCGCCTCGTCAACAATGGCGGAAGATAGATGCCGCCGCTCCGGCTGCTCCGGCGTGTCGGAGCACTCCGCCTCCTTCTCCGCCTCGTAAGCAACGGCGGAAGAGAGACGCTGCGCTCCGGCAGCTAGCAGTACAGCCAGAGGCGGAAGGCAATTCAGATACGGTCCATCTCTCAAGCCTCTGGAAAAGTTACCATATGAGAGGACCGATGAGGAAACTGCGGAGATCTCTCAAGCCCAAGTGAGGGGATTTTTTGCAAAGAAACCTACACCTCCGAAGAAGACGATAGATCCGGTGAAATTGAAGCGCACTATCGATGCCCTGAAGCGACCACCACGGCCTTCGCCGGATGAAAACTATGTCCGCGCTCTTAAGAAGACATATGAAGATGTGCGGCGGTCGGGAACTACTTCCAGTGATAAAAGGTTAGAAGAATGAAGAAGTGGGAGAAAATCCCCAGCTCGGCGAACAGGCGAACCAATCGTGCCCCCCGCTCAAGGTGTCTAGCGGTATCGTCGCTAATCTGCCGGGGATGGTGCCCGGTACCAATCCTGCTGATTACCTGAGAGATGATGTACACTTTGATACAATGGAGGTGGATGAATTCAGATACCAGTACGGGCAGCCTCTCATCAAACCTGATCCTCCTCCTCTAACAGCGATGATGCAAAGATTCCATGAATGGTACCTGAAAACCTGCAGCGAGTCTGGGAAGGATGTTTTGACGATGAGAATTAAAGAGGAGCACAACCTCATTGGAACTGGTCTGTTTTCTATTGCATTTGAGGAGTTATTCCAGTTATACAATAAAAAGGCCCTCGACAAAACACTCGTGACTTGCTACTTTCTGTAAGTACTACTTCTATAATTAAGTCTCTCTCTCTCTCTCTCTCTCTCTCTCTCTCTCTCTCTCTCTCTCTCTCTCTATATATATATATATATATATATATATATATATATATATATATATCTCGCTCTTTCATTGCATGTATATATAATTATCCTCACTATTATGCAGATTGAAGATCGTTGAATGGAGGAAAGCACAAATCTGGGACATTGGGTTCATTAACCCAGATATCATACATGAATGGACGATTAAACACAATGTCACAGAAACCAAGGACAACTTGCTACAATCGTTGCTTAAAAATCAAAACAAAGATAAAATACTCTTTCCTTACAACTTCAAGTGTTAATGTCTTATGCATATTCAGTTTCCCTTATTATTACCCGAGGTTATAGTAATGTAATTGATGAGTTATGCATGTATGCGCAGCTTCCACTTTATTTTTCTTGAGATCCAGCTTGAGCGGGGAGTAGTAACCCTCTTAGACTCGAGACGAAAAGACCCCAGGACTATGCAAACATGACTGCAATGCTCCAGAAGTAAGTTCAATCGATCATTATCGCACCATATCGGCAACTTTGTTCATTTGATCCTGATATCAAATGATTATTTTCTTTGTCTCGCAGGGTTTGGAAAGAGTTCACCGTAATTGTTCTGGCACTGCCAAAGGAGCTACGATTTACACACCCGAAAGTAAGTACTACTACCTAGTTCCGCGCATCTCGCATTGATTCTAGTTTCATCAAACCATTTATCATGCTTCACTATCAGTTTGATTGAACTCTATTTCTCGTAAAGTGGTTGTGGCAGGAAGCCGGGAATGATTTTTGTGGATACTACGTTTGCGAGTACATCTACAACGCGACGATCTGTAATAAGCGGGGCTACTCTAAAAAAACAATATGATGTGCGTAAGCAAAAATATTCACAAATTTATTTTATTACTGATACGTATCCAACATATCTATAATTTTTTATTGTTCCATGCTATTATATTATCCCTCTTGGATGTTTATGGGCTTTATTTTACACTTTTATACTTTTTTTGGGACTAATCTATTGACCCAGAGCCAAGTGCGAGTTCAGGTTTTTTCCCTTGTTTCAGTGTTTCGAAGAAAAGGAATATCAAACGGAGTCGAAACGGAATGAAACCAACTGGAGAAGTTATTTTTGGAAGGAAAACTACCGGATAAACTTGGAGTGCACGTCAGGAAAGAAACGAGGGAGCCACGAGGTAGGGGGGACGCGCCCACCCCCCTAGGGCGCGCCCTCCACCCTCATGGGCCCCTCGTGGCTCCCCTGACGTACTTCTTCCGCCTATATATATCCATATACCCTAAAAACTTCGGGGAACAGAATAGCTCGGGAGTTCCGCCGCCGCAAGCCTCTGTAGCCACCAAAAACCAATCAGGACCCTGTTCTGAGACCCTGCCGGAGGGGGGAATCCTCACCGGTGGCCATCTTCTTCATCCCGGCGATCTCCATGACGAGGAGAGAGTAGTTCACCCTTGGGGCTGAGGGTATGTACCAGTAGCTATGTGTTTGATCTCTCTCTCTCTCTCGTGTTCTTGATTTGGCACGATCTTAATGTATCGCGAGCTTTGCTATTATAGTTGGATATTATATTGCTTCTCCCCCTCTACTCTCTTGAAATGGATTGAGTTTTCCCTTTGAAGTATCGGATTGAGTCTTTAATGACTTGAGAACACTTGATGTATGTCTTACCGTGCGTATCTGTGGTGACAATGGGATATCACGTGATTCACTTGATGTATGTTTTGTTGATCAACTTGCGGGTTCCGCCCATGAACTTATGCATAGGGGTTGGCACACGTTTTTGTCTTGATTCTCTGGTAGAAACTTTGGGGCACTCTTTGAGGTTCTATGTGTTGGTTGAATAGATGAATCTGAGATTTTGTGATGCATATTGTATAATCATACCCACGGATACTTGAGGTGATATTGGAGTATCTAGGTGACATTGGGGTTTTGGTTGATTTGTGTCTTAAAGTGTTATTCTTGTACGAACTCTAGGGCTGTTTGTGACACTTATAGGAATAGCCCAACGGATTGATTGGAAAGAATAACTTTGAGGTGGTTTCGTACCCTACATAATCTCTTCGTTTGTTCTCCGCTATTAGTGACTTTGGAGTGACTCTTTGTTGCATGTTGAGGGATAGTTATATGATCCAATTATGTTATTATTGTTGAGAGAACTTGCACTAGTGAAAGTATGAACCCTAGGCCTTGTTTCCTAGCATTGCAATAAAGTTTACGCTCACTTTTACCACTTGTTACCTTGCTGTTTTTATATTTTGATATTACAAAAACCCATATCTACCATCCATATTGCACTTGTATCACCATCTCTTCGCCGAACTAGTGCACCTATACAATTTACCATTGTATTGGGTGTGCTGGGGACACAAGAGACTCTTTGTTATTTGGTTGCAGGGTTGTTTGAGAGAGACCATCTTCATCCTACTCCTCCCACGAATTGATAAACCTTAGGTCATCCACTTGAGGGAAATTTGCTACTGTCCTAGAAACCTCTGCACTTGGAGGCCCAACAACGTCTACAAGAATAAGGTTGTGCAGTAGACATCAAGCTCTTTTCTGGCGCCATTGCCGGGGAGGTGAGTGCTTGAAGGTATATCTTTAGATCTTGCAATCGAATCTTTTTGTTTCTTGTTTTAGCACTAGTTTAGTTTATAAAAGAAAACTATAATAAATGGAATTGAGTTTGTCTCATACGCTTCATCTTTTTAATATCTTTCGTGAGTATGATGGAAAGGAAAATTGTGCCAAAGTATTAGAAGAAGAATGCATTAAAATGTTTGGTACTAGATCTTTGTATGATGAGCATGATTGCAATGTTCTTAGTATGAATTCCATGAATATCCATGATGCTAATGATATGCAAAGCCAGAAGCTTGGGGAAGCTATGTTTGATGAAGATGATATTTTTTGTTCCCCAAGCTTTGATGAGCAAATTTACTATGATTGAAACATGCCTCCTATCTATGATGATTATTGTGATGACACGTATGCTATAAAGAATAAAGATAACCATCAAACTTGTCATCATGATTTTAATTTCCAATTGGATTATGCTTCACATGATAGTTATTTTGTTGAGTTTGCTCCCACTATTCCGAATGAGAAGAATTTTGCTTATGTGGAGAGTAGTAAATTTTCTATGCTTGTCGATCATGAAAAGAATGCTTTATGTGACGGTTATATTGTTGAATTCATTCATGATGCTACTGAAAATTATTATGAGGGAGGAATATATGCATGTAGGAATTGCAATAATATCAAGTTTCCTCTCTATGTGCTTAAAATCTTGAAGTTATGCTTGTTTTACCTTCCTATGCAAGTTGATTGTTGTTCCCATAAGTTGTTTGCTCACAAAATCCCTATTCATAGGAAGTGGGTTAGAATTAAATGTGCTAGTCATATTCTTCATGATGCTATCCTTATGTTTCAAGTCTTATCTTTTATGTGAGCATCATTGAAATCATCATGCCTAGCTAGGGGCGTTAAACGATAGCGCTTGTTGGGAGGCAACCCAATTTTATTTTAGTTTCTAGCTTTTTGGTTCTGTTTATAAATAAATAATCCATCTAGCTTCTGTTTAGATGTGGTTTTATGTTTTAATTAGTGTTTGTGCCAAGTAGAACCTTTGGGAAGACTTGGGTGAAGTCTTTATGATCATGCTGTAAAAAAACAGAAACTTTAGCGCTCACGAGATTAGCTTCAAATTTTTACTGGAGAGTGCTATTTAGTTGTAACATCCCAAATTTTGGAATGTTAATATAATTAATTGAATTGTTTGTTTGTTTGCTTGAGTGAATTAAACTTGAGTGAAATTTGAACCTTTTCAAAAACTTTTGAAAGAGAGGGAATAAAATGACTTTCCCCTTCTCCGGTAAATTCAAATTCATCCTATTAAAATCAATGAGAGAAGATGACATGACTTCTTCAACTATAAAGAATTTGAACGGAGTTTTGCAATTTAATTCTTTCAAATATTTGCACTTGCTTCTCTATTTTTCTTCCCGAGAAATACCCGAAAAATAAATTCTTGCAAGCAAGAAAGAGCGGAGGAAATGACCCTCCAAAATCAGGGCATTTTGAAAATATTTGAGCCAAGAAAAACCAAAGTTTTATTTAAAATTATTTGCAAAAAGAAATAAAGCCTTTAGGGATTTTCTGAAAACATTTTTTAAGTTTTTATTTTGGCCGTGGAATAATGCTCATCATCTACATTTTATTTTTCTGATAATTTTAGTATATAAAACTCTTTATTCGAATTGATTTGATTTCCTCTTTATTGTTTTAGTTTCCTAATTTTAAAAATAGGAATGGAATCGTTTTATTAGGAAAACCTGCTGGCCCATTAAGCACTTTCCTATTCTAGCCCAACAAGAGATCATCTCCTTCCTCTGTTTCCTCTCACGTTACAGAAGCTTTCCATATCCATGGAGGCAGGAAACTCCACCTTCCCGATCTCCCTCGTCTTTCCATCCCAGCGCCTCCCGAGACCGCCTATAAAACCCCCTCCCTCTCCTCGTTCCATTTTTCCCATCACCACGCCCCCTCCCTGCCCGTAGCCTTCTCGCCACCGTCCTCCTTTTCCTGCCTAGAAACGCTCACCAGGAGCTCTCCTGGAACCTCCCCATCGCCCAGCGCCACCTCCCTCCTTTTCGTTTTCAGATTTATTTCCGTAACAGATTTAGTTCCGTTCTTGTTTAGCTTATAACTTTTGATCTAGAAGTCCAATGATGCTGATTCTTTTTGCGTTAGATCACAATTTTCTTGTAGTTTCCAAAAATATATAATTTGTCTATGTTTGGATTTATAAAATTGAGTTAGATCAGATTTGAATTAAAGCTTGTTTTGCTTATTCCGGGAGTTTAAAATAGATTTTATTTGATTCTTTTTCTACTGATCACTAGTGATCATATTTACCAGTGGTAAAAACTTCAAAATTGTTTGAGTATTTTAGCTTATTGTTTCATGTAAAACAAATTCTGTTTTAGTTCTATTCAATTATAGCTACTTCTTTTCTATAGTTGTTTTAAATTATTTTATTTTATATTTCAGAAAGTTTATGTTTGGTTTCTATTAGTTAAACAGTAGGTGTTCAACAAGTTTTTATATTTATTTTATTTTGTTATCGTGAAATCAATTCAAGTTCGCTAATAACTTGCAATGGATTTCTCTACTGTTTTAACTCCCAATTGAAAATACTTTCAAAATAGCTTTATGAAAAAAATACTTTATTTTTTTTGTCTTAACCAAATTTATATTTTATTCTCTATTATTTTAGTGTTTTATTTTCCGTTAGACAAAAATATTTTTGTGAATGTTGTAGAAGAAGACTCCTAGTTTTATTTGAAGTTCCTTGATTCTTATTCGCTCTCTCTTTTGTTTTGATTGTTAGTGTGAGTGCTTATGTGAATGATATGTTTGTTATATAGATTTCATCAGAGAGTGACGAGTAGTCTATCAAGTTATTTCTTGAGAACGATAATTCTTCTTCGTCAACATCACCAGCAAGTTCACTTTGACCATGCTTTCATACCTATGTTTTATTGCATTTAGTGACATCTTTGCAACCACCCCTCAAGAGTGTTATTGAATCCTTGTAGTTGAGTAGTATGCATGAGGTAGGAACCCTTCCCCTGTTACCAAGCCCGGACGATATTTTATTTTAATGCTACGCTATATTAGACGGGTTTGGTATGAGTGCTCGGAGTGGTGTGAGAATGGAGGATTCTACGCCAATGACGATAACTCCATGATGGAATCTGCAAGGACTGCATCTTCAAGACCTCAAGACTTCAAGACTCGAGACAGGATTTCAATACACACTCTTTGGGTGAAGGACGGTTGACGGGCACCTGGAGAACCCAGTGGTTGGCGGGATGCATGGAGAAGCGCCATGACATCTTGCGGAAAGCTTCACCCAGACTCAAAGAGACGGAAGAATACTTCACGCCCGGAAGCTTACCTGTGCAACCGCAAGTCATTATGGGCTCGCTTGGTTGACCTTAGTAGTGACTCTGGCTGGGACGGTACTAGCAGATGTAGAACTACGGTAGGATGGGTTGAGTACGGACAAAGTGGTCGAGGAACTCTTTGGAAGACCATGTTTCGGTCATCTTGTTCTCAAACACTCTGAAGTGCGAGAACGTAAAGAGAGGGATCGAATCTTGCGGGAAAAGTGTACAAACCTCTGCAGAGGGTTATAACCTAATCGATTAGCCGTGTCCCCGGTTATGGACAATTTGAGCATCTGGACTTGGATCTATCTCGGAACTCTCAACACCGGATTGATAACTTAATTGTGGGCAACATATGATGATTTTGGACTATGAGACATCGGTTGGCGGAACCACGTCATGATAGAAAACTCCATAGTACAGACTTCATTTATTCCTTTGATGTAGGGAAAATAAAATCAGCTTTTACGCAAACAAAACTCAGATACAGAGCCACAAAGCCAAATTGCATATAGTATAGTGTTACCATCTGTTTATTCATGTTGTGATCTTGCGGTACATTCAATGTACTGACCTACACGGCTGCAACGTATCATGTTGCAGGATTTTCTTCGACAGTAAGAGTTACGATCTGAGGTTACGGTCTACACTCAACCTGCCGATGGCGTTGATGGGACTCCACACCCGCTTGATTGTTTCCGCTGAGTATTATGAAGTATATATCATTTTACGTTATTTATACATGTGATTGCACTTTGATATATACATTGATGTCTTGTGTGTGCCAAAGATACTGATCCAGGATGGCACGGATACACGAGGCTTGACCGTCTCGAGGTCGGGTCGCCTGTAAATGGTATCGAGCACATGTTGATCTGAGGACGTGACCCTAGAAACCGGAAAGCCCTAGGACAGGAAATTTCTAAAACTTTATTTTCAAAAGACTCTTACTCCTCATCTTTTCAGATTTTATCAAATAGACACTCTCACCTCAAATAGTTAGAATATACCCCTTTCCTTTTTGACCACACGGAGGATCAACTGAAGACGCTCCAAGAAGGATCGGAGAACTGATGACCACTTCAGAGTAAAGAGGATTTCACCATGTATTAGAAGAGTTGAAGCTGCAACAATTGAAGACTCCGAAGACTAGAAGAATTTGAAGAATCTGAAGAATTATTTGACCTTTAGAAGACCAAACCCCTGTTACACACTTACGTTAGATGCGCGATTTGTGAGCTGTCATTTGTTTGATGTTTTCCGACAGCCACAAAGTAAAATTTGTTTCTTCAAAAACTAATGTTTGTATTGTGTATATCCTCCCCACCTCTCCCATATCTCATCCCAAAACTTTTGGACCCCATAGTTGATGAATGAAGTTGGACTGATATTCTGGATCAAGACTCAGCCGGAGGCAGAGCTATGGATTCAGAACATGGAGAATCACTTTGGGAACAATTTGGTTTCAAGGAAGAATGAAGTATCTTACGCTCTTCAGTACTTTGAAGGAAGTGCTGCAACCTGGTGGAAAATGCATCAAGCCATACAAGGATTTAATGGAGCAAGAACTTGGGAGGAATTCAAGAAGACCCTGTTGAGATCACGTCTCATCCGGAAGCACCATGAAACACCAAGAAATAAACCTTGTGCCTGCAAGATTTGCGGAGAAATAGGACACACTCAGGAGGAACACAAGGATGGATGCCCTCATTGTGAGGAGAAACACCCAGCTGAGGAATGCCCAACTAGCCAGGTGACTTGCTTCCTGTGTGAAGGAACCACCCACTACCCGGTGCAGTGTCACATTTACTCCACGGTGCAACAAACTATTCCGAAGCAGGAAGATGGAATGAAAGAAGCCCTCAAGGAAGATCTAGAAGAACCAGTAATGAATGAAAGTGTTGAAGACCTGGATGGAGAAGGTCTCAACAGATTTTACTCCAATGCCTGCTATTCATGTGGAGAAGAAGGACATTTTTCACAGTATTGCACCAAGGAAAGAAAGGAGTATCCAGGATATTTCCCGACAGCAGAAGTGAAGTTTGACCCCCGGGAGATAGAAACTCTGATCATTACAGAGAAATCCAGGAAGAGAAAAGGAAGGCAACCCGAGAACAACGCAATTTTTGTAGAGAAGGACCTAAGTCATATCACTTGTTACAGGTGCAAGGATTTAGGTCATTACGCTAGTAAATGTCCAGGAAAGAAGCCAAGAATCCAAGGAGCCCGCATAATCACAAAGAAGCCCCGAGACATGTTGGAAGTCATATGTTTTCGCTGCAAGGAAGCAGGGCATTATGCTATTAAATGTCCCGACAAGACGGAAGCTGGAGTTGAGTAGTTGGAATTTTGATATGGATAATAAGAGTAATAGAAAGCAATTTCATTTTTATGAGTACAATAAGTTGAGTTATGTAATGAGTGCTCAGAGTTTGTAATGGATTCATGAAATCAATAAAGTTAAGGTGACATGTTTTCATATGTTTAATTGTATGAGTTGTTACTCTATGAACAAAGATTTTGACCATTTTCGAGGATATGAGAAATATGGTCTATGGATGGATTTGTGAATTTCATTTTTAGGGTGGTAGTACCCTGTGAAGAAGACTAGACTAATGGATAAGAAAATATATATTCCACGGACTGTAGTTCGAAGGAAAAAAAAGGTTGGAGTTTTGCTTTTGATATGATGGTATGAAGAAACAGAGTACTACTGGATTTAAAGGATGTGTAATATGGAACAAGAGAGTTACTCCAAGGATGAGTTAAAGCTGCACTAGTGTTGAAGTGGGCCATAACCCACAGGCCCAGGATTTTGAAAGGAACTGATGTAACCTTGATAAAGGAATAAATTGGAGGAATCAGCAGTCCAATCAGCATACGTTTCGTAGGAGGTTACGCAAAAACCTGAGAGTGGTGAAGTAACGATAGATGTTTTGTTTGGCTTGCAGAAACCATGGATTTACTCGAACTCAGTTCGGGAACAAGAGAAATTCTGCAATGCTTGTGAGTATGCCCAAGTGTTAGAATACGTGATTCACTGTTTACGTATGTGGTAATGATTCAAGTACGGGATGGATTGGCCCCCATACCGGAGACTTCTATCATGAACTATCATATGTTGATGGAAAATCAGAGAGCCTTGAAAAACTTAGAAGAGTGTCGACGCGATAAGCCTTAAAAACATAAAATGGTAGGACGATGGAACCCCATTACAGGCAACCGTTGCCAAACGTAGGTTATACGGTGAGGTTCAACCCAGACCCGTTTTCTGCAGGAGAAAACCATAAATTGTAGGCCACCATGAGTGTTTTGATAGTTGTTTAGAATGGACACAGACCTGTCAGCTAAGGAGACACAGTCTCGGAAGAACCTCACCAGGATGAAAGGACACGTATTTGAGGAAAAGGTTTTGACCCTACTGGAAGAGCCCCAGTGCAGGAGTTACTTCGAAGTTGTGAGAAGACCGATAGTGTTCACCCTAGGGATGGAGTACCTGAGTTCCTTTGGAACCATAACCCTACTTTTAAGTGTGGTAGCACACTAGACCATTCCGATCGACGGATTTGCTGGAAGACCCCCAAACCCTAACCTTTTCTTGCTAGCCTCTTCGAATCTCGAGGACGAGATTCATTTTAAGTGTGGTAGGTTTGTAACATCCCAAATTTTGGAATGTTAATATAATTAATTGAATTGTTTGTTTGTTTGCTTGAGTGAATTAAACTTGAGTGAAATTTGAACCTTTTCAAAACTTTTGAAAGAGAGGAATAAAATGACTTTCCCTTCTCCGTAAATTCAAATTCATCCTATTAAAATCAATGAGAGAAGATGACATGACTTCTTCAACTATAAAGAATTTGAACGGAGTTTTGCAATTTAATTCTTTCAAATATTTGCACTTGCTTCTCTATTTTTCTTCCCGAGAAATACCCGAAAAATAAATTCTTGCAAGCAAGAAAGAGCGGAGGAAAATGACCCTCCAAAATCAGGGCATTTTTGAAAATATTTGAGCCAAGAAAACCAAAGTTTTTATTTAAAATTATTTGGAAAAAGAAATAAAGCCTTTAGGGATTTTCTGAAAACATTTTTTAAGTTTTTATTTTGGCCGTGGAATAATGCTCATCATCTACATTTTATTTTTCTGATAATTTTAGTATATAAAACTCTTTATTCAATTGATTTGATTTCCTCTTTATTGTTTTAGTTTCCTAATTTTAAAATAGGAATGGAATCGTTTTATTAGGAAAACCTGCTGGCCCATTAAGCACTTTCCTATTCTAGCCCAACAAGAGATCATCTCCTTCCTCTGTTTCCTCTCACGTTACAGAAACTTTCCATATCCATGGAGGCAGGAAACTCCACCTTCCCGATCTCCCTCGTCTTTCCATCCCAGCGCCTCCCGAGACCGCCTATAAAACCCCTCCTCTCCTCGCTCCATTTTTCCCATCACCACGCCTCCCTGCCCGTAGCCTTCTCGCCACCGTCCTCCTTTTCCTGCCTAGAACGCTCACCGGGAGCTCTCCTGGAACCTCCCATCGCCCAGCGCCACCTCCCAAGCGCCGACCCTCCTCCGCCACCCCCACCTCGCCGGCGACCTCGCCCGCCGAGCAGCCTCCACATCGCCGCCTCCTTCCTGCCATCTCTGCCTCACGTACAGGTAACTCCGCTGTTTTCAGATTTATTTCCGTAACAGATTTAGTTCCGTTCTTGTTTAGCTTATAACTTTTGATCTAGAAGTCCAATGATGCTGATTCTTTTTATGTTAGATCACAATTTTCTTGTAGTTTCCAAAATATATAATTTGTCTATGTTTGGATTTATAAAATTGAGTTAGATCAGATTTGAATTAAAGCTTGTTTTGCTTATTCCGGGAGTTTAAAAATAGATTTTTATTTGATTCTTTTTCTACTGATCACTAGTGATCATATTTACCAGTGGTAAAAACTTCAAAATTGTTTGAGTATTTTAGCTTATTGTTTCATGTAAAACAAATTCTGTTTTAGTTCTATTCAATTATAGCTACTTCTTTTTCTATAGTTGTTTTAAATTATTTTATTTTATATTTCAGAAAGTTTATGTTTGGTTTCTATTAGTTAAACAGTAGGTGTTCAACAAGTTTTTATATTTATTTTATTTTGTTATCGTGAAATCAATTCAAGTTCGCTAATAACTTGCAATGGATTTTCTACTGTTTTAACTCCCAATTGAAAATACTTTCAAAATAGCTTTATGAAAAAAATACTTTATTTTTTTTGTCTTAACCAAATTTATATTTTATTCTCTGTTATTTTAGTGTTTTATTTTCCGTTAGACAAAACTATTTTTGTGAATGTTGTAGAAGAAGACTCCTAGTTTTATTTGAAGTTCCTTCGATTCTTATTCGCTCTCTCTTTTGTTTTGATTGTTAGTGTGAGTGCTTATGTGAATGATATGTTTTTATATAGATTTAATCAGAGAGTGACGAGTAGTCTATCAAGTTATTTCTTGAGAACGATAATTCTTCTTCGTCAACATCACCGAGCAAGTTCACTTTGACCATGCTTTCATACCTATGTTTTATTGCATTTAGTGACATCTTTGCAACCACCCTCAAGAGTGTTATTGAATCCTTGTAGTTGAGTAGTATGCATGAGGTAGGAACCCTTCCCCTGTTACCAAGCCCGGACGATATTTTATTTTAATGCTACGCTATAGTAGACGGGTTTGGTATGAGTGCTCGGAGTGGTGTGAGAATGGAGGATTCTACGTCAATGACGATAACTCCATGATGGAATCTGCAAGGACTGCATCTTCAAGACCTCAAGACTTCAAGACTCGAGACAGGATTTCAATACACACTACTGGGTGAAGGACGGTTGACGGGCACCCTGGAGAACCCAGTGGTTGGCCGGGATGCATGGAGAAGCGCCATGACATCTTGCGGAAAGCTTCACCCGACTCAAAGAGACGGAAGAATACTTCACGCCCGGAAGCTTACCTGTGCAACCGCAAGTCATTATGGGCTCTGGCTTGGTTGACCTTAGTAGTGACTCTGGCTGGGACGGTACTAGCAGATGTAGAACTACGGTAGGGTGGGTTGAGTACCGGACAGTGGTCAGAGGAACTCTTTGGAAGACCATGTTTCGGTCATCTTGTTCTCAAACACTCTGAAGTGCGAGAACGTAAAGAGAGGATCGAATCTTGCGGAAAAGTGTACAAACCTCTCGCAGAGGGTTATAACCTAATCGATTAGCCGTGTCCCGGTTATGGACAATTTGAGCATCTGGACTTGGATCTATCTCGGAACTCTCAACACCGGATTGATAAATTAATTGTGGGCAACATATGATGATTTTGGGCTATGAGACATCGGTTGGCGGAACCATGTCATGATAGAAAACTCCATAGTACAGACTTCATTTATTCCTTTGATGTAGGGAAAACAAAATCAGCTTTTACGCAAACAAAACTCAGATACAGAGCCACAAAGCCAAATTGCATATAGTATAGTGTTACCATCTGTTTATTCATGTTGTGATCTTGCCGGTACATTCAATGTACTGACCTACACGGCTGCAACGTATCATGTTGCAGGATTTTCTTCGACGAGTAAGAGTTACGATACAGGGTTACGGTCTACACTCAACCTGCCGATGGCGTTGATGGGACTCCACACCCGTTTGATTGTTTCCGCTGAGTATTATGAAGTATATATCATTTTACGTTATTTATACATGTGATTGCACTTTGATATATACATTGATGTACTGTGTGTGCCAGCATACTGATCCAGGGATGGCACGGATACACAGAGGCTTGACCGTCTGAGGTCGGGTCGCTACATTAGTTTATTCTTTTTGTAGATGATTACTAGAAAAATTCCTCAGGCCCACCAATTTATTTTAGAATTGTTTGAGTTCCATAAGTTTGCGTTTGTTACAGATTACTACAGGCTGTTCTGTTTTTGACAGATTCTGTTTTTCGTGTGTTTTTTGCTTATTTTGATGAATCTATCGCTAGTAAAATAGTTTATAAACCATAGAGAAGTTGGAATACAGTAGGTTTAACACCATTATAAATAAATAATGAGTTCATTACAGTACCTTGAAGTGGTGTTTTGTTTTCTTTCGCTAACGGAACTTACGAGTTTTCTGTTAAGTTTTGTGTTGTGAAGTTTTCAAGTTTTGGGTAAAGATTCGGTGGACTATGGAATAAGGAGTGGCAAGAGCCTAAGCTTGGGGATGCCCAAGGCACCCCAAGTTAATATTCAAGGATAACCTAGATCCTAAGCTTGGGGATGCCCCGGATGGCATCCCCTCTTTCGTCTTCGTTCATCGGTAACTTTACTTGGAGCTATATTTTTATTCACCATATGATATGTGTTTTGCTTGGAGCTTCATTTTATTTTGTTAGTATTTGCTTGCTGTTACTTAGAATAATGTTTTGCATCTTTATTTTCAATAAAAATGTCAAGGATAGCTTTTACCATGCTTATTTTGCAAGTATACATGTTGTTGTTTGAAAACAGAAAGTTTACCGATGTTGCAAATATTCCCTGGAAAATTCAGAATGTGATAAAATGTTGAAACCTTTTGAATAATAAGATATTATAAATTTACTACAGTGGGAATTTTATTACATAATTTTTGGAGCTAGGGAAGTATGGATCTTGCTGCATTCTTTACAGACTGTCCTGTTTTGACAGATTGCTGTTATGTTTGCATTGTTTGCATATGTTTGCTTGTTTTATGATTCTATTTGAGGATAGGACTATTAAATATGCAGAGTCATTTAGTATGCAATGTTGAATAATAATTTTAGTGATTTACTATGGTATAGTATGATAAGGTTTTTGCATTGGTTTATACTAACTTATCTCACGAGTCTTTGTTGAGTTTTGTGTGGATGAAGCTTTTGACATTTAGGAAACCGTGATATGAGAGGAATTAAGGAGACACAAAATCTCAAGCTTTGGGATGCCCAAGGAACCCCAAGATAATATTTCAAGAAGTCTCAAGCATCTAAGCTTGGGGATGCCCCGGTAGGCATCCCACCTTTCTTCTCCAACAATTATCGGCTAGTATCGGTTGAACCTAAGTTTTTGCTTCTTCACATGATGTGTGCTATCCTTGAAAAGGTCATTTTATTTTGTTTTGCTTGCTGCTTGAATAAAGTACCAAGATCTGAAATTCTTAAATGTTAGAGAGTCTTCACATAGTTACATAATTATACAACTACTCATTGATCTTCACTCATACCTTTTGGAGTAGTTTGTTGTTTGCTCTAGTGCTTCACTTATATCGTTTAGAGCACGGTGGTGGTTTTATTTCAAAGAAATAGATGAACTATCATGCTTCACTTATATTATTTTGAGAGCCTTAAACAGCATGGTAATTTGCTTAAATAATCCTAATATGCTAGGTATTCAAGAATAGTAAAAAATTCTTATGAGTGTGTTGAATACTAAGAGAAGTTTGATGCTTGATGATTGTTTTGAGATATGGAGGTAGTAATATTAGAGTCATGCTAGTTGGGTAGTTGTGAATTGAGAAATACTTGTGTTAAAGTTTGTGATTCTCGTAGCATGCACGTATGGTGAACCATTATGTGATGAAGTCGGAGCATGATTTATTTATTGATTGTCTTCCTTATGAGTGGCGGTCGGGGACGAGCGATGGTCTTTTCCTACCAATCTATCCCCCTATTAGCATGCGCGTAATACTTTGCTTTGATAACTTGTAGATTTTTGCAATAAGTATATGAGTTCTTTATGACTAATGTTGAGTCCATGGATTATACGCACTTTCTTCCTTCCACCATTGCTAGCCTCTCTAATACCGTGCACCTTTCGCCGGTATCATACACCCACCATATACCTTCCTCAAAACAGCCACCATACCTACCTATCATGGCATTTCCATAGCCATTCCGAGATATATTGCCATGCAACTTACCAACGTTTCTTTTATTATGACACGCTCCATCATTGTCATATTGCTTTGCATGATCATGTAGTTGACATTGTATTTGTGGCAAAGCCACTGTTCATAATTCTTTCATACATGTCACTCATGAGTCATTGCACATCCCGGTACACCGCCGGAGGCATTCATATAGAGTCATATCTTGTTCTAAGTATTGAGTTGTAATTCTTGAGTTGTAAGTAAATAAAAGTGTGATGATCATCATTATTAGAGCATTGTCCTAGTGAGGAAAGGATGATGGAGACTATGATTCCCCCACAAGTCGGGATGAGACTCCGGACGAAAAATAAAAAAAGAGAAAAAAAATAAAAAGAAAAAGAGAAAAGGACCAAATAAAAAAAATAAAAAATAAAAAATGAGAGAAAACGAGAGAAGGGACAATGCTACTATCCTTTTACCACACTTGTGCTTCAAAGTAGCACCATGATCTTCATGATAGAGAGTCTCCTATGTTGTCACTTTTATATACTAGTGGGAATTTTTCATTATAGAACTTGGCTTGTATATTCCAATGATGGGCTTCCTCAAAATGCCCTAGGTCTTCGTGAGCAAGCGAGTTGGATGCATACCCACTTAGTTTCTTTTGTTGAGCTTTCATATACTTATAGCTCTAGTGCATCTGTTGCATGGCAATCCCTACTCACTCACATTGATATCTATTGATGGCCATCTCCATAGCCCGTTGATACGCCTAGTTGATGTGAGACTATCTTCTCCTTTTTGTCTTCTCCACAATCACCATTCTATTCCACCTATAGTGCTATGTCCATGGCTCACGCTCATGTATTGCGTGAAAATTGAAAAGGTTTGAGAACGTCAAAAGTATGAAACAATTTCTTGGCTTGTCATCGGGGTTGTGCATGATTTAAATATTTTGTGTTGTGAAGATAGAGCATAGCCAGACTATATGATTTTGTAGGGATAGATTTCTTTGGCCATGTTATTTTGAGAAGACATAATTGCTTAGTTAGTATGCTTGAAGTATTATTATTTTTGTGTCAATATGAACTTTTATCTTGAATCTTTTGGATCTGAATATTCATCACAATTAAGAAGAATTACATTGAAATTATGCCAAGTAGCATTCCACATCAAAAATTCTGTTTTTATCATTACCTACTCAAGAACGAGCAGGAATTAAGCTTGGGGATGCTGATACGTTGATACGTCTCCAACGTATCTATAATTTTTGATTGCTCCATGCAACTTTATCTATTGTTTTGGACTATAATGGGCTTTATTTTCCACTTTTATATTATTTTTGGGACTAACCTATTAACCGGAGGCCCAGCCCAGAATTGTTGTTTTTTGCCTATTTCAGTGTTTCGAAGAAACGGAATATCAAACGGAGTCCAAACGGAATTAAACCTTCGGGAACGTGATTTTCTCACCGAACGTGATCCAGGAGACTTGGACCCTACTCCAAGGAGTGCCAGAGGCGGTCACGAGGGTGGGGCGACCTCCCAGGGCGCGCCCCTGCCTCGTGGGCCCCGATGCTCCACCGACGTACTCCTTCCTCCTATATATACCCACGCACCCCAACAGATCGGGGACGGAGCCAAAAACCTAATTCCACCGCCGTACCTTCCTGTATCCACGAGATCCCATCTTGGGGCCTTTTCCGGAGCTCCGCCGGAGGGGGCATCCACTACGAAGGGCTTCTACATCATCACCATAGCCCCTCCGATGAAGTGTGAGTAGTTTACTTCAGACCTTCGGGTCCATAGCTAGTAGCTAGATGGCTTATTCTCTCTTTTTGGATCTCAATACAATGTTCTCCCCCTCTCTCGTGGAGATCTATTCGATGTAATCTTCTTTTTGCGGTGTGTTTGTTGAGACCGATGAATTGTGGGTTTATGATCCAACTTATCTATGGAAGATATTTGATTCTTCTCTGAATTCTTTTATGTATGATTAAGTTATCTTTGCAAGTCTCTTCGAATTATCCGTTTGGTTTGGCCAACTAGATTGGTAGTTCTTGCAATGGGAGAAGTGCTTAGCTTTGGGTTCAATCTTGCGCGTCCTTACCTAGTGATGAAGGGGTTGCAAGGCACGATTGTATTGTTGCCATCGAGGATAACAAGATGGGGTATTTATCATATTGCATGAATTTATTCCTCTACATCATGTCATCTTGCTTAAGGTGTTACTCTGTTTTTAACTTAATACTCTAGATGCATGCTGGATAGTGGTCGATGAGTGGAGTAATAGTAGTAGATGCAGAATCGTTTCGGTCTACTTGTCACGGACGTGATGCCTATATACATGATCATTGCCTGGATAACCTCATAACTATGCTCAATTCTGTCAATTGCTCAACAGTAATTTGTTCACCCACCGTAGAATACTTATGCTCTTGAGAAAAGCCACTAGTGAAACCTATGGCCCCCGGGTCTATTCTCATCATATCAATCTCCATCACTTTATTTACTTGCTTTGCTTTTACTTTTTACTTTGCATCTTTATATCAAAAATACCAAAAATATTATCTCTATCAGATCTCACTCTCGTAAGTAACCGTGAAGGGATTGACAACCCCTAAGTGTTGGTTGCGAGTAGCTATCGTCTTGTGCAGGTACGAGGGACTTGCGCGTGGTCTCCTACTGGATTGATACCTTGGTTCTCAAAAACTGAGGGAAATACTTACGCTACTGTGCTGCATCATCCTCTCCTCTTCGGGGAAATCCAACGCAAGCTCGAGACGTAGCAAGAAGAATTTCTGGCGCCGTTGTCGGGAGGCTTACATAAAAGTCAACATACCAAGTACCCATCACAATCCCTATCTCTCGCATTACATTATTTGCCATTTGCCTCTCGTTTTCCTCTCCCCCACTTCGCCCTTGCCGCTTCATTCGCCCCCTCTTTCCCAATCTCCTCCTCTTTTTCCCTTTGCCTTTTTCCTTTGCCTTTTGTTTGCCCGTGTGTTAGTTTGCTTGTTCGTCGCGATGGCTCAAGATGCCACCAAATTGTGTGACTTCACCAATACCAATGATAATGATTTCCTTAGCACTCCGATTGCTCCTCTTGCCAAAACCGAATCTTGTGTAATCAATACTGCTTTGTTGAATCTTGTTATGAAAGATCAATTCACCGGCCTTCCTAGCGAAGATGCCGCTACTCATCTGAATAGCTTCGTTGATTTATGTGATATGCAAAAGAAAAAAGATGTCGATAATGATGTCGTTAAGTTGAAGCTATTTCCTTTTTCGCTTAGAGATCGTGCTAAAGCATGGTTTTCATCTTTGCCTAAAAATAGTATTGATTCTTGGAACAAGTGCAAAGATGATTTTATCTCTAAGTATTTTCCTCCCGCTAAGATTATCTCTCTTAGGAACGATATTATGAATTTTAAGCAACTTGATCATGAACATGTTGCACAAGCTTGGGAGAGAATGAAATTAATGCTACGTAATTGTCCTACTCATGGTTTGAACTTATGGATGATTATACAAAAAAATTATGCTGGATTGAATTTTGCTTCTAGAAATCTTTTAGATTCGGCCGCGGGAGGCACTTTTATGGAAATCACTTTAGGAGATGCTACTAAACTCCTAGATAATATTATGGTTAATTATTCTCAATGGCATACTGAAAGATCTACTAATAAAAGGTGCATACTATAGAAGAAATCAAAATTTGCTAAGAGTGTTTCTTATGATCCCAATAATATGCCTTTATCTACCTTGATTGAGAATAATAATGAATCTATGGATGTGAATTTTGTTGCTAGGAATAGTTTTGGAAACAACGCGTATAGAGGGAATTTTAATCCTAGGCCTTATCCTAGTAATCCTTCTAATAATTATGGAAATTCCTACAAAAACTCTTATGGAAATTTTAATAAGATGCCCTCTGAATTTGAGAGTAGTGTTAGAGAGTTTATGAATTCACAGAAGAATTTTAATGCTTTGCTTGAAGAGAAATTACTTAAAGTTGATGATTTGGCTAGGAACGTTGATAGAATTTCTCTTGATGTTGATTCTTTAAAGCTTAGATCTATTCCTCCTAAGCATGATATCAATGAGTCTCTCAAAGCTATGAGAATTTCCATTGATGAGTGCAAAGAAAGAACCGCTAGGATGCGTGCTTCTAAAGATGCCTTTATTAAAGCGTGTTCTTCTAATTCCTACGAAAATCAAGATGAAGATCTAAAAGTTATTGATGTGTCCCCTATTAAATCTTTGTTTTGCAATATGAATCTTGATGAAACTGAACATGATCTCCCTTTACCTAGAAGGCGTTCCAAGAATTCGGAGTTTTTAGATCTTAATGATGAAATTGATAAAAGTGGGATTTAAAGAAATAGAAATCTAGATGTTTCTAAACCCAATATATTGGATCTCAAGGAATTTAATTATGAAAATTTCTCTTTAATTGATTGTATTTCCTTGTTGCAATCCGTGCTAAATTCTCCTCATGATTATAGTCAAAATAAGGCTTTTACCGAACACATTGTTGATGCCTTGATGCAATCTTATGAAGAAAAGCTTGAGTTGAAAATTTCTATCCCTAGGAAACTCCATGATGAGTGGGAACCTAATATTAAAATTAAAATTAAAAATTGAGTTTCATGCTTTGTGTGATTTGGGTGCTAGTGTCTCTACTATTCCCAAAACTTTGTGTGATTTGCTAGATTTCCGTGATTTTGATGATTGCTCTCTAAACTTGCATCTTGCGGATTCCACTATTAAAAAGCCTATGGGAAGAATTAATGATGTTCTTATTGTTGCAAATAGGAATTATGTGCCCGTAGATTTTATCGTTCTTGATATAGATTGCAATCCTTCATGTCCTATTATTCTTGGTAGACCTTTCCTTAGAACGATTGGTGCAATTATTGATATGAAGGAAGGGAATATTAGATTCCAATTTCCATTAAAAAAAGGCATGGAACACTTTCCTAGAAAGAAAATAAAATTACCATATGAATCTATCATGAGAGCCACTTATGGATTGCCTACCAAAGATGGCAATACCTAGATATATCCTTGCTTTTATGCCTAGCTAGGGGCGTTAAACGATAACGCTTGTTGGGAGGCAACCCAATTTTATTTTGTGTTTTTTGTTTTTGGTTCTGTTTAGGAATAAAATAATCCATCTAGACTCTGTTTAGATGTGGTTTTATCTTTAATTTAGTGTTTGTGCCAAGTTGGACCTATTGGATCTTCTTGGATGATAGTTATTTGATCTTGCTGTAATTTCCAGAATCTTTGTAATTAGTGCCCGAATTGTTAAAAATCACCAGAACGTGATAAAATACTGATTACAATTGCTGCGGATAAATAAACAAATTGTCTAGGTCGTCTAATTTTGGTAGAATTTTTTGGGTTCTAGAGGTTTAGGAATAAATAAACAATCACCAGAAGTTTGCGTTAGTTACAGATTACTACAGACTGTTCTGTTTTTGACAGATTCTGTTTTGCGTGTGTTGTTTGCTTATTTTGATGAATCTATGGCCAGTAAAATAGTTTATGGTCCATAGAGAAGGTGGAATACAGTAGGTTTAATACCAATACAAATAAATAATGAGTTCATTACAGTACCTTAAAGTAGTTTTTTGTTTTCTTTCTCTAACGGAGCTCACGAGATTTCTATTGAGTTTTGTGTTGTGATGTTTTCAAGTTTTGGGTGAATTCTTTTGATGAATTATGGAACAAGGAGTGGCAAGAGCCTAAGCTTGGGGATGCCCATGGCACCCCCAAGATAATCCAAGGACACCAAAAAGTCAAAGCTTGGGGATGCCCCAGAAGGCATCTCCTCTTTCGTCCACTTCCATCGGAAATTTACTTGGAGCTATATTTTTATTCACCAACATGATATGTGTTTTGCTTGGAGCGTCTTGTATTATTTGAGTCTTTGCCTGTTAGTTTACCACAATCATCCTTGCTTTACACACCTTTTGAGAGAGCCATATATGAATTAGAATTTGATAGAATACTCTATGTGCTTCACTTATATCTTTTGAGCTTGATAGTTTTCTCATAGTGCTTCACTTATATCTTTTTGAGCGTGATAATTTTTGCTCTAGTGCTTCACTTAGATCTTTTAGAGCACGGTGGTGGATTTGTTTTAAAGAAACTTGATCTCTCATGCTTCAATTAGATTATTTTGAGAGCCGTTGATAGCATGGTAATTTGCTTAATGTTAATATACTTGGTATTCAAGATATGTGAAACTTTATTTTGAGTGCGTTGAATACTAAGATAAGTTTGATGCTTGATAATTGTTTTGAGATATGAAGGTGATAATATTAGAGTCATGCTAGTTGAGTATTTGTGAATTTAAAGAATACTTGTGTCGAAGTTTGTGATTCCCGTAGCATGCACGTATGGCGAACCGTTATGTGATGAACTCGGAGCGTTGGTTGCGAGTAGCCATGAAGGTGATAATATTAGATCTCACTCTCGTAACTAACCGTGAAGGGATTGACAACCCCTAAGCGTTGGTTGCGAGTAGATATCGTTTTGTGCAGGTACGAGGGACTTGCGCGTGGTTTCCTACTGGATTGATACCTTGGTTCTACAAAACTGAGGGAAATACTTACGCTACTGTGCTGCATCATCCTCTCCTCTTCGGGGAAGTCCAACGCAAGCTCGAGACGTAGCATACGTCTCCAACGTATCTATAATTTTTGATTGTTCCATGCTATTATATTATCCATCTTGGATGTTTATGGGCTTTGTTTTACACTTTTATATTATTTTTGGGACTAACCTATTGACCCAGAGCCCAGTGCTAGTTCCTGTTTTTTTCCTTGTTTCAGTGTTTCGAAGAAAAAGGAATATCAAATGGAGTCGAAACGAAATGAAACCAACTGGACAAGTTATTTTTGGAAGGAAAGCTACCGGATAAACTTGGAATGCACGTCAGGAAAGAAACGAGGGAGCCATAAGGTAGGGGGCGTGCCCACCCCCCTAGGGCGCGCCCTCCACCTCATGGGCCCCTCGTGGCTCCCCTAACGTACTTCTTCCGCCTATATATATCCATATACCCTAAAAACTTCGGGGAACATAATAGATCGGGAGTTCCGCCGCCGCAAGCCTCTGTAGCCACCAAAAACCAATCGGGACCCTGTTCCGGCACGCTGCCGGAGGGGGGAACCCTCACCAGTGGCCATCTTCTTCATCCCGGCGATCTCCATGACGAGGAGGGAGTAGTTCACCCTAGGGGCTGAGGTGTTGGGGAACGTAGCAGAAATTCAAAATTTTCCTACGTGTCACCAAGATCTATCTATGGAGAAACTAGCAACGAGGGGAAGGAGAGTGCATCTACATACCCTTGTAGATCGCTAAGCGGAAGCGTTCATGAGAACGGGGTTGAAGGAGTCGTACTCGTCGTGATCCAAATCACCGGAGATCCTAGTGCCGAACGGACGGCACCTCCGCGTTCAACACACGTACAGCCCGGTGACGCCTCCCACGCCTTGATCCAGCAAGGAGAGAGGAGAGGTTGAGGAAGACTCCATCCAGCAGCAACACAACGGCATGGTGGTGATGGAGGAGCGTGGCATCCCAGCAGGCTTCGCCAAGCACCAAGGGAGAGGAGGAGGAGGAGGCAGGGCTGCACCAAGAGGAGAGAACTCATGTGTGTTGGGCAGCCCAAAACCTCAAGTATATATAGGGGGAAAGGGGGGCTGCGCCCGCTTTAGGGTTTCCCACCCCAAGGGGTGCGGCCAGCCCTAGATGGGACTTGGGGGGCGGCCAAGAGGGGGAGGAGTGCCTCCCAAGTCAAGTGGAGGCCCTCCCCCTTAGGGTTTCCCCCTTCCCATGCGCATGGGCCTTGGGGGGGTTGGTGCCCTTGGCCCATTATGGCTAGGGCGCCCCCCCTACAGCCCATTCTACTGTATTGGACGTGGTGGAACAATTTCCGGACCTCCGGACCCCTCCGGAATCCTCCGGAACCTTCTGGAAGCTTCCCGGTACAATACCGAAAAAACCCGAACTTTTTCCGGAACCCGAACAACAACTTTCCATATATAAATCTTTACCTCCGGACCATTCCGAACTCCTCGTGACGTCCGGGATCTCATCCGGGACTCAACAACATTCGTAACCACATACAAACTTCCTTTGTAACCCTAGCGCCATCGAACCTTAGTGTGTAGACCCTACGGGTTCGGGAGTCATGCGCACATGACGAGACGTTCTCCGGTCAATAACCAACAGCGGGATCTGGATACCCATGTTGGCTCCCACATGTTCCACGATGATCTCATCGGATGAACCACGATGTCAAGGGCTCAATCGATCCGTATACAATTCCCTTTGTCTAGCGGTATTGTACTTGCCCGAGATTCGATCGTCGGTATCCCGATACCTTGTTCAATCTCGTTACGCAAGTCTCTTTACTCGTTCCGTAACACATCATCCCGTGATCAACCCCTTGGTCACATTGTGCACATTATGATGATGTCCTACCGAGTGGGCCCAGAGATACCTCTCCTTTTACGGAGTGACAAATCCATCTCGATTCGTGCCAACCCAACAGACACTTTCGGAGATACCTGTAGTGCACCTTTATAGTCACCCAGTTATGTTGTGACGTTTGGTACACCCAAAGCATTCTTACGGTATCCGGGAGTTGCACAATCTCATGGTCTAAGGAAAAGATACTTACATTAGAAAAGCTTTAGCATACGAACTACGATCTTTGTGCTAGGCTTAGGATTGGGTCTTGTCCATCACATCATTCTCCTAATGATGTGATCCCGTTATCAACGACATCCAATGTCCATGGTCAGGAAACCGTAACCATCTATTGATCAACGAGCTAGTCAACTAGAGGCTTACTAGGGACATGGTGTTGTCTATGTACCCACACATGTATCTGAGTTTCCTATCAATACAATTATAGCATGGATAATAAACGATTATCATGAACAAGGAAATATAATAATAACTAATTTATTATTGCCTCTAGGGCATATTTCCAACAGTCTCCCACTTGCACTAGAGTCAATAATCTAGTTCACATCGTCATGTGATTAACATCGATAGGTCACATCGCCATGTGACCAACATCCAAAGAGTTTACTAGTGTCATTAAACTAGTTCACATCATCATGTGATTAAGACTCAATGAGTTCGGGGTTTGATCATGTTTTGCTTGTGAGAGAGGTTTTAGTCAACGGTCTCAGAACATTCAGATCCGTATGTACTTCGCAATTCTCTATGTCATATTGTAAATGTTGCTTCCACGCTCCACTTGAAGCTATTCCAAATGGTTGCTCCACTATACGTATCCGGTTTGCTACTCAGAGTCACTCGGATAGGTGTTAAAGCTTGCATCGACGTAACCCTTTACGTCGAACTCTTTATCACCTCCATAATCGAGAAACATGTCCTTATTTACTCCAAGGACAATTTTGATCATTGTACAATGATCCATTCTGGATCATTCTTGTACCCTTGATCGACTCATGGCAAGGCACGCTTCGGTGCGGTACACAAGATAGCATATTGTAGAGCCTATGCCTAAGGCATAGGGACGACCTAAATCCTTTCTCTCGTTCTGCCGTGGTCGAGCTTAAAGTCTTAACTTCATACCTTACAATTCAGCTAAGAACTCCTTCTTTGATCGATCCATCTTGAACACCTTCAAGATCATGTCAAGGTACATGCTCATTTGAAAGTATTATTAAACATTTTGATCTATCTTATAGATCTTGATGCTTATTGTTCAAGTAGCCTAATCCAGGTTTTCTATTGAAAATCATCTTTCAAATAACCCTATATGCTTTCCAGAAAATTCTACATCATTTCTGATCAACAATATGTCAACAACATATACTCATCAGAAATTCTATAGTGCTCCCACTCACTTCTTTGGAAATACAAGTTTCTCATAAACTTTGTATAAACCTAAAATCTTTGATCATCTTATCAAAGTGCACATTCCAACTCCGAGATGCTTACTCCAGTCCTTAGAAGGATCGCTGGTGCTAGCATACCTTTTAGCATCCTTAGGATCGACAAAACCTTTCTGATTGTATCACATACAACCTTTCCTTATGAAAACTGGTAAGGAAACTCGTTTTGACATCCATCTGCCAGATTTCATAAATGCAGCTAATGCTAACATGATTCCGACGGACTTAAGTATCGCTACGGATGAGAAAATCTCATCGTAGTCAACTCCTTGAACTTGTGAAAAACTCTTTGCCACAAGTCGAGCTTCATAGATGGTGACATTACCATCCACGTCCGTCTTCTTCTTAAAGATCCATTTATCTCAATGGCTTGCCGATCATTGGGCAAGTCCACCAAAGTCCATGCTTTGTTCTGATATATCGATCCTATCTCGGATTTCATGGCTTCTAACCATTTGTCGGAATTTGGGCCCACCATCGCTTCTCCATAGCTCGAGGTTCATTGTTGTCTAGCAACATGACCTTCAAGACAGGATCACCGTACCACTCAAGCAAGATGCGCGTCCTTGTCGCCCCACGAGGTTCGGTAGTGACTTGATCCAAGCATCATGATCATTATCATCAGCTTCCACTTCAATTGGTGTAGGTGCCATATGATAAAACTTCCTGTGCCCTGCTACACACTGGTTGAAGTGATGGTTCAATAACCTCATTAAGTCTCCACCATCCTCCCACTCAACTTTTCGAGACGAACTTTTCCTCGAGAAAGGACCCGATTCAAGAAACAATCCCTATTGCTTCCGGATCTGAATTAGGAGGTATACCCAACTGTTTTGGGTGTCCTATGAAGATGCATTTTGTCCGCTTTGGGTTCGAGCTTATCAACCTGAAACTTTTCCACATAAGCGTCGCAGCCCCAAACTTTTAAGAAACGACAACTTAGGTTTCTCCAAACGGTGTCGTCTCAACGGAATTACGTGGTGCCCCATTAAAGTGAGTGTGGTTGTCTCTAATGCCTAACCCATGAACGATAGTGGTAATTCGATAAGAGATATCATGGTACGCACTATATCCAATAGAGTGTAACTATGATGTTCGAACACACCATCACACTATGGTGTTCCAGGCGGTATTAATTGTGAAACAATTTGCACAATGTCTTAATTGTGTGCCAAAACTCGTAACTCAGATATTCATCTCTATGATCATATCATAGATATTCTATCCTCTTGTCACGAAGATCTTAAACTTCACTCTGAAATTACTTGAACCATTCAATAATTCAGACTTGTGTTTCATCAAGTAAATATACTCAACATCTACTCGAATCATCTGTGAAGTAAGAACATAACGATATTCATCTGCATGCCTCAAAGACTCATTGGACTGCACATATCAAAATGTGTTACTTCCAACAAGTTGCTATCTTGTTCCATCTTACTGAAACCGAGGCTTTTCAGTCATCTTGCCCATGTGGTATGTCTTGCATATCTCAAGTGATTCAAAATCAAGTGAGTCCAAACGATCCATCTGCATGGAGTTTCTTCATGCGTATACACCAATAGACATGGTTCGCATGTCTCAAACTTTTCAAAAACGATTGAGTCCAAAGATCCATCAACATGGAGCTTCTTCATGCGTTTTATACCAATATGACCTACATGGCAGTGCCACAAGTACGTGGTACTATCATTACTATCTTATACTTTTGGCATGTTAATGTGTATCACTACGATCGAGATTCAATAAACCATTTATTTAGGTGCAAGACCATCGAAGGTATTATTCAAATAAATAGAGTAACCATTATTCTCCTTAAATGAATAACCGTATTGCGATAGACATAATCCAATCATGTCCATGCTCAACGCAAACACCAAATGACAATTATTCTGGTTTAATACTAATCTTGATGGTAGAGGGAGCGTGCGATGTTTGATCACATCAAACTTGGAAATACTTCCAACACCTATCGTCACCTCGCCTTTAGCTAGTCTCCGTTATTCCGCAGCCTGTTATTTCGAGTCACTAACACTTAGCAACCGAACCGGTATCTAATACCCAGGTGCTACTAGGAGTACTAGTAAAGTACACATTAACATAATGCATATCCAATATACTTCTATCGACCTTGCCAGCTTTCTTATCTACCAAGTATCTAGGGTAATTCTACTCCAGTGGTTGTTCCCCTTATTACATAAGCACTTAGTCTCGGGTTTGGGTTCAACCTTGGGTTTCTTCACTGGAGCAACAACTGTTTTGCCGTTTCATGAAGTATCCCTTCTTGCCCTTGCCCTTCTTGAAACTAGTGGTTTCACCAACCATCAACAATTGATGCTCCTTCTTGATTTCTACTTTCATGTGTCAAACAACGCGAATACCTCAAGGATCATCATCTCTATCCTTGATATGTTATAGTTCATCACGAAGCTCTAGCAGCTTGGTGGTAATGTCTTTGGAGAAACATCACTATCTCATCTGGAAGATCAACTCCCACTCGATTCAAGTGATTGTTGTACCCAGAAAATCTGAGTACAAGCTCAACGATTGAGATCTTCTCCCTTAGTTTGTAGGCTAGAAAACTCGTCGGAGGTCTTATACCTCTTGACGTGGGCACGAGCTTGAAATCCCAATTTCAGCCCTCGAAACATCTCATATGTTCCGCGACGTTTCGAAATCGTCTTTGGTGCCTCAACTCTAAACCGTTTAACTGAACTATCACGTAGTTATCAAAACGTGTATGTCCGATGTTCGCAACATCCACAAACGACGTTTGGGGTTCAGCACACTGAGTGGTGCATTAAGGACATAAGCTTTCTACTGTCCGCATAATCGCTACTTTCAACTTTCAACTATATTTTCTCTAGGAACATATCTAAACAGTGGAACTAAAGCGCGAGCTTACGACATTATTTGCAAAAGGTCTGTTGACTATGTTCAGGATAATTAAGTTCATCTTATGAACTCCCACTCAGATAGACATCCTCTCGGTCATCTAAGTGATTACATGATCCGAGTCAACTAGGTCGTGTCCGATCATCACGTGAGACGGACTAGTCATCATCGGTGAACATCTTCATGTTGATCGATCTACTATACGACTCATGCTCGACCTTTCGGTCTCCGTGTTCCGAGGCCATGTCCGCACATGCTAGGCTCGTCAAGTTAACCCCAAGTGTTTTTGCTGTGTAAATCTGTCTTACACCCGTTGTATGTGAACGTAAGAATCCATCACACCCGATCATCACGTGGTGCTTAGAAGCGACGAACTGTAGCAACGGTGCACATCGGGGAGAACACTTCTTGAAATTTGTAAGGGATCATCTTATTTACTACCGTCGTTCTAAGTAAACAAGATGCATAAACATAATAAACATCACATGCAATTATATAGTAGTGACATGATATGGCCAGTATCATATAGCTCCATTGATCTCCATCTTCGGGGCTCCATGATCATCATCGTCACCGGCATGACACCATGATCTCCATCATCATGATCTCCATCATCGTGTCTTCATGAAGTTGTCTCGCCAACTATTACTTCTACTACTATGGCTACCAGTTAGCAATAAAGTAAAGTAATTACATGGCGTTGTTTAATGACACGCATGTCATACAATAAATAAAGACAACTCCTATGGCTCCTGCCGGTTGTCATATTCATCGACATGCAAGTCGTGAATCCTATTACAAGAACATGATCAATCTCATACATCACATATCATTCATCACATTCTTCTTGGCCATATCACATCACATAGCATACCCTGCAAAAACAAGTTAGACGTCCTCTAATTGTTGTTTGCATGTTTTACGTGGCTGCTATGGGTTTCTAGCAAGAACGTTTCTTACCTACGCAAAACCACAACGTGATATGTCAATTGCTATTTACCCTTCATAAGGACCCTTTTCATCGAATCCGTTCCGACTAAAGTGGGAGAGACTGGCACCCGCTAGCCACCTTATGCACCAAGTGCATGTCAGTCGGTGGAACCTGTCTCACGTAAGAGTACGTGTAAGGTAGGTCCGGGCCGCTTCATCCCACAATACCGTCGAAACAAGATTGGACTAGTAACGGTAAGCATATTGAACATCATCAACGCCCACAACTACTTTGTGTTCTACTCGTGCAAAGAATCTACGCAATAGACCTAGCTCATGATGCCACTGTTGGGGAACGTAGCAGAAATTCAAAATTTTCCCACGTGTCACCAAGATCTATCTATGGAGAAACTAGCAACGAGGGAAGGAGAGTGCATCTACATACCCTTGTAGATCGCTAAGCGGAAGCGTTCATGAGAACGGGGTTGAAGGAGTCGTATTCGTCGTGATCCAAATCACCGGAGATCCTAGTGCCGAACGGACGGCACCTCCGCATTCAACACACGTACAGCCGGTGACGCCTCCCACGCCTTGATCCAGCAAGGAGAGAGGAGAGGTTGAGGAAGACTCCATCCAGCAGCAACACAGCGGCATGGTGGTGATGGAGGCGTGGCATCCCGCAGGCTTCGCCAAGCACCAAGGAGAGGAGGAGGAGGAGAGGCAGGGCTGCACCAAGAGGAGAGAACTCATGTGTGTTGGGCAGCCCAAAACCTCAAGTATATAGGGGAAAGGGGCTGCGCCCCTTTAGGGTTTCCCACCCCAAGGGTGCGGCCAGCCCTAGATGGGACTTGGGGGGCGGCCAAGAGGGGGAGGAGTGCCTCCCAAGTCAAGTGGAGGCCCTCCCCCTTAGGGTTTCCCCCTTCCCATGCGCATGGGCCTTGGGGGGGCTGGTGCCCTTGGCCCATTATGGCTAGGGCGCCACCCCTACATCCCATGCTACTGTATTGGACGTGGTGGAACAATTTCCGGACCTCCGGACCCCTCCGGAATCCTCCGGAACCTTCTGGAAGCTTCCCGGTACAATACCGAAAAAACCCGAACTTTTTCCGGAACCCGAACAACAACTTTCCATATATAAATCTTTACCTCCGGACCATTCCGGAACTCCTCGTGACGTCCGGGATCTCATCCGGACTCAACAACATTCGTAACCACATACAAACTTCCTTTGTAACCCTAGCGCCATCGAACCTTAATGTGTAGACCCTACGGGTTCGGGAGTCATGCGACATGACCGAGACGTTCTCCGTCAATAACCAACAGCGGATCTGGATACCCATGTTGGCTCCACATGTTCCACGATGATCTCATCGGATGAACCACGATGTCAAGGACTCAATCGATCCCGTATACAATTCCCTTTGTCTAGCGGTATTGTACTTGCCCGAGATTCAATCGTCGGTATCCCGATACCTTGTTCAATCTCGTTACCGGCAAGTCTCTTTACTCGTTCCGTAACACATCATCCCGTGATCAACCCCTTGGTCACATTGTGCACATTATGATGATGTCCTACCGAGTGGGCCCAGAGATACCTCTCCGTTACACGGAGTGACAAATCCCAGTCTCGATTCGTGCCAACCCAACAGACACTTTCGGAGATACCTGTAGTGCACCTTTATAGTCACCCAGTTACGTTGTGATGTTTGGTACACCCAAAGCATTCTTACGGTATCCGGGAGTTGCACAATCTCATGGTCTAAGGAAAAGATACTTGACATTAGAAAAGCTTTAGCATACGAACTACGATCTTTGTGCTAGGCTTAGGATTGGGTCTTGTTCATCACATCATTCTCCTAATGATGTGATCCCGTTATCAACGACATCCAATGTCCATGGTCAGGAAACCGTAACCATCTATTGATCAACGAGCTAGTCAACTAGAGGCTTACTAGGGACATGGTGTTGTCTATGTACCCACACATGTATCTGAGTTTCCTATCAATACAATTATAGCATGGATAATAAACGATTATCATGAACAAGGAAATATAATAATAACTAATTTATTATTGCCTCTAGGGCATATTTCCAACATGAGGGTATGTACCAGTAGCTATGTGTTTGATTCTCTCTCTCGTGTTCTTGATTCGGCACGATCTTGATGTATCACGAGCTTTGCTATTATAGTTGGATCTTATGTTGCTTCTCCCCCTCTACTCTCTTGTAATGGATCGAGTTTTCCCTTTGAAGTATCGGATTGCGTCTTTAATGACTTGAGAACACTTGATGTATGTCTTGCCGTGCGTATCTGTGGTGACAATGGGATATTACGTGATTCACTTGATGTATGTTTTGGTGATCAACTTGCGGGTTCCACCCATGAACTTATGCATAGGGGTTGGCACACGTTTTCGTCTTGATTCTCCGGTAGAAACTTTGGGGCACTCTTTGAGGTTCTATGTGTTGGTTGAATAGATGAATCTGAGATTCTGTGATGCATATTGTATAATCATACCGACGGATACTTGAGGTGACATTGGAGTATCTAGGTGACATTAGGGTTTTGGTTGATTTGTGTCTTAAGGTGTTATTCTAGTACGAACTCTAGGGCTGTTTGTGACACTTATAGGAATAGCCCAACGGATTGATTGGAAAGAATAACTTTGAGGTGGTTTCGTACCCTACCATAATTTCTTCGTTTGTTCTCCGCTATTAGTGACTTTGGAGTGACTCTTTGTTGCATGTTGAGGGATAGTTATATGATCCAATTTTGTTATTATTGTTGAGAGAACTTGCACTAGTGAAAGTATGAACCCTAGGCCTTGTTTCCTAGCATTGCAATACCGTTTACGCTCACTTTTACCACTTGTTACCTTGCTGTTTTTATATTTTCAGATTACAAAAACCTATATCTATCATCCATATTGCACTTGTATCACCATCTCTTCGCCGAACTAGTGCACCTATACAATTTACCATTGTATTGGGTGTGTTGGGGGCATAAGAGACTCTTTGTTATTTGGTTGCAGGTCTGTTTGAGAGAGACCATCTTCATCCTACGCCTCCCACGGATTGATAAACCTTAGGTCATCCACTTGAGGGAAATTTGCTACTGTCCTACAAACCTCTGCACTTGGAGGCCCAACAACGTCTACAAGAAGAAGGTTGTGTAGTAGACATCAATTACCATCATTTGTGTTGAGTTTCATTCATATGCATGTATTGACCCCCTACCACATGATCGCATAAAAGCAATTCAAGAGGAAGTTGCGGGATTCTTTCTGGACCAAGTCATCAATAAAGCCGGAGAATACCATGTGGAAATTGAAATAGACATGGGATGTTAGGGATTATAAGAGATCTTATATAGTATTTATGTACCTAGTAGCGTCGGATAGATATACGAAAACTTGTTGTTCGACCAATCTCTCGGAGAAAGAGAGGTCACTCCTCTCTGTATATGTTCATGACGATCTTGTAATTAATGGTTCCTTCATTTGCTTACTAGCTAGCGTCTCGAGTTCTCCCTATATGTATAGTAGCTAGCGTCGACCAAGCACGGAGATAAAAGATGACGCTTCTCTCTATTAGCTAGCTAACAACCTAAATTAACCCCCCAAAACCCACCCCCTTTCAAAAAACAAAAACCTCAGCTCCTGCCAGCTGCTGACGCGTGGATGCCTTTTGGTCCCGGTTGGTGTTACCAACCGGGACTAAAGGTCCTCCTGCCTTGGCGCCCCGCAGCGGCCACGTGGAGCCCCTTCTGTCCCGGTTCGTATGCGAACCAGGACTAAAGGGTTTGGGCTTTAGTCCCGACCTTTTTGTCCCGGTTCCAGAACCGGGACTAAAGGCCCTCTGGAACCGAGACAAATGGGCCGTTTTCTACTAGTGTACTAGCAACCCACAGGCAGGAGCGGAGCCAGGATTTGAGTATAGGGGGGGCCAAGCCAACTTGATAAAACATCTGTTGCAAAAAATAATCAAATGAAAGAAGAGTAGTAGGTTGAGAACTTGAAGCAAAGTGGCTTAAAAATTGAATTAATCTTAATGGTGTTTGGTACCATTTTTTCTCTTCATAACTGCTCAATGGCAATCTCAAAATTAGCTATATTGTATAAGTTCAACATGGAAATTTTTGGGCTCACAAATAGATAGGAATTCATATGACATAATTTGCATCACAATAATTTATAGGACAAGTAAAAGACGTGAACTCATCATAGCATCACAGATCACACAATAAAACAAGTAAAATCTGATGTATAATTTCAGCACCGAGACAAGATGAGAATTGGGAAAGATTGGTAGTGTGATGTTATACCTTGGCTAGCTCGTTGGCTGGAGGCAAATTAGGCCGCGTTGCTGACCCACTGTATGAACTAGATAGTGAGTAGCAGAGCAGGGAGAGCAGAGAAATCAAGGACAGGTGGGCGGCAAGGGCATGGGATGGCGGCAGCAGCGCCTAATCGCACGTACAGGCTAATCATGGGAGAACGCAACTTCCAGGAGACTAGGGCGGATGCTAATTTACCAATCTGGCCAAGTACATGGGCTTTTACATGGGCCTTTTTTCTCTTTATGTTGACATAGGGGGGGGGGCGAGTACGTCTGTACTTGCGATTGTATCGCTAGCGATACATATTTGTTCGAAGTTTGGTCGATCATGGGGCTCGCCCCCCCCCCCCCCCAGCTCCGCCACTGCCCACAGGTAACAATATGAGGTTTTGAGACAAAGATTCAATACGAGAGATGAACTAGGGTTTGAGATGAGATGGTGTTGGTGAAGATGTTGATGAAGATTGGTCCTCCCATGATGAGAGGGTTGTTGGTGATGTCGATGGCTTTGATTTTCCCCTCCCGGAGGGAAGTATCCCAGGTGAAATCGCTCCGTCGGAGAGCAAAAGTGCTTCTGCCCATGTTCCGCCTCGTAACTATGGCGGTGTCTACATAGTTAGCATTGGCATACCTAGAATAGTTCAAATCTCATATGATTATTTCCGGAACATGAAATGTGAAGAAGGCATCAAAGGTAAAATAACAATGTACTCCATTTGTTTCTAAATATCATTTTATGGATTTCACCATATGAAACAAAATTGATAAATCTACACTCTAAAATATAACTATATACAGACATATGTAGTATGTATTGAAATCTCTAAAAAGACTTATATTTAAAAATGGAGAGCCCGTAGAGTGGGCTCCCTGACAAGGGGAAGACAATGCAGATAAGTCGCGGCTGGGGGTATACTAGTTTAGGGTAGCCATGACGTGGGAATGGAGAGCCGCCGTGGCCGGCCGTAGACTAGTTTTACATTAGCTCTGTATAGCTTTTAGTTGAAATATGTCCGTAATGTAAATGTTCTCGTCCGATTTGCATTAATATCATCCATTTTGCATGAAGTTTGTCTCGTATGTTAAAACAGTGTTTGAAATATATGCGGATAGCAGGCTCCCACGTCTGTGTCCACGGACTGGTCTCCCGGTCCACGGAAGATGCGGCACCCGTTTTGCGGGTCAGCGTTGGAGATGCCCTTACCTCCATGTGTCTTTTGCTTTCATCCCTGCCCACCAAAGAAACCCTACTTTCTCAAATTCGGAGGCCATCTCAGGATTCACGTGAAAGTTGGGAAAACGTTTATATCACCAAACTGGATTAATCAACAATAGGAAGTTACATGTCATCGTAGTCTTTGATACCTCGTATCTGTGGCGGTGTCTTTCATCTACATAGTTAGCATTGGAGTGTTTGACAAAAACCTACCAGTTTAGGGGTTCGCGTCCCACAGAACTACCACTTTTTTAAAAGTGGCCGAAAACTACCAAAAAACGTAATCACGTGACTAAAAACTACCAGGTTGACTGAATGGTGGTTTTGACCGTTTTAACCGCGATTCTGACGTGAGGGGCCCACGTGCCAGGCTGGCGGCCCGCCTAACGGCTAACGGCGCGCGTGGCGCGGTTAGAGCTCGCACCTGGTCGCACCTGGTCGGACCAGGTCAGACCTGGCCGCTCGTCCCCACCAGCTCTCTCACTCTCCCCCGAGCTCACTCCACTCCTCTCTGCTCTCCTCTGCTTCTGTTTCTTCTTCTCGCACTCCGGCAACGCCGCGACCATGCCGTCGTGGCCGAACAGCAACGAGACGTCGGACGACGATATGAGCGAGTTCAGCAGCATGCAGATGGAGTACTTTGCAAGTCAGCTCAGTCTATCCTCTCCCTCTCTTGTCTGTTCTATTCTAGGGTTAGGGTTTGGAGATATTTGAGATTTTTCCATTTAAGGTGATATATGTGAGTTGTTGTTGATATAGATATGCTTTTGCTGTTGTAGCAAACTCCTGACACTGTGATAGACCCTAGTTTCTGTGGGCTTGTGACTGAATCTGACAGAAGGTGCATCCTGCACAGGCAGAAGCCGGGCAAGTTTTTGGCATTTGAAGGCACTGACACTGGCAGGAGATTCATAGGATGTGCTACTGAGGTAATGGACCAAGTTGGTGTGGATTTGATTAGCTTGAATTTCTGCTATGTAGTGGAAACAGAGTGTTTAGTTGTTGTTTTCCTGAATTTTTCTTAAGTCTGAAAACATTGGTATGTCTGAATACTGTACTTGTAGTAAAGAGCACTGGAAACATATGAAACATATTGATGTATTGTATTTTTATTACAGAACTAACTAGCTAGTGTAGGTATTTATATCATTATTGTTTATGATTTGTTATTCTGAATTTGCTTGTTAACGGTGGTGTTCACTGTAAATTTAAATTGATTTTCAGGATGGTGTGAATTGTGGTGTTCTGGAGTGGGTAGATGCCCCCTGGACTGTAATTCTGCAAAGGTGCTTAAGCAAGCTCTGGGATATGTATCATGAGCAGAACCTTGGTAGAGCCCAGGATAATGAGGCTGATGGGATAGAGGTTGCAAAACTGCAGAAGGAGCTTGATTCTCTAGCCAATCAGTATAGCCAGCTGGTGGATGATGTGTCCAAGTTGTTTGATTATCAGGATGGAATCAAATCTCATGACATGGATTGCACAAGCCAGACAATCAATGAACTGAAGGAGAAGAAGAAGCAACTTGAGGAGTAGGCAAAGATTGTGCTTCAAATGGAGAAGCTTAAGCTCAAGAAAGAACAAAGGTGCATCCTTCAGAGTCAAGATGATATAATCCAAAACACAAGGAAGGCCATGAAGGATCTAGAGGTGGATAAATACCTCCTTAAAGAAGAGAAGAAGAAGTTGGAGAATGTCATTGCTGAGCTCCTGAAGGTTGGTCATGGGTGCAAGGAAAAGCTGGACAAGATACAGGAAGATGTGATGGAGGAGTGAAGTGGCAGCTCTGGATGGTAAGTATATATGAGGCCTATATATATAATTGGCCTAGGAATGATCAGCCTAACGCAAATATGCCCTGATCTACCTATGAACTACCTTTGAACTACCTAAGAACTGTAATGGGTTCACATCATTTTGGTTGGTGTGGGGGTGCTCTTTGCCCTGATCTGTACTGCCCAAATATTATCCTGATGCTGAGAACTGGTGCTAAGTTAAGTTAAGAACTAAATTATCTAAGTCCGATGCAGTTTATTTCTGTGTGTTGTATCATAAGTTCTTGTTGAGATCTGTTTACTTCAGAAATTGCTTCATCACAGGTTCAGACAAATTCAGAGAAGTTTGGAAGACATTTAGTCTCCCATAGATAGCATTTAGTCTTACATAGATAGCACATGGACACTGAAATTGTTCAAAGACACTTAAACTGATAGAAGTGAATCTCACTGAGATTGCAAACACCCTGATAAACTGACAGAACTAAACTGACAGAACTGAATCTCACATAGATCTGGCGATAACTGCTGTAACTGAATCTGAAACTTACAGTTTCAGATTGTTAGGCCCTTCCCTGCTATGCGACCTGACCGTCGCACCTCTTGCTTGACTTGAGTGGTAGGTGGCAGCTCTGGCACCTCCTCTTCGTCTCCATCGATAACGATGATGGGAGGAGGACGTCGGCGAGTGCTACCTCTTGAGCACTGCGTTGGTTTTCCCTTGAAGAGGAAAGGGTGATGCAACAAAGTAGCGTAAGTATTTCCCTCAGTTTTTGAGAACCAAGGTATCAATCCATTAGGAGGCTACGCGTGAGTCCCTCGTACCTACACAAAACAAATAACTCCTCGCAACCAACGCGATAAGGGGTTGTCAATCCCTTCACGGTCACTTACGAGAGTGAGATCTGATAGATATGATAGGATAATATTTTTTGTATTTTTGTGATAAAGATGCAAAGTAAAATAAGAGCAAAGTAAAAAAGCAAAGGAAATAACAAAGTGTTGGAAGATTAATATGATGAAGATAGACCCGGGGGGCATAGGTTTCACAAGTGGCTTCTCTCAGGAGCATAAGTATTTTACGGTGGGTGAACGAATTACTGTTGAGCAATTGACAAAATTGAGCATAGCTATGAGAATATCTAGGGATGATCATGTATATAGGCATCACGTCCGAGACAAGTAGACCGACTCCTGCCTGCATCTACTACTATTACTCCACTCATCGACCGCTATCCAGCATGCATCTAGAGTATTAAGTTCATGAAAACAAAGTAACGCCTTAAGCAAGATGACATGATGTAGAAGGATCAATTCATGCAATATGATAAAAACCCCATCTTGTTATCCTCGATGGCAACAATACAATACGTGCCTTGCTTCCCCTACTGTCACTGGGAAAGGACACCGCAAGATTGAACCCAAAGCTAAGCACTTCTCCCATTGCAAGAAAGATCAATCTAGTAGGCCAAACCAAACTGATAATTCAAAGAGACTTGCAAAGATAATCAATCATACATAAAAGAATTCAGAGAAGATTCAAATATTTTTCATCGATAATCTTGATCATAAACCCACAATTCATCGGTCCAACAAACACACTGCAAAAAGAAGATTACATCGAATAGATCTCCACGAGAGAGGGGGAGAACATTGTATTGAGATCCAAAAAGAGAGAAGAAGCCATCTAGCTAATAACTATGAACCCGAAGGTCTGAGGTAAACTACTCGCACTTCATCGGAGAGGCTATGGTGTTGATGTAGAAGCCCTCCGTGATGGGTGTCCCCTCCGGCGGAGCTCCGGAACAGGCCCCAAGATGGGATCTCCTGGGTACAGAAGGTTGCGGCGGTGGAATTAGGTTTTTGGCTCCGTATCTGATCGTTTGGGGGTATGTAGGTATATATAGGAGGAAGGAGTACGTCGGTCGAGCAACAGGGGGCCCATGAGGGTGGAGGGCGCGCCCTGGGGGGGTGGGCGCGCCCCCTACCTCGTGGCCTCCTCTTTTGTTTCTTGAAGTAGGGTCCAAGTCTCCTGGATCATATTCTTCCTAAAAATCACGTTCCCGAAGGTTTCATTCCGTTTGGACTCCGTTTGATATTCCTTTTCCGCGAAACTCTAAAATAGGGAAAAAAACAGCAATTCTGGGTTGGGCCTCCGGTTAATAGGTTAGTCCCAAAAGTAATATAAAAGTGAATAATAAAGCCCAATAATGTCCAAAACAGTAGATAATATAGCATGGAGCAATCAAAAATTATAGATACGTTGGAGACGTATCAAGCATCCCCAAGCTTAATTCCTGCTCGTCCTCGAGTAGGTAAATGATAAAAACAGAATTTTTGATGCGGAGTGCTACTTGGCATAATTTCAATGTAATTCTTCTTAATTGTGCTACGAATATTTAGATCCAAAAGATTCAAGACAAAAGTGTAATATTGACATAAAAAATAATAATACTTCAAGCATACTAACAAAGCAATCATGTCTTCTCAAAATAACATGGCCAAAGAAAGTTATCCCTACAAAATCATATAGTCTGGCTATGCTCTATCTTCTCCACACAAAGTATTTAAATCATTCACAACCCCGATGACAAGCCAAGCAATTGTTTCATACTTTTAACATTCTCAAACTTTTTCAATCTGCACGCAATACATGAGTGTGAGCCATGGATAGAGCACTATATGTGGAATAGAATGGTGGTTGTGGAGAAGACAAAAAGGGAGAAGATAGTCTCACATCAACTAGGCGTATCAACGGCTATGGAGATGCCCATCAATAGATATCAATGTGAGTGAGTAGGGATTGCCATGCAACGGATGCACTAGACCTATAAGTATATGAAAGCTCAACAAAAGAAACTAAGTGGGTGTGCATCCAACTCGCTTGCTCACGAAGACCTAGGGCATTTTGAGGAAGCCCATCATTGGAATATACAAGCCAAGTTCTATAATGAAAATTTCCCACTAGTATATGAAAGTGACAAAATGAGAGACTCTCTATCATGAAGATCATAGTGCTACTTTGAAGCACAAGTGTGGTAAGAGGATAGTAACATTGTCCCTTCTCTCTTTTTCTCTCATTTTTTTATTTGGGCCTTTTCTCCCTTTTTTTATGGCCTCTTTTTTTTCGTCCAAAGTCTCATCCCGACTTGTGGGGGAATCATAGTCTCCATCATCCTTTTCCTCACTTGCGACAATGCTCTAAAAATGAAGATCATCACACTTTTATTTTCTTACAACTCGACAATTACAACTCGATTCTTAGAACAAAATATGACTCTATATGAATGCCTCTAGCGGTGTACCGGGATATGCAATGAATCAAGAGTGACATGTATGAAAGTATTATGAACGGTGGCTTTGCCACAAATACGATGTCAACTACATGATCATGCAAAGCAATATGACAATGATGGAGCGTGTCATAATAAATGGAACGGTGGAAAGTTGCATGGCAATATATCGGAATGGCTATGGAAATGCCATGATAGGTAGGTACGTATGGTGGCTGTTTTGAGGAAGGTTTATGGTGGGTTTATGATACCGGCAAAAGGTGCGCGGTATTAGGGAGGCTAGCAATGGTGGGAGGAAGAAGAGTGCGTATAATCCATGGACTCAACATTAGTCATAAAGAACTCATATACTTATCACAAAAATCTACAAGTTATCAAAGCAAAGTATTACGTGCATGCTCCTAGGGGATAGATTGGTAGGAAAAGACCATCGCTCGTCCCCGACCGCCACTCATAAGGAAGACAATCAATAAATAAACCATGCTCCGACTTCATCACATAACGGTTCACCATACGTGCATGCTACGGGAATCACAATCTTTAACACAAGTATTTCTAAAATTCACAACTACTCAACTAGCATGACTCTAATATCACCATCTTTATATCTCAAAACAATTATCAAGCATCAAACTTCTCATAGTATTCAACACACTCATAAGAAAGTTTTTTACAAATCTTGAATACCAAGCATATTAGGATTATTTAAGCAAATTACCATGCTATTTAAGACTCTCAAAATAATCTAAGTTAAGCATGAGAGATCAATAGTTTCTATAAAAACAAATCCACCACCGTGCTCTAAAAGATATAAGTGAAGTACTAGAGCAAAACTATATAACTCAAAAGATATAAGCGAAGCACATAGAGTATTCTAACAAATTCCAAATCATGTATGGCTCTCTCAAAAGGTGTGTACAGAAAATATGATTTTGGTAAACTAAAAAGCAAAGACTCAAATCATACAAGACGCTCCAAGAAAAACACATATCATGTGGTGAATAAAAATATAGCTCCAAGTAAAGTTACTGATGGAAATAGACAAAAGAGGGGATGCCTTCCGGGGCATCCCCAAGCTTTGGCTTTTTGGTGTCCTTAGATTATCTTGGGGGTGCCTTAGGCATCCCCAAGCTTAGGCTCTTTCCACTCCTTGTTCCATAATCCATCAAAAAAATTCACCCAAAACTTGAAAACTTCACAACACGAAACTTAACAGAAAATCTTGTGAGCTCCGTTAGCGAAAGAAAACAAAAGACCACTTCAAGGTACTGTAATGAACTCATTCTTTATTTATATTGGTGTGAAACCTACTGTATTCCAACTTCTCTATGGTTTATAAACTATTTTACTAGCCATAGATTCATCAAAATAAGCAAACAACATACGAAAAACAGAACAGTCTGTAGTAATCTGTAACTAACGCAAACTTCTGGAACTCCAAAAATTCAGCCAAAATAAACTACCTAGGAAATTTGTTTATTGATCAGCAGCAATTGGAATCAGTATTTGATCACGTTCTTGTGATTTTTAACAATTGTTTTCGTGAACAGAAATTTTCTGGAAATTACAGCAAGATCAAATAACTATCATCCAAGAAGATCCTATAGGTTTAACTTGGCACAAACACTAATTAAAACATAAAAACATATCTAACCAGAGGCTAGAACAAATATTTATTCCTAAAAAGAAGCAAAAATCAAAAAAAATAAAAATAAAATTGGGTTGCCTCCCAACAAGCGCTATCGTTTAACGCCCTAGCTAGGCATAAAAGCAAGGATAGATCTAGGTATTGCCATCTTTGGTTTTAGGGAAAAAGAGAGCAAACTTGCTATCTATGGAATTAATCTTTCTATTTTGACAAAGTACATGGCCATTAATGGTATAAGAAAGATTAAGTATGCTGCGGAAATTGGCATCTAGGCTAGCTTTATCTCTTTGATAGATTCGTTTTGGTAAGAAAGCAAAAGAGATGTGATTTCAACTTTCTTGTTAATGGGGTGCCCAAATATAGTTTTGATCTTTTCATAGGTATCTATGGGGTCCCCTTCAAGAAAACTCTCTTCAAAAATAGAATCCAAGACTTGTTTGAAAGAAGCGGGCAACCCAACATAAAAGCTTTTTAAGTAAACCTCAATTTGGTATTGAGGTACCTAGCTAGCACGGATCCTTAATAGCCTATCCCAAGCATATTTCAAAGATTCATCAAGTAAATAACGAAATATTCCAGAATCTTCTTCATCAAAATTGCTAAGGTTTTCATTGATAATTCCGGCAGGTTTTCCACAGTATTTTTATTTATGAGTTTAGATAAGATAGCAGGATTGTCTAAAGCGCTAAAGCTCAGGAGAGAAACTCCAACTCTTTTTGGTTCTGACATGGCGAGGGAAAAGCGAACGAAAAGAGGCAACTGGAAAAGAGAGGGCGAATAAAACGGCAAGGGTGAAGTGGGGGAGAGGAAAACGAGAGGCAAATGGCAAATAATGTAATGCGGGAGATAAGGGTTTGTGATGGGTACTTGGTATGTTGACTTTTGCGTAGACCTCCCCGGCAACGGCGCCAGAAATCCTTCTTGCTACCTCTTGAGCACTGCGTTGGTTTTCCCTTGAAGAGGAAAGGGTGATGCAGCAAAGTAGCATAATTATTTCCCTCAGCTTTTGAGAACAAAGGTATCAATCCAGTAGGAGGCTACGCGTGAGTCCCTCGTACCTACACAAAACAAATAACTCCTCGCAACCAACGTGATAAGGGGTTGTCAATCCCTTCATGATCACTTACGAGAGTGAGATCTGAAAGATATGATAGGATAATATTTTTGGTATTTTTGCGATAAAGATGCAAAGTAAAATAAAAGTAAAGTAAAAAGCAAAGGAAATAACAAAGTGTTGGAAGATTAATATGATGAAGATAGACCCGGGGGCCATAGGTTTCACTAGTGGCTTCTCTCAAGAGCATAAGTATTTTACGGTGGGTGAACGAATTACTGTTGAGCAATTGACAGAATTGAGCATAGTTATGATAATATCTAGTTATGATCATGTATATAGGCATCACGTCTGAGACAAGTAGACCGACTCCTGCCTGCATCTACTACTATTACTCCACTCATCAACCGCTATCCAGCATGCATCTAGAGTATTAAGTTCATGAAAACAGAGTAACGCCTTAAGCAGATGACATGATGTAGAGGGATAAATTCATGCAATATGATAAAAACCCCATCTTGTTATCCTCGATGGCAACAATACAATACGTGCCTTGCTTCCCCATCACACTTTGGGAAAGGACACCGCAAGATTGAACCCAAAGCTAAGCACTTCTCCCATTGCAAGAAAGATCAATCTAGTAGGCCAAACCAAACTGATAATTCGAAGAGACTTGCAAAGATAACCAATCATACATAAAAGAATTCAGAGAAGATTCAAATATTGTTCATAGATAATCTTGATCATAAACACACAGTTCATCGTTCTCAACAAACACACCGCAAAAAGAAGATTACATCGAATAGATCTCCACGAGAGAGGGGGAGAACATTGTATTGAGATCCAAAAAAAGAGAAGAAGCCATCTAGCTAATAACTATGGACCCGAAGGTGTGAGGTAAACTACTCACACTTCATCGGAGAGGCTATGGTGTTGATGTAGAAGCCCTCCGTGATGGGTGTCCCCTCCGGCGGAGCTCCGGAACAGGCCCCAAGATGGGATCTCGTGGGTACAGAAGTTGCGGCGGTGGAATTAGGTTTTTGGCTCCGTATCTGATCGTTTGGGGGTATTTAGGTATATATAGGAGGAAGGAGTACGTCGGTGGAGCAACAGGGGCCCACGAGTGGAGGGGCATACTGGGGTGGGCGCGCCCCTACCTCGTGGCCTCCTCTTTGTTTCTTGACGAGGGTCCAAGTCTCCGGATCATATTCTTCCTAAAAATCACGTTCCCAAGGTTTCATTCCATTTGGACTCCGTTTGATATTCCTTTTTCATGAACTCAAATAGGCAAAAAACAGCAATTCTGGGCTGGGCCCCCGGTTAATAGGTTAGTCCCAAAAGTAATATAAAAGTGAATAATAAAGCCCAATAATGTCCAAAACAGTAGATAATATAGCATGGAGCAATAAAAAATTATAGATACGTTGGAGACGTATCAGCTGGAGTTGTTGGGCTACTTAAATGCTGGAGTGGAGGAAGTGCGGTGGAGTGTGCCAGTGGGGAAGTGGTACATTGAGTGATGAGAAATGGTGGTAGTTGTGCTGCAATTAAAGTCTTTGTTGAAACCCAGCAGATTGGAACTTGTGCTAAAACAGTGGAGTAGTTGTTGGTCAAAGTATTTCAAAAATTAGAGTGACCAAAAAATCGCATTTCAGCAAAGCCCAAGTATAGAAACATTCAGATAAATGCAGATAGATGGATTCAGGCATAAGTTCAGACTTAAAAATACTTCAACATAGATAGTTCAGACTTAAACATATATTTTTCAACAACCCAAACATAGATAGTTCAGAAATAAGCATAGTCTTTAACATAGATTCAGGCAGCCACATTGCATCGTCTTCATCACGGTTGGTGCATCTCCTGAACTGCAACCTTCACTGCAATCATAAAGTTCAGAAAGTTCAGAACAAGACAAGATTCAAAACAAGACTAAGAACAAGATTCAGGGCAATATTCAACACAAGACAAGCAGATTCAGAACACCACAATTTAGTCAGAAACTACCGCGTTGAACTAATCCCAATCATGTATTCCTTCTGTTGTAGCCAGGATCTGAGTCCATCTCTTCCTTCTTGCTTGGAATCGATGGAAAGATGCCCTGTCTCTGGCCCACCAGATGATTAGTTCATCTGTGATGTTGGTTCCTTCTGGGAACACCTCCTTGAAATGCTTCACGTCATTCTGGTTGCGTTCCACCATAATCATGGCAGCAATCCTCTAGCGTCGCTCCTGTGCCTGTGCTCGACGGTTGGCCCTCCTTTCAGCCCTCCTTTCAGCCCTAGCAACCTTGTCTTGTTCATCAACTACCTCTCCTAATTGTGGATCCATCAGTGGCAGCTAGGTTTTGGTCAAGGGGAATGAGGCACAGGGATCCAGTAGTTTCTGGTGGCCTCTCTTATGTAGACAGTGTGGCAGGCTTGGTAGGTTAGTTAGGTCCAACACGGAAGCCCACCATCAGGCCGACGTTACACGTCAAATTGGATAGAAGTACAGTCAGGTTCGGTCAGGTTCACACAAATTCAGACAGACTCATGCAAAAAAGTACAGGACAGGTTCAAAACAAAGTGAAACAGGTTCTAAACTAATTCAAACAGGTTCAAAGAGAGAAGTTCTACCTTTTTATAGTGTCAGTTACCACATGCATAGAAATAACCCTTTAATTTGCTGCTTGCAAACCTCTTCCTTTTGGTACCAGCCAAAACATCTGAAGTTGCAGCAACATATCTTGGTGCACTGAATCCCTTGCCACTCCCTCCACCTGCAGGCCTACCCTTTTAGCTGTTGTAGTAGGAGCTGGTGCAGATGAAGCAGGAGTTGGTGCTCTTCCATGTGGTGCTGGTGCTAATGCAGCAGGAGCTGGTGCTCTTGCAGTAGGGGCTGGTGCTCTTGGAGTTTGTACTAGAGCATATGGAGCAGGTGCATAGACTGCCCTGTTTTCCTACATTAAAGGTCCAACTTCACTTAGATTAGACTATGTAAAAGAAAACATTGCTCTGATGCTTGATAATTGTCTGGTGTTTGTTTTTCTTCATTTGCAGTTTAGGCCTAAGAGTCTTATTGCAACTTGTATACTTGTGTCCTTCCAACCCACAATTTCCATAGGTAATTGTTCCCATTCTACTGGTGTCTCTTGGGCAGGAACTTCAAACTCTCCTTTCCTCCTTGCAGTCTATTTTCTGCCTGCCTTTTCTTTGAAAGCAGGAGGTTCTATGTCTGGAGTGTTTTTGTGAGGCCAGAAATTTGGACCAGGAACAGGGTATATAATTTCTTTGTATGTCTCCAAATAAAGTGGCTTCTTGAAAAAGTCATTGACATAGTCCTCAGGATGCAGCTTTTGCTTTGTCATTACAGATATGCCATGACTGCAAGGTACACTAGTCATGTTCCATCTCTTGCAGTCACATGTATACCCTTCCATGTCCACATCATACTGTTTTTCTTTGCTAGTAACTTGCCAAATTGTTGGACCAGCTCTGTCAGCCTGGCAATACTTGGCATACTGCTTGTTCTCTTCTAAAACCTCTGAGTAGGTTGGTGTGATTGTCCACCTGCTAATCTGTAACTTCTCCCTAGTTTGTTGCCTCTTGTTCATTTGCTTGGTCCTAATCCCTTCAAACATTGTCCTTATTGGTTTGGCCCTAACATCCAGTATCATCTTGTTGAAGACTTCACTTTGATTGTTCTAAATCTGTTTTGCAAGTATGATCCATGGCAAACCTAGCCCAAGTAGAGGCCTCAATTTTTTTGAGCCATTTCCAAGCATCCTCAGACTGTGCTTTCATCTCTGCCATGCCTAGTTCATGCCCATGTTTAGTGTAGGAGTAGCTAGCCTTGTCAATACACTTCTTTAGTTCCTGGCCTCTAAATCCAGCAGATTGAAAATTTGCATATGTGTGCCTAAGACAATACCTTTGAGGTGGGAATACCTCATTTATTACCTTAAGCAAGCCATGTACATTCACAAATTATTACTACAATTGAAAAGAATGAAATAATTAAAAAAAAGTAATAACACTAAATTGTTCAATGAAATTCTTCCCAACCTTTTGCCTGTCAGATATGATAGTGTATGTTCCAAATTTGTTGCCACTGCCAATGCAACATCTCAATTGAGTTAAAAACCAATTCCAACTTTCACCATCTTCCTTGTCAACCACACCAAAAGCTATAGGATAAATATTGTTTTTTCCATCCCTTCCTGTGGCTGCAAGAATTTGTTATCCAGTGGTTAACTTGATGAAGCATCCATCAAGACCTATAAATGGTCTGCAACCATTAAGGAAACCTTCCTTTGAAGCTGATAAACAGTAGAACATATACTTGAATCTAGGAGTAGGTGCTGGGTTCTCTGGATCTTCAAATGTTGTAACTATACACCTGCTACCTGGGTTTGTGTCAAGAACTGCTTGAAGATAATCCCTGAGCCTCAAGTACTGCTGCTTGTGGTCACCTTGAACTACATCAACAGCCTTCCTCCTTGCCCTATATGCCACACTTCTTAATACATCCACTGAAAACTTAGTCTTGGTTTTCTTAATTAATGCATCCACAGGAGATCTAATGTCTTCTCTCAATGCTGCCTCTACTGACCTTGACATGCACTTAGTAGTAATCTTTGTGGACTCTGCACATGCTCCACAAGTGTGCAACATATCACACTTCTTGATGAAGAATTTTTTTTCATGAGCTAACTTAGAGGCACATATATAAAAATCACATCCCTGGGCGGCTCTCTCTGAGCACCAAACAATAATCCTATCTGGGGCATTTCTGTGGTATTGAAAATTTCTCAAAGTCCTAATGTGAAAATCCCTAAGTGCATCTCTGAACTCATACACAGTGGTGAAGCACAAGCCCTTACAGAACTGTTCTACTGGTCCTTGAAGTTTGTGATCATACCATATCCTGTCTTTCAACTTCTTATTCCTTCTCTTCCTACCACTTGGTAGTTTATAGGATCCTTCAGGCTCATCTTCTTCATCACTGATGCCATAATCACCATGGAAACATTTTTCATCTGCTTCAGGGAACCACCCTGCTTTCTCCATTTTCTACACCTCATGGTGGGATCTACTGGTTGGACCAGGTTTTCTCACTACCTTCAGTTTCTGTACCACTGATGTATCTTGTTTTACAGCTTCATCTTCAGAGGAATACTCTGACTGAAAATCCACATTATTCCCATCTGAACCTGAATTTGCAGCTTCATCATCAGAAACAAATTCAGACACATCAGTGTCACCTTCAAAATGGTTAAGGTCAGCCTCTCTCTGCACCATGCTTTTCTTTAGCTCTTCCTTTCTGTCCATGCTTATATCCACCAACTTGGTGCAACTTTGTGGAGTGTTAATGCAATGTTCAGCAAAATAACTATCTCTGTTTTCATGATTTTCATCTGCATTACATGCCTCAAGAGCTCCCACTACTCTTAAGTTCAGAATCTTTTCATTGTGAGAGTGTGCCAACATCTGTTGTACATCATCTTCACAGCATATTTTATCTAAACCTTCTAATCCTTTCTCCTCATCAAATACATAGTACATATAATCATCAGCCACAAAGCCCTCACTCCCAATAAGAGAAAACATTGTCAAATATGATATGTTTGACTGGTATAAATTTCGAACCACAGATTCTCTGGCATTGATATGGAACCAAATTGACCACTTTGGTTCATCAATTCTGAAAATTATAAAATTAAAAACCTTTATTAACTAAAAACAGGATAAGTGAACCTAACTAGGCACAATACTGAGTTTCTGTCAAACTGCTTTTTTCAGTTTCTTACACAACAAAGTATGCACAATACTAACAATTTGCAAGGTCACCAAAACGGAATCTTATCATGCAAAAAACTAGCCTAATTTACTGATTCTCTGAATCTCTGAATCACACAATCTATGGTGGGATCTACTAGATGAGATGTCGTACCTGCCGCCGCCCGCAGAACGAGGAAGCTTCCGCTGACCTTGAGCTCTGCTTCTTGTTGTCGACGGTGGTCGCGCCGGCGCCGACCAATCCAACCTCTGCTGCGCGCCGCCCGCGGAAGGATTAGATTCGTACTGAGAAGGCTGCCGCGCCGCGCTGCCGCCCGGAGGTATGCCTGAATCGCCGCCGGAGTTTGCATCCACAACCGCCATGGCTGGCGACGGCTAGGGCTAGGGAGGAGCTCGGGGGAGAGTGAGAGAGGGTGGGGAATGGGGAGCCGGCCGGCTAGGTCTGACCTGGTCCGACCAAGTGCGACCGACGAGCGGCTCTAACGGCCCCGCGCGCGCGCCGTTAGCCATTAGGCGGGCCGCCAGCCTGGCACGTGGGCCACTCACGTCAGAATCGCGATTAAAACGGTCAAAACCACCATTCAGTCAACCTGATAGTTTTTAGTCACGTGATTACGGTTTTTTTTAGTTTCCGGCCACTTTTAAAAAAGTGGTAGTTCCGTGGGACGCGAACCCCTAAACCGGTAGTTTTTTGTCAAACACTCTTAGCATTGGCATACCTAGAACAGTTCAAATCTCGTACAGTTATTTCCAGAACATGAAATGTGAAGAAGGCATTAAAGGTAAACTAACAATGTACTCCCTCCGTTCTTAAATATAAGTCCATTTATAAATTTCAATATGGACTACATACGATGTAGAATTGATGGATCTACACTCTAAAATATGTCTATATGCATCTGTATGCAGTCTGTATTGAAATCTCTAGAGAAAAACTTATATTTAGAAACGGAAGGAATACTAGATTTCTTACAGTTTAGCAGATTTGCAATTATTGACCTGGAAAAATGTCCTCCTTGACCGAGGCGCATCGTTGCACTTGCACCCATGTGAGCTTCGAAGCCCTGCAAAAGCAATGTTGAAGGTGCAGAGTAAACACAAGGTGGTTTTTTTTCGATCGAAGGGGCCACACGGCCCCCATTTTCATTATGAAAATGGAGTTGTTTACAGGGCAACAAACAAACCATTACATCACTGATCTAGAACCATATCAGGATGCTCCAGCCTAACAAGCCTAATCATCAGACCATTGACATATATCACCACATCAGGATGCTACGATCTATCCAAAACTAGCCAGGAAAGGGCCTAGTGTCACACTAGCTATAAAGGTATCAACATATTAAAGGACGACAACCAAATTAACATAAAGGCTTCGAGGCCAGCAAGCATTTCCAGCGGCTAGCTTCACAAAATCCTTCTCACATGCAGCGCCAAACCATGCCCACCTCTGAAGACATCACGAGTCACCCTCATGATACGTCTAGACACCTGATGAAGCATGTTTTGTACCCCTCTTTTTTGCAGATTTTTCTAAGGGTCAAGTAGGGAACAAACAAGAAAGATAATGTCAGTAGGATCTCTAGGCATAACACTTTGAAAACAGGATTTGTTCTTTGTTTTCCATATAGACCACAAGAGAGTAGCAGTATCCAATAAAATAACTACTCTATCTTTGCCGTATAGCTAGACAATCAGTTCTGGCACAGGTCGAAAAAAGACATTGGAGCTCTCTGGTTCCCTACAGCACATCCCACAATATTCCACAGGAACTTAGCTAAGGAACAAGAGAAAAATAAATGATTCACACTCTCACAGTCGCAAAATTCACAAAACTTAGCACCTTTCCAACATTTTTTACTCAAATTATCCTTTGTCAGAATCCTATTCTTGATTACTAACCAAGAGAATGCCTTAACTTTAAGAGGCATCTTTATCCTCCATAGTTTTTTAAAAGGGAAAGCAACCTATCTAGCAATAAGATAGTAATAAAGGGATTTAACAGAAAAGCTACTGGAGTTTGTAAGTAACCATTTAACTTTGCGAGGCTTATCTGACAAAATCACCTGACCACAACACAAGGTGATTTCACAGAAATAAACTACTTGCTCGACGTCTCGCTGCCATGCAGCCCAACCTCCAACTCGCCTCCAGATAAGCTCAAATTAAAAGGAAAAACCTGATACACTAACAACATTTAAAAGAGAAGTGGCCCGTAGAATGGCCCTACAAATAAGGGACCTGAACTGTCGCGCCCTAGCTTGAGTGCTGGCCCTTTTACAACGTGACGCATCATTCGCGCACCAACAACCCCAGGGCGCCGCATCGCATCGCCATCGGTGGGCCGCGGGCCGAATGAAGCGGGACAGCAGCTGGCACGCCCGTAAAATTCTGCCAGAGGAAGTACCAACTACTAACGAACAAGCCATCTACCTTCTTCATGCGCGCGTCGCCGCGAGCCCTAGCAAAGGCGCCGCCCTGCACGCGCCGTCCATCATGGATCTCCCCGGCGCCTCCCTCCCCGCTCCTCCCCCTCGCGGCCGCGCGCTCGCCGTCTCGGCGCACGCCGTCAGGCTTAGCTCAATGGCCGCCAAACTCCGCCAGCTAGGCTACAATGAAGGTATACGTTGCTTGCTACGTACTGCATGCTTCGCGCGTGCTTGCTTCGATAGCGTTCTCCACTGTTGCTAATATATGTACGAGCCTGATCCATGGTTGTGAAGATGTACATCCATGCATGATCTTTGCTTGCTTGCTTGCTTGCAGTGACGGCTTGCACTGATCCAGCGGCGGCCATGGCGGAGCTCCGCGGGGGGCACAAGTTCGAGGCCGTTCTGGTCGACGTGTACTCTCTGCGCTACAGCCCGGCGCCGGCCTTGGAGCTCTTGGACTGTACCATCGGCGAGATGCACATCGCCACACACGGTAATTATATTGGATCTGTTTCTACTTAGTTAAGTCTACCATATAATTAATTTGACAACGTTACCAGCACCGGTTTGAGCTAAGTACGTAGTGGAAAACTTAGAACTATGCTGCCAGATTAATTCTTCTTTCAAGTTCCGAACGTTGAGAAATTATTGATGGAAGGGGGGGGGGGGGGGGAGCCCGGTTGAAAAAAAAACATTGACCCAAGTGCTTGCACTATAATTAACAACATAAACCATGCTTGTTTCAGCCTAGTTAATTAAGACTAAATAATAAGAAGATATGTGCGTTGATCGATGCATATGGTAGTCGGATCTTGTGCTTAGTTAAGTCTGCCATGTTGCGTTTCATCTAACCATGGTGAGATAGCGGTTTTGACTTTTGAGGTAATTGGTTTGAGTTAAGCAGTAGACGATTTCGAGCTATGTTGCCACCAGATTCTTCTTTTAAGTATATATACAGGAGTAGTTCTATTCTATAGGTCAAACGGGCTTATGTAGCATAGCTTAGCTGCCAGTTAAGCGAGCCAATGATTTAAGGAGTACCTGCAAAAAAAAAAAAAAAACAGATGTAAGGGGTGTGCTTGTTGGAATTAACCAGGCGACTTCGTACGTGCATGTGCTAGCTAGCTTCACGTAGGTGAAAATCAATCCACCTAGTAGTAGCCTGCCTGCTTCCATGGTACGTATCTTCCACCGGAGTACGGATCGATCGCGTGGTTTGTATACTTGCGCGTCTCGTCAGAACCAATTGTCTAGCTTGTGTTAGCTAGCGGCTGCTCCGTACGTGATCGTCTTGACGGAAAGTACTCGTCGAGCCGACGTACAAGTCGTGCATGTGGCCAACATAGGTAATAATGGTTTGAGGGAAATACTTGCTAGTGATTGGGAGCTTCTTCTTTTTTTTGAAACCATTGACATACCACTAGCTGCACTGCGTTGGCATTAACAAAACACTCCCTCTGTCCCGTAATTTTGACACTAATATAGTGTGAAAAACGCTCTTATATTATGGGACGGAGGGAGTATTAGAGTTCCAACTTCCGATGAAGTCACTATGCTACATATATACTACGGGAAAAACCATGTACATCGAGTGTCTCAGTCTTTTCCGAGTTCTTTTCCGCAGGCACTCAGCAAAGAGGGTCCTGGATGAGTACCGCACGAAAAACACTCGGTAAACAGAAAGAACTCGGTAACATAGGGCCTAGAAATAGATAGATAAATTTACTTACGAACCCACTTTCTAGATGCCCTTTTGGTTAATTTGCATCAGTTTAGTTAACACGTGCCTCGTTCCAATAGAGTATTTCATATGGCATAGCATGCATCAATATCATTTACTTAGATTAAGGCTATTAATTTTAGTTCAGAAAGGTGGTAGAGATGGGGTGTACTAGAAAACGTGTAGTCCAACTTATATAACTAACTTTGACTATTAACATATGGAAATGTATTCAGACTGGTCGGTGACGATACTATCACTAGATGACTGGTTACTCCGTTTGCTATCCATTCATAGATAGATGGTGTTTCTAGAAAACGTGTAGTCAAAATTATATAACTAGCTTTGACTTTTGGCATATATATGAAAACTGTATTCAGATTTGTTGGGTCACCATACTGTACTAGATTTGTCATGAGAAATAATTTCATAATATTAGAAGTTTATGGGAACTAGTCATCAAACTTACATGCTAGACATTATGTTTGTGTATAAAACACCATCTATTTATGCATGTGGGAAGGTAAGCTTGCCTCAAAATTGATACCAATATCATTATGGTTCATGTAACAAATGTTCCGCTCTTCATTGCTTTATCTATGCTGACATTTCTCATTTCACGTCATACAGCTATGTCAAAAACTGGCATCCGCTATGGACCCATAGTGATGGAGGATCTCAATAAAATTAGGGAGGGCATCTACAATAAAGCATCCAACGGATTTGAGTCACCGGAGGCCACACTAAACAGTTCATGTAACAACACATCGGTGATGACAACGCCCACAACAACAACCTTACTAATCTCGGGAAGGAGGGCGACAAGGAGGAGGGTTACAAGGTCACAAGTAAGAGATTCAAACAGTCAGGAGGAGCTGGATGGAGGGAGTGTCAAGAACGAGCAGCAAAATCCGGCTGAGAAGCCAAAGAAGGCCCGAGTCGTTTGGACTGACGAATTACACAAGAAGTTTGTGGAAGCGCATGACAAACTCCTCCCTGGAGGTAATGTAGTTAATCATTGCTATATGATTGTTTTCTTAATTTATAGCTAATTATTAATGGGCTATCCTATCAACCAATCATACATATATATAGTTAATTTTTCATGTGGTGTTGGTAACTCTGTTTAGTGTTTATAAGGTAACTTGTTTTCTTTTGAATGTTTGCTTAGATGCCGTGCCAAAGAAAATACTTAAGTTGATGAATGACTCTACACTAACTAGAGAGAACATTGCCAGCCACCTTCAGGTAATTGGACTATACCTTTTGTACATATTCAAAGATGATGATATACTCCTCTCTTCTTTCTCTTTTTATAGAAAGTACAATTGTGACAAGTGAAATGTGCATCAGGCTCACATAAACCGACTACAAAATGTGGATAAGAATAACTGAGATTTTTTTATGTGGCTGGGTAAAATTCGTGCAAAATGGTTCATTTGTCTGCTCTATGAAAGGGATATAAAGATGTCTTCTTAGTCTCTCCTTGTTTTTCGGTGCAAACTACAAATATAGTCATTTTATCCTGGAACTGATATCTAGTGGATTCAATTAAGATTATTTTCAGTTTTTTGTGGTGATTTTCAAACGCTGCTTTAAACAAAGTCGCTATAGTGAGAGCATCAGCATGTGTTGGGTGTGGAAAATCATGTACCGAAAAACTAGCCATACTCCTCTCTTATTTAGTTTTTGCATACACTTTTTTTACCAAGACTATATCATTTCTGTCATTATTGTCCAATAAACATTATTTCATGAATTAAAATTACAGAAACATAGGATGAACATCGATCCACTTCGTAGGGGCAATCCTAAAACAAAGCATCAGAAATTAACACGTCCCCAAGCATCATTGTCATCTTCAAACTTGTCTCAGCAACAGGTACACTACTACAAATATATTTGGAGACCATTATCATTTACTCACTCCAACATTGTCATAAACTCACTTTCTTAACATGTGAATAATATGTGTGTGCAGGCTTCTCCTACAATGATGCAACCTTTGTCTAGTTCAAACTTTTCAGAGACTTATATAACACAAGGAGATGTTTGCATGAACCATAATATGAATGTCCAGCCAATGGTCAAACCTCCCCCAATTAGTGACATGCAGGACAGTCATCCGTTGATGTACATGCAATCATTTAAGGGTATGAGTAAGATTAATAGTACATGTCTACATGATATGCACAAAACCATTTCATTATTCATATCAATTTTCTTAATGAATGTTATGATGCTTAACATATTTTCCCTTTTTTACATATTCCACTTTTTGTCAAACAGAATGTGTGTTCTCGGATCTAGAGTCGAAAGATATGTGCACTAGAGATAATAAATCTAAACAAAATAGCACGTGGTGTCCTGATAATTCAGATATTAGCGAGATTTTGGTAAGAAATAGTAGTATTGAGTTAATTCAATAGATTTTGCTATTTGTAACATTCTAATAACATTTTTTTTCTTTTCCAATGTTGTGTTGTTCTACAGGATAAAGATCCTAAGCCTTCATGGGATATAAAGTATCTCTTCTACAATGGTGACTAAAACATTTTGTGCACACAAAGGACCGGCTTCCAGGGCTAATCAGTGGAGAGTCTATCTTAATTTTTTATTACATATAGCGTGTTAAGGCGGATAGTGCTTATGTGTATGGCATTTCTACCTAAGGTCGTGGTTGTGTGATCGGATTTTGTGAAATATCATTGCATGGACCACATACTCCAATAAACTTGTGTGTGTGCGCGCACACACACACTTTTCTAAAATTAAATAATTCCATTTTGGAGCCCTTTGGTCCTCTCTGTGTGAGAATATGTTGGTTTTTCTTAGTTAGATTAGTATTCCTTATTATGTATACAACTCTGTTAGATGTATAACAAGTGTCATCATCCTACTCATGCAATTACAAATATCTGTATTCTATAACTCGTTATGGTGTTATCTAAGCCTTAGTCCTTTTTACATTCATGGCTATTGTAGATAACACTAGAAATGTCGAGCTCTAGAATTTTCTTAATTATAGTCTCAAATGTAACTATGATTTTGCAATATGCACGATTGACACCACTATGTTTCTTCCCCTAATATCATGAGAAATCATACCTGAACACTAGCTACGATTAGCTCAGATCTGGAGGATTTGATTGTTGCGCCATTTTCTCTTGCATTGTGTGGCACGCGGTATATAAAAGAGAAGCACAACGGCTCATGCAAATATTTAAGGGTATGGACAAGATCAATAGTCCATTTCTACATGATATATACACAACCATTTGATTGTTCCTATTAATTTTCTTAATTAGATGTTACACTGCATAACATATTCCTATTTATTTTTGTCACGCAGAATGTGTGATGCCCGATGTAGCATCGAAAGATATGTGCATTAGAGAATCTACACAAATAGCACTTGGTGTCCTGAAAATTCAAACAATGATAGCTTGCACGAAAATTGACCGAGATTTCGGTAACAAATTATAACGTCGACTTAATTCAATAGATCTTTCTATTTGAAACAATCTAATGATATTTAAAAAAATCAATGGTGTGTTGTTCTGCAGAATAAAGAGGCCAAGAGTTGGGATGGAGACTTTTTCTGCTCCAATGGCTACTAAAACATTTTGTCCAGAAACACGTGAAGGACCGATTTTCTCCAAGGCTAATTAGTGGAGAGTTTTTTTCTTAATTGTGAGTAAGTGTGGGTAGGCCCAAGACAGCGAACGACGCTCCAAAACATTGCCAGGAGAGTGCCTCATGGCTGGCTAAGTCTCGCTGGGTTGAGTCTGGCCGGGTTATTCTTGTCCGAGTTTTCCCTGTCCTAGTTCTCTCTGGCCAAGTCAACTAAGACGTCCCGTCAGACCTGCACAGACGTGAAAGCCATACCACGACCACTATTGCTGATAAAGTATACATAGTTCACTCGTCATATACGACATCATATACAGTGCTACTCCTGGGCACTAGTGTATAAAGTGACCCAGGAGAGCACTTTCTTGGAGAGGAAGGCATTTCCTTGGCCAAGAAGTCATAGACTTGGCCAAGGGGACAAGGCACACCATAAAAGCACACATCCATCCACGCCTCATACAGGCTCAGCCACATGCCCACTTGCTCACAGGGGCTCATATGCCCACACACACATTCACACATATACGAGGTCGGATGCCCACGGCACTAATCTCAGATACAGCTCTAGGGACAACTCTGTACTACTATATATATACTACATATATCATCAGATATGTAGGAATAGGGGTGTTACCTCCAGCCGAGAGCCCCGAAGCTGGGTAAACCACCGCGCGCTGCTTGCCCAATCCTCTCCACTGCAGCCTTGCCCTCGCCTCAAGCCACCCCGTGGCATCTGTCGTCTCGCGAACCCACCCGCAAGATCATCACGACAGTAAGCAAGGCCTCTTATGTGTTTGGCTTTTCTATGTAACTAGATGATACCCTGCACATTTTTGTGGGAACTCTTAGTCCTACGCACATGATAAATAAGAACATAGTACTTGGAGTATAATTATGAACATAATAGAATGTGAACTATGCATGTAATCAGGTTTTCTATTAAATATAGTTATTTGACATAACTAATCTTATGGGTAAATCATTCTTCACCTCCACATAGTCCGGTCCTGAGCATGCAGTCTGTTGCTGAACTTTTTCTGTTGGAGCCTAGACTGCACAACCCATAATCATGAAGGATATAAGGTAGTTACGAATAACTTAGTATCTCATGAGTAATGAGACAAAAAATGTCACATGAACATCCAATAAAGTTATCTTTCAAACCTAAGGTGATACGTTACTGAAAGCTTCTGTCTCTCTGCCGACACCGGGAGTTCCTGCTCCCGACCAACCCGCCTTGCATCGGGCCCTCTCCGCCTCCGGCTCCCGCGCCGCGGCCACTCCGTCCCGACCAACTGTTGCACCGCGTCTTGCCAGTCGTACGCAGCGGCACGACCGCCTCCGTGGTGATCCTCCTCCCGTCCGCGTCTTGCCCCCCGTGGCACAGCCCCTCGTCTAGCTGTCGCCGTTTGGGGCGGGCGTGACCCTTGGGGGAGGTGGCCGCGGCTCGATCCTGCCCTAGGTGCAGGCCACCTTTCGCCCAGACGGCGCCTCATCCGAGCTACGGTGCAGGCCTCTGCGTGTGTGGTCTTGGGATCCTTTGGCGATAATATATATTAGAGCACATGCGCCCAGGCCCTCTCTATCTAGCCATCCATTTTCTGCTTTAAGATTCGTGCAAATACATTTATCTTTTTTGTTTCTCCCACATAGAATGTATCTTGAAGTTCAAACCTATGCAGCGTGGCAAAGCTTTCTGAGTAGAATCTAGGATAAATCGTTCAGATTTTTTTGTCAAACATAAATATACAAAATACGTTTTGTTTGATTAAAAAATCATATTTTTAATATTTATGTCGGACAAAAAATTCTGAAAGATTTATCCTAGATTCTAGTTAGAAAGCTTTGCCATCCTGCATAGGTTTGAACTTCAAGATATGTTCTATATGGGAGAAGCAAAAAAGAGAAAATTTCATATAGAAACTTAGTTGTGTCGCACTGATCTTAAAGCGATATTGGAGAGTTAGGATAGCAGGGCCTGGGTGCAAGTGCTCTAAAAATCCACGTCCGATCCTTTGGCAGGATGCTAGAAGCTTCATGGTGGATATTTGTCGACATGGCTCCGGTCCCAGCCTCCATGGACCTGCGTTCTCCACTGTCCTTGTCTGCCGGCGTCCTACTGGCACGGTTTCGGCCCGGTGCACCGACAGCTGCGCCCCTCCAGCTTTGGTTCGCCAGCGTTTTGGTGGCTCCGCCTCCGGCAGCTCGGATCTGCGTTCCCTTTCGGCTCCAGATTGCCGGTGGCGTGGACCATCATTCTTCCATCCGTGTTGGCTCTCTATCCACTGCCTCTCCGACCCCGTCCATCTACAAGCCATGCCGGTTCCAAAGCTCGCGTTTTTCATCAGGTGCAGCCCCACCCCCCTTCGAGGTAGCGGTCGACAAGCAAGTTGTCTCCGGCATCTTCAGATCCTGATCTGGCGACTTTGGGATTGCTCAGACTCAGACCAGGCGAAATCCAAGCTCAGCTTGCCGATGCTGGCAGCGGCGACACTCGCGGGTGTCGTTTCCCTTCCTGGAGGCGCTTCCTTGGCTTTGATATGTGCCTCTCGTCGAGCAGTAGGGGAAACCCTAGGTCTGGTTCTCCGGACCGGATGGCGGCGGCGTCACGATGTCGTTCCCCTTCTTGAAGGCGTCATCTTGCTAGCTCGTTGTGTCCCGGTGCTGGACTTGAAGATGTTTGGCGTCTTGCTGATTTGGTTTGCTCCTCTAGTTTTAGTTTTTTTAGTTGTGCTTCACCCTGTTCAGGCTAGGCACCCCATCTCTCTCTCTGTCCCGTGCACCATGCTCATGCCTCCTTGCATTCATGTCATTTGTTGTGCCTGTTGTTGTACTCATTCTCTTTCCTTCTATGAATGAAAAGGTACGCAAGCTTTGCGTATTCGCGGGAAAATGGGGATATGTTTCATTTAGCATAAATGGCCTAAAGTTAAATTTCAGTTTAGGTGTGTCCATGCCAACTATGGTTTTGATAGAAACAAATATGCAACAGGGAGAATTATGATGAAAATCACAACAGTTACATCGTGAATCTCTTTTTTGAGAATTCCAGTCTTAGCTTGAACTTTGACATGTTACCATGGGTACTGCTCCGCTTATGCATTCATGCTCTCCAACTATGTGAAATCATAGGTTATGTTTCAAGGGCTCTGACTGTGAAGGGGGTAATCTGGGATACCATTCATGAACTTAATTAAGCTTCTGCTTCACCCATTCTGCACTCTTCAATTGCTAAACGATACGAAAAGTAGCAGGCGGTTCGATAATACTCCCTCTGTCCCATAATATAAGAGCGTTTTTGACACTATTATATTATGGGACGGAGGGAGTAGACATAAAGAGATCAATTAATGGACTGCTCCTGGAAGTGAAGAGCAAAACTTCTTTGGAAAGAAACCAGTGCAAATATCTGAATGAACTGTAGCAGAACATATACTTCAATCCGAATATGTGAACTGATTCAAGGTCAAGCGACCTTCAGATTCGATAATAACATTGACCTTTAGATTCGATAATGTAAAAGGAATCGGGAAAAGAATCATGCATCATTGAATCCCATTTACCTTGCTGGCGGGAACATTGCCGCCGACAGAGGAGTTCATCACCAAGGAATCAACTCCACCGTTTGCCTCGTGTATAGCTTGACACCTGCGACGCTCTGCATGATAAAAATTAGTTGCCAGTACAGCACATGGTTATTTACCGACCAAGGTAGAAAGCAACAGAAAAGGATTGAAAAAAACACAGAGCTATGATCTCAGCCGGAAGTCATGCTAGTCACAGCCTGGGCGCCTTGGGATGGGCCAGCATCTTATAAGATTCAGGTCGTTCATCCCTTGGGCTATGTGGTCAGTCAGCGAGCGTCGCCTCGGATCTTCTCGAACCAAGAGACACGGGCTCGCTTCTGTAGTAGTAATTAAGTACAACACGCAAGGAGATACGAAACTCAGTTTGTACAGATCGAGAACATTAAACGACACAAAGAACATCTAGCTTGTACAGACCTGAATTCTTAGTTTGTTGCCGCGCGGTCGCCGAGTTTCTTGGTGGCACTGCGACGACGCGGGTGAGTGTGGAGGATAGACGTGGCCGGGCGAAGCCGATGCGGGCGGTCGGAAGTGCCCTGTCGAGCGAAGCCGATGCGAGGCCCGAGGAGGCGCCGTGGGTGCCGGTGATGCGCTGCAGGCGTGCCAAGCAAAGCCGAGGCGAGGCACCAGGGACAGGGAGGCAGTGGAAACGGAACATCGAGCTCTCCATCTTTGCGTGACGATGAGGTCGCCTAGACCGGAAGTTGGAGCGGACGACTCGATTAGAATAGGAAGAGACGCGGCGATAAAAGAACCGCGTGTTATGTGGGCTCTTGGATTACCTCGTCTGCTACAGGAGACGGGAGAGCAAACAACGTGAGGATGGCTCCGTACTAAAAAAAAACTGGGTAAGATTTGTTGGATTATTTTTCACAGCTAACATAAGTGGGCCAAGGATGATGAGGTGGATAAATGTTTTAAATAGCGGACTATGGCATATAACAGCAACCCTTAAAAACAGCTATAGCTGGGCAAATTGTACATGAAATCATTTAGCGGCAACGTTGCTCAAACAGCTATAGCCGGCTATTTGAAACTATGCCTGCATGTCAAAAAAAAATAACATGATGGGAAGAACTATTTAGGTATTATAATTTATAGATAAGATGGTTAAGTGGTCGGATTTCATGAACTCGTTGGGTGGAACACATACTCCAACAAGCTCTTCTTGTGTCTGGACAACAAGCTTTGCGGGTGTCTGGACAGCAGCTATGCAGGAATCTGACACCCTCGGCTCACTCAAATTCCCCTCTGGGTCCCATTCTCTTCCACTACGTCGATGCTCCCTTGCTTTGCATCCGCGCCCTCATCGACGCCGCTGTTGTACCTCTTCGACCGCTGCCCAGACATTGTCGGACGTCTGCAACCACCACACACGCGCCCGCTCGCCTTATACTAAGGTGTCGTCCACCCAGGACCGTCCGCAGCCAAGTACCCTACCCCCTGTCGATGACATCCATGGAGGTCACCACGCCCGATGGGTGCTCAGTCAATTGACATTGAGCTTATTTTCGAACTTCATGTTGTTTTTCAGAGTAAAGGATGGCGGGGTACTCGAGCATGGAGGATGAGTTCTTGCGGGATGCATGGTTGGTTGTATCTGCGGATTTCATAGGCAAAAGCAGAAGGGGGCTTTTCTGGCGGCGCGTGCATGATTTGTTTCATGCACGAAAGCACATTGCTCCATACGACATGCACATCATCCATGAACGCAATGGGAAGTCGCTAGTGTATCGATGGTACACCATCCAGACCACCGCCGTCAAGTTTTGTAGCACGGTTGATTGACTAGAGGCAAGGTGATCATTGCGCCCAACAGCCGTGGAGAACGTAAGTTTTTCTTCTTCTTGTTCAACTTGTTGATTGCTTCATTCATTCACGTAATGTTGCTCTACACATTGTGTAACCTGGCTGCTGTGATGTACCACGGGATAGAGAGCAAACAATTTACACACATCTACTCCTGGAGGAAGCTCAAGGGGCAGTGTGTGTGGGACGACATGATCCGTTCGTGAAAAACTTGTTGAGCATCCAGATAATCTCGTTGAATTTGATATATTATTGTACTAGACTTATTTGCATGTTATGTATGGATGATATGTGCTATTTTCTATCCGAACTTTGATGAGTACTGTCGTGTTTGATGAATTTTGTCCGGTCAGTTAAAATGCGGTTTGATGTGGATAGCGTTGGATTGTCAGCTCCCGCATCCGCGTCCGCGGACGGATGTGTTGTCCGGTTTGCAGGTCAACATTGATGCCCTTACTTAGATCGGCATATACATTGTTTATGTATACAACTCTGCTAGATGTATGACAAGTGTCATCATCCTGTCATACAATTACAAATATCTTAATTCTAGAACTCTCTACGGTGTTATCTAAGCCCTACATATTTTTTTACATTGATGAGTATTGTAAATACCACCTGAAATATCAAGCTCTAGGATTTTCTTAATTACACTCTGAAATGTCACTATGATTTTGCAATAAGCTCCAACTGACATCCCACTCTGTTGTCTTCCCGTAGGGATGTCAACCGGGTCCCGTTTAATCCCGTTTAAAGTCCACTTATGATATGATAGTTTAAAAAGGTTTTTTGTTTGTTTGAGGAAAATGAACTATCAAGCTAGGAAAAACTAACTAAACGGGATTGCGGACGCCATTTATTTGCCATTTACATCCCTATCTTCCCGTAGCATCATGAGAGACCACTACCTGAACAGCGGCTGCGTATGAGCTCAGATGAGGATTTGATGTGGTCGTGATTAGCCATTTTGTCTTACAATTGTGTTATGTGGTTCATTTTTTTGTAAGAGAATCACAGCGGCTCATAAACAGATTAAATGAACAAAATGTTTAACAGAATTCGTCCAACAAGTTGTTAGTGGCAGGCAATTTTTTCTTCCTATCCCCGCAGGAAAGAAAATATTTCTGTCAACAGATACACCAAAAACAGAGCTGCACCGTGCCTGGAGAGAACACATTTGGTCGAAAAGACCGATTTGCGACATCTGAGTATTTGCTTCCTCCTATTCCAGAAGGAAATGGAAATGTGTTTCTGCTAAATTACTGCATTCCAGATATATATACCAAAAAAAAGGGACACGACATGAGGTGTGCAGCAGCAAATTCAGATCAGAGCAGTTTGTTACATATTTTTTTCCCCAAATACTACTACAGTAGCTGCTTATAATCATTCAGTCACTGGAGAGCAGCGGTTCTGTTTTACAATGTACAAGCAGGCGAGACGGCAGGCTTGAAACTGAAGCTAGCTGCACATCCCCAGCCTTACAACCTTGATAATAAAATCCTTAAAAGAAACAAACGAACAAGCGAAAGGAATAGCAAGCGGAACTAGAGCAGCACTAATAAACCCTAGCTAATTTTGCTTCCGCGCGACCCCAAATAGTTCCCTTCATAAAAACCCGGAAACGGCTCGTCGTGTCGCTGGAGCTGCCGATCTCTTCTTGCTTGATCAGAGAGATAGATCCATACTAAAGAAAAATGAAAAAGAAAAGAAAAACACATGCAGGAAAAAAAAACTGGTTTGCTGCCATGCTGCTAGATGTGAATACTGCTGCCATTCGCGAAGTATGTCGACACCAGGCCGCTCATCCTTAACTTCGCCTTAGGGGCTCCGGGACCGGCGATGCACCTGGTCGGTGAGCTGACAGCACCGGAAGTGCGCTGAAGCAGGTGCTCTAGCTGTCCAGATGACGCAGCGATCAATCCTGTACATATTCAAGCACATTGTTTATGCCATTTTGTTGTTAATTTTGTCAGGTTCTCAGCTTTGCCAAGTGAAATTTACATCGAAAAGAAAGAGATGATATATTGTACTCCCTCCGTTCCTAAATAATTGTCTTTCTATAGATTTCAACAAGTGACTACATACGAAGCAAAATGAGTGAATCTACACTTTAAAACATGTCTACATACATCCGTATTGTAGTCTATTTGAGATGGCTAGAAAGACAAATATTTAGGAACGGAGGGAGTATCAGACAGAGTGAAGTACAGTTTTCAGGATGTTTTACCTAAGAAAAGTGGTGATGGCTTTCCAGGCCTAGAGTTAAATTCAGGATGAAATTGCGTGCCCACGAAAAACTTATGAGTTGGTAGCTCAATAATCTGTGTCCAGTAAAGCATTTCACATTAGATATTTGGAGGAACAAAAATATTAGTGCCTTACTAATTCTACCGAAAATTTAGTAAGCTTACCTCCATGCGTCTCCCGCTCTCATCCCTGCCCACGAAAGAAAGCCCTGCTTTCTCAAATTCTGAGACCATGTCAGGATTCACCTGAAAAAAATGGAGCATGTTTCTATCACCAAACTGGATTAATAATAACAGAAAGTTACTTACATGTCATCGCATTCTTTGACATACCTCGTATCTGTGGCGGTGTCGTTCGTCTACATAATTAGCATTGGCATACCTATAACAGTTCAAATCTCGTACGATTATTTTCGAGAACATGAAGTGTGAAGAAGGCGTCAAAGGTGAAATAACAATGTACGAGATTTCTTACAGTTTAGCAGATTTGCAGTTGTTGACCTGGAAAAATGTCCTCCTTGAACCGAGGCGCATCGTCGCGCCCATGTGAGTTTTGGAGCCCTGCAGAGGCATTGTGGAAGGTGCAGAGTAAGCACAAGGTGATCTCACAGAAATAAACTGCTTAAATACAATAGCTGGTAAGGCAACTTACCTCTGGCATGAAGATAACACATGGTGTTTTTGCAGCTGGATCAAACTCCGTGCTATTAGCATCACGCAGCTTCATGACAGAACGCGCATACTCGATCACTGCAATTTGCATGCCCAAGCAAATGCCGAGATACGGAACGTTGTTTTCTCGCGCATGTTTTGCAGCAAGGATTTTTCCCTGGACACCTCTGTCTCCAAAGCCTCCCGGAACTAGTACGCCGTTTGCACCCTGAGGTGGAAAACACTTTCAGATTTCTGCAGTAACTGCCATCATTTGAAAATATATGCAGTGCTTACCTTTAGTAGACCCCATGCTTTTTCATAGGCATCAGGCGTCTGTACAATGAAACAATACCCAAGATCAGTATATTCACCATCATAGAAACTGGAATTAAAATGATATCCGGTAAAAATGTGCTGACCTCTACAGCAGCAGAATCTTCAAGATCACAGGAAGGAACCCAGTCCACCACCAGTTTCCTGTCCAAAGCAACCGACGCATGCAGAAGAGCCTGACAGAGGTATCAGAAAATAAACTTGATTACACCCAAAAAAATCTGTCCAAACATAGCCGTTCTCTCAATGGAGGTTGCAAGATTTCACTAAATGACTACAAAGCTAAGAACGAAACCAAGGAACACTTGAGTAGTTGATAATAAATGTCAAGTAAATCACCTTCAAAATAGACAGATAGGAATCCGATATGCCCGTATATTTTCCAACCATGGCAATCCTGACCTGAGAATATTTGTCCACAATAATTTTTAGCACCAGATAAGGCTTACATGTATACTGAAGGTAACAATTCAAAGGATCAGAGCACCAACCGGAGATTTCAGTTTGTCGAATCTGCTGGCTCTTTCAGTCCATTCAGACAACTTAGGTTCTTGAGGCACTTTCCCCACACTATACAAGAGAAGAAAGAATGCTAAGTACACCGATAAATGAGCCAAATTGATAGTCTAATCATACTTGGGCAAAAAAGACGTACCACCAAAGGCCCAGAACCTTCAAAATAGCTTCATGGGCTCTCTGATCCTGTAAAAATACCAGTACATCGTTAGCTAAGCACATTTAAATTTGGATTCAGTTAACAGAAGAAACTTTATGTGACATACCCTGAGCAACAAAGGGATGTGCCAGATGTTTGTTACATCATGGAGATTAACAATATTTGAAACCTGACAGAAAAAAAATCAAAAGTCAGCACTAATGTTGTACTAAAGGAAATATGTACTTGCTAATGTACAGAGTTTCCAGTAGCCTTGCAATAAAAGGAAATACTTATTACCGGAACTTGGCAAAACTGCGAGAGTTTCAGTTTCACATTTTCTTCCAGTGGCTGCCATAAAGCACAGAGCAAACAATGTGCAAAGTTAACCATCAGTATCGACGGACTGAAAACAGGGGGTAGGGCTATGGAAGAATGAAAATACAAGACAAATCCTGCATGATACCTGAGTACTGCGGCATGCCAAGATATCAGGCATCAACCCAAGTCCTCTTAGTCCACGGACACTATGCTGGGTAGGCTTTGTTTTCTGAATAAATGATAGTTTGTATTATTTAAAGGAAACAATGTAAATGAAAATGAGTACCGCGGACAATGGTAATATTTTAAGTATTATGGAGCTTCCATGTGAGTAAAAGTTACCTGTTCACCAACTACGGTTAGAACTGGTACAAGACTAACATGAACCAGGCAAAAGTTTCCAGGTCCTGAAGTGCATATTGAGTAAGATCAGGTTAATGCAAACTCAGTTTTACTTGGAAAATAAAAAGTTAGATATTGTAAATCATGGTCAAAGAAATAATGAGAACACTGAAGGACTTCACTCACCTACGCGGTACGAAAATTGACCCAATGCTTCGATAAAAGGCATTGATTCGATGTCCCCTGCACCAAGAATGCAACTGTTATGCAGTGAAATTATTTTGACCCCTCAACCGGCAATTCTTGCAAACAACTGTGTCCATCGTGTTATTAACAAGTGCGATAGTTTGCTGCAGTAGTTTAGTATGTTGTGTTTACCTATAGTGCCACCAAGTTCTATGACACAAACATCAGCTGGCTTATCCGTGCCATCAACCGGATTCATCGCCACACGTTCAATCCAGTCTTGTATTTCATCGGTAATGTGCGGCACAACCTGACAAAAGAAGACTTAGTCAGTAAAGTCACCAATAAAAGTTGCACTATTTGCATAAGAACTTACAAAAACAGGGAACTCTATCCTAGTTACCGATTCGCACCTGAACAGTTTTTCCCAGGTAGTCTCCTTTTCGTTCTTTGTTAATAACAGCCTGTATCAAATCGAAAACTCAACTGTTAGTTAGATGATAAAAGCATGAAGAAAAATTAATTTAATTCTCCCTCAAATATTTATTTTATTTTTCCAAACAAAGAAAAAACATGTCTTGTAAGGAGGATATCAAATCTAAGTGATAGCATATTCTCCAGCGGTCCTAAACTTTGATAGCTACATAACTCCCAACAGCTACATATGGTATTTAATTGCAGTTAGGCCCATACAAGATTTGTCAAGGTGAAATGTAAACCACATAACTCTGGTAAAGTGACACAAGAAATTATTTGTGGGTCCCATGGAAAATCCTGGCAATCAAGTACCCAAACAAGAAAATATCACCAGTCTGCAAATGTCAAAGGTGCAGTATAAACCACAAATTTTTCAGTTTTCCACTGGATAGCCTGAAGTCTAACGCGCACTTGGACAAAGACTGATCATATATCCCGGATCACCTGGTAGATCTTTCCAGTGGTTATGTTGTTGTCGCGAGTCAGCTTGATGTCCAGGAACCGCTCGTAATTTCCAAGATCCAAGTCCACCTTTGACCCAAAAAAATGAGAGAGATATCAAACTGAGGTACGTTGAGAAAATTGCAATTATCCCATACTTGGCTCATTTTTGTAGGAATGCTAGAACGTGGAAGAAGATAAGAAAAGTGTGCCCCTTTTGACAAGTGGGCAAGTGCCAAAGTTTAGGGCGCTGACGTGGCATTATCCTGTACTAGGTGCAGAGGTGGCATTTTGTTATCCATGGTTGGTTGGTGCACTTTCTCAAATTTCTTGATAACCCAAATACTTGCGTATTTCAGACTGAACCCCCAAATAAGCTTGTAAGAAGTGGTTTAGGACAGTTTAGTGCAGGACAAACAGCTAGTTAAGTACTCCCTCCGTCCGAAAATACTTGTCTTAAAAATGGTTGAAAATGGATGTATCTATAACTAAAACAAGTCTAGATAGAACCATTCTAAAGACAAGTATTTCCGGACGGAGGGAGTACAGTTTAGTAGAGTGGTTCGGCACAGCTTGTAAGAGGTTGACGGTGAAGCAGCAGCTAGTTAGGTACCTCGCCGCCGTCGTCGAGGACGAAGACCTCGCCGTGCTCGAAGGGGGACATGGTTCCGGCATCGGTGTTGAGATACGGATCTGCACATCACATGGGCATGGCAGTGAGAAACTAAACAAGATGAGAGCCAGAGCAGAGGAGCCGGCCACTGGTGAGCCCAGATTATTTATCTCAATCTGGAGAAGAGATTTGTTAAAGAACCGGACCCAAGATGCACAGTACTACTAGTACATGACAGGAGAAGGAAAAAATACACAGTTTGTTAGTAAAGATTAAAGAAGTAGACCCAAGAAAGGTTCATGGCACTTGGCCCGGGTCAAGAGACAGAAAGTTTCGGTTAACCTTTCAAAAACAAAAGAAGGTTTCAGTTGAGACAAAAAATCTGCCTGGGCGAGCAGAGCACGAGGTGCCAAATTTGACCCGGATTACCGGCTGCCCGCCCCCATGTGAAATAAAATACACCTGGGAAGTGAGAGGAGTTCATGTGTCTCAAGGAACCCGGACAGTGACACTGGCCGACATACAAAGCCTCAGCTCAGATTCACCAAAGCATACACAGACATCACCAAAGAAAAGATAATGAACCGTCAAAAACTTCGAACTAAAACGACTACAAGAACTAATGGAGAGGGTAGTACTCCCTCCCTCCGTCCCAAAATAAGTGTCTCGGCAAAATGAAATAGAGGAAGCACATGTCAAGAAAATAGACCGGGGAAGCAGAGGAAACAGTTGAGAATATCATATTACTGGCCTGCAGTGCAGGGTGCGTGCCTTTTGCTCTGATTTGGGGAGAAGAGCTGGTTGATTTTGTGATCTAGGAAGAAGAAAGCCGTACCTGTAATTAACCTAACCTAACTAGCAAGCTAGAGGTAGTTAACTAACCTAGCTGCTGCCGGTAGTTTTGAAACTTGGAGTGGACAAGAACAGAGAAAAAACAAGGGCAGCACGTTGGTGGCCTGTGCGATCACGTGGCCACCATTACCAAGGAGCAGAGCAGAGCAGACGGCCGTTGTTTTCTTTTCATTTTTTTCCGTCTCTCTCTCTCTCTCTTCTGGTTTTGACCGGCAAAAGAAAGAAATGGGGAACCGGCGGCGGGAAAAACGGGAGGAGGAGGAGGAGGAGGAGGCGGCGGTTACCGATCTTGATGGAGGTGACGCGGAGGCCGCAGGCCTTGAGGAGCACGCCGATGCTGCTGGCCGTCACGCCCTTGCCCAGCCCGCTCACCACGCCGCCGGTCACCAGCACATACTTCATGCCCACGCGCGTCGCCGGTCGCTCACCGCACTGGCAGCCGGCTGGCTTGCTGGCTAGCTCGTGCTGCCGCCGCCTTCTTTGGGGGCTCGGAGAATGGGGGAGGAGGAGAGGGAGTGGCCGAGGTGAGGTTTTTGGTTTGGATGGAATGAGAGGGGAGGGAGGAGGAGGGGTGTGTTAAATAGAAGCGGGAGGTAGGCAGGCCACTGAGGCGGGGACAAAAAAAAGCCACTGGTTCTCTCTCTACTGCATAACTGAAAGTGTAGAGCCTCAGAAAAAAGCGCTAGCCCCTTTCATTTTCTCTCTCTCTCTCTCTACCGTTTCTGTCAAAATCCAACGGGTGCTACATTATTTATCCATGGAAAATCTAGGGCCCTACGAGGACCACATCTGATCCGTATGTTTATATTGTTTTCAAAATTTTAGGTTTGTGGAGTTTTTTTTTTTTTTTTGCTCACCCCGCCGTGCCACTGCCTCGGGTCACGATTAAATTATGGCTTGATTATGTTGGATACTATGGTGGGTCAGTTTGAGTGGCGGGAATTCTAGTTCAATTTTGCTGCCAGTCGGACACGCAAAAGTCGTGGGGTGAATTGTGCCCGCACTCTTTTCTTTGTTGTTTTGCAAAAAGGGCCGCACACATGGTGTACTTTTCAGAAATCGGCCGCCTTGTGTGCACGTAATGATTGGTATAAAATCTTGGGGAATACATGTTCACGTGTTTTTGTATGATATGTGAATCTTATCACAAACTCACTGCCCCCCTCCTTGTTCCTTTGAACTTTTTCAAATCCTGCCCCCCACCCCCCCACCTACGTGCACTATATAGAAGAGATGGTTGATCGCCGAGCTTTTGCCGTCACAAGAACCTACATGCAGTCACGTGTGATTGTGCACAACAATGCCAGCGTTCATTTACTGAGTGCAGCTTGGGCTTTGTATGATTGAAATGGTGATTTTAGTATGATAAGAGTAAACCTAACTTTTTCGTGTCAATGAGAATCTTGCTGCCTAGAGACCAATGGTTGACAATGTTCTCAAAATGACTCAAGTAGAAATTTTCCATTTGCGACTTTGGGTGAGAGACTTAGCCGCGTTTCGCGGAGAATCTATTCTGTCTGGCACTTCCGCGTCTGAATGTACACTCTCATTTTCGTCTGTCGGGCATTAACAAGAAAAATTCTATATTCCTCCCTTCTTACTATCACAGGTTGGTTTCGCTTGAGAATACAGGGGGAATCATACTTCCATCAAAAGTGTATTCAAATGTTGGCTTATATTCCCTAGCTGATCCACTGACCTAAGCGTCATGACTTCTCAAACTATGCTTTCAATGTGCACTGTTAAGGAGAGAATTGACGAGCGCCGAGTTTTCGCCATCACTGGAGCAACATGACTGTGCGTGGCTGCTCGCAACATTGCCACCGTGCATTCACTGCGAGTGCGGCTCTTGCTTTGTATGATTGAAAAGATGTTTAGTGTGGAAAGAATAAACCTGACTATCAAAGGTCGAATTCATACAACAAAGATCAACACCCCCAAAGACAGCTTTCCCATTGTCAAATGAGAATATAACTAATGTGACTACTTGTTGACACTCGTCTCGGAAAGACCCAAGTTCCATTCGCGACTTCGGGGCAGAGGCCTTGCCACTTCTCGCCAAGAATCTATTCCATCCAGCACTGACGCGTCTTAATGTACATTTGTTTCAATTATAATTTTCATTTGTCAGGGCAAGAAATATTCCACATTCTCCCCTCTTCCTATCACAAGTTGATTTCCCTCGAGAATACAACGGGAATCATACTTCCATCAAAAGTGCATGCAAAGTATGGTGTGCATTTCTTAGTTGGTCGAATGACTAGTGTGTGACAGTGTGTCATGACATCTCCAACCATTTTTTCCAACACGCACCGCAAATGATAGAAGCAAAGGATAGAAGCGATGATCGGCGAGTTTACGCCAGCGCGAGAGCCTACATGGAAGCAACATGACTGAGTGTGGCTGCTCGAACAACCGCCACCGTTCATTCAGCGCGAGTGCGGCTTGGGCTTTGTATAATTGAAAAGATAATTTAAGTATGGCAAGAATAAACCAAACTATCAAAGGTCGAATTCAGATAACAAATATCAAGCCCCCAAAGACAACTTTCCTGTGTCAATGAGAATCTAACTATTGTGACCACCGGTTGACACCAGTCTCATAAAGCCCCAAGTAGGAAGTTTCCATTCGCGACTCCGGGACGGAGGCCTAGCCAACTTTCCCCAAGAATCTCATTCCTTCTCACTGTTCCCAGTCTGAATGTACATTTGTTTCGAGTCTCGTTTCGCATTGTCGGGCATTAACAAGAAAAATTCGATATTCCTCTTGTTTTACTATCATACCTGATTTCGTTTGACAATCCAAAGGGAACCATACTTCCATAAAAATAACACAAAAGCTGTCTTATATTCCCTAGCATCTGGCCGATCGACCCAAGTGCATGACTAAAGTGTCATGCATGGAATAATCAAGGCCATCATCGGTGCATGCAGCTAAGCAAGCACCAGTACACACCTCATGTTTTTCTAGCTTGCTAGCTAGGCTTGCCCACACGCGAATCCGATTCTGAGAAGGAATTCGTTCACATCAGCAAACCGTGTATTGCCATCTAACCTCTTTCTTTGGTTGTGGTGAACCGTGGAATTGCCATCAAACCTCTTTTTCTGATTGTGGTGAGCCGTGGAACGGTCAGATATGAACATATGCCGACTAAATGGTGTCAAACTGTCAAGTCGTACTACGTCCTTGGTCATTGCTGTCGATTGATCATCGGCAGAACGTCATGATCTCTATGGCTTGATTAGTTTCTTGGCGGGCAATCACTTTCTGTGAATTCCTTGATCATGTCTTTATACTTAAACCTAGGCTAACGTGGGTGGAGGCCCCCACGGTATTCGATTAGAAAGGTGTGAGACATCCGATTTGCCGACGAACTATGACGGATATTTCGCCCCCAAGGGTTTGGTAAAATATCTCCGTGCTATGTAAAATATCAGCCCGCTAGGTTCTGAGGCTCGATCGAGTCGGCACGGGGGCGGCAAAGCGCTCCCATTACTAGGTCAAAACCCTTCCGCAAATCGACATATTAATTTACAAGTCGACTTTCGCTTCGATCCTAGTCGATCTTGCAATCAACAGCTAGCCAGGATGTTTTCATACATCTTTTCCGTGCTGGTCTTGTTATGTTACAGTTGGCACGATAGCGATTTCGGGTCGATTTCTTTTACCATGAACGGAGAAGATGTACGTGGATTAATTGGGCTGAGCGGTTAACCATGCTACCGTGGGAAATCATAAACGAAAAGGTGAGATTTTGAAACTTGGCGCCAAAGCTTCGTGCCTACCCACCCACCAGCCAGCTGCATTCTCCCCTGTATCCGTCCATCGGTCTTACCCCGGATCACAATCTGAATTAACTTTGCAGCTAGCTGCTACCCTACCAAGTGGATTTAGTTTGATGGTTCACCATGTATGATAGTTACATGAGTTGTTGATTAAGATACAATCATGCACAAAACGAATCAGCCCTCTCAGAATATCTTCAATGATGTTCCTTTAGGCAAATATCTTTAGTGGTATGAAGTCGGCAAAATAATTCTGCTGGATCTGGACGGTTTAATCTTCCGTAGGACAGATAGAGCGGAGATCGGAACTCAAGGAGTACACCGTGAAAAGCCACTTATCAGTAGTGGCCGAATAAAAAGAACCTCCACAAAGACGTGTCCCCGGCCTCTGTATTAATTGATGTCCGCGGTCATAACTTCCATGTCAAAAGAAGCGTAGCCCAACGACAAAAAAGTTACTAGCATCAGCACTGTTCCGTCGTGTCATCGTCTAGAGCAGCCACCGTTGGAAACCGGTGCGCGTGTACAGCATCTCTTCCAAGCTCCAACAGTAACTTAACGGTACGCATTATTATTTATTGCAATCATGCGTGTGCAACTAGCTTGCTAAACTCCAAATTAGAGACGCTTGGGTCATCATTATCATGATCCATAATCCGGATTGCTGCAGGCATTTGCGGGCTAAACTATCGTGGGCGTCGCTGTCCGTCTATCGTTGCGCTCGCACGTCGGGATCGTACGTACCCGGCCGGTAGTTGTTGGTTTCGTCACGTACGTTATCCACAGCTTGGAACGCCACTACCCACGGGGTTTTTGAGCCTTTGAGGCTTCTTGAGAGTGCAGGGAGACGACGCCACACTGCCTTCCTTGGCCGACTATAATTTTTCCTTGACGGTACGATGACCCGCGCACTAAACCCGACCATCGTACTCATATATACCACCATCCATTGACGCGGGCAAGAAAATCTTGCCCGGCGTCCATGTGCACGTGCCTATAATAGATGCGGAATTATTCGTTTATTGGTAATGAGAAATAATTATTATACTTTTTATCGTCTATAGTCAGAGTCAAAATCGGAGCGGATGGTTGTTAAAAGCAGAGGCACATATTGGTCATGTTCAAGTCCAATTCAGAGGGTGCACATGATTGAAATAAACAAAAGTAGACAAATCGAAAAGGTGTGTGTGTGCACGCGCGCACGCACGCTCGAGGAAGAGGGTAATTGTTCGGAGAGTACAATTTTGGGATTAAAAAATCATATGAGTAAAATAAGTACTAAACGGCAAAAGAATTAGAGATATGAAAGCAACACAAATATATGATCGTGCAAAACTACAAATATAATAAGGCAACAAGCAATTAGAAATTCTAGACAACAAGATTAGCGGGAGGCGCACCAAAGCGCATCTAATAACACAAAAGACAGCATCAACATATTAGAAGTCCATTGTAGCCACCTGGTTCCTCTCCTCCAAAAAGCTTAGGGTTCCTCTGCCTCCCGCCCGCGCCTTCACCGGTCCACCTCGTCTCCTGTGGCCTTGGGGCCATAGGGGCATGGTGGATTCCGGCCCTTGCCAGTGGGAGGGCTCCATTTTTTAGATGTTTCTTTGAGTTTTGTTAGGGCTTGTATGCTTCTCAGGAAGGTGAGGCGGTTGCGGCTCCCTGAAAATCGAATAAGGTTCTCGCTGCCTAGCCCCCGTTTTGATGGTGCGTCTACCTCATCGATGGGCGTGTGGATGTGTGTCTCCGGTGGATTTGTATCGATATGGTCGTCGTTCGTCTACGTTCGTGTGTTCTAGGATTAGATCATTCCGATTTGCGCTACTCTTCATTGGCGGCGGCTGCTGTTTTGGTGCGTTGGTCCTACGGGATCATAGCACGACGACTTCCCACTGTCTACTACAACAAGTTTTGCCCGGCTCCGACGAGGGAGTGACGATGACGGCGCCATGCCTTTCGGCTCGCTTCACTGCTTGTAATCGTTGCTATATGGTCTACAGACCTGTATGTAATTTTTATTATTCTAGCGTTCGTTACACTGCTATGATTGATTCAAACTGAATAGATCGGAAGTTTTTCGAAAAAGAAAGTCCATTGTAGCCATGTGCATCCGTGATGTAGAGTAGAAGTCGGAGACAGCATATACAACGCCGGACATGAAATAATTGGATTTCTATCAGCAAATCAGAGTGTCCTCCTTACCTAGAAGTGCCGGGCATCAAATAATTACATTCATCGGATGCTTCATATCCTATCGCGCCGTCGTGGACAGCTCCATTTCCTCGGCAAAGAAAACGCACCGAATCATCCGGGCTCGATAGCCATCCTAGCCAACTACTTTCGTCTCCAGAGACTAGGGATACGAGCGGAGTGAGCGGGGGTTGGTTTTGTCCACCGTGCGCAGATACGGCAATGGTGGCAACCTGATCCAAGGCCGGATGAGATGGAGATGGGCGCATGCAGAGCCGCATTTGGGCCAGGCAGAGCTCCACGTCGCAGCGGCTGCATGCTGGGCGTTGCCCGATCGCCATCGCCCTGCATGTGCGGAGCCGGAGCGGCTGGTCGACCGCTGCTAGCTATAGCTCGACGTCCCTGGCCCTGCCGGCCCTGCTGCCCTATCCGTGATCCTCCATGAATGCCGGCTGGTCCAGCGATTAATGCCGGAGCGCGGCAGCGCATGTTAGGGTAGGGCGCGCGCACACATGGACGTACTCTGGGCCAACGCCATTGATTCCACACTCCTATCGACCTGACCTCCACCCCCGCTGCCCTGCACGCCTGACGTGCGACCAAACGTCCTGCGCCAATTCATAACCAGCAGGTCCTCCTGGATGAAATGAAATTGAATCATTATTTTTTTGAAATTATTATACGTACGCATACGTGGAGTTTCGGGGGCGACCGTGCGCCGCTGAGTTCCAGCTTTTTGTGCTGGGTTGGAACTTGGAAGTTGGAACCCGGCCGGGTGAATGATTCCATGCATGTTTTCCTCCTTCCAAAGTAAAGCATGCATGCGACGCACGATGTGAAAGATTCTTTATTTTTTTTGTTTTATGTCCGGGACTTCTAAATTCAACGCAAGGACGCCCAGCTATGCATACGGTCCGCGAATTTTCCCTTCACTCGATCGTACGTGCACCATGGGCGATGAGTAAGCACCCAGTCAGTGTGTGCTGGTGCCACGTTTCCACGTGCTATCAATGCTAAATTTGACTACCGGAAAAGTCGCCAAAATGTCTGCCAAAGAAGCATATAGTATGCTTCCATCCTATCATTGCTACTCGCAACACAATTTTAAGAGGGATTAATAATGAAAATATGATTTTTTTTTCTTAAGAGTGAGTTTGCAACAACTCATTCTATGCAACTAATAAAAGTGCCAAAATATATTTACAAAATATAAAAGATCGAACCCTGCTGTCCTGGAATCACAAGAAAGCGTCCCTACCAGTGAGCTAGCGCTAATTCTCTTACAGCAATATCAAAAAAAAAATGTAGTGAAATCAGATGTGATTCTAGAATCTCGACACTAGGATGCAATAGTTCAAATTTCGTGAAAATTTACACTATAGCTTGTGTAATTTTGTCTAAACATCATCATGGTTTCAAAAAATTAAATAGAATAGCATTAAGTTGTTAGATAAGTAGTATTAAGTACAAACTATTAATTATTTTGCAAATTTAGAGTTTCAGATAGTACATAAATTATCTAAAAATGCTTGTTTCTTGTATATTTTGTGTATAGAATTGCTATTCCAAACTCTAGCTTAGAATAGTTGGTCAATTCGCACTCCGATAATAAACAAGACAAATTAATTTATCATAAATAATAGTTGCTAGTGAAAACAATGCTGCAGATATTGACTTGATATTTACACCAACATTTGCCTTTTTTTTGTAGCATAGATTATGTTAGTTTGTGTTTGAATTTGTTCACATCTGTATAAAAAACAATCTTTGGTGGTGTAAAAAAATTAAAAAAATCCAGCGGTGTACAAATAGCACATACAACAAGACACATATTGTACATAGGGTGTAAAACAACAATATTTTATTATCTTCTTTCAAGATTTCCCCCCGATTATGTTGGTTGTCTCGTGCATGAAGCTGGTTTATTTTTTCATGTGATGTTTCCATCGACAGCGGATACAATTGATGGCGACTTTAGGTTTCATCCGGCGTTGCGGATGTGCGAACCCTATACAGTTGTACTTGCTATTTTCCAATAGAAATGCATTGTCTTTTCAAAACGTGTCCCTAGATTCTGAAAGGAGGTGGCTAGATACCAACAGGAAGCTAACAAAACCCTGCCCAGAGTCGGTTCAACCAGCGGCTTAAACATGGAACCGCACAACGTACGGCAGCTGGCCGATGAGACGATCCAGAGTCATGCATGAACTCGAGGCTGAAAGTGACGGTGGGGAATCCAAGCCCGCCGGCCCCCAGGTATGCACAATGCTTTTCGTCCTGTACTTGCTTGGACGGCCACGGCCGTATCCTGGCAGCAGCACCACCAGTCAACTGATCCTTTCCTTCGCCGGGTAGTCTTCCTCGCAGCAACACGTACGTACGCTGTTGGAGCTCGGCACCGGAGAGTTGGAGCGCCGAGTGCACGTAACGTCGGTGTCATGGCGAATACATATCGCCCGCTGCATGCATGCCACCGGCCAGCCGGGGTTCCGTCGACCGGAGAGCAACGAATATCGTAGCGCCGACCGAGCACATTCGGCAGAATCTCTGTGGTGCGTGCCTGCGCCTCCATTATTAGCAGGTAAGTGCGTGGTGGCTGTATTTTAGACGACCTCGAAAAGGTTTTGCATTTGGTAGAAGCCAACACTCCTCCGGCTTCTGCGTTCCAAGATGCCGGCACCACTCATAAAGTTACTACCATCGTACGCACTACTAGATTCTCAGAGTGTTGCGTCACAAGATGCTCAGTGAGAGCCACAAGCTTTGCTAAATTCTGCATAGACCGTATGCATCCACATGGAGACATGAGTTTTTTTTATATTGTAATAAAGTAACAAAGGGAATCGAAAGAGAATGAATTCTATGTCTTCCATTAATGAATGGTGATAACATATTTATACAAGCCCAAAGGGAGGTTCCAGGAGTCGAGAAAAAACCCGGCCATGTGGTTAGAGAAATTGGTAATCCGCACATACAGTGATTATCCCATAAGTAATTCTTGTTAATTGATTCATAAAACTCACCCTAATCATTGATTTTCTTTGTTGTCATCACCTTGTTTAAAGTCTCCTCCAAAACCCTGCGGGGGAAATATGAGGAGATATACATAGTATGTCATAAAAAAAACTCCTCCTAAAAACCCAGTAAAAAATATATATGAGAAAATGACATATCACAATGCGTGTATTACTATTGCCTCATTAAAAATATTCTATGAGAAACCATATAGCAAAAACTCATAAAAAAGAGTGCAATATCAGGATATGGTAATCTCGAACAAGTTATCGTTCAGGAGCACAACCCCCCTGAACTTTGCAAATACAACGTTATCTCGTTCCAATTACATTATCATATTTCTAGATTAAAAAACTTGGTAAAGACTTCATGAACACATCACCACAATTATTGCATGATTTCATTCGCAATATATTTATCTTCCCACCGTCTCCGACTCATGGGAAGGAAATACTTTCGGAGCAATACACATTCTAATGTTGCTCTTTATAACATATCTACATCAAAAAAATATTATCATAACAGATAATGGTGGGTGATTCCTAACAATCAATCTCACTTGAACTTTCAACAAAGTTCATCATTATGTGAAGCCACACACATTCACATGATGCTTTATACAAATCAAAGATCTCAGAATGATTAGCGGGTTGATACGTCTTAAATATATCTATAATTTACGAAGAATTCATACTATATTTACATCATTTATTTATACTGTTGGCACAATATTTATTTGGACTAACCTATTAATTCGGTGCCAGAGTTTAGTTCCTATTTTCTGTTTTTTTAGTTTTTAGGTAAAAAATTCATGGAATTGGAATGAGCACATTTTTTTGTGAACTTTTTAAGGAATAGAATACCACGAGAGACATATTATGGTGTCCTCAGTCCTGGACCAGGCGATACTTACCATGTCGACTCCTAGCCAGGTGGGCTGAGCCGAGGACCCCTTTGTCGGTTCTGTCCTGGCCACTTCGGAGGCCCATGCCGCATACAAGGAAGATTCCACAAGACTTTTTTTTACATATAAGATCCCACAAGACTTGGCATACAAGACGAGGACTCCTCTCCAGCGACGTAGACGACTAGGACTCTGATACCTCCTTTTATTGATTCAGCAATGGAACAGAAAAGTGTATCCCGCATCTATTTTCCCAGAGGTGATCCTGGGCCATCGAACCCATGAGAGAAAGATTCCCTTGAAGCGATGGTCTCTAACAAGCTTTTGTAAAAATGTCAAATCCAGCTTTCGACTGGATCAAGCAAGAAAATAGTGATTCAAACACTTATAATAAAAAGGGGCACGTGTATGAGGTCCTAATGCTTACAAACTTGTATTTGTGCTGGGATCAAATAAGATATTAATTTGTGTGCTGGAAGTCACCCATCGAGATGCGCTTGTTACGGATCGAAGTGGGGGATGTGTCCAAATACACTAGTAGAAAAAGGGCCTATTGACCCGGTTGGTCAGGGCCGGGACTAAAGGGTCGGTACTAATACCTGGTTTTTAGTCCGGTTCAATCGAAACAGGACTAATGGGCCTCCACGGCCTGTCCACTGAGCCCAGCAGGAGGGCCCTTGGTCCCGTTGGTGGCACCAACCGGGACCAATAGGCATCCACGCCGTCAACATTTCTATGGCTGTTGTTTTTTTTTTTTTGAAAGGGGGGTTTGGGGGTTTTGGGGGTTAATTTAGGTGTTTCATATATTGTGCTATAGCTAGCTAATTAATAGAGAAAAGTGTCCTCTCTTTTGTCCGTGCTTGGTCGACGCTACGTACTATACATACGTATAGAAAGGACTAACTAGACATGCTAGCTAGCTAGTAATTAAGCAAACAGAAGATCGTCATGAACATATATGCATACAGAGAGAAGTGATATCGACCACCTCTCCTTCTCCGAGAGATTGGTCGAACAACAAGTTCTCGTATATCTATCCGACACTACCGGCTACATATATACAATAATTATCTTTTACAATACGGACGCGTGGTCCACATAGTATTCTCTGTCTTCAGCGATCACATGGTCAAGAAAGAATGCCGCCAATTCCTCTTGAATTGCTCGCATGCGATCTGATGCTAGGATTTCATCCCGCTTCCGAAACATCTAATTTTAAGAAAGGGTCAATACATACATATATACATATATATATATATATATATATATATATATATATATATATATATATATATATATATATATATATATATATATGAATGAAACTCAACACAAATGATGGTAATAAAATAAAATTGTGAATATTTTTATTTACGCACTTCATATTGTTTGTCGGAGTAGCCCTCTCACAGGTCGTGTGGCGGATGGACTGCAAACGTAGTATCCACAGAAATCATTCCCTTGTTCCTGCCACAACCACTTTACAAGAAACAGAGGTCAATCAAACTGATAATTAGCAAGCATGCTAAATGGTATTGATAAAACTAGCGCTTGAATCACTAGGAGATGCGCGTGGAATATGCTACTATATAGTACTTTCTTTCGGGTGTCTAAATTGCAGCTTCTTCGGTAGTCCCGGAGCTTTTTTGGTGAATTTTCCCCAAGCCCTGCCATACAAAGAAAACAATTACTTGATATCAGAAATGAACAAAGTTGCTGATATGGTGGATAATGATCGATTTAACTTACTTCTCGAGCATTTCAGTCATGTCCGCATACTCCTTGGGATCTTTTCGTCTCGAGTCTAAGACAGTTACTACTCCCTGCTCAAGCTTAATCTCTAGGAGAATATAGTGGAACATGCGCACGCATGCATAACTCATCAATATTACATTCCTATAACCTGGACTAAATAAGGGAAACCGAATATGCCACAAGACAGTAACACTCACGTGTAGTTGTAAGGAAAGAGTATTATATTTTTGTGTTCATTTATTTCCAACGATCGTAGCAAGTTGGCCTCGGTTTCGTCGGCACGATATTTAACCTCATTTGCATCTATGAGATATGTGTTAATGAACCCAATATCACCCACTTGTCTTTTCTTCATTTCTGCGATCTTCAATCTGCATAATATAGTGAGGATATTTATAAATACATGCAATGAAAGAGCTGAGTTATATAGAGATACTTAATGACTGAAGTAGTACTACTTACAGACAGTAGCAGGTGACTGTTGCTTTATTGAGGGCCAATTGATTGAAAAACTGATAGAACTCCTCAAATGGAATAGGCAACAGTTCAATTCCAAGGTGGTCATGCTCCTTTTTAACTCTCACATACAAAGTATTCCTCCCCTCAGACTCTTTGCAGGTTTTCATGTACCAATCATGCAATCTTCGCATCATCGTTGATAGAGAGCTTTCATCTTTGACGAGAGGCTTCCGTATCGTATCTTTGTATCTGCACCTCCAAAAATCATAATGTACATCGTCGGGCAGGTAATCTGCAGGATTGCCATAACCGGGCACCATCCTCGGATCGACGATGTCGCTAGCGTGCACCTTGAGCGGGGGCACGATTGCCCGCTTGTTCGCCGAGCTGGGCAATTTGTTTCCCAGCTCGTCGTTCTTTCATCCTTTGATCAGCGACAGTACTTCCCGATCTCTCCGCTTCGCAAATGCCTTTCCAATAATGCGCTCATAGTTGCCTTCGGCGGATACTTGGGTGGTTTTGTCGGGGCAGCGAGTGCGCTTCGCTTTGACCGGATCTACCTTCTCCTCCGAAGTGGATGTCTCTTTGCTTCCAACCCTTGAAACCAGTCATCCACTTGGTCTGCGCGATCTTCGCGTTTTCCTCCTCGCTCCTCTCAGACGGTAACTTCTCCGAGTCTTGAGAGAAGGACCGAATCAGATCTCCTCCCGCCTTTGGCTGTCTTGCTAGACGCCGGCAGAGCGACGGAGCGGATGTCTTCTTTCCTTGCTTACGAGGCGGAGGAGAAGGACTACGACGCCGGAGCAGCCGGAGCGGCGGCGGGTCTCTTCCGCCCTTGCCGACGAGGCGGAGAAGGAGGAGGCTGGCTGCCGGACGCGCCGGTGCAGGCGGAGAAGGAGACGGAGTGCCGCCACGCGCCGGAGAAGGAGCCGGCCGAGTGCCCCGATCGTCACTCGCCGGAGGAGGAGGCGGAGGAGGCGGAGTGCCCTGACTCACGGAGGAGGAGGAGGAGGCGGAGGCGCCCATTCGGAAGGTTGATGAGATCCTTCCGCCATAGGCATGGAGTCTTGAGCGAGAACCCAGCCGATACTCCCTTCACCGGTAGGGTGGTCAAGCCGGAGGTCCTCAAATCCTCCGTTATTTCATCGACCATCACCTTAGCATATCCTTCGGAATCGGCGGCGGTGAAAAGTTGAGTCGGGTTTAGTAGGATAAACAGAGCCAACAGCTGCCTTGACCTTCAAATTGCTCCATTGCGCCATAAGGTGGCAATTTCAGCATCCATGATAGCATCCACGGGATAGCTGGCAGGAGCCGTCAAGGCATGCTGCTCTGGCTGAAGCAGCTCGGTGGAAGCCACGCTGCTTCTCCGCCGAGATGGCGGGGTAACCGGGGAAGCTTCGCAGGTCATTTGTTGTGATCTGCTGCTTCTCGTTCCTCTTCTCGTTCCTCTAGCCCCATTACCCTTCCGTGCAGCGCTTTGCATTAGGCTCTGCTCCAGTTTCTTCCTCCTCTCATGGGTTTTGTAACCCCTGCGTCCGGAAATCCAGCCTTCCACGAAACGGAGCTGGCGTGCCTCGTGTCCGTCCGAGGTGCTCGAGATTCTCGAGGGCCATTGTGAGCTCGTCCTTCTCCCTGTCTCGAACGAACTTCCCTTTGCTGCGCTGCTTCGATATAATGCTGAAGCCTCTTGGTGGTATGTCCAATTGTTCGTCCGCCCAAATGCACTTCCTGTTATAGGGTCCAAGGATCCATGCCCCAAGAACCAAGTCCGCAACGGTCGGCCGATTCATTGTCTTGGGTTCGATCCCTTTATCAAGCAGATCATTCTCAGCCTTGGCCCACTTAGGCGGGCTACGAGGTAGCCACCGACCCGTGCGATGGTGAAGCTTCTTCTTCGCAGCATTTCTCTTGTTTGTCGCTGACATCTTTTTACTCTTTTCCGATGTCTTGTAGGCCACAAATGCGGGCCATCATCTCGATCTTCTCATATTTGCCCTTGAATTCTGGTGTCTCATTTTTTTCGACATACGTATTGAGTTCTTTCTTCCAATTCCTGAATAGGTCTGCCATCTTCTTAAGAGCAAAAGACTTGATTAATGGCTCTATTATCGGCTTCTCCGGATCATCCTCTAGCGGTAGGGTAAAATTTGACTTCAGCTCGGTCAAAGATCATTTTTCTGCATATCATTGACACAAGACACCTCGTGGTCTTCGTTCTTAGGCTTATACCATTGGTGGATGCTGATCGGGATCTTGTCCCTAACCGTAACCCCCGCACGAGCAACAAATGCCTTCTTTGTCCCGGTAGGGTTCAATCGGTTGGCCGTCGCCGCGATTTGTATGATCTCAAACTTTTCATTCGAGCTCAACTTTTCTTGGGCCTCGTCTCTTTACGAAGTTGTGCTCGATCCGGAGGGCTAGAAAAAGAACAAAGACGAGAGTTAATTAATATGTGTACATATATACCAAAACAAAGACGAGAGCTAGTCAAGACAGCTTAACTAATATATATACCTGGCGGACTCGGTTTGGTGATCACCGAGCCGTCCTCACGGTCTACTTCTTCACCCTCTCCTTCTTGCACCGGCATTGGGTCATCGGAGCCATGTAAATCATAGCCAGCTGCTTCTTCACCCTCTCCTTCCAGACCATCGTTGTCGTTGAGAAACATCAACGAAGCGGACGGCATCACTTCCTTGTGCGATTATGTCCCTCAACAACGCTTCTTGTGCTTCGTCTCGGGGGTGTCCATAGTTTCTACAAATATTTACAACATGGCAATTATTATTCAAACATGACAGATATGGATATATTAGTGGCAAACGAGAACTAGCTAGCTAATCACAATAAGGAATCATATTAGTGGCCTCGACGCTGCTTCTCTAGGGTTTGGGGTGGCCTCGACAACGCTTCAAGGGTTAGGGGTGGCCTCGAGAACGCTTCAAGCTTGGAGGGTAATATCGACCCCCACGTGTTGAAGCTATCGGGGAGGGTCGGCGTTGAACAATACATCTATGTCCCACAAGTGGCGTGGGCATCGACGCTCATGTAGGGTAGAGGGTCGTGGATCGCCCGGCGGTCGAGGTCAAGGGTCGAAGATCGCCGAGGGGTCGGGAGGTTGCCTAGTGTCAAAGGATTCAACAAAACCATGTCTTCATCATTAGGCGAAAGTAACAGGTGCATGATGGTACGAAGCTCTCCAAAGTTATTTTGGAACGGAGTCCCAGATAGGATAATTCGCTTTTTGGTACAAAGTTCAGCAAAAAGGCAAATTATCCTATCCGGGACTCCATTCCAGAACAACTTTGGAGGACTTCGTACCATCATGCCATGGTTACTTCCGGCTAATGATGAAGCCATGGATTTCTTCAATACTTTGACACTATAGGAACCCTCGACCCTGAAACCTTCGACCCTTGACCCCTTAACGACCCTCGACCCTCTACCCTAGTTCCCGACCCTCGACCCCACGGGACTCCTCTTCTTTTTCTTCTTATCCCTCGAGAAAGGAAAATAAGGAAAAGGAAGAAAAGAGGAAGAAGGAAGAAGGAAGAAGAAGAAGAAAAAAAAGAAGAAAAAAAAAGAGGAGAAGAAGAAAAGAATAGAGGAGAAGAAGAAAAAATAGAAAAAAATTCTATTTTTCTTCTTCTCTATTCTTTCTTCTTCTCCTCTTCTTTTCTTCTTTTTCTTCTTCTTATTTATTTCTCCTCTTCTTCCTATCCCTCTTCTTCTCCTTTCTTCCTCTTCTTTTTCCTTTTCCTCTCATTCTTTTTCTTCTTCTTGTATTGCTTGTTTTTTTTAAATAATGTTCAAATAAAATCTATGAACATAAAACATATATATACACAGAGAACATATATACATTTTATAAAATGCAAAAACAAAAAACTAAAAAAGACATATAAACAGATATACATACATACATTTTTCTTTCATATGAACATACATACATACATTTCTTTGCATATGACCTTACATACATTTTTCTTTGCATATGACCATTCATACATTTTCTTTGCATATGCTTTGCATATGAACATACATACATACATATAAACATAACATACATACACAAAAAATTCTAAAAATCTGCCTAAAAAAATCTAAAAATCTGCCTAAAAAAATTATATGAAAAAAAGCATACATCATCCATCCATCCATATAATGAACATATACATCACCCATCCATCCATATAATCAACATATGCATATGGAAAAAAAATTATATGAAGAGGATCGAGGGGACAGGGAGGAAAGGGGGTCGCCGGAGCCAGACCGAACGGGGAGGAGGGGCGGCGTCGAGGCAGGGGCGGCAGTGGGCGCGAGGCGCCCGGCAGCGACGACAATGGTGGGGCGGGCTGGGCGCAGGGCGCGCTGCGTGCGTGCTCGGGGGACGGGCAGGGGGCGGGCGGCGGCGGCGTGGGCTCGGGGCGCAGGCACGGGGCACGGGGACGGGATGGCGGACGGCGGGCGACGGCGACGAGGAGCGCATGTGCGATTTGGGCAACTGGCGGCGGGGGCAACAGCTAGGGAGGTGAGGAGATTTGAAATTTTCACAAGTCCTGGTTATATAGCAAGGGCATTAGTCCGGTTCGTGGCACCAACCGGGACTAATGCCCTCATAGTGCCGGTTGGTGCCACCAACCGGGACCAAAGGCCAATTTTCAGCAGCCCAAAGGGCGGAAGCGGCGGCCTTTGGTCGGTTGGTGGCACCAACCAGACTAAAGGGGCATTAGTCCCGGTTGGTGCCACTAACCGACTATCCTTTAGTCCCGGTTGGTGCCACCAACCGGGACCAAAGGCCTTGTGCTGCCTCAGGCCAAAAGTTTAGTCCCACTCGCTAGTTGAGAGAGCTCGAGAGTGGTTTATAAGCGCTGCTGCGCCCACCTCTCGAGCTCCTCTCAACTGCAGCTTCGGCCTAACTGCAATCCGTGCATGTGGGCCTCTGGGCCTCCCGCGGGCCTGAATCTCGCCCATGGTAGGGTTTCTAGTCGTATTCAGCCGTGGGGGCCCGAAGTAGGTGGCACTTTTTTTTGTTTTCTTGTTTTCTTTGTTGCTTTATTTATTTTATTTTGTTTCTACTTACAACAAAATACTTACTATTGCTATTTTTATTTTTTTCCAGTTTATTTGTTTTGCTTTCTGCATTTTTTTTGTTGTTTTTTGCTTTATTTTTAATTCTTTTTGCTTTTAGTTTTAGAAAAATTATAAACTTTTTGTTAGTGCCATTAGTTTTCAAATTTGAAAACACTTTTTTGTTTTCTTTGTTGCTTTATATATTTTATTTTGTTTGTACTTACAACAAAATACTTATTGTTGCTATTATTATTATTTTTTAGTTTTTTGTTCTGCTTTTCTGCATTATTTATTTTTTGTTGTTTTTGCTTTATTTTTAATTCTTTTTGCTTTTAGTTTTAGAAAAATTATAAACTTTCTGTTAGTGCCATTAGTTTTCAAATTTGAAAACAATTTTTTGCTTTATTTATTTATTTTATTTTGTTTCTACTTAGAACAAAATACTTATTGTTGCTATTTTTATTTTTTTCAAGTTTTTTGTTTTGTTTTCTGCATTATTTATTTTCTTTTGGTTTTTGCTTTATTTTTAATTCTTTTTGCTTTTAGGTCAGCAAAATTATAAACTTTCTGTTTGTGCCATTAGTTTTCTTTGAAATTTGTGTGAATCACAAGTTTGTGAGCTCAACAAGGCGTGTAGAGGGACGGACTTATAAACGGTGTGAGCGCCCTTGGTTGGCGAGGTTTTCAAATTCATAGTTTTCAAATGAACTCTGAAAAAGTTGGCATAGCATGTGCATGTACAAAACGGACAATGGTATCATACTAAATGCATTACAAAGTTGGCATGGTATCATCATAATAGTTATGGAGAAAGTCTTCACTTTTCTTCGCTTCATCGCTTGCTTATTGCGCCGTAACCATGGATAATCTTCATCGTTTATCAGGATGCTTGGGTCAGCCTTGACTTTGAAGGGGGAATTTCATGAAACTTTTCATACTCTTGAGACATGTCATCTTGCCCTCCACTCCCGGGATGTCCCTTTTTCCTGAAAGAACTATGTGGCGCTTTGGCTCATTGTATGATGTATTCGCTTCCTTATCTTTTCTTTTTCTCGATCCAGTAGACATGTCCTTCACATAGATAACCTGTGCCACATCATTGGCTAGACGAACGGTTCGTCGGTGTACCCAAGATTTTTCAGATCCACGCTTGTCATTCCGCATTGTGGGTCTACCTGCACCCGCCTCTGATGATTGACCCACTTGCACTTAAACAAAGGGACCTTAAAATCTACTCCGTAGTCAAGTTCCCATATGTCTACTATGTAACCATAATATGTGTCATTTCCTTGTCGGTTGCTGCATCAAAGCGGACACCGCTGTTTTGGTTGGTGCTCTTTTCATCTTGGTCAATCGTGTAAAATGTATTCCCATTTATCTCAGTATCCTTTCCAAATCATTACAGTCGAAGATGGTCCCTCGACAACAAGTAAAGCTCATCACAAACAGTGCTGTCACCTCGAGACGTGTTTCCAACCAACTGCTGAAAGTCTGATGTGTTCACATGTAATCCGATCGTCGACCGCTCCGGGTGTTTGGAGCGCAGACTGTTCTTGTGTTCATCGACATACGGGTCACCAAGGTAGAGTTCGTAGAATGTGTAGTGTGCTTGAGACCAAGAATATCCGCCCCTGCATATTATTGAGTCTCTTCCAAGCGTGTTTTTCGGTCAGTCTCCCCTCATACCGCGATTTAGGGAGACCTATCTTATTAAGGCCAGGAATGAAGTCAACACAAAACCCGATGACATCCTCTGTTTGATGGCCCATGGAGATGCTTCCTTCTGGCCTAGCGTGGTTACGAACATATTTCTTTAGGACTCCCATGAACCTCTCAAAGGGGTGCATATTGTGTAGAAATACGGGCCCCAGAATGACAATCTCGTCGACTAGATGAACTAGGACGTGCGTCATGATATTGAACAAGGATGGTGGGAACACCAGCTCGAAACTGACAAGACATTGCGCCACATCACTCCTTAGCGTTGGTACGAATTCTGGATCGATCACCTTCTGAGATATTGCATTGAGGAATGCACATAGCTTCACAATGGCTAATCGGACGCTTTTGGTAGAAGCCCCTCAATGCAACCGAAGCGATTGCGTCATAATCACGTGGCAGTCATGAGACTTTAGGTTCGGAACTTTTCTCCGGCATATTTATTATTCCTTTATATTCGACGAGAAGCCGGTCGGGACCTTCATACTAAGCAGGCATTGAAAGAATATTTCTTTCTCTTCTTTCGAAGAGCGTAGCTGGCGGGACTTTCATCTTTCGGAGGCATGTCCTCTTTTTCGTACAGCGTTGCAGGTCCTCTCGTGCCTCGGTGTATCTTTTGTCTTCCCATACACGCCCAAGAAGCCTAGCAGGTTCACGCAAAGGTTCTTCGTCACGTGCATCACGTCGATCAAGAGCGGACCTCTAGGTCTTTCCGAGAGGGTAGGTCCCAAAATATAGATTTCTTCTTCCACATGGGTGCGTGATTCTCAGCGTCATTCGGAACAGCTAGTCCGCCGGGACCCTTTCCAAAGATTACGTGTAAATCATTGACCATAGCAAGTACGTGATCACCGGTACGCATGGCGGGCTTCTTCCGGTGATCTGCCTCGCCTTTGAAATGCTTGCCTTTCTTTCGACATTGATGGTTGGTCGGAAGAAATCGGCGATGGCCCAGATACACATTCTTCCTACAGCTTCCGGTATATACTATCGGTGTCAAGTAAACAGTGCGTGCATGCGTGGTATCCCTTGTTTGTCCGTCTCCGAAGGTTCTCGAGAGCGGGCCAATCGTTGATGGTCACGAACAGCAACGCCTTTAGGTCAAATTCCTCCTTTTTGTGCTCATCCCACGTACGTACACCGTTTCCATTCCACAACTGTAAAAGTTCTTCAACTAATGGCCTTAGGTACACATCAATGTCGTTGCCGGGTTGCTTAGGGCTTTGGATGAGAACTGGCATCATAATGAATTTCCGCTTCATGCACATCCAAGGAGGAAGGTTATACATACATAGAGTCACGGGCCAGGTGCTGTGATTGCTGCTCTGCTCCCCGAAAGGATTAATGCCATCCGCGCTTTAAGCAAACCATACGTTCCTTGGGTCCTTTGCAAACTCATCCCAATACTTTCTCTCGATTTTCTCCATCTGCGACCCGTCGCGGGTGCTCTCAACTTCCGTCTTTCTTACGGTCCTCACTGTGCCATCGCATCAACTTGGCATGCTCTCCGTTTCGAGCAGACGTTTCAACCGTGGTATTATAGGAGCATAGCACATCACCTTCGCAGAACCCTCTTCACGGAGGGTCGCCATCAACATCACCGTGGTCATCTCGTGCGATCTTATATCGCAATGCACCGCATACCGGGCATGCGTTCAGATCCTTGTAGGCACCATGGTAGAGGATGCAGTCATTAGGGCATGCATGTATCTTCTCCACCTCCAATCCTAGAGGGCATACGACCTTCTTTGCTGCGTATGTACTGTCGGCCAATTCGTTATCCTTTGGAAGCTTCTTCTTCATTATTTTCAGTAGCTTCTCAAATCCTTTATCGAGCACAACATTCTCGCCTTCCACTCGCAGCAATTCGAGTACGGCACCGAGCTTTGTGTTGCCATCTTCGCAATTGGGGTACAACCCTTTTTTGTGATCCTCTAACATGCGATCGAACTTCAGCTTCTCATTATGACTTTCGCATTGTGTCCTTGCATCGACAATGACCCGGCGGAGATCATCATCATCGGGCACATCGTCTGGTTCCTCTTGATCTTCAGCAGCTTCGCCTGTTCCAGCACCATGTGCACATCGTCAGTGCATCTTGATGTTCAAGAGCATCACCGTATTCAGGGGCACATAATTGTCATCGTGCTCTTCTTCCTCGCCGTCTTCCATCATAACCCCTATTTCTCCGTGCCTCGTCCAAACATTATAGTGTGGCATGAAACCCTTGTAAAGCGGTGGGTGTGAAGGATTTTCCGGTCGAGTAAGACTTCAGTATTCCACATATAGGGCATGGACAACACATAAAACCATTCTGCTTGTTTGCCTCAGCCACTTCGAGAAAATCATGCACGCCTTAATGTCTTGGGAGGTGTGTCGTCACTATACATCCATTGCGGTTCATCTGCGTGCATTATATATAATTAAGTGTGTCAAAAATCATTACAGAACATCATAAATAGATAATTAAGTGACCAAATTAATAGAAATTCATCATCACATAAAACCAAAGTACATACATAGTTCTCATCTAACAACATAAAGCTCTGCAGAGCATCTAAATTAATTAAACCATACATTGAAACTATGTAAAACATTTCAATGCGAAAACAAATCGATCATAATCGCAACCAAGGTAACAAGCGATCCAACGGCATAATGATACCAAGCCTCGGTATGAATGGCATATTTTCTAATCTTTCTCATCTTCAAGCGCATTGCATCCATCTTGATCTTGTGATCATCGGCGACATCCGCAACATGCAACTCCAATATCATCTTCTCCTCCTCAAGTTTTTTATTTTTCCTTCAAGAAATTGTTTTCTTCTTCAACTAAATTTAACCTCTCGACAATAGGGTCGGTTGGAATTTCGGTTCAACAACCTCCTAGATAAATAAAATCTATGTCACGTTGGTGGCATAATTTTCATAAACAATAAATGAACCAATAGTTATGAAAAGATAATATATACCACATCCGAATCATAGACATGACGAGGGCCGACGGGGGCGGATACCAAAACCATCGCACTATATAAGATGCAATAATAAAAGTAAGAAAATAATACAAGTATCTATCTAAACAAACAAGTAATAATATTATTCCTTTCGAAAGAAGATAAGAACAAGAGGCTCACCACGGTGGTGCAGCGATGAGATCGGCGCGGGTGATGGACGGCGATGAAGACGGGACGGGCATGACGGACCGCTAAACCTAGATAAATATTGAGGAAAATGGAGCTTGGCGGTCGAGCTTGGAGAGGAGAAACCTTAAGTAGTGTGGCTCGGGCATTCCATCGAACACCTTGTGTGCATAGGAGGTGAGCTAGAGCACCACCAAGCCCTCTCCCCTCGGCCGGAAAAAAGCAGAGCAGTGTGCTCTGCTCTTGCTTGTGAGGGGCTATATATAGGCAGCACCATTAGCCCGGTTGGTGGCATGAGCGGGACTAAAGGGAAGCCTTTGGTCCCGGTTCATGCCACCAACCGACCAATAGTGGTGGGCAGAGCCAGGACCATTGGTCCCGGTTCGTCCCACCAACCGGGACCAAAAGGTCCGGACGAACGGGACCAATGGCCCACGTGGCCCGGCCGCCCCCGGCTCACGAACCGAGGCAAATAGCTCCATTGGTCCCGGTTCTGGATTGAACCGGGACTAATGGGCTAAACTGGCCTGGACGAAATCCCTGTTTTCTACTAGTGATAATATCTTGACCGGCACGAGTCCTGCATCAAGAATCTGTTATCCTGCCGCAAGCCCTATCCGTCGTGGTGGGTGTTGGGGAATGTAGCATGCAATTTCAAAATTTCCTACGATCACGCAAGATCTATCTAGGAGATGCATAGCAACGAGAGGGGGAGGGTGTGTCCACGAACCCTCGTAGACCCAAAGTGGAAGCGTTAGTTAACGCGGTTGATGTAGTCAAACGTCTTCATGATCCAACCGATCCAAGTACCGAACGTACGGCACCTCCGTGTTCAGCACACGTCCAGCTCGATGACGTCCCTCGAACTCTTGATCCAGTAGAGGGTCGAGGGAGAGCTCCGTCAGCATGACGGCGTGGCGACGGTGTTGATGATGTGATCCATGCAGGGCTTTGCCTAAGCACTACGACGCTATGACCGAAGGAGTAAACTGTGGAAGGGGGCACCGCACACGGCTAAGAGAATTCTTGGTGTGCTTTGGGGTGCCCCCTGCCCCCGTTTATAAAGGAGGAAAGGGGGAGGCCAGCCGGCCCCTGTAGGGCGCGCCAAGAGAGAGGAGTCCTACTAGGACTCCAAGTCCTAGTAGGATTCCCTTTGGTGGAAGGGGGAAGAAGGAAGGGAGAGGGAGAGAGAGAGGGAAAGGGGGCCGCGCCCCCTCCCCTAGTCCTATTCGGACTCCCCATGGGAGGGGGCACCCCCTTGTGGGCTGTCCTCTCTCTCCCCTATGGCCCATGATGGCCCATTGCTTCCCCGGCGGGTTCCGGTAAACCCTCTGGCACTCCGTTTTTACCTGATACCTCTCGGTACTCTTCCGGTGTCCGAATAACATCGTCCAATATATCATTCTTTATGTCTCGACCATTTTGAGACTCCTCGTCATGTCCGTGATCTCATCTGGGACTCCGAACAAACTTCGGTCATCAAAAACACATAATTCAGGATACAAATCGTCATCGAACGTTAAGCGTGCGGACCCTACGGGTTCGAGAACTATGTAGACATGATCGAGACACATCTCCGGTCAATAACCAATAGCGGAACCTAGATGCTCATATTGGCTCCTACATATTCCATGAAGATATTTATCGATAAAACCGTACAACAACATACGTTGTTCCCTTTGTCATTGGTATGTTACTTGCCCGAGATTCGATCATCGGTATCATTATATCTAGTTCAATCTCGTTACCAGCAAGTCTATTTACTCGTTCCGTAATGCTTCATCCTGCAACTAACTCATTAGTCACATTGCTTGCAAGGCTTATAGTGACGAACATTACCGAGAGGGCCCAGAGATACCTCTCCGATACACGGAGTGACAAATCCTAATCTTGATCTATGCCAACCCAACAAACACCTTCGGAGACACTTGTAGAGCATCTTGATAATCACCTTGTGACGTTTGATAGCACACAAGGTGTTCCTCCGGTATTCGGGAGTTGCATAATCTCATAGTCACAGGAACATGTATAAGTCATGAAGAAAGCAGTAGCAATAAAACTTAACGATCATTATGCTAAGCTAACGAATGGGTCTTGTCCATCACATCATTCTCTAATGATGCGATCTCGTTCATCAAATGACAACACATGTCTATGGTTAGGAAACATTGTTGGGTAACGTAGTAATTTCAAAAAATTTCCTACGATCACGCAAGACCATGGTGATGGCATAGCAACGAGAGGGGAGAGTGTCCGTCCACGTACCCTCGTGAGACCGAAAGCGAAGCGTTATATCAACGCTGTTGATGTAGTCGACGTCTTCACGATCCGACCGATCCAAGCACCGTTACTCGGCACCTCCGAGTTCTTAGCACACGTTCAGCTCGATGACGATCCCCGGCTCCGATCCAGCAAAGCGTCGGGAGGAGTTCCACAAGACGACAGCGTGGTGACGATCTTGATGTTCTATCGTCGCGCAGGCTTCGCCTAAGCACCGCTACAATATGACCGAGGTGGAATATGGTGGAGGGGGGGGCACCGACACAGCTAAGGAACGATCACGAAGATCAACTTGTGTGTTCTAGGGTGCCCCCCCCCCGTATATAAAGGAGCAAGGGAGGGCGGCCAGCCCTTGGGGCGCACCAAGGGGGGAGTCCTCCTCCTAGTAGGAGTAGGACTCCTTTCCTAGTCCTACTAGGAAGAGGAAGGGGAAGGAAAGAGAGGAGAGGAGAGGAAGGGGGCTGCGCCCCCTCCTAGTCCAGTCGGACTCCCCATGGAGGGGGCGCGCCACCTCCTGGTGCAGCCCCTCTCTCCCTCTTGGCCCAATAAGGCCCATAACTTCCCGGGGTTCGGTAACCCCTCGGCACTCCGGTTTTCTCCGGAAACTTCCGGAACCTTTCCGGTGTCCAAATATAACCATCCAATATATCAATCTTTATGTCTCGACCATTTCGAGACTCGTCGTCATGTCCGTGATCACATACGGGACTCCGAACTCCTTCGGTACATCAAAATACATAAACTCATAATATAACGTCATTGAAACCTTAAGCGTGCGGACCCTACGGTTCGAGAACTATGTAGACATGACCTAGAACCATTCTCGGTCAATAACCAATAGCGGAACCTAGATGCCCATATTGGTTCCTACATATTCTACGAAGATCTTTATCGGTCAAACCGCATAACAACATACGTTGTTCCCTTTGTCATCGGTATGTTACTTACCCGAGATTCGATCGTCGGTATCCAATACCTAGTTTAATCTCGTTACCGGAAAGTCTCTTTACTCGTTCCGTAATACATCATCTCACAACTAACTCTTTAGTTGCAATGCTTGCAAGGCTTATGTGATGTGTATTACCGAGAAGGCCTAGATATACCTCTCCGACAATCGGAGTGACAAATCCTAATCTTGATTCATGCCAACTCAACATATACTTTCGGAGACACTTGTAGAGTACCTTTATAATCACCCGATTCACGTTGTGACGTTTGGTAGCACACAAAGTGTTCCTCCGTAAACGGAGTTGCATAATCTCATAGTTGCAGGAACTTTGTATAAGTCATGAAGATAGCATAAGCAACATACTAAGCGATCAAGTGCTAAGCTAATGAAATGGGTCATGTCAATCACATCATTCTCCTAATGATGTGATCCCATTAATCAAATGACAACACATGTCTATGGTTAGGAAACATAACCATCTTCGATTAATGAGCTAGTCTAGTAGAGGCATACTAGTGACTATCTGTTTGTCTATGTATTCACACATGTATTATGTTTCGGTTAATACAATTCTAGCATGAATAATAAACATTTATCATGATATAAGGAAATAAATAATAACTTTATTATTGCCTCTAGGGCATATTTCCTTGATCTCCCACTTGCACTAGAGTCAATAATCTAGATTACAAGAATGATTCTAACACCCATGGAGTCTTGGTGCTGATCATGTTTTGCTCGTGGAAGAGGCTTAGTCAACGGTCTGCAACATTCAGATCCGTATGTATTTTGCAAATCTCTATGTCTCCCACTTGGACTTGGTCCCGAATGGAATTGAAGCGTCTTTTGATATGCTTGGTCCTCTTGTGAAATCTGGATTCCTTTGCCAAGGCAATTGCACCAAGATTGTCACGAGAAGATCTTCATTGGTCCCGATGCACTAGGTATGACACCTAGATCGAAATGAACTCTTTCATCCAGACTCCTTCATTTGCTGCTTCCAAAGCAGCTATGTACTCCGCTTCACATGTAGATCCCGCCACGACGCTTTGTTTAGAACTGCACCAACCGACAGCTCCACCGCTTAATAAAAATACGTATCCGGTTTGCGATTTAGAATCGTCCGGATCAGTGTCAAAGCTTGCATCGACGTAACCATTTACGACTAGCTCTTTGTCACCTCCATATCGAGAAACATATCCTTAGTCCTTTTCGGTATTTCAGATGTTCTTGACCGCTGTCCGATGATCCATTCTGGATTACTTTGGTACCTTCCTGCCAAGCTTACAGCTAAGCATACGTCAGGTGTGGTACACAGCATTGCATACATGATAGAGCCTATGGCTGAAGCATAGGGAACATTTTTCATTTTCTCTCTATCTTCTGCTGTGGTCGGGCATTGAGTCTGACTCAATCTTACACCTTGTACTACAGGTAAAAAACCTTTCTTTGCTCGATCCATTTTGAACTTCTTCAAAACTTTATCAAGGTATGTGCTTTGTGAAAGTCCTATTAAGCGTCTTGATCTATCTCTATAGATCTTGATGCCCAATATGTAAGCAGCTTCACCGAGGTCTTTCATTGAAAAACTTTTATTCAAGTATCCTTTTATGCTATCCAGAAATTCTATATCATTTCCAATCAACAATATGTCGTCCACATATAATATCGAAATGCTCTGAGCTCCCACTCACTTTCTTGTAAATCTGAGGCTTCTCCAAAAGTCTCAGATAAAACCATATGCTTTGATCACACTATCAAAGCGTTTATTCCAACTCCGAGAGGCTTGCACGGACCATAAATTGATCGTTGGAGCTTGCACACTTTGTTAGCACCCTTTGGATCAACAAAACCTTCTGGTTGCATCATATACAACTCTTCTTCTAGAAATCCATTCAAGAATGCAGTTTTACATCCATTTGCCAAATTTCATAATCATAAAATGCGGCAATTGCTAACATGATTCGGACGGACTTAAGCATCGCCACGGGTGAGAAAGTCTCATCGTAGTCAACCCCTTGAACTTGTCGAAAACCTTTTGCAACAAGTCGAGCTTTGTAGACGATTACATTACCATCAGCGTCGGTCTTCTTCTTAAAGATCCATTTATTCTCAATAGCTTGCCGATCATCGGGCAAGTCTACCAAAGTCCATACTTTGTTCTCATACATGGATCCCATCTCAGATTTCATGGCTTCAAGCCATTTTGCGAATCTGGGCTCACCATCGCTTCTTCATAGTTCGTAGGTTCACCATGATCTAGTAGCATGACTTCCGAATAGGATTACCGTACCACTCAGTGCGGATTTTATTCTGGTTGATCTACGAGTTCGGTGACAACTTGATCTGAAGTTTCATGATCTTCATCATTATCTTCCTCACTAAGCTGGTGTAGGTGTTACGTAAACTGATTTACGTGACGAACTACTTTCAATAAGGGAGCTGGTACTATTACCTCATCAAGTTCCACTTTCCTCCCACTCACTTCTTTCGAGAGAAACTCCTTCTCTAGAAAGGATCCATTTTTAGCAACGAATGTTTTGCCTTCGGATCTGTGATAGAAGGTATACCCAATTGTCTCCTTTGGGTATCCTATGAAGACACATTTTTCCGATTTGGGTTCAAGCTTATCAGGTTGAAGTTTCTTCACATAAGCATCGCAACCCCAAACTTTCGAAACGACAACTTTGGTTTCTTGCTAAACCATAGTTCATAAGGCGTCGTCTCAACGGATTTTGACGGTGTCCTATTTAACGTGAATGCGCCGTCTCAAGAGCATAACCCCAAAATGATAGCGGTAAATCTGTAAGAGACATCATAGATCGCATCATATCCAAGTAAAGTGCGATTCGACGTTCGGACACACCATTGCGCTGTGGTGTTCGGGTGGCGTGAGTTGCTAAACTATTCCGCATTGTTTCAAATGTAGACCAAACTCGTAACTCAAATATTCGCCTCCACGATCAGATCGTAGAAACTTTATTTTCTTATTACGATGATTTTCAACTTCACTCTGAAATTCTTTGAACTTTTCAAATGTTTCAGACTTATGTTTCATTAAGTAGATATACCCATATCTGCTTAAATCATCTGTGAAGGTGAGAAAATAACGATATCCGCCACGAGCTTCAACATTCATCGGACCACATACATCCGTATGTATGATTTCCAATAAATCTGTTGCTCTCTCCATAGTACGGAGAACGGGTTTTAGTCATCTTGCCCATGAGGCACGGTTTGCAAGTGCCAAGTGATTCATAATCAAGTGACTCCAAAAGTCCATCAAGATGGAGTTTCTTCATGCGCTTTATACCGATATGACCTAAACGGCGATGCCACAAATAAGTTGCACTATCATTATCAACTCTGCATCTTTTGGTTTCAACATTATGAATATGTGTATCACTACTATCGAGATTCATTAAAATAGACCACTCTTCAAGGGTGCATGACCATAAAAGATATTATTCATATAAATAGAACAACCATTATTCTCTGATTTAAATGAATAACCGTCTCGCATCAAACAAGATCCAGATATAATGTTCATGCTCAACGCCGGCACCAAATAACAATTATTCAGGTCTAAAACTAATCCCGAAGGTAGATGTAGAGGTAGCGTGCCGATTGCGATCACATCGACTTTGGAACCATTTCCCACGCGCATCGTCACCTCGTCCTTTGCGGTGTTCGCAATCCGTAGTCCTGTTTGAGTTGCAAATATTAGCAAGTAACCAGTATCAAATACCTGTGTACTATCTGCGAGCTCTAGTAAGGTACACATCAATAACATGTATATCACATATACCTTTGTTCACCTTGCCATCCTTCTTATCCGCCAAATACTTGGGGCAGTTCCGCTTCCGGTGACCGATCCGCTTGCGGAGAAGCACTCGATTTCAGGTTTAGGTCCAGACTTGGGTTTCTTCTCTGATCAACAACTTGTTTGCTGTTCTTCTTGAAGTTCCCTTCTTCTTCCCTTTGCCTTTCTTCTTGAAACTAGTGGTCTTATTGACCATCAACACTTGATGCTCCTTCTTGATTTCTACCTCCGCAGCCTTTAGCATTGCGAAGAGCTCGAGCATAGTCTTTACTAACCCTTGCATATTATAGTTCATCACGAAGCCTTTGTAGCTTGGTGGCGGTGATTGAAGAATTCATCAATGACACAATCATCCGGAAGATTAACTCCCAGTTGATTCAAGTGATTGTAATACCCGGACATTTTGAGTATGTGCTCACCGATGAACTATTCTCCTCCATCTTGCAGCTATAGAACTTATTGGAGACTTCATATCTCTCAATCCGGGCATTCTGTTGAAATATCAACTTCAACTCTGGAACATCTCATATGCTCCATGACGCTCAAAACGTCGTTGAAGGCCCGGTTCTAAGCCGTAAAGCATGGCACACTGAACTATAGAGTAGTCATCAGCTTTGCTCGCAGACGTTCTTAACGTCGTCGGCCAGCATCAAGAAGAGTTCGGCACCTAGCGGTGCATCCAGACGTAACTCTTACGTGCAGCAATGAGGATAATCCTCGAGTTACGGACCCCATCCGTGTAATTGCTACCATCATCTTTCAACTTTGCTTTCTCAAGGAACGCATTAAAATTCAACGGAACAACAAAGACGAGCCATCTATCTACGATAAACATAGACAAGCAAAATACTATTAGGTACTAAGTTCATGATAAATTTAAGTTCAATTAATCATATTACTTAAGAACTCCCACTTAGACAGACATCTCTAGTCATCTAAGTGATCACGTGATCCAAATCAACTAAACCATAACCGATCATCACGTGAGATGGAGTAGTTTTCAATGGTGAACATCTTATGTTGATCATATCTACTATATGATTCACGCTCGACCTTTCGGTCTCCGTGTTCGAGGCCATATCTGCATATGCTAGGCTCGTCAAGTATAACCTGAGTATTCTGCGTGTGCAAAACTGGCTTACACCCGTTGTAGATGGACGTAGAGCTTATCACACCCGATCATCACGTGGTGTCTCGCACGACGAACTTTGGCAACGGTGCATACTCAGGAGAACACTACTTGATAATTTTAGTGAGAGATCATCTTAAATGCTACCGTCAATCAAAGCAAGATAAGATGCATAAAGGATAAACATCACATGCAATCAATATAAGTGATATGATATGGCCATCATCATCTTGTGCTTGTGATCTCCATCTCGAAGCACCGTCATGATCACCATCGCCACCGGGCGCGACACCTTGATCTCCATCGTAGCATCGTTGTCGTTTCGCCAACTATTGCTTCTCGACTATCGCTACCGCTTAGTGATAAAGTAAAGCAATTACATGGCGTTGCATTTCATACAATAAGCGACAACCATATGGCTCTCGCGATTGCCGATAACTCGGTTACAAAACATGATCATCTCATACAATAAAATATAGCATCACGTCTTGACCATATCACATCACAACATGCCCTGCAAAAACAAGTTAGACGTCCTCTACTTTGTTGTTGCAAGTTTTACGTGGCTGCTACGGGCTGAGCAAGAACCGTTCTTACCTACGCATCAAAACCACAACGATACTTCTTCAAATAGACTCCGTTTTAACCTTCTCAAGGACCGGGCGTAGCCACACTCGGTTCAACTAAAGTGAGAGAGACAGACACCCGCCGGTCACCTTTAAGCAACGAGTGCTCACAGCGGTGAAACCAGTCTCGCGTAAGCGTACGCGTAATGTCGGTCCGGGCCGCTTCATCTCACAATACCGCTGAACCAAAGTATGACATGCTGGTAGGTAGTATGACTTGTATCGCCCACAACTCACTTGTGTTCTACTCGTGCATATGACATCAACGCATAAAACCAGGCTCGGATGCCATTGTTGGGTAACGAGTAATTTCAAAAATTTCCTACGATCACGCAAGACCATGGTGATGGCATAGCAGCGAGAGGAGAGTGTCCGCCCACGTACCCTCGTGAGACCGAAAGCGAAGCGTTATATCAACGCGGTTGATGTAGTCGACGTCTTCACGATCCGACCGATCCAAGCACCGTTACTCGGCACCTCCGAGTTCTTAGCACACGTTCAGCTCGATGGCGATCCCGGGCTCCGATCCAGCAAAGCGTCGGGGAGGAGTTCCATCAGCACGATGGCGTGGTGACGATCTTGATGTTCTATCGTCGCAGGGCTTCGCCTAAGCACCGCTACAATATGACCGAGGTGGAATATGGTGGAGGGGCACCGACACTGCTAAGGAACGATCACGAAGATCAACTTGTGTGTTCTAGGGTGCCCCCTGCCCGTATATAAAGGAGCAAGGGGAGGGCGGCCAGCCCTTGGGCGCACCAAGGGAGGGAGTCCTCCTCCTAGTAGGAGTAGGACTCCCTTTCCTAGTCCTACTAGGAAGAGGGAAGGGGAAGGAAAGAGAGGAGAGGGAGAGGGAAAGGGGGCTGCGCCCCCTCCTAGTCCAGTCGGACTCCCCATGGAGGGGCGCCACCTCCTGGTGCAGCCCCCTCTCTCCCTCTTGGCCCAATAAGGCCCATAACTTCCCGGGGTTCGGTAACCCCTCCGGCAGACCGGTTTTCTCCGGAAACTTCCGAACCTTCCGGTGTCGAATATAACCATCCAATATATCAATCTTTATGTCTCGACCATTTGAGACTCCTCGTCATGTCCGTGATCACATCCGGGACTCGAACTCCTTCGATACATCAAAATACATAAACTCATAATATAACCGTCATTGAAACCTTAAGCGTGCGGACCCTACGGTTCGAGAACTATGTAGACATGACCTAGAACCATTCTCGGTCAATAACCAATAGCGGAACCTGGATGCCCATATTGGTTCCTACATATTCTCTGAAGATCTTTATCGGTCAAACCGCATAACAACATCGTTGTTCCCTTTGTCATCGGTATGTTACTTACCCGAGATTCGATCGTCGGTATCCAATACCTAGTGTAATCTCGTTACCGGAAAGTCTCTTTACTCGTTCCGTAATACATCATCTCACAACTAACTCTTTAGTTGCAATGCTTGCAAGGCTTATGTGATGTGTATTACCGAGAAGGCCTAGATATACCTCTCCGACAATCGGAGTGACAAATCCTAATCTTGATTCATGCCAACTCAACATATACTTTCGGAGACACTTGTAGAGTACCTTTATAATCACCCAGTTACGTTGTGACGTTTGGTAGCACACAAAGTGTTCCTCCGTAAGCGGAGTTGCATAATCTCATAGTTGCAGGAACTTTGTATAAGTCATGAAGATAGCATAAGCAACATACTAAACGATCAAGTGCTAAGCTAATGAAATGGGTCATGTCAATCACATCATTCTCCTAATGATGTGATCCCATTAATCAAATGACAACACATGTCTATGGTTAGGAAACATAACCATCTTCGATTAATGAGCTAGTCTAGTAGAGGCATACTAGTGACTATCTGTTTGTCTATGTATTCACACATGTATTATGTTTCCGGTTAATACAATTCTAGCATGAATAATAAACATTTATCATGATATAAGGAAATAAATAATAACTTTATTATTGCCTCTAGGGCATATTTCCTTCAAACATAACCATCTTTGATTAACGATCTAATCAAGTAGAGGCATACTTGGGACACTTTGTTTTGTCTATGTATTCACACATGTACTAAGTTTCCGGTTAGTACAATTCTAGCATGAATAATAAACATTTAACATGATATAAGAAAATATAAATAAAAAATTTATTATTGCCTATAGAGCATATTTCCTTCAGTGGGTTGCCTCGATAATTAAGATAATGAAATCAGACAAGAGCTTTATGCGTTTAATGACTGCACTTCATGTATTCCCCAAGGATATGATCCATGTTACCCTACTGAACCTTGCTGTCACCAGTGTTCCGTATAACACTTCACGGTCTCCTTGCTCATAGCCTCACTGGTGCTCGATCTCCATGATCCTGGGTACCTGCAGGGATGAAGGTCGTGGACAAGACAAGAGACATCTACAAAACAATTTTATTTCACATATACGGCACGTTATTTCAAAGCCCTTCCATTGATCCCCTCAACAAATACATCGGGTTTCAAGGCTCATGCCTCAATCCATAACTTACCAAACTACTCACACATGAAGATCAGATCACGAGAAGAAAACATTGAACACATCTTGAAGATTGATTGATTGCATATATGTCTTACAATGGATGCCTTGTGTGATGCATGATTACAACTATGAACTAGAGGAGGGAGTGCTATGGTGGCGATGGTGGCTACGGAGATGGAAATGGAGGCGGCTAGGGTTTGCGGATGAAGATGTTCTGGCTACTGATGATGTTCTCCCCGTGCTCGTTCTGTTGACATTTTGATGGGGTCCCTTTTATAAAAGTTGTACAGTTGGACGATCTACCTCAGTTTCCATGCCAAACGGGCGCTTATACGGGTGCATGTGCCCATATGGAACACCGTCTTTTGCTCTGGTTTCGCATAGACGCCTCCTGTTGATTCCTTCTTTCATTCTCCTTCCTTTTCATTCCAACACAGATTTCTTCCTTTTTAGCCCATTTCCTTTGGAAACACAACAAAGAGACGAAATGTGAAATCCTTTTCATTCATTAGTCATTACTAGCAATATCGAAGCGAATATCTCTTTTTAAATGAAATATCTTGATTTAATGATTGTACAAAATATCACTCATCAGACTCCTGTTATCCTAGGCCACTGGTACGTCATATAAACTAAGACTAGGCTAGTCGATAGATCATTAGAATCTTACATGATAATCTCGTGGTAGGCACATGTACTCTGTACTATACCCAATACAATAACACTAGTAACAGGGCTACGGTCCAGGCCTGAAAAGGGCATTAATCCCGGTTCCCCTATGAACCAGGACCAGTGTGGGGGCATCAGTCCCGGTCTGTGAGGCCAGGGCGTCGGCCGGGCCTCGGGGGCCGTTGGTCCCGGTTTGTCTGACCCCTTTGGTCTCGGTTCCAGACACGAACCTGGACCAATGCGCCTCGCTCCTGGCTCACAACCTTTAGTCCCGGTTCGTGGCTGGAACCGGGACCAAATGTGGTCCTTTAGCAAAAGGAATCAACTAAAAAGATTTTTATAAACCTCTAGTATTTTTTAAACTAAAATTATATAAAATTTATGCAACTAAAATTATCAAAGTACTTTTTGTTCAAAAATTAATGGCAAAAAGTATTTTAATAAAGATTTTTTGTTAGAAACTTTTATAGTAAACTAAAATAACCAAGTCTGTTTTTGATTAAAACAGACATTTAAAATAACCTAAAATTACTAAATTGAATATAGTGATAAAACATAGTAATATTAAATAGCAGGAAAAAGAATCACTCAAAAATCTATTTTTATAGTAAAGTTATTCACAAACTAGTGATTCACACAAATTTAAAAGAATCCAAATTTAAGAAATTCAAATTCGAAAACTAATGGTACTAACAGAAAGTTTATATTTTTTGTGACCTAAAAGCAAAAAAGAATGACTAAAAAACTGTAAGTAGAAACAAAAGAAAATAAATAAAGAAAAAAAGAAAACAAAAATAGAAAAAAGATGCCGCCTACTGGGCCACCACGCCCAGAATACATCTAGAAACCCAGCTAGTTGGGCCAGGATTTAGGCCCGTGATGTCTACTACACAACCTTCTTCTTGTAGATGTTGTTGGGCCTCCAAGTGCAGAGGTTTGTAGGACAGTACAAAATTTCCCTCAAGTGGATGACCTAAGGTTTATTAATCCGTGGGAGGCATAGGATGAAGATGGTCTCTCTCAAGCAACCCTGCAACCAAATAACAAAGAGTCTTTTGTGTCCCCAACACACCCAATAGAATGGTAAATTGTATAGGTGCACTAGTTCAGCGAAGAGATGGTGATACAAGTGCAATATGGATGGTAGATATAGGTTTTTGTAATCTGAAAATATAAAAACAGCAAGGTAACTAATGATAAAAGTGAGCATAAACGGTATTGCAATGGTAGGAAACAAGGCCTAGGGTTCATACTTTCACTAGTGCAAGTTCTCTCAACAATAACATAACTGGATCATATAACTATCTCTCAACATGCAACAAAGAGTCACTCCAAAGTCACTAATAGCGGAGAACAAACGAAGAGATTATGGTAGGGTACGAAACCACCTCAAAGTTATCCTTTCTGATCGATCTATTCAAGAGTCCGTAGTAAAATAACACGAAGCTATTCTTTCCGTTTGATCTATCATAGAGTTCGTACTAGAATAACACCTTTAGACACAAATCAACCAAAACCCTAATGTCACCTAGATAGTCCAATGTCACCTCAAGTATCCGTGGGCATGATTATACGATATGCATCACACAATCTCAGATTCATCTATTCAACCAACACAAAGTACTTCAAAGAGTGCCCCAAGGTTTCTACCGGAGAGTCAAGACGAAAACGTGTGCCAACCCCTATGCATAAGTTCATTGAACCCACAAGTTGATCATCAAAACATACATCAAGTAGATCACGTGAATATCCCATTGTCACCACAGATAAGCATGGCAAGACGTACATCAAGTGTTCTCAAATCCTTAAAGACTCAATCCGACAAGATAACTTCAAAGGGAAAACTCAATTCATTACAAGAGAGTAGAGGGGGAGAAACATCATAAGATCCAACTATAATAGCAAAGCTCGCGATACATCAAGATTGTATCACCTCAAGAACACGAGAGAGAGAGAGAGAGAGAGAGAGAGAGAGAGAGAGAGAGAGAGATCAAACACATAGCTACTCGTACATACCCTCAGCCCCGAGGGTGAACTACTCCCTCCTCGTCATGGACAGTGCCGGGATGATGAAGATGGCCACCGGTGATGGATTCCCCCTTCGGCAGGGTGCCGAAACAGGGTCCCGATTGGTTTTTGGTGGCTACAGAGGCTTGCGGCGGAGGAACTCCTGATCTATTGTGCTCCTTCATGTTTTTAGGGTATATGGATATATATAGGCGAAATAAGTCGGTCAGGGGAGCCACGAGGGGCCCACGAGGGCGGGAGGCGCGCCTCCCTGCCTCGTGGCTTCTCGTGCTTCCCGACATATCTCAAGTCTCTGGATTGCTTCCGTTCCAAAAATAACTCTCCCGAAGGTTTCATTCCGTTTGGACTCCGTTTGATATTCCTTTTCTTCGAAACACTGAAATAGGCAAGAAAACAGCAATTTGGGTTGGGCCTCTGGTTAATAGGTTAGTCCCAAAAATGATATAAAAGTGTTTAGTAAAGCCCATAAACATCCAAAACAGATAATATATAGCATGGAACAATAAAAAATTATAGATACGTTGGAGACGTATCAGCCCTCCGCGGATCCCCAATAAAAATTCTTTACCATTCTCGTGAGATCATCACACACCGAGTATGGGAGTTTGAAGACACCCATGATATAGGTTGGCAAAGATTGGGCCACAGATTTAATTAGCACCTCTCGGCCTGGCTGAGCTAGCAGGCCATCCCCCCACAGCATAAGGCATTTCGTCAGACTTGCTTGGAGGTTCTGAAACCCACCCTTAGACATGCTGCCATCCGGGGTCGGAAGGCCAATATACTTTTCCTCAAACACTGTGTTCGTGATAGTCAAGGCATCCCGGACATGTGCCTGGTTTGCATCAGGGCAAGCATTCCCAAAGAATAGTGAGCACTTATCGTAATTTAACTTCTGACCTGTGGCCGCGCCATACTCCTCTAGTGGTGCTTTCACACAATTCGCTTGGTCTCTTGAGGCCTCAAAGAATAGCAACGTATCATCAGCAAATAAAAGGTGAGAGATACCCGGAGCTCTTCTACAAACTTTCACCAGTGTGATTTCACCCATAGCCACCTTGTTTTTCAGAATAGTAGACAGTCCATCCACCACAAATAGGAACAAAAGTGGTGAGAGTGGTTCGCCTTGCCAAAGACCACGCGACGATGCAAATGAATCTAAGAGGGTTTCGTTAAATTTGACAGAATATCTCACCGACGTGACACACGTCATTACCCAATCAATCCATCGATGAGAGAAACCCAGTTTTTGCATCACCTGCCTCAAGAAAGCCAATCCACTCAATCATATGCCTTTGAAAATCAAGTTTATATGCACAGAAGCTTTTTGTAGGATCCTTTTCTTGCTTGATATAGTGAATACACTCAGAGGCTACCAGGGCATTATCAGTAATCATCCTTCCTGGAATAAAATCACTTTTCTTCGGAATATTAAGTCATCCAACAAAGGCCTCAAGCGGTTAATCAAACATTTGGAGATAACCTTATAAACAACATTACATAAACTGATGGGCATGTAATCGGACAACTTAGTAGGGCTAGAGATTTTAGGAATAAGAACAATATACATGGAGTTTACCCCTTCTGGCATAATTCCCGTCCAAAAGAAATCCGTAACCGCGGCAAGAACATCATCCTTAAGTGTACTTCAATTTCTCTGAAAAAACCGAGTCGAAAAGGTTGTTTACATACATAGAATCAGAGGACTTGTAATGTAGGTACCGCCTTAAGAGTGTAGGTTGTGACCTTTAGATTGTTCTTCCTAAAATGATGGGTCTAAATAGTAAAACTACGTTTGTGGAGATCATGTGAAAGATCACAAACTTTATTTTACAAAGATCAAAAGCCGCCCCATCAAAACATGTAAATTAGATGTTTATACGCATCGGTTCTTAGCACCAACCACTATGGAACCGTTGTTTTTAATCCATCTCAGAAATAACAAAAACGATAAGGGTCTTTTTAGATTGCAGGAATTTGAAAATGTGAGATTGAGATGCCACATGCCGTGGAATCCTACAGGATTTCGAAACAACGGAATTATTAAATATGTGCATTTAGAAGGTGAACATGAAAAAATGGAGAAATAATGAGAGTGTAAAGAGGGATGGAGTGGGAGTGCATTGGACTTCTTAAAGAAAGTTTAAAATAAGGTTCGACCTCATGTCGAGATTCCTATGAAATGGGTGGGCATAGGAAAGGATTCCATGAGAATTTGATAACCGAATCCTATGAGACAAATGACTACTTTAGGATTCAAATACTCTGCAAAAAATCCTACAATCCAAATAGGCTCTAAAATTAGAGAGATGGTGCACGACGCGAACTTAGGGCATGTACAATGATGTCCTGATAGCTATTTGTAAGAGTTGCCACGTAAAAAAATCCGTAATGTGAAGAAAAAAGAGAGAAAAGTTTGTTTATAGATGTTCAGACGATTTGTAGGATTTTTACAGACAGCTAATATATTGTGATTTTGCTATTGCACAAATGTTGTTTGTGATTTCTCTCTTGGAAGTAGGTTTATTTCTTTGCGGGATCTCTCTCGCAAGTAGTTACTTGCTAAAATAGATTCTTTACAGAGTGTTCATATCATTGGCTGCAAATGATCTGGATGAATTTTATGGACAGATACCATATGTACTATGGTACATGTCCTTGTAGATACATTTAACGGTATCCAGGTACTTAGCAACTCGGTATATCATTGTCTTTAATTGTATGTCCTTGTACACAGGTAGCAACTCGGTATCTTGGAGCATGTGGTGGTCTCTCTCGTAGATACATTTAACGGTGAAGAGGCAAACAGACGCAGAGGTTGCATGTAGACCGTATACGGTAGCAGCGGTGCATGTGGGAACAGTGACCGTGCATGTGACGGTGCACCGCGTGGGACGAGCGGGACAGGACAGGATCGGCGCCACCCCCGAACGATTCGGCGGGCCCCACGTACCGGATCCTAGGTGGGGCCGTACGAGGTGTGCCACGCAAGGCCGCCGTGGACTGCGGGCCACCCACCAACCCCCCAGAGGGTGGGTGCGGGTCTGGGCCCCGCCACGTTGCGGACAATGCCGACAAGGCCCGTGCATGGCCCGCCACCACGTGGCCCTCTCCCTGACGCCACCCACGACGACCGTTGGTAGTTGCAGGGCACGGCGCTCTCGGCCGTGTCCTCCACGACAACAACGGCCGGTCTACCGACTGCCGCTCGTCGACCTATCTGCGCCCGCCCTCTGTGCTGCTGGTGTGGCGTAGCCGTAGCGTGAGCCAGCCCAAAATGCTGCCACGAGAGTTAATGGCCATGGTTTGGTGTGGATCGTCTACCGTGATCTTGCGTGGGAGCAGCAGTGTTTTCCCTGTACGCGATCGGCCGGCTCTGCGCTCGGGACCATGGTGTGGTGGAGGCTCACCGTTCAGCAGTGGCGCGGCGACAGAATCCGAATCCCTCGATCGGGCCGTAGATTCTCGGCTTGTTGGCTTGCGTCCCGCCCCGCGCGCCGTTCCTTCACGGGCGTGCCTCGGTCACCGCGCTCCGGCGAGGCTCTACTGCATCAGAGAGGGAGAGAGAGAGAGAGAGAGAGAGAGAGAGAGAGAGAGAGAGAGAGAGAGAGAGAGAGAGAGAGAGAGAGAGAGAGAGAGAGAGAGTCTAGTCTACACCAGGAAGGAGGGACGGCCGGAACGTGGCTAGATTGACTGAAACGACGACAACCGCGGCTGGCCAAACGACCACATGCATTATGAACAGCGCCGCACTGCATGCATGTGCGCTTTATTTGGCGCGGATCGCGGGAGCGTATCATCATCAATGGCGCGCTCCGGACAGAGGCGCCGCGTGGCAATGGCGAGCGCGAGCGTGCGTGCCATGGCTGGAACATACGGATATCGTATCGAGCAGGACCTGGGTAGGTGAGTAGAGCTAGCTGCCCGTGCGGCCGGCGCGCTCCAGCTGGAAATCAATCAGTCCAGGGATCTGGATCTGATATTGATATATGGGCCTGATTTGTACGTGACCACCGGAGGATCGATATGTGTTGTGTATCTTCCTCTTCGTCGTTGCTGTCCGTCCGGCTGCACATGCATGCACATGCATGCGTGCGAGCCCAGCGAGTGTAGCATGCTTCCCTGCTCTGTGGAGTCGTCCACCGCCGTTGTGGATCCACCTTGCGACATCTGGAGTGCAGATAAATCCACGCCCGCCACGGTGCACCTGGAACGAAGCTTCATGCATGTGTAATAACCGTATAGCGACCGCACGGGTTCGACCCCGATCGAGAAGCTGCTCCCCGATCCACGACGACGGTCGGTCGGTCGCCGTGGCGGTCACAGCTAAGCAGTTCAGGCCCTGACCGATCCCAAGTCCTGTACCGTCATAACAAGACGGCCGGTGCTCAAACTGCCTCCGTCCGCGCATTTGTCAGTCCGGCGACCCGGCCACGCACGCCGGGACAAGAGAGGAGTCCAGGTTCAAGCCCCGACTCGGCCACGGGCGTCTCGCCGATCACACGCATGCGGCCACCAGGTAGCATGCAAGAGCATGTGCAGTCGCACCTGACTAAGGGCATATTCAACGCCAACCCTCAAACCGTCTGCATGTGTTTGGACCGCGCGGTCCGAACGTATTTTGCTATTCAACACAGTCATGTATCAGTCCGCATGTCCACTCGCAGTTGAATGCGTCCACGGATGATGTCTGATCACCCCTCAACTGGATAGCATCAAACATAGCAAGTTCAGCTTACAACCAGATATAAAACATAGCAAGTTGACAAAATATAGATCAACTAGCTAAGATCTATGATTAAATACAGCTAGTACGTCCTGGAGTATGCGGTAAGTCATCGGGGATATTTCTTCTACGCGTCATGGGCCTCCTGGAGATGGCCTACTGATGAATCGCCACGGGGGGTCTTCGGCCAGGCTCACCTGGCCGGGAGACAATGTGGTTCGTGCCCCCTAATCCGGGACACAATTACAAGCATCGATGGCCGGGGAGGCATCATCATGATCGTTGGTAGTACCGCCGTCGGACGAGGAGGGTAGCACGGCAAGCTACCGGGGGAAGGGGGTGGGTCTGCTCTATACCTGGCCATGGGCAGCCCGACCCGAAAAAGCCCAACCCGGCCTGACCCGACCTTGCTCACGGGCCGGGCCTTGGCCTAGATATTGAGCCCGACGGCCAATCCCGGGCCCGTCATATTCGTAGTTTAAGGAAGAGGCCCGGCCCGAGTCCCGAGGCCCGGCGGGCTTTTTGCATGATGGGTCGGGCTTCAGCCTAATTTTTAGGCCCGATGGCCCGGCCGAGCTCGGGTGTAGGTTTTTTGCGTCGGGCTTTGGTAGGCCGGGCCTTGGCCTAGATTTTGAGCCCGACGGCCAGTCCCGGGCCCGTCATATTCGTATTTTAAGGAAGAGGCCCGGCGGGCTTTTTGCATGATGGGTCGGGCTTCGGCCTAATTTTTAGGCCCGACGGCCGGGCCGGGCTCGGGCCTAGGTTTTTGCGTCGGGCTTTGGTAGGCCCATCCTGAAGCCCGGCCCGACCCGACAGATAGCCATGTATAGTCTGCTCCTTAGCGAGGCGCTGAGCTTTTACCGTGTTGTTCGCCCTCTGCCTGGCGAGCTACTCGGACTCCTCGATGCCAAGTTGCAATGCCTTGGCATTTTTGCTGCGGCGGCTGTCGGTGTCAAAACCGGTAGATCTCAGGTAGGGGGCCCCGAACTGTGTGACTAAGGGTCGAAGGTAACAGGAGATAGGGACACGATGTTTACCCAGGTTCGGGCCCTCTTAATGGAGGTAATACCCTACTTCCTGCTTGATTGACTTTGATGAGTATAGGGGTTACAAGAGTTGATCTACCTCGAGATCGTAATGGCTAAACCTTAGATGTCTAGCCTGTATGATGATGATTACCTCGACGGACTAAACCCTTCGGTTTATATAGACACGGAGGGGCCTAGGGTTGTACAGAGTCGGTTTACACAGAAAGGAATCTTCATATCTGAACGCCAAGCTTGCTATCCACGCAAAGGAGAGTCCTATCCGGACACGGGGGAAAGCCTTCTATCTTGTATCTTCACGACCCACCAGTCCGGCCCACGTCACATAGCCCAGATGCCCGGGGACCCCCTAATCCAGGACTCCCTCAATGGCGGCGGTGATGAGCATCAGTCCTAGCCGAAGCCATGGAGATGCGAATGACTTCACGAACAAGGTCCTCCTCCTAGTTGGCGGGCAGATGCGGATCTGCATGACCATCAACCAGCCTGGCTAGATCCGATTTTGCGCCGCCCCTGCCTCACGCGATCCCACACCTCTGACTCGAGGAGCAGCGGGCGCGCGCTCAGAGGTGCTGGCACAAGCCCCCAGTGCGGTCCGAGAGGAGCCGGGACTGGAGGTGTCGGGCGGCACTGCTTGCCCCGCCAACTCATCGGGGAGGTAGCGGACTAACCCGTTATGACGCGGAGGTTGAGCTGCTCCTCCGGGCCACCGAGGAGGAGCTCCCTTCCCTCTCCATCTGCGCCCGGTGGAGGGTGATGTGTAGGGCGAGCTTCTCGTCGTACGGGGCGTGAGATCAAATCCTCCTTGGCAAGCACATCCCCGTCAATGGTGTCGGACTCGCTATTGGAGCCGGCCATGGGGGCGCGAGGAGGGAACGATGGGGAGGGGAACAAAGTGAGCTGTCGAGTGTAAGGCTAACCTTCGTTCGGGGTGGGGATGAATTTGGGATCGGGATGGGCGTCTGGGCCTGTCCGACATGACGTCTGCGTCCAGACGTCCGGACGTATTAGAACTTTTCATATCCGCCCCACACATGAAGTGAGTTTAGGTGTGTTGGACAACCCGAACATTTGGCCTAGATTTAAAGTGTCCATTTGGATATGGTTCTTTTAGTCCAGGTAGAGGCTGGCACGTCCACTCAAACAAATGAGGAGAGCATGGTGACGGTTGTAGATGCTCTAGCAACCAACAACCACCGCGCACACACTCCGGTCGTCCAAGCTAGCTAGTCATATAATGTGCTAGGTTGCTTTCGGGTCATCCACCCGCCGATTGCAATCTCGAACGTGTTAGGCCCCCGTTGGTCCACCTGTCGGCCGAGTCACGGTCCACACATCCGTATCACAACAGGGCCGGCCGGGCTATGATGGTCACAACATATCGACAAAACAACCACCGGAGATTCGTGCGTGTTTCTTAATCCAGAGCTCGATCTCCGTCGAGATCGCGTCGGCGCATGTCGCGACCCCGATGGCCCGCACGCACACCGCTGCAGGCTAGCCGAAGGTAGCACGCACACACGTCTCGGACGCTGTGGCCGGCGGTGCATCAGTCTCCGGTGACCGAGATAGATCGTCCCCGCCGTGGGTCAGCGTGCAGTTTTTATATTCTTCTTGCATAAAGTGATCGAGGATGCGGATAAATTAGTGCCGGCGAGACCCCTTTTAATTTGCACGCGCACGCCACGCGGTGGATAAGAAAAAGGAATGGCAGCGAACCATCCTGTGATTGCAAGGTTACGAGGGCGGTGGTATCCTTAGCTCGCTAGAGTTCAAATCATGACTGGCGAGTGCGTATAGTGAAAGAAAACATTTTCGTCGACAACGAGACGTCTGTGGCGGCTTCGACAATCTCAAGATGATATCTTGAAATTCGGTCTTTGAAGGTCTTATAGGGATAGATAATGCGCGTATACGTTCATAGGGGTGATTGTATCTGGCGTATATATGGCGTTTTACCATAATGTATTTAAAAAGAAACGAAAGACAAGTGAATTCATGCATGGCCTCTAATATTATAATGCTGTAGTTGCGGTAACTAATTTGCTATTCTACGTACCTAGGTTTCAATTACGACGGGCATCGTGCCACGTACAAAAACCCTGTTATTGTACGCCCATGATCGGTCGCGGAAAAAGTCATCATCTACCCACCGATCATCTAAGTAAGCAAGTAAATTGTCGTGTCAGCGTGTCCACTCTACTGCCTCGTCACCCACCTAAGTGCATGCAGCCGTCTCAGTTCATCCTCGTCACGCACGACCTTTACCGGGACGATCCATCGATCGATCGTTGCCACCAGCCACCGGTGAACCAAACTCTATGCTTGGTAAGGACAGGTCGGTGGTGGAGGCAACGGAGCTAGCAAGCACTGTGCGCGTGCTAATTGACGACTGGTTAGTGCAACTGACGTCCCGTCATTTTAGGTGTGACGATCGACCGACTCCTCCGCTAACCGTCGACACACACGTGTCGCGTACCCGGCGCGGGGCATCTACGCACGTAGTACGAACCGCTCCACGCCCACCAGAAACACCTAACTTTTCCATAACCGGCCGGCAGTTACGGACCCAGGAACCTTGGTCATGAGCCCGCGACCACGACGTACTGAGACGGATGGATAGATGGCTCGATCGACCGTGTCTCTCACGTAGTACTGCTACGTGTCGACCCGATGGCAGTTCGTGAGGAAGTGTCGGTGTCATCGTACTACGTACGTGGCGAACGGCCGTGGAGGCTGGAGAGGACGGCCGGCCATTGGACCGGCCTGACACTTGGCGGCGCAGCGTTGGGCGGGACGGGCCTCGGTGGGACACGCGGCGCCGGCGCAACGGGCGTCGCTGCGGGTGGGTTTTGGCCGTTGGCCGTGGCTCCTGGCTGGGTGGGTAACGTGCGTACGTACGTACGTACCGCCGCGCGCGCCCGTCGTTCGAATTCGAGCGAAGGTTATCTCGATCGCTCCGCCGCGCGCTTGGTTTGAACTTGGCAACCGTCGTCTTCCTTCCGGCGACCGCACGCCATAGCATTTACGTACTAGGCAGGTTTATTTGGTTGGTACGTGGTCGACGCGGCGGCAGGGCAGTGGCGCGGTCACACGGTGCCGGACAGTGCCGGTGATCCCCTGCGCGGACTGGACGGCACCGGTAGCGGCGGGTGCAAGCGGGACCCCACCGACGCGACGCAACTACCACGACGTGGCCCGCCCAACGGCCCAACCAACCAACCGGCAGCAACGGCCGATGCGCTCCCGGGGCGGAGGAGGCGGCGGTTACGATGCCGTTTATGGCCCAGACCGCGGCGCCACCACCCGCGGCACCCCTGACGCCGCGCGCCGCATCCGTCCCCGGCCTCGTCGGAGACGACACGGCACGCGCGCCCTTGAACCGCCTCGCCTATCCAACCTCGGTCACATGGTCGACGCCCGGCCCGTCCGGCCCCACGAGCGCGGCACCGTGCGTGCGCCTGTCTGCCCTCGACGAGGGCGATGCGCTTGCTCCCTAGCCTCTGTACGTCCGCCCGTTCCTGCTCGCAGCGGCGGGCATGTGATCGGTGCTCTGTATCTACGGGCGTACACTGCATAGCCGCTGTACACCGATACTGTACGTACATAGATATTGCAGTGTTACTGTTACTGCTACTGCTACATGCATGGCACAGATTGGCTGCATGCCTGTAAACGGTGCATGCTGCTCGATCGACTAACCGGCCGGGGCGCGCCGATGACGGTACTACGTACACTGCGACCTGGCGCGCGCATGTTCGGTCCGTCCACTTCGCTGAGCCCTCGCACATGCGTGCATGCCCTGGCGTGCCCTGTGCGTCCATGTTCCTCCACACCACATGCGTGCAGTGCAGACTGCAGAGGACCCGGGCTTGATGGAGAATTGATTGATTTATTGATGTTCGCTGAACCTAGCTCAATCCGACTGCACTCCTACGCATACACACGTGGACATGAGTCACATGGTCGATCGACGTAGCAAGCTATATATCTGGACGGAGAGATACGCCTGACCCGTTTCTAGCAGGTAGCCGGCGCTCGTTCGAAAAGCGTGGACGCATGCAGGAGACACGCACGGGCGCGCGCAATCAAATCTTCCATCTTTGGTCGATGGGCTAGCTCCCTCGCGGCCTGCGGTTGGGGTTCCGCGATGGCGACGACAGCCTCGACAATGCGGATGCGCGGTCGACCTCGCCGGAGAGCCGACACGCGCACGCACGCACCGCCCGTCCTCCGTCCGCTTCGCCCTTCGCGTCCATGGCCGGCATGGGTCCACGGTGACGTTGGAGAGGAGATCGACAACAAACAATGCGGGTGCGCGGTCCCGTCGGCCGACAGCGGCATGCATGCATGCACGCGGCGCCCATCCTCGGGATAGGGCGGCCCCCTGATGACGAGCTGTCGCCTAACGGCGGAGCACGGCGGGGTTGGTCGACTACACCGTCTCGACAGCGGGATCCGGGCCGATGGAGACGGGGCCGGCCGGGACGATCCATGTGTCGGCGACGAGTCCATCGGCTCGTACGCGGTTTCGATGGCCCGTGTCGGCTCACCTCGAACCCACCGCCACCGCGTCACCGACCACCGCACTATTTTATGTGAGAAGATGGATGGGAAAAGTGGCAGCTTTACCGACGCTCTTTTCTTAACGACGAAAGACGGCCATTGCTGTACGAGCCACGAAAATAAAGATCTCCAGTGGAGCTGCGCATGAGGGGCGCCGCTATGTCTCGCTTACAGCGAGACAAATCGTCCGCTCGCCTGAACGGACGTGGAAATGGCCCACCAGTGGCGCTGTTCGCTCGATCGTTTTTCGTTCGTAGGTCTACTCGATTACGAATTTTCCTTTTCTTGTCTTTCTTACATTTTCAAAAAGATCTCCTAAATACAAATAGTTAAAAATCTCAAATTTGAAAAAATGTTTGTGCAGTGTTAACAAAACGTTGATAGTATCTGAAAAAAAAACGTTTGTGCAATGTGAAAAAAATGTTTCCGCAGTATTAAAACAAATGTTGGTGCAACTATAAAAAAATGTTGATGCCATCCGAAAAAAATGTTTCAACACTTGTTTCAAAAACGACGTTTAGCACATATTGCAGCAACAATATTCAAAACATATGTTTTCATAAAAATAATGTTAATCATGTATTTGAAAATGTAAAATAAATATAAAATAATGCTAGAGTTGTACAAAAAAAGTAGAAATGTGTATGGCACAAAGTTGACACTGAAACATGTATTTTAAAAGGTTAATCTTTATATTTAAAAATATTAATCATGTATTTTAAAAAATAAACTTGCATAAAAAAGTTCTGGATCTATGCAAAAATGTAGACATCAAAACATACATTTTTTTAGAAAATGTAGTATGTGCATACGAAAAATTTACAAGGTGTATGAAAAATAGACATCAAAACATATGTAATGAAAATAGACATAAAAATATAAGTTTTCAAATATGTTAATCATGTATTGTGATAGTGTTAAAATCTATAAAAATTGTTCCTTATGTATACGAAAAATGTTGAATGTGTACTGAGGAAAAAATATGTGTTGAACAAAAAAGAAACTGATGAAAATCGACAAAAGACACAGGAAAACAAAGAAAACTAAGAAAATAAAACCGAATAAAAACTAGTGCAAACAATGAACCCCAGAACAAAGAAAACCAAGAAAAAAACAAGGAAAAGGAAAAAAAACCAGTGAAAACTAAGTAAGAACCAAACAAAAACAACGAAAAAGGGAAAAATCAGTAAAACTATGAAAGAAACGAAGAAAACCACTAAAAACAAAGAAAAATAGAAAACCATAGTGAAGAAATTAAAGAAAACCGAAAGCGTATGGCTGGCCCATACTCGCCTTTCCCTATCTTCTGGCCACCGGGTTTTGGAAGGTTCTGGAATCTAGACTGAACTGCTTTTTCCTCTTTGTTTCTTTTCTATTTGTGTTTCAGTTTTTATTTTATTTTCGTTTTTTCTATTTCTAGTTCTTTGGAATATTTTCATATCTTAGAACATTTTTGTTAATTCAGAACATTTTCTCAATATTTTTAAATGAATGAATATTTCTTTAAATATGGGAAAAAGTAATTCATTACTAATTTTTGAAATTCAAAATATTATTTTGAAGTCCCAAATATTTTTACAATTTTGAATATTTTTCAAAAAATTATGAAGATTTTCTTAAGTTAAAAAAATTTGAAAAGGAAGTTTTTTAAAAATGGAGCACCCCGCCTCTCACATGGGCCGGCCCAAAGCATGGGGCTAGGTGAGTGTTTGCCCGTTGTCCGCCGTGTACCGCGGGATAATAGTAGGTCTCAGAGGGGAGCGTGTATAGCTCGCCTGTTGCAAGTCGGAAGTTTTTTCTTTGAACCGGAACGAATCATTCCCTCACTAAACCCGCACAGCAATCTCGCTGGCGACAAGAGCCGAGATACTGTCTGGAGCCTGCTTCGTCCATGACGAAACAACAACTCCTCCTCTATAGCCGAAGGCGGCTAATTCAGGATGAGAGTCGTATCCTTTTTTTTTTGCTATCCATCCCCCATAGGTGATCAAAGCATGTGGACTAGTGTACTCTATCAAGTACCATTCTTGTGTCTTCCAACTCAAGAGATCTCCATACCTGCTTGACAAACTTGCATTTTAGAAAAAGGTGTCCTCCATCTTCATCCAATCTGTTGCATAATGGACATCTTGAATCTAACTCCACCTTCTTGCGTTGAATGTTCATACAAAGAGGGAGATTGTTATGAGCGAACCTCCATATGAACACACACACACACACTTTCCCTGGCATGGACAGATTCCACAACCTGCTCTAGTCCGTCCTACGAGGCTCTGACGTTGATGATGGACCGACATCTCTGCCCAACCTAGCATCTCTCAGAACAGTTCCCCGGTGATATGCCGACTTAACTGGAAATTTCCCCTTCGGATCAAAGTGCCACATGACATGGTCTCCCATCCCAACTCGCAAAGGTATTTCCATGATAATTTAACATAAACTTCACAAAATAAGGCCTTCAACAGTTGTCCATCCCAGTCTGGATCAATCAAAACCGAGACTCGCATGATCACCGCATTTAAACACCCTTCAGAATGCTCCGCCAAGTGTATGAAATTCCTCTTATGGGTCGGGCCAAACTACAACACATGTTGCGAGCCAGAAGTTGCTCTCGGCTAGAACAGTCACGCCGTTTATGAGTCGGGCCAAACTACAAGTTCTGTAGCGAAACGTTTTCAATAGTTCATCCCGACACGATTGACATAGTTGTTCTTTAACAAGATCGAGCGGCAGTTGGTCAGCATTTTTACAGCTTGCTTGTTTCTTTTCTGTTACCTTTTTTCGTAAAGATATCACTATATTTAGGTATAAAACACAAATTGTTCCGTACTTTTAAAAGGGTCCTAGTATTTTTTTTAAATGTTCATGTACTTTAAAAAGTGTCCACACATTTTTGAAAATATGTTCAACCTGTGTTAAAATTTGCTCAACTATACCCTAAAAACGTTCAATATATTTAATAAATATTTACCATGTATTCGGAAATATGATCGACATGTATTTAAAAATTAAACCATGTATTTAGAAAATATTCAGCGACTGTCTCAAAAATTGATTTACATGTTCTAAAAATGTTCACCGTGTGTTTAGAAAAATCTTGGACATTTACAAAATATTTAACGTGTATTTAAAGAGGATCGCTGCATACTTAAATATGTTTAACATGTGTTTAAAAATTATCATTGCGTATTTGAAAATGTTCTACAAATTTGAAAAAATGTTCTCCGTGTATTTGGAAAAATGTTTCATATGTTTTTCTGCATCGATGTTTGATATGTATTTAAAATGTTAAACATGTGTTTGAAAACATTTCACCATATATTTGAAACATGTTCACCTTATATTTAACAATTCACCATATATTTGAAACATGTTCACCTTATATTCACCATGTATTTGGAATATATTCCATGAGTATTTGAATATATTTAACTTATGTCTGAAAAATGTTTGACGAGTACCTGAGAATGTGACAATATGTATTTAACAAATTAAAGAAGCACAAAAAAAAGAGGAAACAACAAAAAAAGGAAAAGGGAAAGGGAAAAAAGAAAAAAGTAAGAATAGAATGCTAAAAAAGAAACAACAAAATGAAAATAAAATGACCGAAAACCTATAAAACCGATGGTCAAGGTAAAACCCATAGAAAACCATCGAGAACAAAATTTAAAACAAAACCATAGAAAACCTACAAAAAGCTCATGATTGATCATTTAATCCAGCATGTCATGTAGTCGGTCCATGTCCAGCCTACAAAGTGAGCACCACTGTTGGATCCTCCTACGAAGGAAGAAAGAAGCCCACATGATTTGAATGCCATGTCTTATGTTAAATCTTGTAAGAAGAAAATAAAATAGAGGAGTAGGGATGGTGTCGTGGGTATTTCTCTGGCGGTAAGTATGTGGGTGTAGATGGAGAGGCGTAGAGTACGTTGAAGGATCATATGGGTGCACATAATAAAGATTTTACCCACGTTCAGGCTCCCTTGCTAAAGGATAATACTTTACTCCGGCCGCTAGGCTTTCTTCTTGCCTATGAGGTTAGAAAGGGATGCAAACCCTTGACGGGTGCCCTAGCCATGCCTTATATGGTAGTCACCATGGCTAGGAGTTACAACGATCGACTGAATTATTGCTACAAGTAATAACTCTTTAATTGTCGACTGTTTATTTTACTACTTATTACATGTTGTAACACCTAATTAAATGCCTAACGGAATGCGTAGTAATGCTCATCTTCATGGCCCACCCCCTTGACCTTCCGGGTGATCTGACTGACGCCCGCCATAATCGACTGAGCCTGTGTCATGGTGTTGCTGGATCTGGTTGCTTCACCACTGGCTATGACCCCCGACGCTGCTGAATTGGGCCCTATCATTACTCGGCATGGACCTTTAGCTTGGCCGACTATCTCCATGGGCCCACCTGATGGAGATTCCCTCGTTCGATGGCCGTGGGGCCTCGTACTAGTGAACCCCATGGGGAATTTATCTATTAGGGGGTAAGGGTAGGTGAAAACTTACCCCGTGAGGGCATTTACCAAACTAATCTAGTCCCGTTATGGTACAAGGGGGATGGGGATGTTGTTGTTAATATGCCCTATAGGCAATAACAAAATGATTATTATTATAGTATTTCCTTGTCCACGATAATCGTTTATTATCCATGCTATAATTGTATTGACTGGAAACTCAAATACATGTGTGGATACATAGACAACAACATGTCCCTAGCGAGCGTCTACCGGAATAGCTCGTTGATCAAAGATGGCTATGGTTTCCTAGCCATAGACATGAGTTTTCATTTGATAACGGGATCACATCATTAGGAGAATGATGTGATGGACAAGACCCAAACTATAAATGTAGCATATGATCGTATCAAGTTTATTGCTATCGTTTTCTGCATGTCAAGTATCTGTTCCTATGACCATGAGATCATGCAACTCTGGACACCGGAGGAGTACCTTGTGTGTATCAAACATCGCAACGTAATTGGTTGACTATAAAGGTGCTCTACAGGTATCTCCGAGGATGTTTGTTGAGTTGGCATGGATCAAAGACTGGGATTTGTCACTCCGTACGACAGATAGGTATCTCAGGGCCCACTCGGTAATACAGCATCACAATGAGCTTGCAAGCAATGTGACTAAAGAGTTAGCCACGGGATCTAGTATTACGGAACGAGTAAAGACACTTGACAGTAACGAGATTGAACTAGGTATAGAGATAGCGATGATCGAATCTCGGGAAAGTAACATACCGATAGACAAAGGGAACTCCATACGAGATTAGCTGAATCCTTGGCATCGAGGTTCGACCGATAAAGATCTTCGTAGAATATGTAGGAACCAATATGAACATCCAGGTCCCGCTATTTGATATTGACCGTAGAGGTGTCTCGGTCATGTCTGCATAGTTCTCGAACCCGCAGGGTCTACACACTTAACATTTGGTGACAATCTAAGTATAGTTGAGTTATTGTGTTGGTGACCGAAGGTTGTTCGGAGTCCCGGATGAGATCGCGGACATGACGAGGAACTCTGGAATGGTCCAGAGGTGAAGATTGATATATTGGATGAAGGGATTCGGACTCTGGAAGTGTTCCGGGAGGTACCGGGTTTTTGTCGGAGACCGAAAGGGTTTCGGGGGGGGGGGGGGGGCGACAAGTGTTGAGGGGTCTCATGCGCCAAGGGAAGGGGGCACACCATCCCAAAAGGGGTTGGGCGGCACCCAAACCCTAGCCCACTCGGCCAAGAGGTGGGGGAGCCCACCTAGGGGGCCGACCACCTTGTGGCTTGGGGGCCAAGCCACCCTAGGGTTTCCTTAGGGGACGCCCCATCTGGTGGCCGCTGCCCCCCTAGGGGAAACCCTAGGGCGCCCCATCCTCCCTACCCCCTATATATAGAGGTGGAGAGGGAGGGCAGCCGCACCCGATCTATATGCCACGGTTGTGCCCTTTCTCTCCCTCGTAGTCAATCTTCTTCCCCGCTAGGCTTGGTGAAGCCCTGCTGAGATTTCTCCACCACCACCGCCACCACGTCGTCGTGCCGCCGGAGGACTCGAGCTACTACTTCACCATCGCTCACTAGATCGAGGAGGTGAAGGCGTTATCAAGCCGTACGTGTGTTGAACGCGGAGGTACCGTCCGTTCAGCACTTGAATCGGGAGTTCGTGGACGGATCGTGATTGGATCGTGAAGACGTTCGACTACATCAACCGCGTTTGTTAGCGCTTCTGCTTAGTGATCTACAAGGGTATGTAGATCCAATCTCTCCTCTCGTAGATGTTCATCTCCTAGATTGATCTTGGTGAGCGTAGGAAATTTTTTGTTTCCCATGCAACATTCCCCAACAGTGGCATCATGATCTAGGTCTATGCGTAGATGACATCATGAGTAGAACATAAAAGAGTTTGTGGGTGTTGATATTTAGATTGCTTCATTCCTTGGTCTTTTCTTGATTCGGCGGTATTATGGGATGAAGCGGCCCGGACCAACTTTACATGTCCACGTACATGAGACATGTTCCATCAACTGACATGTAACTTGTTGCATAAAGATGGCTGGCGGGTGCCTGTCTCTCCCACCTTAGTTGAATCGGTTTCGAAAAAGGCGGTCCTTGTAGAAGGTTAAATAGCAACTTGAATATCAATGTTGTGGCTTTGCGTAGGTAAGAACGGTTCTTACTAGTTACTGTTGGGAACGTTGCATGGAAAAACAAAAAAAATCTACGCACACGCAAGATCTATCCATGGAGATGCATAGCAACGAGTGGGAGAGTGTCTCTACGTACCCTCGTAGACCGTAAGCAGAAGCGTTTATTAACGCGGTTGATGTAGTCGAACTTCTTCGTGATCCAACCGATCAAGTACCGAACGTACGACACCTCCGCGTTCAGCACACGTTTAGCTCGGTGACGTCCTCGCCTTCTTGATCCAGCAAAACGACGAAGTAGTGGATGAGTTCCGGCAGCGTGATGGCGTGGTGACGGTGGTGGTGATGCTATCTCCGTAGGGATTCGCCTAAGCACTACGAAAATATGACCGAGGGACGAAACTGTGGAGGGGGGCGCCGCACACGGCCAAGAGATTGTCGTGGTTACGTTGGCGCCCCCTTCCTCACATATATAGGTGGAGGGGGGAGGGGAGGCAGCCCCTAGGGCGCCCCAAGTGGCCGTCGGCTGCCCTAGGGCGCCTACCCTGGCCGAATCCCTCCTTCCATATTTGTGCATGGGGGGAAGGAAAGGGGGGCTGGCTGCCTTTGGGGCACCTCCCCTTTCCTTCCCTCGCTCTTTGGTGCGTGGTCAAGGGGTGGAGGGGCACACCAGCTCCCTTGTGGGCTGGTGTGCTCCACCCTTTGGCCCATAAGGCCCACCGCTTGTCGGTGGCCTCCCGGAAACCCTTCCGGCACCCCGATAAAATACCCGGTACTTCTAAAACCTTTCCGGTGACCAAATACTATCGTCCTATATATCAATCTTTACCTCCAGACCATTCCGGAGCTCCTCGTCATGTCTGTGATCTCATCTGGGACTCCGAACAACATCCGGTCACCAAATCATATAACTCATATAACACTATATCGTCAACGAACGTTAAGCATGCGGATCCTGCGGGTTCGAGAACTATGTAGACATGACCGAGACACCTCTCCGGTCAATAACCAATAGCGGAACCTATATGCCCATATTGGTTCCTACATATTCTACGAAGATCTTTATCGGTCGAACCATTATGACAACACATGTAATTCCCTTTGTCTGTCGGTCTGTTACTTGCCCGAGATTCGATCGTCGGTATCTTCATACCTAGTTCAATCTCGTTACCGGCAAGTCTCTTTACTCATTCCGTAATACATCATATCGTAACTAACTCTTTAGACACTTTTCTTGCAAGCTTCTTGTGATGTGTATTACCGAGAGGCCCCAGAGATACCTCTCCGATACACGGAGTGACAAATCCTAATCTCGATCCATGCCAACTCAACAGACACATTCGGAGATACATGTAGAGCATCTTTATGATCGCCCTGTTACATTGTGATGTTTGATAGCACACAAGGCATTCCTCAGGTATCTGGGAGTTGCATGATCTCATAGTCGAAGAAATATGTATTTGACATTAAGAAAGCAATAGCAATAAACTGAACGATCATATGCTAAGCTAACGGATGGGTCTTGTCCATCACATCATTCTCCTAATGATGTGATCCCATTATCAAATGACAACACATGTCCATGGTTGGGAAACCTTGACCATCTTTGATCAACGAGCTAGTCTAGTAGAGGCTTACTAGGGACACGGTATTTGTTTATGTATTCACACATGTATTTAAGTTTCCGGTCAATACAATTCTAGCATGAATAATAAATCTTTATAATGAATAAGGGAATATAAAATAATAAATTTATTATTGCCTCTAGGGCATATTTCCTTCAGTCTCCCACTTGCACTAGAGTCAATAATCTAGTTCACATCGCCATGTGATTAACACCCATAGTTAACATCGCCATGTGACTAACACCCAAAGAGTTTAGTAGAGTCAATAATCTAGTTCACATCGCCATGTGAATAACACCCAAAGAGTACTAAGGTGTGATCATGTTTTGCGTGTCAGAGAGGTTTAGTCAGCGGGTCTGCCACATTCAGATCCGTATGTATTTTGCAAATCTCTATGTCTACAATGCTCTACATGGAGCTACTCTAGCTAATTGCTCCCAATTTCAATACATATCCAGAATGAGACTCAGAGTCATCCGAATCAGTGTCAAAGCTTGCATCAACGTAACCCTTCACGACGAACTCTTTATCACCTCCATAACCAAGAAACATTTCCTTAGCCCTCTTAGGTAACTAAGGATAGTTTTGACCGTTTTCCAGTGATCCACTCCTAGATCACTGTCGTACCCCCTTGCCAAACTCATGCCAAGGCACACAACAGGTCTGGTACACAGCATGACATACTTTATAGAACCTATGGTTGAGGCATAGGGAATGACTTTCCTTCTCTCTCTATCTTCTGCCGTGGTCGGGCTTTGAGCCTTACTCAACTTCACACATTGTAACACAGGCAAGAACCCTTTCTTTGACTGATCCATTTTGAATTTCTTCAAAACTTTGTCAAGGTATGTGCTTTGTGAAAGTCCTATTAAGCGTCTTGATCTATCCCTATAGATCTTGATGCCCAATATATAAGCAGCTTCACTGAGGTCTTTCATTGAAAAATTCTTATTCAAGTATCCTTTTATGCTATCCAGAAATCCTATATCATTTCCAATCAACAATATGTCATCCACATATAAACTCAGAAATGCTAAAGAGCTCCCACTCACTTTCTTCTAAATACAGGCTTCACCGTAAGTCTGTATAAAACCATATGCTTTGATCACCCCATCAAAGCGTATATTCCAACTCTGATATGCTTGCATCAGTACATAGATGGATCGCTGGAGCTTGCACACTTTGTTAGCACCTTTATGATCGACAAAACCTTCTGGTTGCATCATATACAACTCTTCTTTAAGAAAACAATTAAGGAATGTAGTTTTGACGTCCATTTGCCAGATTTCATAATTATAAAATGCGGCAATTGCTAACATGATTCGGACAAACTTAAGCATCGCTATGGGTGAGAAAGTCTCATCATAGTCAACTCCTTGAACTTGTTGAAAACCATTCGCGACAAGTCGAGCTTTGTAGACAGTAACATTACCATCAGTGTCAGTCTTCTTCTTGAAGATCCATTTATTCTCTATGGCTTGCTGATCATCGGGCAAGTCCACCAAAGTCCATACTTTGTTCTCATACATGGATCCTATCTCAGATTTCATGGCCTCAAGCCATATGTTGGAATCTGGGCTCATTGCAACCTCTTGAGCACTGCGTTGGTTTTCCCTTGAAGAGGAAAGGGTGATGCAGCAAAGTAGCGTAAGTATTTCCCTTAGTTTTTGAGAACCAAGGTATCAATCCAGTAGGAGGCTATGCGCGAGTCCCTCGCACCTACACAAAACAAATAAATCCTCGCAACCAACGCGATAAGGGGTTGTCAATCCCTACACGGCCACTTACGAGAGTGAGATCAGATAGATATGATAGGATAACATTTTTGGTATTTTTGTGATAAAGATGCAAAGTAAAATAAAAGCAAAGTAAAAAGCAAAGGAAATAACCAAGTGTTGGAAGATTAATATGATGAAGATAGACCCGAGGGCCATAAGTTTCACTAGTGGCTTCTCTCAAGAGCATAAGTATTTTACGGTGGGTGAACAAATTAATGTTGAGCAATTGACAGAATTGAGCATAGTTATGAGAATATCTAGGTATGATCATGTATATAGGCATCACGTCCGAGACAAGTAGACCGACTCCTGCCTGCATCTACTACTATTACTCCACTCATCGACCGCTATCCAACATGCATCTAGAGTATTAAGTTGATAAAAACGGAGTAACGCCTTAAGCGAGATGACATGATGTAGAGGGATAAATTCATGCAATATGATAAAAACCCCATCTTGTTATCCTCGATGGCAACAATACAATCGTGCCTTGCTGCCCCTCATCCTTTGGGAAAGGACACCGCAAGATTGAACCCAAAGCTAAGCACTTCTCCCATTGCAAGAAAAACCAATCTAGTAGGCCAAATCAAACTGATAATTCGAAGAGACTTGCAAAGATAACCAATCATACATAATAGAATTCAGAGAAGATTCAAATATTGTTCATAGATAATCTTGATCATAAACCCACAATTCATCGGTCTCAACATACACACCGCAAAAGAAGATTACATCGAATAGATCTCCACGAGAGAGGGAGAGAACATTGTATTGAGATCCAAAAAGAGAGAAGAAGCCATCTAGCTAATAACTATGGACCCGAATGTCTGAAGTAAACTACTCACACTTCATCGGAGAGGCTATGGTGATGATGTAGAAGCCCTCCGTGATCGATTCCCCTTCCGGCGGAGCTCCGGAACAGGCCCCAAGATGGGATCTCGTGGGTACAGAAGGTTGCGGCGGTGGAATTAAGTTTTTGGCTCCTGTTCTGATCGTTTGGGGTGCGTGAGGTATATATAGGAGGAAGGAGTGCATGGCGAACAACAGGGGGCCACGAGGGTGGAGGGCGCCCCTACCTCGTGGCCTCTGGAAGCTTCTCTTACGAGGGTCCAAGTCTCCTGGATCTTGTTCGTTCCAAAAATCATGCTCCTGAAGGTTTCATTCCGTTTGGACTCCATTTGATATTCTTTTTCTGCAAAACTCTGAAATAGGCAAATAACAACAATTCTGGGCTGGGCCTTCGGTTAATAGGTTAGTCCCAAAAATAATATAAAAGTGAATAATAAAGCCCAATAATGTCCAAAACAGAAGATAATATAGCATGGAGCAATAAAAAATTATAGACATGTTGGAGACGTATCAAGCATCCCCAAGCTTAATTCCTGCTCGTCCTCGAGTAGGTAAATGATAAAAAACATAATTTTTGATGCGGAGTGCTACTTGGCATAATTTCAATGTAATTCTTCTTAATTGTGGTATGAATATTCAGATCTGAAAGATTCAAGACAAAAGTTTAATATTGACATAAAAATAATAATACTTCAAGCATACTAACAAAGCAATTATGTCTTCTCAAAATAACATGGCCAAAGAAAGTTATCCCTACAAAATCATATAGTCTGGCTATGCTCTATCTTCACCACACAAAGTATTTAAATCATGCACAACCCCGATGACAAGCCAAGCAATTGTTTCATACTTTTGACATTCTCAAACATTTTCAATCTTCACGCAATACATGAACGTGAGCCATGGACATAGCACTATATGTGGAATAGAATGGTGGTTGTGGAGAAGACAAAAAGGGAGAAGATAGTCTCACATAAACTAGGCGTATCAACGGGCTATGGAGATGCCCATCAATAGATATCAATGTGAGTGAGTAGGGATTGCCATGCAACGGATGCACTAGAGCTATAAGTATATGAAATCTCAACAAAAAAACTAAGTGGGTGTGCATCCAACTCGCTTGCTCACGAAGACCTAGGGCATTTTGAGGAAGCCCATCATTGGAATATACAATCCAGGTTCTATAATGAAAAATTCCCACTAGTATATGAAAGTGACAAAATGAGAGACTCTCTATCATGAAGATCATGGTGCTACTTTGAAGCACAAGTGTGGTAAAAGGATAGTAACATTGTCCCTTCTCTCTTTTTCTCTCATTCATTTTTTTATTTGGGCCTTTTCTCTTTTTTTATGGCGTCTTTTCTCTTTTTTTTCGTCTGGAGTCTCATCCCGACTTGTGGGGGAATCATAGTCTCCATCATCCTTTCCTCACTTGGGACAATGCTCTAAAAATGATGATCATCACACTTTTATTTTCTTACAACTCAACAATTACAACTCGATACTTAGAACAAAATATGACTCTATATGAATGCCTCTGGCGGTGTACCGGGATATGCAATGAATCAAGAGTGACATGTATGAAAGAATTATGAACGGTGGCTTTGCCACAAATACGATGTCAACTACATGATCATGCAAAGCAATATGACAATGATGGAGCGTGTCATAATAAACGGAACGGTGGAAAATTGCATGGCAATATATCTCGTAATGGCTATGGAAATGCCATGATAGGTAGGTATGGTGGCTGTTTTGAGGAAGGTTTATGGTGGGTGTATGATACCGGCGAAAGGTGCGCGGTATTAGAGAGGCTAGCAATGGTGGAAGGAAGAAGAGTGCGTATAATCCATGGACTCAACATTAGTCATAAAGAACTCATATACTTATTGCAAAAATCTAGAATTTATCAAAGCAAAGTATTACGCACATGATCCTAGGGGGATAGATTGGTAGGAAAAGACCATCACTCATCCCCGAACGCCACTCATAAGGAAGACAATCAATAAACAAATCATGCTCCGACTTCATCACATAACGGTTCACCATACGTGCATGCTACGTGAATCACAAACTTTAACACAAGTATCTCTCAAATTCACAACTACTCAACTAGCATGACTTTAATATCACCATCTTTATATCTCAAAACAATTATCAAGCATCAGACTTTTCATAGTATTCAACACACTCATAAGATTTTTTTTACTAATCTTGAATACCTAGCATATTATGATTATTTTAAGAAAATTACCATGCTATTTAAGAATATCAAAATAAGTTAAGTGAAGCATGAGAGATCAATAGTTTCTATTAAACAAATCCACCGTGCTCTAAAAGATATAAGTGAAGCACTAGAGCAAAACTATATAACTCAAAAGATATAAGCGAAGCACATAGAGTATTCTAACAAATTCCAAATCATGTATGGCTCTATCAAAAGGTGTGTACATCAAGGATGATTGTGGTAAACTAAAAAGCAAAGACTCAAATCATACAAGACGCTCCAAGCAAAACACATATCATGTACTGAATAAAAATATAGCTCCAAGTAAAGTTACCGATGGAAGTACATGAAAGAGGGGATGCCTTCCAGGGCATCCCCAAGATTTGGCTTTTTGGTGTCCTTAAATTATCTTGGGGGTGCCATCGGCATCCCCAAGCTTAGGCTCTTGCCACTCCTTGTTCCATAATCCATCTAATCTTTCACCCAAAACTTGAAAACTTCACAACACAAAACTCAACAGAAAATCTCGTGAGCTCCGTTAGCGAAAGAAAACAAAAGACCACTTCAAGTTACTGTAATGAACTCATTCTTTATTTATATTGGTGAAACCTACTGTATTCTAACTTCTCTATGGTTTATAAACTATTTTACTAGCCATAGATTCATCAAAATAAGCAAACAACACATGAAAAACAGAATCTGTCAAAAACATAACAGTCTGTAGTAATCTATAACTAACGCAAACTTCTGGAACTCCAAAAAATCATCGAAAATAGGACGACCTAGAAATTTTTTTATTGATCAGCAGCAATTGGAATCAGTATTTTATCACGTTCTGGTGATTTTTAACAATTGTTTTCGTGAATAGAAAGTTTCTGCAAATCTCTGCTAGATCAAATAACTATCATCCAAGAAGATCCTATAGGTTTAACTTGGCACAAACACTAAATAAAACATAAAAACACATCTAACCAGAGGCTAGAACAAATATTTATTCCTAAACAGAAACAAAAAGTAAAAAGAACTAAAAAATTGGGTTTCCTCCCAACAAGCACTATCGTTTAACGCCCTTAGCTAGGCATAAAAGCAAGGATAGATCTAGGTATTGCCATCTTTGGTAGGCAATCCATAAGTGGCTCCCATTGTAGATTCATATGGTAATTTTATTTTCTTCCTAGGGAAGTGTTCCATGCCTTTCTTTAATGGAAATTGGAATCTAATATTCCCTTCCTTCATATCAATAATTGCACCAATCGTTCTAAGGAAAGGTCTACCAAGAATAATAGGACATGAAGGATTGCAATCTATGTCAAGAACAACAAAATCTACGGGCGCATAGTTCCTATTTGCAACAATAAGAACATCATTAATTCTTCCCATAGGTTTCTTAATAGTGGAATCCGCAAGATGCAAGTTTAGAGAGCAATCATCAAAATCACGAAAATCTAGCAAATCGCACAAAGTTTTGGGAATAGTGGAAACACTAGCACCCAAATCACACAAAGCATAGAACTCAGGACCCTTAATCTTAATTTTAATAGTTGGTTCCCACTCATCATAAAGTTTTCTAGGGATAGAAACTTCCAACTCAAGTTTTTCTTCATAAGATTGCATCAAGGCATCAACGATATGTTTGGTAAAAGCTTTATTTTGACTATAAGCATGAGGAGAATTTAGCACGGATTGCAACAAGGAAATACAATCTATCAAAGAGCAATTATCATAATTAAATTCCTTGTGGGTTTATTAATATCTAGGGTTTTGTTCTCTTCAATCCCACTTTTATCGATTTTAGCATCAAGATCTAAAAACTCCGAATTTTTGGAACGCCTTCTAGGTAAAGGTGGATCATATTCAGTCCCATCATTATCAAGATTCATATTGCAAAACAAAGATTTAATAGGGGACACATCAATAACTTTTACATCTTCATCTTTATTTTCATAGAAATCTGGTTTAGCGGCCATCTTATTAACTAAGGTAGCCTGCTTAGCCGATATTTCAGCAGTCAACTTCTCAAGGCGAGCAATTTGGGATCTTAAACCATCAAATTCTTTAGACATATCATTGAGCTCTTTATTCATATAACTCATAAAACCTTTTTGTTCCTTAAGCTCATTTCTGAAGAAATTATTATGCTCAAATTGCAAAACCATAAAACTCCTGACGTTGCTTTCGATCTCTTCTAACCTTTTAAGGTGAAGATCACTAAATCTAGGTAGAGCCATTGCGACAAACAAGCAATCCAACACACGAGCAAACAAAGAGCAAGAGAAAAAAGGCAAACGGAAAAGAGAGGGCGAATAAAACGGCAAGGGTGAAGTGGGGGAGGGGAAAACGAGAGGCAAATGGCATATAATGTAATGCGGGAGATAAGGGATTGTGATGGGTACTTGGTATGTTGACTTTTGCGTAGACCTCCCCGGCAAAGGTGCCAGAAATCCTTCTTGCTACCTCTTGAGCACTGCGTTGGTTTTCCCTTCAAGAGGAAAGGGTGATGCAGCAAAGTAGCGTAAGTATTTCCCTCAGTTTTTGAGAACCAAGGTATCAATCCAGTAGGAGGCTACGCGCGAGTCCCTCGCACCTACACAAAACAAATAAATCCTCGCAACCAATGCGATAAGGGTTGTCAATCCCTACACGGCCACTTACGAGAGTGAGATCTGATAGATATGATAGGATAATATTTTTGGTATTTTTGTGATAAAGATGAAAAGTAAATTAAAAGCAAAGTAAAAAGCAAAGGAAATAACTAAGTATTGGAAGATTAATATGATGAAGATAGACCCGGGGGCCATAGATTTCACTAGTGGCTTCTCTCAAGAGCATAAGTATTCTACGGTGGATGAACAAATTACTGTTGAGCAATTGACAGAATTGAGCATAGTTATGATAATATCTAGGTATGATCATGTACATAGGCATCACGTCCGAGACAAGTAGACCGACTCCTGCCTGCATCTACTACTATTACTCCACTCATCTACCGCTATCCAACATGCATCTAGAGTATTAAGTTCATAAAAATGGAGTAACGCCTTAAGCGAGATGACATGATGTAGAGGGATAAATTCATGCAATATGATAAAACCCCATCTTGTTATCCTCGATGGCAACAATACAATACGTGCCTTGCTGCCCCTACTTTCACTGGGAAAGGACAACACAAGATTGAACCCAAAGCTAAGCACTTCTCCCATTGCAAGAAAAACCAATCTAGTAGGCCAAACCAAACTGATAATTAGAAGAGACTTGCAAAGATAACCAATCATACATAAAAGAATTCAGAGAAGATTCAAATATTGTTCATAGATAATCTTGATCATAAACCCACAATTCATCGGTCTCAACAAACACACCGCAAAAGAAGATTACATCAAATAGATCTCCATGAGAGAGGGAGAGAACATTGTATTGAGATCCAAAAAGAGAGAAGAAGCCATCTAGCTAATAACTATGGACCCGAAGGTCTGAAGTAAACTACTCACACTTCATCGGAGAGGCTGTGGTGATGATGTAGAAGCCCTCCATGATCGATTCCCCTTCCGTGAACTCGGAACAGGCCCCAAGATGGGATCTCGTGGGTGCAGAAGGTTGCGGCGGTGGAATTAGGTTTTGGCTCTGTTCGATCATTTGGGAAGTGCGAGGTATATATAGGAGGAAGGATTACGTCGGTGGAGCAACAGGGGGCCCACGAGGGTGGAGGGCGCGCTTTGGGGGGGGGGGGGGTAGGCGGGCCCCCTACCTCGTGGCCTCCTGGAAGCTTCTCTTACATAGGGTCCAAGTCTCCTGGATCTTGTTCGTTCCAAAAATCACGCTCCCGAAGGTTTCATTCCGTTTGGACTCTGTTTGATATTCTTTTTCTGCGAAACTCTGAAATAGGCAAAAACATCAATTCTGGGCTGGGCCTCTGGTTAATAGGTTAGTCCCAAAAATAATATAGAAGTGAATAATAAAGCCCAATAATGTCCAAAACAAAAAAATAATATAGCATGGAGCAATCAAAAATTATAGATACGTTGGAGACGTATCTCTCATCATAGCTTCTTCATAGTTCGTAAGTTCGCCTTGGTCTAATTCATGACTTCCAGGACAGGATTGCCGTACCACTCTGGTGCGGATCATGCTTTGGTCGACCTACGAGGTTCAGTAGCAACTTGATCTGAAGTTTCATGATCATTATCATTTGCTTCCTCTCTAGTTGGTGTGGGCATCACCGGAACGGTTTTTTGTGATGTGCTACTTTCCAATTCTAGAGAAGGTACAATTACCTCATCAAGTTCTACTTTCCTCCCACTCACTTCTTTCGAGAGAAACTCCTTCTCTAGAAAGGACCCATTCTTGGCAACAAAGATCTTGCCTTCGGATCTGTGGTAGAAGGTGTACCCAATAGTTTCTTTAGAGTATCCTATGAAGACGCACTTCTCTACATTGGGTTTGATCTTATCAGGCTGAAGCCTTTTGACATAAGCGTCGCATCCCCAAACTTTTAAGAAACGACAGCTTAGGTTTCTTGCCAAACCACAGTTCATACGGTGTCGTCCCAACGGATTTAGATGGTGCCCTATTTAACGTGAATGCGGTTGTCTCTAATGCATAACCCCAAAATGATAGTGGTAAATCGGTAAGAGACATCATAGAACGCGCCATATCTAAAAAAGTACAGTTACGACATTAGGACACACCATTACGCTGCAGTGTTCCAGGTGGCGTGAGTTGTGAAACAATTCCACATTGGTTTTAAATGAAGGCCAAACTCATAACTCAAACATTCGCCTCCGCGATCAGATCGTAGAAACTTTATTTTCTTGTTACGATGATTCTCCACTTCATTATGAAATTCTTTGAACTTTTCAAATGTTTCAGACTTGTGTTTCATCAAGTAGATCTACCCATACCTACTCAAATCATCTGTGAAGGTCAGAAAATAACGATACCTGCCGCGTGCTTCAATACTCATCGGACCGCATACATTGGTATGTATTATTTCCAATAAGTCATTAGCTCACTCCATTTTTCCGGAGAACGGAGTTTTAGTCATCTTGCCCATGAGGCATGGTTCACAAGTATCAAATGATTCATAATCAAGTGATTCCAAAAGTCCATCTGCGTGGAGTTTCTTCATGTGCTTTACACAAATATGACCTAAACGGCAGTGACACAAGTATGTTGCACTATCATTATCAACTTTGCATCTTTTGGCATCAATATTATGAATATGTGTATCACTACAATCGAGATTCAATAAACCATTTAAAATGGGTGTATGATCATAGAAGGTTTTATTCCTCTAAACAGAACAACAATTATTCTCTGACTTAAATGAATAACCATATTGCAATAAACATGATCAAATCATACTCTTGCTCAACGCAAACACCAAATAAGATTTATTTAGGTTCAACACTAATCCCGAAGGTAGAGGGAGAGTGCGATGGTGATCGTATCAACCTTGGAATGATTTCCAACACACATCATCACCTCGCCCTTAACTAGTCTCTGTTTATTCTGCAACTCCTGTTTCGAGTTACTAATCTTAGCAACTGAACCAGTATCAAATACCCAAGGGCTACTATGAATACTAGTAAGGTACACATCAATAACATGTATATCAAATATACCTTTGTTCACTTTGCCATCCTTCTTATCCGCCAAGTATTTGGGGAAGTTCTGCTTCTAGTGACCATTCCCTTGGAGTAGAGGCACTCAGTTTCAGGCTTAGGTCCAGCTTTGGGCTTCTTCACGGGAGTGGCAACTTGCTTGCCATTCTTCTTGAAGTTCTCTTTCTTTCCCTTGCCCTTTTTCTTGAAACAAGTGGTTTTGTTAACCATCAGCACTTGATGCTCTTTCTTGATTTCTACCTTCGCTGGTTTCAGCATCGCGAAGAGCTCGAGAATCGTTTCGTCATCCCTTGCATATTATAGTTCATCAAAAAGTTCTAGTACCTTGGTGATAGTGACCAGAGAACCCTGTCAATCACTATCTTAGCTGGAAGATTGACTCCCACTTGATTCAAGCGATTGTTGTCCCAGACATTCTGAGCACATGCTCACTGGCTGAGCTATTCTCCTCCATCTTGTAGGCAAAGTACTTGTCATAGGTCTCATACCTCTCGACATGGGCATGAGTCTGAAATACCAATTTCAGCTCTTCGAACATCTCATATGCTCTGTGGCATTCAAAACGTTTTTGAAGTCCCGGTTCTAAGCCATAAAGCATGGCGCACTAAACTATTAAGTAGTCATCATATCGAGCTTGCCAAACGTTCATAGCATCTACATCTGCTCCTGCAATAGGTCTGTCACCTAGCGGTGCATCAAGGACATAATTCTTTTGTGCAGCAATGAGGATAATCCTCAGATCACGGACCCAGACCGTATTATTGCTACCATCATCTTTCAACTTAGTTTTCTCTATGAACATATAAAAAATAGGGGAGCTAGATCATGAGCTATTGATCTACAACATAGATATGCAAAAACTATTAAGACTAAGTTCATGATAAATTAAGTTCAATTAATCAAATTACTAATTAACTCCCACTTAAATTAACATCCCTCAAGTTATGTAAGTGATACATGATCCAAATCAACTAACCCATGTCCGATCATCACGTCAGATGGGGTAGTCATCAATGGTGAACATCTCTATGTTGATCATATCTACTATATGACTCACGTTCGATTTGTAGCGACCTGACCCAAAATCGGTCAAATCTACGTATGCATGCCATCCCAAGATCATCTTTGGTACTCACGGTACATCGATAAAGTAATCAAAGTTCAATCACACTGAATATCATTAATCGATTCTCATATAGAGTCTTTATTACAAGGGAATAAATTCGGCTCAAGGCCAACTCATGAGAAATAAACTAAAATGCTGCGAGCGTCGAGGTAAAGCGAGTCCATCCGACTCAAAGGGCAATCGCCAAGCGGGCGTAGCCTCACTCTGATCGGAATATATCTACGCAACATAATACGTTGCAGCCATGTAGGTCAGCTTTTGGAATAAGTGGCAAGTTATGAAAAACAACAATAAAGTTACTAACTCTATATGCATATTTGGTGTGGAGCTCTAAGTTTCATCATTTTGCGTAAAGCCAATTTTATCCTACTACAATGGACTTATTTGCAAATTACTACAAATTGTTGGTAGTTATTGAGATGGTTCCGCCAACCAATATCTCGTTCCCAAATTATTATTAAGTCATAAACCCATCAAATTAATTCATTAGAGTTAAGTGTTGAGATATCCGAATACTTCCAAGGTCCAGATGCTCAAATGTCCGTAATCGGGACACGGCTAATCGATTAGGTTATAACACTCTGCAGAGGTTTGCGACTTTTCCCGCAAGAATCATTCCTCCTTTAAAGTCTTCGCACTTCATGGTGTTTGAAGACGGATGAATAAACAGGTCTTCCAAAGAGTTCTTCCGCCACCGCGGTACCCATCCAACCCTACCGTTCGTCTACTTCTCGTAGTACCGTCCAGCCAGCTTCACTACAAGGGTCAACCCAGCCAGAGCCCATAATGGCTTGCGGCTGCACAGGTAAGCTTCCGGTCATGGGGCATCCATCCTTCTCTTCGTGGCTGGGTGAAGCTTTCCGCAAGATGTCATGGCGCTTCTCCATGCATCCCGGCCACCACTGGGTTCTCCAGGGTGCCCGTCAACCATCCTCCACCCAGTAGTGATTTTCCGAAGTCCATCTTGATCATTGTAGTCCATGGGGTCATCATCATCATCATTGACTCTCACATCTTACTTATGAATTTCACTCATCCCAAATCCCGTCTACGAGCATAGCAAAATAACTACTACGTCCCGGGGCCATGGTAACAAGGGGATTGGTTCATCCTACCACATGATACTACTCAAGTTTAATGACTTCAATATTATCACTACTGCATGCAATGGTGGGGTGGTGACAACTACTAATGCACAAAACATAGGTATAGAAATAACATGATCAAAACTTGCCTTGCTGATGATCCTCGTAAGCTAAAGAGTCGTAGTAGCAAGCTTCGCACTCCGGGAACTCTACCGAGACAAACAATGACATAATAAGTACAAAGCAAGAGGATCACACAAGATAACAAAGATAACATAACACAACCAAACAATCAAAACCAAATCAAAAAGGAAAACTCAAGGAATCAAATTCAAAGTTTTTCCCTATTCCAAACAATAGCAAAAATAGTTTTTATATAACAAAAATTCCTCAATATAACCTAATCATGGTTTTAGGTTAACTTAACAGAAAAGGATTAACTAAGCAACTAGGAGCAAAAAGAATTAATTAATTAGCTATTATAAAACTCAATTTAGGCCTAATCCAATTTCTATTAAGAAAATAATTTAAAACTTTTATTAATTATAAATAAAAGTTCATCTAATGGAATGACAGAAACTAACCTAGAATAACTAATCACAAGTTAAAAATAAATTAATTTACTAATTAATTAATTAGAAAACAGGAACTAATCAATTAATTAGGATTAATAGGATTCTGCCTAGAATTAATTTTTTATTAATCCTAAAATACCAAAGTTAATTTCTAGGGTTTGGCAATATCAAAATAAAGTGATTGCAAAAGAATCATGCAAAAATAATTTTTCTAACTAAAACTATAGCAGATTTGCTATTCTGACTAAAACAATATTAAAGCATTTTTAATTATTTTTAACATAGCTAAATATATGTTTTTCAGAAACTACATAAAATTTGCAATCCAACAAAAAAAAGAATCACTCAAAAATATTAAACAGAACAAAAGATACACATTTTTGAAAATTGGAACTATTCGGCTAAAACAGAAAATCTAAATAAAAGAAAAATGCCTAATGGGCCTAAACTGTGCACTAGGCGTCAGATAGACTAAATGGGCCTAGGGTTAATCTAACAGAACCGGCCTAACTAAATAAAACCTAACTTAAAATAAACCGCACCGGGCCGGCCGGTTTTCTAATAAAAACGTACCCCTTCGGGGGTTCTAATCCTAGCCACCCGATGGGGATCGGACGGTGGAGGGGAAGGCCGGGGACTCACCGGACTCCGGCGACGTCGGCGGCGGCGGCGAGAGTGCTCCGGTGGCCAAGCGTCGGCGAGCCGGAAGGCGTCGGGAGGCGCGGAAGCTCGGGAAGGGTTGAGTGGGGTTGGTGAGGCTCGGGGGCACCAGGCGGCGACGGCGAGGTTTTGGCGCGGGTTGAGCTCGGGTCTCCATGAGCATAAGCAGGGAGGAGGAGGAGGCGAGGGGCGAGGGAAAGCGGGGTGCGGGAGGCGGCTTTTATAGCCGGGGTCGGGTGAGGTTGGAAGGGATCAGGCGTCGGGATGCCGGATTCTTGGGATCCGCGGATCTCAGCGAGTCCGTTCGTGGGCGAGGGGGAAGACGACGGGGTGGGGCCACGGTCGGTGAGAGAGAGAGGGGTTTCCTTGCGGTCGGCCGGATCCTAAGGGATTCGGGCGAGGGGCGCGGCTGTGGCTGGCTGGGCTGGCTGTGGCCTAGTGGGCAGTGTTTGGGCAGTCTTGTGGTGGCCGAGGGGTTAGGTGGCGCTGGCTGGGCTGGGTGGCTCTGGGTGGCGCTGAAAGATTTTTTTTCTTTATTTTTTTAATAAAACAAAACCAAAAATAAAACCTAAACTATAAATATTTTATATAGGGTATATATATACCAAAATGATCAGGGGAATATTCCCTTTCATTTGAACATTTTTCCAAAGGCAAAATCCCAACTTTATGAAAATCCATTTTTTTCAAATTCAAATAAAACTCAGATTTGAATTCCAATTCTTTTGGCAATGTTTCCTTTGATATTTTTGGAGTGTCATGTTTGCTCCTCTCATACTTTTGATCAAGTATTTATCAGGGTTAGTTTTGGAATTGATTCCCACATGCCAAAGTTTGGAAATTCAAATTTCAAATTCAAAACTCTCTGAAACTTCAAATGGGATCCAAATTCAAACAGGATGCATAGGATGCTTAGCTATAATTGTAAAACATTCCAAATAAGGAAATTTGGGATGTTACAAACCTACCCACCTTAAGATGAATCTCGCCCTCGAGATTCGGGTTGGCTAGCAAATAGGTGCGGATGGTCTCGACGAAGATCTTCTTCGCGCTCCCAGGTGGCTTCTTCCTCGGTGTGGTGACTCCACAGCACCTTGCAAAACTTGATAACTTTGCTGCGGGTGACTCTGCTTGCAGTCTCGAGAATTTTGACGGGTGTCTCCTTGTAAGTCAAATCACTGTCAAGCTGTATGGCCTCTAGGGGCACTGTGTCTCTCAACGGAACATCGGCCATGTCGCATGGCACTTCTTCAAGCGAGAAGCGTGAAAGACATCATGAACTCCGGACAATCCTTCCGGCAATTCCAACTTATATGCAACTTCTCCACGACGTTCGAGGATTTTGTATGGGCCAATGAATCGGGGTGCTAACTTTCCCTTGACTCCAAACCTCTTGATTCCCCGAAGTGGAGACACACGAAGATAGGCTCGGTCTCCCACTTCGTAAGTCACCTCCTTGCGCTTGCTGTCGGCATAACTCTTCTGTCGTGACTGTGCTATCTTGAGCCGGTCTCGAATCAGCTTGACCTTTTCTTCGGAATCCTTGATAAGATCGGAACCGAAAAGTGATCGATCTCCAACGCTATCCCACAGCAATGGTGTTCTGCACCTCCTTCCATATAGAGCTTCGAAAGGGGCCATCTTCAAACTGGATTGATAACTGTTGTTGTACGAGAACTCTGCGTAAGGCAAGTTATCATCCCAGCTAGACCCATAGTCTAGTACACAAGCTCTCAACATGTCCTCCAGAATCTGATTGACTCTCTCGGTCTGTCCATCTGTCTGCGGATGAAAAGCTGTGCTGAATTCCAGCCTCGTTCCCAAAGTTTCATGCAATTGCTTCCAAAACTTTGAGGTAAACTGCGTTCCTCTATCGACACGATTTTCCTCGGAACTCCATGCGGACATATCGATCCTGGTCATGTATATCTTGGCCAACTTGGCACTGGTATAGGTAGTCTTCACGGAATGAAGTGAGCTACCTTAGTCAAACGATCAACTACTACCCAGATAGAATCATAACCTGAGCGGGTCTGGGTAATCTGTGATGAAATCCATACCAAGTTTCTCCCATTTCCAATCGGGAATCGGCAAAGGTTGAAGTAACCCTGCTGGCTTCGATGTTCGCCTTTACACGTTGGCATACATCGCATACGGCCACGTGCTCGGCAATGTCCTTCTTCATTCCTGTCCACGAAACTTTGCTTCAAATCCGGTACATCTTGGTGTTGCGGGGTGAATCGAGTCTGGTGAATCATGTGCCTCTGTAGAATTAACTTCTTGAGCTCGGGATCATTGGGCACATAAATACGATCCTCAAACCATATAGTTCCATGTTCATCCTTTCGGAATCCTTTAGCTTTTCCATCCTCCATCTTTTGCTTAATCTCATCGATTTCCTTGTCCGACTTCTGGGCTTCACGAATCCTTTCGGTCAAGGTGGACTGAACTTCCAGAGTTGCGACAAATCCTTTCGGGACTATCTCCAGTCGGAGATCTCTGAGGTCATCGACCAACTCCTGGGGTAATCCCCCTGCGGTAAGAGTGTTCACATAACTCTGACGGCTCAAAGCATCTGCTACAACATTGGCCTTACCAGGGTGGTAATGCAATCTCATGTCGTAGTCCTTTATCAACTCTAGCCATCTCCTCTGCCTGAGGTTCAGTTCCTTCTGCGTGAAGATATACTTCAGACTCTTGTGATCAGTATAGACATCACAATGATTTCCAATGAGGAAATGTCTCCAAGTCTTGAGTGCATGCACTACAGCTGCTAACTCCAAATCATGCGTGGCATAATTCATCTCATGAGGCCGTAGCTGTCTGGAGGCATACGCTACAACCTTACCTTCCTGCATCAATACTCCTCCGAGTCCTTGACGAGAAGCGTCACAATAGACCTGGTATTCCTTATGTATGTCCGGCAATATCAATACTGGAGCTGTGACCAACCGTTTCTTCAATTCCTGAAAACTGGCCTCACATTCCTCGGTCCAAACATACTTGGCTTCCTTCTTCAACAGCTCAGTCATGGGCTTGGCAATCTTCGAGAAGTTCTCAATGAACCTCCGATAGTATCCTGCAAGTCCGAGAAAACTGCGGATCTCCTTGAGTGAGGTGGGTGGCCGCCAATCGGTGACTGATTCAACCTTGGCGGGATCAACTGCTATTCCTTCTCCTGAAATAACATGTCCGAGGAATCCAACTTCCTTCAACCAAAATTCACATTTGCTGAATTTGGCATACAGCTGATGTTCTCGAAGTTTCTCCAGAACTAGACGCAAATGTTCCTTGTGCTCTTCCTCGCTCTTGGAGAATATCAATATGTCATCGATGAACACCACGACAAACTTGTCCAAATACTCCATGAACACCTTGTTCATCAAATTCATGAAGTATGCAGGAGCATTAGTCAATCCAAATGACATGACGGTATACTCATATAAACCATACCTGGTGGTGAATGCTGTTTTGGGTATATCCTTTTCACGAATTTTCAACTGGTGATACCCTGATCGAAGATCGATCTTAGAGAATACCTTGGCTCCTACAAGCTGATCAAACAAGTCATTGATCATGGGCAGAGGGTACTTGTTCTTGATGGTTACCTCGTTCAATGCACGGTAATCAACAACCATCCTAAGGCTTCCATCCTTCTTCTCTACCAACAGAACTGGGGCTCCCCAAGGTGATGAGCTTGGACGAATATATCCTTTCTCCAATAACTCATTTATTTGTTCCTTGATCTCTTTCAACTCATTCGGTGGCATCCGATAAGGTCTCTTGGATATTGGGGCTGTCTTGGCAATAACTCGATCGAAACTCAATGTCTCGTCCGTGGCATTCTGGTAGTTCCTCAGGAAACACATCGGGAAATTCTTGCACCACGGGCACTTCCTCTGAACAACTCCCGTGAGGGAATGCACTGATTCTTCATCTGGCTGTGTGCGGCTACATACTTGATCCTTTTACGCTCCGGGGTGGTGAGCAGAATAGACTTCTTGGCACGATCAATGTTCCTTCATACTTTGACAACCAATCCATGCCTAGGATTACATCCAAGGTCTGAGTTTCCAACACTATGAGTTCTACGGAAATTTGTGGTTCCCAATGTTGAGGTTTGCGGGACAACTTAAACCTGCCATCATTTCTCCTCCTGGGAACCGGCGGAGGGGCTTCTAAGGGTTCTAGTGCGTAATCCGTACTTATCCACAACTACCCTTGATATGAATGAATCGTTGCACCGAATCAAGCAGAACCAAAACTGAGCGTGAATTCAATAAAACTTACCAACCACGATTGTTCGGCTGATCATAGGCGTTCTCCACGTCGATGTGATTCACTTGAGCACGAGGAAAGGATTGGGCTTCTTCGCTGAGCCTCCATTGCCATTCCGTTCCTCTGCTTGGCCTCCGGGCAGTCGGTGGCGTAGTGCCTGTCTTCGGCACTTGAAGCGGTGATGTGGCTCAAATCCTTCGGAGCCGGGCAGAACGGTGCTGATTTCCATTACCACTGCCATTGCCATTGCCATGGCCTGACTTGTTGTCTGGCTGCGGTTGTTTCCATTTCCACCATGGTTATGACCTCCATGGTTGTGATGGATGTGCCCTCTGAGTACGGTGCATAGCGGGCTTCTGCTGAGCTCTGAATTGTGCTTCCCTGGCTGTACTTCCTCTTGCGGCTCTCTATCTGCTGCTGCTTGCCTTCGAGGATGGTGGCCTTGTCTACCAGCTCTGGTAGTTGTTGAAAGTAGCCACAATAAGCTGCATGCTCAATTCATCATTTAGTCCCTCAAGGAACTTCTCACCTTGGCGGCATCGGTGGCCACATCGTCGGGGCATAGCGAGCAAGCTTGCTGAATTCCTCCACGTCTTGTGCCACAAGACGATTCCCTGGCGCAAGTTTGAACTCACGCTTCTTGGACTCATGGCTCCAGATGAGACATGAGCGGTGCGAAACTGCTGGAATTGATCCCAAGTGATGCCACCCAAAGGAAAAGTGGCGGTGTAATTCTCCCACCAAGAAGCTGCAGGTCCATCCAGTTGATGCGCGGCAAAGCGCACCTTCTCAAACATCGGTGCATCCAACGGTGACTAGCTCTCTTCCAATCTTGCGGAGCCAGTCGTCAGCCACAATCGGCTCAGTGCTACTAGAGAACACTGGCGGATTCAACCTCAGAAATCGAGTCAAGTTGTCCACAGTGGGTGGTGGTGGCGGTGGATTGTTGGCGGGGTTGTTCTGATTCTGAATCAGGAGTTGCATCAGTGCATTCTGCTGCTGGAGCAGCTGGGTGAGCTCCGGCGGGAAACCAGTGTCACGTCTCGGAGGCATCTGGTGTTTTGGAGTGGATGAGAAAATTAGAATAGAACAAGGGTCTATGAGAAATAACACTACCCATATGAATGCACAATCATAACACACCAATCATTTATTCATTCCACTCAAACATGGTTCAAACTCGATTACAAAAGCTCATGACTAAACGAAAGAAACATCGGCCTAACTGATCGACGAAAAAGAAATAAAAGATAACATGGTGGTCGACTAGAAGTCTTCATCAGTGGCGCCTCCTCTTGGGGTTTCCTTCAGTGGTACTCCCCTCGAAATCCTGATCATTGCTCACGAGGGGTGCTTCATCTCCACTCGGGTAAAGGTCCTCTCCCAAGTCCATCTTTTCCTCTATCGCGGCAAGCTTCATCTTCAGGTCGTCGACTATCTCCATGAAGTCCGTGATTTCTTCCTCATGGCCAAGGAAGTCTGCGCGTGCCTTCTCCTCCGTTCCAGCTCATGGAACAAAAGCTTCCGTGTGTCTTGAGTTCGGCGAGCTGAATCTCCGTGTCCCGAGAAGACACTCCAAGTCCTGAATGTAAGAGAGAGTGGAATCGTCCTCGATGGTACGGATGATATCTCCATTCCTTGCCCTGCGAGAAACCATGGCGAGGTCCGAGTGATCGAGCTCAGTCCTGTACTCCTCTCGGAGATGTCCAAGTGCTCGGTAGATCGCCACGTCCCTTCCGATGATCCAGTTGAACTCGGTGAACTCAAAGTTGATAGGCTCCGTGCGTCCTCCAAAAGTCCTCCCTGGGATATGCACCTCAATCCTGTAGCGGGTGTCCGTCGGAAGTGCATTAGTGGGTTTCCCAGTGATCGAGGGCAGAGCAATCTTCAGCAGCTTCACCATCTGGACCAGCTTCCTTCCGAAGGGCATCGTCTCATCGGGCTGGCAGAACTCCGGTAGCAAAACTGGGGTGAACTCGACGGCCATCTAGAATGTTGCAAAGGAGAGAAGAGTCAGAATAGATCAGAGAAGAAGTATAGAATGAAAAGGGGTTCAAAGTAAATGGTCTCTGCTTATGGCTTTCCGATCCTAGGGGTTACGATCCTACGGTCAGCGTGTGCTCTGATACCATCTCTGTAGCGACCTGACCCAAAATCGGTCAAATCTCTGTGTCTGTACCATCCCAAGATCATGCTGGTACTCACAGTACATCGATAAAGTAATCAAAGTTCAATCACACCTGAATATCATTAATCGATTCTCATATAGAGTCTTTATTACAAGGGAATAAATTCGGCTCAAGGCCAACTCATGAGAAATAAACTAAAATGCTGGAAGCGTCGAGGTAAAGCGAGTCCATCCGACTCAAAGGGCAATCGCCAAGCGCGGGCGTAGCCTCACTCTGATCGAATATATCTACGCAACATAATACGTTGCAGCCATGTAGGTCAGCTTTTGGAATAAGCTGGCAAGTTATGAAAAACAACAATAAAGTTACTAACTCTATATGCATATTTGGCTGTGGAGCTCTAAGTTTCATCATTTTGCGTAAAGCCAATTTATCCTACTACAGTGGACTTATTTGCAAATTACTACAAATTGTTGGTAGTTATTGAGATGGTTCCGCCAACCAATATCTCGTTCCCAAATTATTATTAAGTCATAAACCCATCAAATTAATTCATTAGAGTTAAGTGTTGAGATATCCGAATACTTCCAAGGTCCAGATGCTCAAATGTCCGTAACCGGGGACACGGCTAATCGATTAGGTTATAACACTCTGCAGAGGTTTGCGCACTTTCCCCGCAAGAATCATTCCCTCCTTTAAAGTCTTCGCACTTCATGGTGTTTGAAGACGGGACGAATGAAACAGGGTCTTCCAAAGAGTTCTTACGGCCACCGCGGTACCCATCCAACCCTACCGTTCGTCTACTTCTCGTAGTACCGTCCAGCCAGCTTCACTACAAGGGTCAACCCAGCCAGAGCCCATAATGGCTTGCGGCTGCACAGTAAGCTTCGGTCATGGGGCATCCATCCTTCTCTTCGTGGCTGGGTGAAGCTTTCGCAAGATGTCATGGCGCTTCTCCATGCATCCCGCCACCACTGGGTTCTCCAGGTGCCCGTCAACCATCCTCCACCCAAGAGTGATTTTCGAAGTCCATCTTGATCATTGTAGTCCATGGGGTCATCATCATCATCATTGACTCTCACATCTTACTTATGAATTTCACTCATCCCAAATCCGTCTCTGAGCATAGCAAAATAACTACTACGTCCCGGGCCATGGTAACAAGGGATTGGTTCATCCTACCACATGATACTACTCAAGTTTAATGACTTCAAGATTATCACTACTGCATGCAATGGTGGGGTGGTGACAACTACTAATGCACAAAACATAGGTATAGAAATAACATGATCAAAACTTGCCTTCTTGATGATCCTCGTAAGCTAAAGAGTCGTAGTAGCAAGCTTCAGCACTCAGGAACTCTACCGAGACAAACAATGACATAATAAGTACAAAGCAAGAGGATCACACAAGATAACAAAGATAACATAACACAACCAAACAATCAAAACCAAATCAAAAGGAAAACTCAAGGAATCAAATTCAAAGTTTTCCCTATTCCAAACAATAGCAAAAATAGTTTTTATATAACAAAATTCCTCAATATAACCTAATCATGGTTTTAGGTTAACTTAACAGAAAAGGATTAACTAAGCAACTAGGAGCAAAAAGAATTAATTAATTAGCTATTATAAAACTCAATTTAGGCCTAATCCAATTTCTATTAAGAAAAATAATTTAAAACTTTTATTAATTATAAATAAAAGTTCATCTAATGGAATGACAGAAACTAACCTAGAATAACTAATCACAAGTTAAAATAAATTAATTTACTAATTAATTAATTAGAAAACAGGAACTAATCAATTAATTAGGATTAATAGGATTCTGCCTAGAATTAATTTTTTATTAATCCTAAAATACCAAAGTTAATTTCTAGGGTTTGGCAATATCAAAATAAAGTGATTGCAAAAGAATCATGCAAAAATAATTTTCTAACTAAAACTATAGCAGATTTGCTATTCTGACTAAAACAATATTAAAGCATTTTTAATTATTTTTAACATAGCTAAATATACGTTTTTCAGAAACTACATAAAATTTGCAATCCAACAAAAAAGAATCACTCAAAAATATTAAACAGAACAAAAGATACACATTTTTGAAAATTGGAACTATTAAGCAAAACAGAAAATCTAAACAAAAGAAAAATGCCTAATGGGCCTAAATCATGCACTAGGCGTCGATAGACTAAATGGGCCTAGGGTTAATCTAACAGAACCGCCTAACTAAATAAAACCTAACTTAAAATAAACCGCACCGGCCGGCCGGTTTTCTAATAAAACGTACCTTTGGGTTCTAATCCTAGCCACCCGATGGGGATCGGACGGTGGAGGAAGGCCGGGACTCACGGACTCGGCGACGCCACGGCGGCGCGAGAGTGCTCGGTGGGCCAGGCGTCGGCGAGCCGGGAAGCGTCGGGAGGCGCGGGAAGCTCGGGAAGGGTTGGTGGGGTTGGTGAGGCTCGGGGGCACCAGGCGGCGACGGCGAGGTTTTGGCGGCGGGTTGAGCTCGGGTCTCCGGTGGCATAAGCGGGCAGGGAGGAGGAGGGCGAGGGGGCGAGGGGAAGCGGGTGGGGAGGCGGCTTTATAGCCGAGGGTCGGGTGAGGTTGGAAGGGATTGGGGCGTCGGGGATGCCCGGATTCTTGAGGATCCAGCGGATCTCAGCGAGGTCCGTTCGTGGGCGAGGGGAAGACGACGGGTGGGGGCCACGGTCAGTGAGAGAGAGAGGGGGTTTCCTTGCGGTCGTTGGATCCTAAGGGATTCGGGCGAGGGGCGAGCTGTCGCGCTGGGCTGGCTGTGGCCTAGTGGGCGGTGGTGGGCAGTCTTGTGGTGGCCGAGGGGTTAGGTGGCGCTGGCTGGGCTGGGTGGCTGGTGGCCTTAGAAAGATTTTTTCTTTATTTTTTAATAAAACAAAACCAAAAATAAAACCTAAACTATAAATATTTTATATAGGGTATATATATACCAAAATGATCAGGGAATATTCCCTTTCATTTGAACATTTTTCCAAAGGCAAAATCAACTTTATGAAAATCCATTTTTTTCAAATTCAAATAAAACTCAGATTTGAATTCCAATTCTTTTGGCAATGTTTCCTTTGATATTTTTGGAGTGTCATGTTTGCTCCTCTCATACTTTTGATCAAGTATTTATCAGGGTTAGTTTTGGAATTGATTCCCACATGCCAAAGTTTGGAAATTCAAATTTCAAATTCAAAACTCTCTGAAACTTCAAATGGGATCCAAATTCAAACAGGATGCATAGGATGCTTAGCTATAATTGTAAAACATTCCAAATAAGGAAATTTGGGATGTTACATCGACCTTTCGGTCTCCAGTGTTCTGAGCCCATGTCTGTACATGCTAGGCTCGTCAAGTTTAACCCAAGTATTCTGCATGTATGATACGTCTCCAACGTATCTATAATTTTTTATTGTTCCATGTTATATTATATTATGTTTTGGACATTATTGGGCTTTATTATACACTTTTATATTATTTTTGGGACTAACCTATTAACCGGAGGCCCAGCCCAGAATTGCTGTTTTTGCGTATTTCAGAGTTTCACAGAAAAAGAATATCAAGCGGAGTCCAAATGGAATGAAACCTTCGAAGCGTGATTTTGAACTAAGCGTTATCCGAGGACTTGGACCCTACGTCAAAACATCAACCAGGAGGGCACGAGGTAGGGGGGGCGCATACCCCCCAGGGCGCGCCCTCCACCCTCGTGGGCCCCCTGTTGCTCCACCGACGTACTCCTTCCTCCTATATATACCTATGTACCCCCAAACTACCAGATCACGGAGCCAAAACCTAATTCCACCGCCGCAACCTTACATACTCGTGAGATCCCATCTTGGGGCCTGTTAGGAGCTCCCTTGGAGGGGCATCGATCATGGAGGGCTTCTACATCAACACCATAGCCTCTCCGATGATGTGTGAGTAGTTTACCTTAGACCTTGGGTCCATAGTTATTAGCTAGATGGCTTCTTCTCTCTTTTGGATCTCAATACAATGTTCTCCCCTCTCTCGTGGAGATCTATTTGATGTAATCTTCTTTTGCGGTGTGTTTGTTGAGACCGATGAATTGTGGGTTTATGATCAAGTTTATCTATGAACAATATTTGAATCTTCTCTGAATTCTTTTATGTATGATTGGTTATCTTTGCAAGTCTCTTCGAATTATCAGTTTGGTTTGGCCTACTAGATTGATCTTTCTTGCAATGGAAGAAGTGCTTAGCTTTGGGTTCAATCTTGCGGTGACCTTTCCCAGTGACAGTAGGGGCAGCAAGACATGTATTGTATTGTTGCCATCGAGGATAACAAGATGAGGTTTATATCATATTGCATGAGTTTATCCCTCTACATCATGTCATCTTGCTTAAAGTGTTACTCTGTTCTTATGAACTTAATACTCTAGATGCATGCTGGATAGCGGTCGATGTGTGGAGTAATAGTAGTAGATGCAGGCAGGAGTCAGTCTACTTGTATCGGACGTGATGCCTATATACATGATCATACCTAGATATTCTCATAACTATGCTCAATTCTGTCAATTGCTCAACAGTAATTTGTTCACCCACCGTAAATACTTATGCTCTTGAGAGAAGCCACTAGTGAAACCTATGGCCCCCGGGTCTATTTTCCATCATATTAATCTTCCAACACTTAGTTATTTTTATTGCCTTTTATTTTACTTTGCATCTTTATCATAAAAAATACCAAAAATATTATCTTATCATATCTACCAGATCTCACTCTCGTAAGTGACCGTGTAGGGATTGACAACCCCTTATCGTGTTGGTTGCGAGGATTTATTTGTTTGTGTAGGTGCGAGGGACTCGTGCGTGGCCTCCTACTGGATTGATTCCTTGGTTCTCAAAACCTGAGGGAAATACTTATGCTACTTTGCTGCATCACCCTTTCCTCTTCAATCGAAAACCAACGCAGTGCTCAAGAGGTAGCAATGTGGAAAACTGTCTTACACCCGTTGTATGTGAACGTAGAGTCTATCACACCTGATCATCACGAGGTGCTTGAAAACGACGAACTTTGGCAACGGTGCATACTTAGGGAGAACACTTTTATCTTGAAATTTAGTGAAGGGATCATCTTATAATGCTACCGCCAGTCTAAGCAAAATAAGATGCATAAAGGATAAACATCACATGCAATCAAAATATGTGACATGATATGGCCATCATCATCTTGTTCTTTTGACCTCCATCTCCAAAGCATCATCATGATCTCCATCATCACCAGCTCGACACCTTGATCTCCATCGTTGCGTCGGGGTCGTCTCGCCAACTATTACTTCTACAACTATTGCTAAGGCATAACGATAAAGTAAAGCAATTACATGGCGCTTGCATTTCATACAATAATTAAGAGACAACCCTAAGGCTCCAGCCAGTTGTCGATATTACAAAAAATGATCATTTCATACAACAACGTATATCACATCACGTCTTGACCATATCACAACACAAGATGCCCTGCAAAAACAAGTTAGACGTCCTCTACTTTGTTGTTGCAAGTTTTACATGGCTGCTACGGGCTTCTAGCAAGAACCGTTCTTACCTACGGCAAAAACCACAACGGTGATTTATCAAGTTTTTTGTTTTAACCTTCTTCAAGGACCAACCGTAGTCAAATTCGATTCAACTAAAGTAGGAGAAACAGACACCCGCCATCCACCTTTATGCAAAACAAGTTGCATGTCTATTGATGGAACCGGTCTCATGTACGTGGACATGTAAGGTTGGTCCGAGACGCTTCATCCCACAATACCGCCGAATCAAAATAAGACGTTGGTGGTAAGAAGTATGACTATCACTGCCCAGAACTCTTTGTGTTCTAATCGTGCATATCATCTACGCATAGACCTGGCCTTGATACCACTGTTGGGAAATGTTGCATGGAAAAACAAAAAAAATCTACGCACACGCAAGATCTATCCATGGAGATGCATAATAACGAGGGGGAGAGTGTGTCTACGTACCCTCGTAGACCGTAAGCGGAAGCGTTTAGTAAGGCGGTTGATGTAGTCGAACTTCTTTGCGATCCAACCGATCAAGTACCGAACGTACGACACCTCCGTGTTCAGCACAAGTTCAGCTCGGTGACGTCCTCGCCTTCTTGATCTAGGAAAACGACAAAGTAGCGGATGAGTTCTGGCAGCACGACGGTGTGGTGACGGTGGTGGTGATGCTACCTCCGCATGGCTTCGCCTAAGCACTACGAAAATATGATCGAGGGACAAAACTGTGGAGAGGGGCGCCGCACACGGCTAAGAGATTGTCATGGTTATGTGTGGCGCCCCGTCCCTCATATATATAGGTGGAGGGGTGAGGGGAGGCAGCCCCTAGGGCGCCCAAAGTGGACGGCAGCTGCCCTAGGGCGCCTGCCCTGGCCGAATCCCCCCTTCCATATTTGTGCATGGGGGAAAGGAAAGGGGGGCTGGCTGCCTTTGGGGCGCCTCCCCTTTCCTTCCCTCCCTCTTTGGTGCATGGGCAAGGGGTGGAGGGGCGCACTAGCCCCCTTGTGGGCTGGTGTGCTTCACCCCTTTGGCCCATAAGGCCCATCGCTTGCCGGTGGCCTCCTGGAACCCCTTCCGCCACTCCGATAAAATACCTGGGACTTCGGAAACCTTTCTGGTGACCAAATACTATCGTCCTATATATCAATCTTTACCTCCAGACCATTCCGGAGCTCCTCGTCATGTCCGTGATCTCATCCTGGACTCCGTACAACATTCGGTTACCAAATCATATAACTCATATAACACTATGTCATCAATGAACGTTAAAAGCGTGCGGACCATACGGGTTCGAGAAGTATGTAGACATGACCGAGACACCTCTCCGGTCAATAACCAATAGCGGAACCTGGATGCCCATATTGGTTCCTACATATTCTATGAAGATCTTTATCGGTCGAACCGTTATGACAACATACATAATTCCCTTTGTCTGTCGGTATGTTACTTGCCCGAGATTCGATCGTCGGTATCTTCATACCTAGTTCAATCTCGTTACCGGTAAGTCTCTTTACTCGTTCCGTAATACATCATTTTGTAACTAACTCTTTAGTCACTTTGCTTGCAAGCTTCTTGTGATGTGTATTACCGAGAGGGCCCAGAGATACCTCTCCGATACACAGACTGACAAATCCTAATCTTGATCCATGCCCACTGAACAGACACCTTCGAAGATACCTGTAGAGCATATTTATGATCACCCAGTTACGTTGTGACATTTGATAGCACATAAGGCATTCCTCTGGTATCTGGGAGTTGCATGATATCATAGTCGGAGGAATATGTATTTGACATTAAGAAAGCAATAGGAATAAACTGAACGATCATATGCTAAGCTGATGGATGAGTCTTGTCCATCGCATCATTCTCCTAATGATGTGATCCCGTTATCAAATGACAACACATGTCCATGGTAAGGAAACCTTAACCATCTTTGATCAACGAGCTAGTCTAGTAGAGGCTTACTAGGGACACGGTATTTGTTTATGTATTCACATATGTATTTAAGTTTTGGATCAATACCATTATAGCATGAATAATAAACCTTTATCATGAATAAGAAAATATAAAATAACAACTTTATTATTGCCTCTAGGGCATATTTCCTTTAGTTACCCATAGCAACCACACGTAAAACATGCAACAACAAAGTGGAGGATGTCTAACTTGTTTTTGTACGGTATGTTGTGATATGATATGGCCAAAGACATGATGAGATATATTTGATGTATGAGATGATCATGTTTTGTATAAATTATCACGACTTGCATGTCGATGAATACGGCAACGGTAGGAGCCATAGGGTTGTCTTTAATTATTGTATGACCTGCATGTCAATCATCAAGTGCTATGTAATGCTTTACTTTATCGCTAAGCGGTAGCAATAGTTGTAGAAGCATGGTTGGCATGACAACCCTGATGGTGACACGATGATGGAGATCATGGTGTCATGCCGGTGACGATGGAGATCATGTCGGTGCTTTGAAGATGGAGATCAAAAGCACAAGTTGATGGCCATATCATATCACTTATGATTTGCATGTGATGTTAATCCTTTTATGCATCTTATTTCGCTTAGGATGACGGTAGCATTATAAGCACCATTGCGAAAGTTCGTCGTTATGAAGCACCACGTGATGATTGGGTGTGATAGACTCTACGTTCGCATACAACAGTGCAAGCCAGTTTTGCACGTGCGGAACACTTGGGGTTAAAATTGACCAGCCTAACATGTACAGACATGGCCTCGGAACACAATAGACCAAAAGTTCGGACATGAGTCATATAGTAGATATGATCAACATGGAGATGTTCACCATTGAAACCACCTCATCTCACGTGATGATCGGACTTGGGTTGGTGAATTTGGACCATGTTACACTCGGACGACCGGAGGGATGTCGATTTGAGTGGGAGTTCTTAGATAATATGATTAACTGAACTCATTATCTTGAACAATAGTCTAAGTTATTTTTGCAAATTATGTTGCAGGCCAATGGCTCGCGCAGTAGCTCCCCTGAATTTCAATGTGTTCCTAGAGAAAGCTAAGTTGAAAGATGATGGAAGCAACTTTGTGGACTGGGCCCGTAATTTGAGAATTATCCTCACGGCTGCCCAAAAGTCTTATGTCCTTGATGCACCGCTTGGTGCGCCACCCCCTCCAGCAACTCTGGACGTTGTGAACGCCTGGCAGTCGCGTGTTGATGACTACTCAATAGTTCAGTGCGCCATGTTGTATGGCTTAGAACCGAGACTTCAAAAGCATTTTGAAAGTCATGGAGCATATGAGATGTTCCAGGAGTTGAAGTTTGCTTTTGAGAAGAATGCACGGATTGAGAGGTATGAGACCTCCGATAAGTTCTATGCCTGCAAAATGGAGGAGAACAGCTCCGTCAGTGAGCACATACTCGGAATGCCTGGGTATTACAACCGTCTGGCTGAGTTGGGAGTTGAGTTCCCGCCTGAGGCGGTCACTGACAGAGTTCTTCAATCGCTACCACCTAGCTACAAGAGCTTTCTGTTGAACTATAACATGCAAGGGGTGAACAAGTCAGTCTCCGAGCTGTTCGTGATGCTGAAAGTCACCGTGTAAGACATCCAGAAGGAGCATCAAGTGTTGATGGTCAATAAAACCATTGGTTTCAAGAAAAGCAAGGGGAAGAAGGGAAACTTCAAGAAGAGTGGCAAATAAGAAGTTGCTCCTCCTCCCGTGAAGAAACCCAAGGTTGGGCCCAAGCCGGAAACTGAGTGCTTCTGTTGCAAGGGAACTGGCCACTAGAAGCAGAATTGCCCCAAGTATCCGGCCGACAAGAAGGGAACCAACGTCAACAAAGGTATATATGATATAAATGTTATTGATGTGTACCTTACCAGCTCTTGTTGTAGTGCCTGGGTATTTGATACCAGTGCGGTTGCTCATATTTGCAACTCTAAACAGGAACTACGGAATAGGCGAAGGCTGGCAAAGGACTAAGTGACGATGCGCGTGGGTAATGGTTACAAGGTTGATGTGATCGCAGCTGGCACGCTCGCTCTTTGATTACCATCGGGATTAGTGATAAACCTGAATAATTGTTATTTAGTGCCTGCGTTGAGCATGAACATTATATCTGGATCTTGTTTAATGCGAGATGGGTACTCATTTAAATAAGAGAATAACAGTTGTACTATTTATATGGGCAATATCTTTTATGGTCATGCACCGATTTTGAGGGGTTTATTCTTATTGAATCTCGATACTGATGATACACATGTTCATAACATTGATGCCAAAAGATGTAGAGTTGATAATGATAGTACCACTTTCTTGTGGCACTGCCGCTTAGGTCATATTGTTATAAAGCGCATGAAGAAACTCCATGCTGATGGACTTTTGGAGTCACTTGATTTTGAATCACTTGACACATGCGAACCATGCCTCATGGGCAAGATGACTAAAACATCGTTTTCTGGAACAATGGAACGGGCAAGTGACTTGTTGGAAATCATACGTACTGATGTGTGCGGTCCGATGAGTGTTGACACGCGTGGTGGATATCATTACTTTCTCACCTTCACCGATGACTTGGGTAGATATGGGTATATTCACTTAATGAAACATAAGTCTAAAAGTTTGAAAAGTTCAAGCAATTTCAAAATGAGGTTGAGAATCATCATAACAAGAAGATTAAATTCCTACGATCTAATCGAGGGGAGAGTATCTGAGTTATGAGTTTGGCACTCACTTAAGACAATGTGGAATTGTTTCACAACTGACGCTGCCTGGAACACCACAGCGTAATGGTGTGTGCGAACATCGTAATCATACTTTATTGGATATGGTGTGTTCTATATGTCCCTTACCGAACTGCCACTCTTGGTTTGGGGTTATGCATTAGAGACAGCTACATTCACTTTAAATAGGGCACCATCTAAGTCCATAGAGACGACACCGTATGAACTAAGGTTTGGCAAAAAAACCTAAGATGTCGTTTCTTAAGGTTTGGGGCTGCGATGTTTATGTCAAAAGGCTTCAGCCAGAAAAGATCAAACCCAAAGCGGACAAATGCGTCTTCATAGGATACCCAAAGGAGATGATTGGGTATACCTTCTATCTCAGATCCAAGGGCAGAGTGTTTGCCGCTAAGAACGGGTCCTTTCGAGAAAGAGTTTCTCTCAAAAGAATTGAGTGGGAGGAAGATAGAACTTGACGAGGTTACTGAACCTTCACTTCAACCAGAGAGTAGCGCAACGCAGAAAGATGTTTCTGTCGCACCTACGTTAGTTGAAGAGGAAGCTAATGATAGTGATCATGAAGTTTCAAATCAAGTTACTATTAAACCTCGTAGGTCGACAAGGATACGTACTGCTCCTGAGTGGTATGGTAACCCTGTCTTAGATATCATGTTGCTGTACAATCATGAACCTACGAGCTATGGAGAAGCGATGGTGGGCCCGGATTCTAACAAATGGTTAGAGGCCATGAAATCTGAGATGGGATCCATGTATGAAAACAAAGTATGGACTTTGGAAGTATTACCTGAAGGGCGAAAGGCCATTCAGAATAAATGGATCTTCAAGAAGAAGACAGACGCTGACGGTAATGTCACTGTCTATAAAGCTTGACTTGTGGCAAAGGGGTTTTCACAAGTTCAAGGAGTTGACTACGATGCGACTTTCTCATCGGTAGCGATGCTTAAGTCTGTCAGAATCATGTTGGCACTAGCTGCATTTTTCAATTATGAAATCTGGCAGATTGATGTCAAAACAGCATTCCTTAACGGTTTCCTTAAGGAAGAGTTATATATGATACAACCGGAAGGTTTTGTCGATCCAGAGAATGTTGACAAAGTGTGCAAGCTCCAGCGATCCATTTATAGACTGGTGCAAGCATCTCGGAGTTGGAATCTTCGCTTTGATGAGGTGATCAAACCGTTTGGGTTTATACAAGTTTATGTTGGAAATATGCCCTAGAGGCAATAATAAAAGCATTATTATTATATTTCCTTATTCATGATAATTGTCTTTTATTCATGCTATAATTGTATTATCCGGAAATCGTAATACATGTGTGAATACATAGACCACAATACGTCCCTAGTGAGCCTCTAGTTGACTAGCTCGTTGGTCAATAGATAGTCATGGTTTCCTGGCTATGGACATTAGATGTCATTGACAACGGGATCACGTCATTACGAGAATGACGTGATGGACAAGACCCAATCCTAAGCATAGCACAAGATCATGTAGTTCGTTTTGCTAGAGCTTTCTCAATGTCAAGTATCTATTCCTTAGACCATGAGATCGTGTAACTCCCGGATACCGTAGGAGTGCTTTGGGTGTACCAAGCGTCTGGCGAATCGGGTGACTATAAAGGTGCATTACAGGTATCTCCAAAAGTGTCATTGGGTTGACACGGATCGAGACGAGGATTTGTCACTCCGTATTACGAAGAGGTATCACTGGGCCCACTCGGTAGTGCATCATCATAATGAGCTCAAAGTGACCAAGTGTCTGGTCACGGGATCATGCATTACGGTACGAGTAAAGTGACTTGCCGGTAACGAGACTGAACGAGGTATTGGTGTAACACCCCGGAAGTAACTTTCCATATTTGTAACTCCAACTCTTGCCATTTTCGGCTTTGATATATGATATTCCCTCCGTGGTTGGGTTTTATCCTTTTTGCATTTTGTCCATGTCATGCATTTTATATTGTGTCATCATGTGCATCGCATTTGCATACGTGTTCGTCTCATGATTCCGAGCATTTTTCCCGTTGTCCGTTTTGCAATCCGACACTCCTATCTCTCCCGGCGGTCCCTTTTACGTTTTTCCGTGTGCGGGTATTTAAACCGTCTCGAAATGGACCGAGGTTTGTCTAGTGGCCTTGGTATAACACCGGAGACCACCGGTCAAGTTTGGTCATTTGGAGCTCGTTTGGTACTCAGCGGTTAACCGCACTCTCGCAAAGGCCTCTTTTAAGTTGCAGCCCAACACCCTCCAAAACAGCCCAATAACCCATCTAAGTCACTTCCATGCTCTCCGTCGTTCGATCACGATCGTGTGGCGAAAACTACACCTCATTTGGACTCTCCTAGCTCCTCTATGCCTATTTAAGCAAACCTCCCCAATCCGGATCATCCCGAAACCCTAGCTATTTTCGTCCTCGCGCCGCGGACACGTCCGGCGAGCGGACGCGTCCGCCCGCCGCCCGCCAATCAATGGGCGCCACGTCGCTCACCCGGCGCCACATCGCTGACCCCATGCCGGCAGCCCTGCCCTCCTGCCCGCCCGCCATGACCGCGCCCGCCGCCTCTCCGCCGCCGCCTCCGCCGCCTGGCGCCTCGCGCCCGGCCCGCGCCGCCGCCGCCCCTTGCAGCCAGGCGGCTTCGCCGCCCTCCTTCCTCCGGCCGCCCGCGCCGAGGTCGCCGGCCTCGCCGCGCCCGGCCACCTCGCCCGGTGCCGGCCGCTCCGGCCTCCCCGCCGGCGACCTCCACCGGATCCGCCGCCGCCGTCCTCGACGGATCGGGCCGAGCCCCGATCCGGCCTCGGGAGCCGCGCCGCCGTTGACCTCGTCTCCCTTCTTTTTTTTCACTAAGTCCCTAGTTCTTTGTTATTTCGTGCATTTTTCAACGTGCTATATCTTCGCATCCGTAGATCCATTTTTCGCGTATAATATGTCAAAATGTTCGTCTCGAAGAGTAGATCATTTCGTTCCATTGCATCATTTTCATTTGAGCTCATCTTGATGCCCGAAATGCTGTTGGAAGAGTGCTATGTGCTGATAGTTTCTGATTTTTATCAGAAGTTGCACTTTTGTTATTTTTGCCATGATTATTGTGTGCACCCTATGAATTTGAGTCCTACATGTGTTTTGTAAAATGCCATGTCATCTTTCCAGTGGTATATGCCATGTATTTTTGTGATCTATGTGGTGACTAGCACAAGCATGCAAAGTAGGTGTCCTAATGTTGCTGATTTCAGCCCTGTTTTAGCTGATTTTGATGCCATGTTTGCTTGATGATACCGAGAGATCTATGCATATTTTGAGATACTTCAGTAAGGGTGTTTTGTAAAGCATGACTTGCTCTATCCATCCATGCCTTTGTTTGCAATTATGGGATGCCATAGCTTGAGTCAATCGAGCTCTACTTTTGCTACCAAATGTTTCCTGGCAGATTGTATACGTGTTATTCAATTTTGCCTAGGATGTTGTGGTTGACCCGTATAGGCTATGTTAGTGTTCTTGCCATGTATGTCTTCTATGTCATGTCTTCTTGATGTATGTATGCTTAGTTTATCATTTGAGGCTCTGTAGTGAGTGCATTGAGCTTGTTAACATGCCATCTCGTTATCAGTTTTTGACATGCCAAGTTGCTGAATCTGTTAACGAGACTTTCAATATTGACATGGGTGTTACTATATTTTCTAGTCCTTTTTGGCTTATGGTCAGTAAGGGATTTTTGTTCTAGGCTTTGAGTAGATTCATGCCATGCCATGTTTTGCTATTTTAAGGTCCTGTAGCATGTAGTTTTGTTGCTCTGAACATTGCAACCTGTTACTGTTTTTGCCATGTCCAGCCTGTTACTTTGAGCACTTTTGCCATGCTTGTTTGAACATGTTATGATGTGAACTAGCCGTAGCTCAGTGCTCATCCTTTGTCGAGCATCATGTGTAGATCACTGCCATGTGCTTTCTTGTTACGTTTGGGTGCAGTAGCTTAATTATTTGTTGCTTGCTAAGTGGCATCATGCTGTTAATGGCAGATTTGCGCCATTCTTGTTTTGCTTGCCATTTGCAAACCGTGCATCCGTTTCCGGTGATCTTTATATCGATTTCAACCGAAATCATCTCATCTTTCAGTGGCATGCTTGGTTTGCCAAGTTGATGCCTGGTTCATCATTACCTTCCGAGCGCATATACGCATTGCATATCGCATCTCGCATATCATGTCATGTTTTGCATCATGTTGATTGTGCATTGCACCGTGATTTATTGTGGTTCCTTTGTTTGTGTTGTTGCTTTGGGTAGAGTCGGAGGCGAGTGCGTGAACGAGGAGCCTGTTGAGAACGTTTTCGAGGATCAAGCTTTCGACAACTCACGAGAACCTTGCGAGCAAGATGACCATACCCTCGAAATCACTTCTATCTTTGCTATGCTAGTTGCTCGCTCTTTTGCTATGCCTATGCTGCGATGCCTACCACTTGCTATATCATGCCACCCATATTGCCATGTCAGCCCCTAACCATCCTTTCCTAGCAAACCGTTGATTGGCTATGTTACCGCTTGCTCAGCCCTCTTATAGCGTTGCTAGTTGCAGGTGAAGCTGAAGTTTGTTCCTTGTTGGAACATGGAGATGTTGTTCCTCTTTGGAACATGTTTACTTGTTGGGGTTATCACAATATATATATCTGCTATAATTAATACATCTATATACTTGGTAAAGGGTGGAAGGCTCGGCCTTATGCCAGTGTTTTGTTCCACTCTTGCCACCCTAGTTTCCGTCATATCGGTGTTATGTTCCTTGATTTTGCGTCCCTAACGGTCGGGTGATTTATGGGACCCCTTGACAGTTCGCTTTGAATAAGACTTTTCCAGCAAGGCCCAACTTTGGTTTTACCATTTGTCACCTAAGCCTTTTTCCCTTGGGTTCTGCAGACTCAAGGGTCTTCTTTATTTTAACCCGGGCGGTGCTCCTTCGAGTGTTGGTCCAAACTGTCGACCGCCGGTGGCCACCAGGGGCAACTCTGGGTTGGCCTACCGAAGCTTGGACGATCCGGTGTGCCACGAGACGAGATATGTGCAGCTCCTATCAGGATTTGTCGGCACATCCGGGCGGCTTTGCTGGACTTGTTTTATTGCTGTCGAGATGTCTTGTAGTCCGGATTCCGAGATTGATCGGGTCTTCCGGTAGAAGGAATATCCTTCGTTGACCGTGAGAGCTTATAATGGGCTAAGTTGGGACACCCTGCAGGTAATATCTTTCAAAGCCGTGCCCTGCGGTTATGAGGCAGATGGGAATTTGTTAATGTCCGGTTGTAGAAAACCCAAAGTTGACCTCAAATAAAATACACATCAACGCGTGTGTAACCGTGATGGTCTCTTCTCGGAGTCCGGGAAGTGAACACGATGTTGGAGTTATGTCGGCGTAAGTAGTTCAGGATCACTTCTTGATCACTACTAGTTTCACGACCGTGCTTTGCTCCTCTTCTCGCTCTCTTTTGCGAAGTAGCCACCATATATGCTAGTCGCTTGCTGCAGCTCCACTTTACTACTCTGTCCTTCCTATAAGCTTAAATAGTCTTGATCTCACGGGTGTGAGATTGCTGAGTCCCCGTGACTCACAGATACTTCCAAAACAGTTGCAGGTTCCGATGAGGCCAGTGCAGGTGATTCCACCGAGCTCAAGTGGGAGTTCGACGAGGCGTGGTCGTTACTATGTGTCGTTTCAGATGATCAGATAGTGGTGCCCAGTTGGGACGATTCGGGATCTGTGTTAGCATTTGGGGTATCTTCTTTATTTTGGTTCCGTAGTCGGACCTTGAGTGTACTCGAATGATGGATGTTTATTTATGTGCTGTGTGAAGTGGCATTGTAAGCCAACTATGTATCTTTCCTTAATTATTACATGGGTTGTGTGAAGATTACCTCACTTGCGACATTGCTTTCAATGCGGTTATGCCTCTAAGTCGTGCCTCGACACGTGGGAGATATAGCCGCATCGGGCGTCTAAGTTGGTAATCTTAGCCTTCCCGACTTAGGAGCCCCTACTTGATTGGTTCTTTGGCGTTGTTGAGTCTAGAATGGAAAATGTTTTGAGTCTTAGGATTATATATATCGGAGAGTAGGATTCTTTTTACTCCCGGTCCTTCGTCGCTCGGTGAGGTATCTGACGAGAGTTTTGACTCTTCTCTTCTCAAATTTCACAAAAAAAATTTTAGGATCACGTGGGTATCTTGGAATCGTTCCGATGGTTTTGTGGCGAGAACATTGTTCTTGGTGCCTCCTGTCATTTAGGGGTTGTGGCGGTGTCCGGGAGTTGAGCTCCGAGGTGTTGTCGTCACAATTTTATCGTTGCGATTCTGGAATACGAGTTTTGCCGACATCGAAATCTCTTTTGTGCAGTTGTTGGTGAGATAACCACGATAGCCCGATCTTGTGGCGAAGGGAGTATTGCCATGACTTGTATAACGGATGTTTTTGAAGGTCGAGGTACACGATTTCGAGGATTTCTTGGTTATGTGTTGACGGATGGATACAATTGGATCTAGGTATTGTTAGTTTGGGTGATATATTTTGTGTCCCTGTATCCCCAACACCAGATTGCATAACCAGAAAGTTTCGGGAGTTTATAGGTGGGAATTCTAGTAGCTTACAGGATATTCTATCCGACAGATGTATGATTTGAGATTGGGGTTCAAAGTTTAGTGGTCCGCCCATTCACGGTCGATTTACAGTGGTCGCGAGACGTCTTAAAGAATCCTTGGCTATGCTGATTCGGGGACGTCTTGTTAGTCATTCGTGACGTCCGCTATACGTCGTGTCCGTGTGGGCCCCACCACGAACACTTTGAGCGAAATCTCTATCATGTGTTTGTTCCGGCTCATTCTAGAAGCCAATCTTTGTTTTCAATTGTGATATTCGATTTGTTGTTAAGACAGTTGTTGTTTCCATATCTTTATCTAAGTGGCTTCTCACCTTAATGGACGTGTGATGATTAACTTTGGAATTCATTCGTTCATTTTGTTCGAATGTTTATTGTGAAGACTATATGTTGCAATTTCTATCCGTTGATTCTACTTATCTATTTGTCTATCAAAGGACTAACGGATGTCACCCTCTTCAGGATGGCTCCGCCAGCGCGTCGAATCCGGATCGCAATGATGGGGATCGGTCGAACCTCCACCTCCACCTCCACCTCCGCCTCCGGAGGCACGGCAAGCTATCATGGCAGCCACCAATGCCAATGCTCGAGATGATTTTGCAGCTCTTGCAAGAACGCGTACTCAGGGCAAGGCAATCAAGGCAATCAAGGCAATCAAGGTCAAGGCAACAATCAGCCACACTTTGCTACTCTCGATCGGTTCCTCGCTAATCAGCGAAGTCTTTCGGTTTACGTGTTGAGGCAACAGACGGCGATGATTGGCTAGTGGACATCTGCAAGCACTTTGACTGTAGCAATGTCGGACACGAGGACTTTGTCAAGTTTGCATCGTTTCAACTCAAGGATCAAGCTGCTGAGTGGTACCGACAATACAAAGATTCGAGAGGAGGTCGTGTCATTACAGGATGAGTTCGCCGTGATTTCGAGCTCATCACATTCGAAGAGTGTTGTTGAGAGCAAGCGTGAGGAGTTCCGCAATCTCAAGCAGGGCAACATGTCTGTCTATCAATACAATATCCAGTTCGAAGCTCGCTTCGTTTTGCTAAGCAAGATGTACACGATGAAAGGAGTATGATCTATCGGTTCGAGGTGGCACGAGAGAAGATCTGCAATTACCTCTTGTGCTGTTTGAGCGAGATAAGTATGATGATTTCTACAACATGGCTCTCAAGCAAGAAGCGGCTCAGCTCAAATGCGAGGCTTCTAAGAAGAGAATCGGGGATGCAGTTCAGTCCTCTTCGTCCTCTCAAGTGGCAGCCAAGCAGCAGAAGTTTTACTGCCCCTCCTCCGTTCCGTCGGCCTTACCAGTGAGAAGAACTCAGGTGGCGTGGATCTTCCCACCCACCCAACCCAAGCTATCGTAACAAGTCTAATTCTCAAGCTCCAAGGTCAAGTGCTCCTTACCACCGTCCGCTCTCGAGGTCACTTGCAACAAGTGTCGGCAGAAGGGTCACTATCTTGAACAAGTGCTTCAACCAGAGGCGCCTTCCGCCTCCTCCTCTGTGAAATCTTCCAGCAATGCGGTGGTCAAGCATAATCCAAAGTATGCCAAGGTCAATATGATGAATGCAGCTCAGCAGAGGATTCTTGAGATGTGCTAATGGGTAATCTTCTTGTTAATGATATTCTGCAAAAGTTCTCTTTGACTTTGGTGCATCGCTTAGTTTCATCTCTAAACCATTTGCATCTAAGCATGATTTGTCTTTCCAAGTTTTGCCAAGACCATTAGCAGTTGTCTCTCCGGGTAAATGCATGAATGCAAGCTACATGGTTCGGATGTCTCTATCAAGATGGGCGATTATAGATTTCTGTCTAAACCAGTTGTCCTTGGTGACTCGGATATTGATCTTATTCTCGGAATGGGTGGCTTTATCGGCACAAAGCTCAGCTTGATTGTGCTGCCTGGAAATTCAATTGACTCACTCTTCTAATGATGTGATCATCTATGCGCTCGTGATGAAACCATTCGGTTGTTTTCTCTCAATGAGAAGGGCGAATTGAATGCCATCTCTCGATTCGATCGTTTGTGAGTACCAAGATGTCTTTCGGAAGAGCTTCGGGTATGCCTCCTCATCGGCCGATGGAGTTCGTTATCGATCTTGAGCCCGCATTGAACCCGCTTGCAAGCGTCCTTACAAGCTTGGACCTGATGAGCTGAAGGAATTGAAGAAGCAGCTCGATGAACAAGAGCGTCTGGGTTTGATCGACCGAGTTCATCTCCTTGGGGTTGTGGTGTTCTTTTGTCGAGAAGAAGGATGGCACGGACCGACTTTGCGTCGATTACCGTCCATTGAATAAGAAGACAATCAAGAACAAGTATCCACTTCCCAACATCAATGAGCTTTTCGAGCAACTCAAAGGTGCTACAGTGTTCTCCAAGCTTGACCTTCGTATGGGGTATCATCAGATTCGCATTCGTGAACAAGATATTCCCAAGACAGCATTCAGAACAAGCTTTGGTTCTTATGAATATACTGTCATGTCTTTCGGCCTCGTCAATGCTCCTCCGACTTTCTCTCGGATGATGAACTTCATATTCAACCCCTACACCAATGAATTCGTCTTGGTCTATCTTGATGATATTTTGGTCTTCTCCAAGAATAAGAAGGATCATGCCAAACATTTGCGATTGGTGCTAGACAAGCTCAGAGAGTACCAATTCTATGCTAAGTTCTCCAAATGTGAATTCTGGCTTGATGAAGTGCTTTATCTTGGTCATATCATCTCTGCCAAGGGCATCGCTGTTGATCCCGAGAAGGTGTCCGCAATTGTGAATTGGGAACCTCCTCAGAATGTCAAGCAGCTCCGCAGCTTTCTTGGTCTTGCAAGCTATTGCCGAAGATTCGTTGAGAACTTCTCCAAGATTGCAAAGCCTCTTTCCAACCTTCTCCAGAAGCAGGTGAAGTATGTCTGGTCTCCCGAGTGTGACGTTGCTTTCAATACCCTCAAAGAGAAACTCGTCACAGCTCCTGTCTTGACTCCTCCTGATGAATCCAAGCCATATGAAGTTTTCGTGATGCTTCTCTTCAAGGTCTCGGTCTGTGTTAATGCAAGAGAAGAGAGTTGTGGCTTATACCTCTCGCCGATTGAAGCCAACGAGAAGAACTACCCCACTCATGATCTTGAGTTGGCGGCGATTGTCCATGCATTGATTACGTGGAGACATCTCTTGTTGGGAAGGAAAGTGGACATTTTCACCGATCACAAGAGTCTCAAGTACATCTTCACCCAGCCCAACCTCAACCTCGAGGCAGACTCGATGGGTGAAATGATTCAAGAGTACAACCCAAGTATTGAGTATACTCGGGCAAGGCCAATGTCATTGCAGGCGCTTTGAGCGGAAAGCTTCTGCAGCAGTCTAATCCTCAAGCCTTTTCAGCCGGATCTCGTGAATCTTTCCAAGCTGAATCTTCAAGTTGTTCCTCAAGGCTTTCTTGCCAACCTCATAGTCTCTCCTACTTTGGAAGATCAGATTCGTGAGGCTCAACTTCTGGATACCATGGTGAAGAAAGTGAAGCGTGGTATCGACAAGGGCATTTCAAGTACAAGTGCTTCCATGTTGATGACAAAGACACTCTGTTCTTTGAGGACGGATTGTGGTTCCTAAGGGTGATCTGAGAAAAGTCATTATGAGCGAGGCTCACAATTCGCTTCTATCCATTCATCCTGGAAGTGCGAAGATGTACCATGACCTCAAGCAGTCATATTGGTGGACTCGAATGAAGCGAGAAATTGCTCAATTCGTGAATGAGTGTGATGTCTGCAGAAGAGTGAAAGCGAACACCAAAGACCAGCTGGTCTCCTCCAACCTCTTGCTATTCCTGAATGGAAGTTTGATCATATTGAAATGGACTTCGTGGTGGCTTTCCAAAGTCCAAGCGTGGAAATGATGCTATCTTCGTTGTCATTGACAAGCTGACTAAAGTGGCTCATTTTCTTCCTATCAAAGAATCCATCACTGCAGCTCAGTTGGCAGAGCTATACACCTCCAGGATTGTCTCCTTGCGGCATTCCACAAGTGATCTCTTGGACCGTGGCAGCATCTTTACCTCCAAGTTCTGGGATTCTTTTCAGAAGGCCATGGGCACCAACATTCGTTTCAGCACAGCTTTCCATCCTCAAACAAGTGGCCAAGTCGAGCGAGTTAATCAAATTCTTGAAGATATGCTCAGGGCTTGTGTCATTTCCTTCGGTATGAAGTGGGAAGATTGTCTTCCATATGCCGAGTTCTCTTACAACAACAGCTTCAGCGAGTTGGGCAAGGCCCCATTCGAAATTCTCTATGGCGAGAAAGTGCGTACTCCTCTCAATTGGTGCGAGGCGGTGAGCGCCAACTTCTTGGCAATGACTTGATCACGAAGCGGAAGAAATGTGCAAGATCATTCGTGAGAATCTCAAAGCGCAGCGCAATCGCGCCGGAAAAGCTATTATGATGATAAGCACCGTGATGTGGCTTTTGAAATCGGAGACCATGTCTACCTCCGCGTCTCTCAATGAAAGGTACTCGTAAACCCGGTATCAAAGGAAGCTTGCCCCTAGATCGTGGGTCCTTTCAAGATCATTGGGAAAAGAGGCGATCTCGCCTATCAACGAGCTTCCATCCAACTTTGCAAGCGTGCACGATGTGTTTCACGTGTCACAACCGCAAGTGCTTCAAGACTCTGAACGCACTATCAACTTCGAAGAGATTGACCTTCAAGAAGATCTCTCTTATCATGAGCACCCCGTTGCTATTCTTGAAGAAACCGAGCGCAAGACTCGCAACAAGTCAATCAAATTCCTGAAAGTGAAGTGGTCACACCATTCCGACCGAGAAGCTACCTGGGAGCGCGAGGATCACCTCCGTTCCGAATATCCGGAGTTCTTTCAGTCCTAGATCTCGGGACGAGATCCTCTTGTAGTGGTGGAGTGTTGTAACACCCCGGAAGTAACTTTCCATATTTGTAACTCCAACTCTTGCCATTTTCGGCTTTGATATATGATATTCCCTCCGTGGTTGGGTTTTATCCTTTTTGCATTTTGTCCATGTCATGCATTTTATATTGTGTCATCATGTGCATCGCATTTGCATACGTGTTAGTCTCATGATTCGAGCATTTTTCCGTTGTCCGTTTTGCAATCCGACACTCCTATCTCTCCGGCGGTCCCTTTTACGTTTTTCCGTGTGCGGGTATTTAAACCGTCTCGAAATGGACCGAGGTTTGTCTAGTGGCCTTGGTATAACACCGGAGACCACCGGTCAAGTTTGGTCATTTGGAGCTCGTTTGGTACTCCAGCGGTTAACCGCACTCTCGCAAAGGCCTCTTTTAAGTTGCAGCCCAACACCCTCCAAAACAGCCCAATAACCCATCTAAGTCACTTCCATGCTCTCCGTCGTTCGATCACGATCGTGTGGAAAACTACACCTCATTTGGACTCTCCTAGCTCCTCTATGCCTATTTAAGCAAACCTCCCGAAATCCGGATCATCCCCGAAACCCTAGCTATTTTCGTCCCTCGCGCCGCCGGACACGTCCGGCGAGCGGACGCGTCCGCCCGCCGCCGCCCGTTAATCGCGGGCGCCACGCCGCCACCCGGCGCCCACATCGCTGCCCCCGCTGCCCGGCTGGCCCCCGGCCCGGCCGCCGCACCGCATGACCGCGCCCGCCGCTCTCTCCGCCGCCGCCTCCGCCGCCCGGGCGCCTCCGCGCCGGCCCGCCGCCGCCGCCGCCCGCGGCCCGCGGCTTCGCCGCGCCGCCTCGCCCGCCCTCCGCCGCCCGCGCGCCCGAGGTCGCCCGGCCTCGCCGCGCCCGGCCACCTCGCCCGTGCCGCCGCTCCGGCCTCCCGCCGGCGACCTCCACGGATCCGCCGCCGCCGTCCTCGACGGATCGGGCGAGCCCGATCCGGCCTCGGGGAGCCGCCGCCGTTGACCTCGTCTCCCTTCTTTTTTTCACTAAGTCCCTAGTTCTTCGTTATTTCGTGCATTTTTCAACGTGCTATATCTTCGCATCCGTAGATCCATTTTTCGCGTATAATATGTCAAAATGTTCGTCTCGAAGAGTAGATCATTTCGTTCCATTGCATCATTTTCATTTGAGCTCATATTGATGCCCGAAATGCTGTTGGAAGAGTGCTATGTGCTGATAGTTTCTGATTTTTATCAGAAGTTGCACTTTTGTTATTTTTGCCATGATTATTGTGTGCACCCTATGAATTTGAGTCCTACATGTGTTTTGTAAAATGCCATGTCATCTTTCCAGTGGTATATGCCATGTATTTTTGTGATCTATGTGGTGACTAGCACAAGCATGCAAAGTAGGTGTCCTAATGTTGCTGATTTCAGCCCTGTTTTAGCTGATTTTGATGCCATGTTTTCTTGATGATACCGAGAGATCTATGCATATTTTGAGATACTTCAGTAAGGGTGTTTTGTAAAGCATGACTTGCTCTATCCATCCATGCCTTTGTTTGCAATTATGGGATGCCATAGCTTGAGTCAATCGAGCTCTACTTTTGCTACCAAATGTTTCCTGGCAGATTGTATCGTGTTATTCAATTTTGCCTAGGATGTTGTGGTTGACCCGTATAGGCTATGTTAGTGTTCTTGCCATTTATGTCTTCTATGTCATGTCTTCTTGATGTATGTATGCTTAGTTTATCATTTGAGGCTCTGTAGTGAGTGCATTGAGCTTGTTAACATGCCATCTCGTTATCAGTTTTTGACATGCCAAGTTGCTGAATCTGTTAACGAGACTTTCAATATTGACATGGGTGTTACTATATTTTCTAGTCCTTTTGGCTTATGGTCAGTAAGGGATTTTTGTTCTAGGCTTTGAGTAGATTCATGCCATGCCATGTTTTGCTATTTTAAGGTCCTGTAGCATGTAGTTTTGCTGCTCTGAACATTGCAACCTGTTACTGTTTTGCCATGTCCAGCCTGTTACTTTGAGCATTTTTGCCATGCTTGTTTGAACATGTTATGATGTGAACTAGCCATAGCTCAGTGCTCATCTTTTGTCGAGCATCATGTGTAGATCACTGCCATGTGCTTTCTTGTTACGTTTGGGTGCAGTAGCTTAATTATTTGTTGCTTGCAAAGTGACATCATGCTGTTAATGGCAGATTTGCGCCATTCTTGTTTTGCTTGCCATTTGCAAACCGTGCATCCGTTTCGGTGATCTTTATATCGATTTCAACCGAAATCATCTCATCTTTCAGTGGCATGCTTGGTTTGCCAAGTTGATGCCTGGTTCATCATTACCTTCCGGGCGCTTTATACGCATTGCATATCGCATCTCGCATATCATGTCATGTTTTGCATCATGTTGATTGTGCATTGCACCGTGATTTATTGTGGTTCCTTTGTTTGTGTTGTTGCTTTGGGTAGAGTCGGGAGACGAGTACGTGAACGAGGAGCCTGTTGAGAACGTTTTCGAGGATCAAGCTTTCGACAACTCTGAGAACCTTGCAGGCAAGATGACCATACCCTCGAAATCACTTCTATCTTTGCTATGCTAGTTGCTCGCTCTTTTGCTATGCCTATGCTGCGATGCCTACCACTTGCTATATCATGCCACCCATATTGCCATGTCAGCCCCTAACCATCCTTTCCTAGCAAACCGTTGATTGGCTATGTTACCGCTTGCTCAGCCCTCTTATAGCGTTGCTAGTTGCAGGTGAAGCTGAAGTTTGTTCCTTGTTGGAACATGGAGATGTTGTTCCTCTTTGGAACATGTTTACTTGTTGGGGTTATCACAATATATATATCTGCTATAATTAATACATCTATATACTTGGTAAAGGGTGGAAGGCTCGGCCTTATGCCTGGTGTTTTGTTCCACTCTTGCCGCCCTAGTTTCCGTCATATCGGTGTTATGTTCCCGGATTTTTGCGTCCCTAACGCGGTCGGGTGATTTATGGGACCCCCTTGACAGTTCGCTTTGAATAAGACTTTTCCAGCAAGGCCCAACTTTGGTTTTACCATTTGTCACCTAAGCCTTTTTCCCTTGGGTTCTGCAGACTCAAGGGTCTTCTTTATTTTAACCCCCGGGCCAGTGCTCCTTCGAGTGTTGGTCCAAACTGTCAGCCGCCGGTGGCCACCAGGGGCAACTCTGGGTTGGCCTACCGGAAGCTTGGACGATCCGGTGTGCCCTGAGACCGAGATATGTGCAGCTCCTATCAGGATTTGTCGGCACATCCGGGCGGCTTTGCTGGACTTGTTTTATTGCTGTCGAGATGTCTTGTAGTCCGGGATTCGAGATTGATCGGGTCTTCGGTAGAAGGAATATCCTTCGTTGACCGTGAGAGCTTATAATGGGCTAAGTTGGGACACCCTGCAGGGTAATATCTTTCAAAGCCGTGCCTGCATGTTATGAGGCAGATGGGAATTTGTTAATGTCGGTTGTAGAAAACCCAAAGTTGACCTCAAATAAAATACACATCAATCGCGTGTGTAACGTGATGGTCTCTTCTCGGCGGAGTCCGGAAGTGAACACGATGTTGGAGTTATGTCGGCGTAAGTAGTTCAGGATCACTTCTTGATCACTACTAGTTTCACGACCGTGCTTTGCTCCTCTTCTCGCTCTCTTTTTGAAGTAGCCACCATATATGCTAGTCGCTTGCTGCAGCTCCACTTTACTACTCTGTCCTTCCTATAAGCTTAAATAGTCTTGATCTCGCGGGTGTGAGATTGCTGAGTCCCGTGACTCACAGATACTTCAAAACAGTTGCAGGTTCCGATGAGGCGGTGCAGGTGATTCCACCGAGCTCAAGTGGGAGTTCGACGAGGGCGTGGTCGTTACTATGTGTCGTTTCCAGATGACCAGTAGTGGTGCCCAGTTGGGACGATTCGGGGATCTGTGTTAGCATTTGGGGTATCTTCTTTATTTTGGTTCCGTAGTCGGACCTTGAGTGTACTCTGAATGATGGACGTTTATTTATGTGCTGTGTGAAGTGGCGACTGTAAGCCAACTATGTATCTTTCCCTTAATTATTACATGGGTTGTGTGAAGATTACCTCACTTGCGACATTGCTTTCAATGCGGTTATGCCTCTAAGTCGTGCCTCGACACGTGGGAGATATAGCCGCATCGGGGGTGTTACAATTGGGATACCGACGATCGAGTCTCGGGCAAGTAACATACCGTCTGACAAAGGGAATGGTATACGGGGTTGCTTGAATCCTCGACATCGTGGTTCATCCGATGACATCATCAAGGAGCATGTGGGAGCCAACATGGGTATCCAGATCCCGCTGTTGCTTATTTCCCGAGAGCCGTCTCGGTCATGTCTGCATGTCTCCCGAACCCGTAGGGTCTACACACTTAAGGTTCGGTGACTAGGGTTATTAGGAAGACTTGTATGTGATTACTGAATGTTGTTCGGAGTCCCGGATGAGATCCCGGACGTCACGAGGAGTTCCGGAAAGGTCCGGAGGTAAAGATTTATATATGGGAAGTTGTCAAGCGGACACGGAAAAGTTTCGCGGCATATCGGTATTGTGCAGGGGTCACGGAAGGGTTCGGAGGTCCACCTGGAGGGGCCACCCCTCTCAGGGGGGCACTTGGGCTGCGTGGGAAGGGGCTAGCCCCTGGTGGGCTGGGCGCACCCCCTCCCTTAGGCCCTTGCGCCTAGGGTTGAGGGGGGGAACCCTAGAGGGGGCGCCTCCCTTGCTTGGGGGGCAAGCCCCCCTCCCCTTGGCCGGCGCCCCCCCCTCTAGATGCATCTAGAGGGGCCGGCCCCCTTATCCCTTCCCCCTATAAATAGAGGGGTGAGGGGAGGGCAGCCGCACCCAAGCCAAGGCGCAGCCCTCCCCTCCCCAACACCTCTCCTCCTCCGTTGTGTGCTCGGCGAAGCCCTGTCGGAGTACTGCTTCTCCACCATCATCACGCCATCGTGCTGCCGGTGGTGTTGTCTTCCTCAACCTCTCCTTCCTCCTTGCTGGATCAAGACGAAGGAGACATCACCCGTACCGTACGTGTGTTGAACGCGGAGGTGCTGTCCGTTCAGCACTTGGTCATCGGTGATCGGAATCACGTTGAGTACGACACCATCATCACCACTCCCTCGAACACTTCCGTACGCGATCTACAATTGGTATGTAGATGCAAACTCACTCCCTTGACTCGTTGCTTAGATGAACTCATAGATGGATCTTGGTGAAACCGTAGGAAAAAAAAATTAATTTTCTGCAACGTTCCCCAACAGTGGCATCATGAGCTAGGTTTATGCGTAGTTCTCTATTGCACGAGTAGAACACAATTTAGTTTTGGGCGTAGATCTTGTCAACTTGCTTGCCGCTACTAGTCTTATCTTGCTTCTGCGGTATTGTGGGATGAAGCGGCCCGGACCAACCTTACACGTACGCTTACGTGAGACCGGTTCCACCGACTAACATGCACTAGTTGCATAAGGTGGCTGGCGGGTGTCTGTCTCTCCCACTTTAGTTGGAGCGGATTCGATGAAAAGGGTCCTTATGAAGGGTAAATAGAAGTTGACAAGATCACGTTGTGGTTATTCGTAGGTAAGAAAACGTTCTTGCTAGAACCCAATTGCAGCCACGTAAAAGATGCAACAACAATTAGAGAACGTCTAACTTGTTTTTGCAGCAATTGTCATGTGATGTGATATGGCCAAGTTGTGATGAATGATGAATGACATATTGTGATGTATGAGATCATGTTCTTGTAATAGGAATCACGACTTGCATGTCGATGAGTATGACAACGGCAGGAGCCATAGGAGTTGTCTTTATTTTTGTATGACCTGCGTGTCATTGAAGAGCGCCATGTAAACTACTTTACTTTATTGCTAAACGCGTTAGTCATAGAAGTAGAAGTAGTCGTTGGCGTGACAACTTCATGAAGACACGATGATGGAGATCATGGTGTCATGCCGGTGACAAGATGATCATGGAGCCCCGAAGATGGAGATCAATGGAGTTTTATGATATTGGCCATATCATGTCACTATTATATAATTGCATGTGATGTTTATTATGTTTATGCATATTGTTTACTTAGAACGACGGTAGTAAATAAGATGATCCCTTACAACAATTTCAAGAAGTGTTCTCCCCTAACTGTGCACCATTGCTAAAGTTAAATGGTTTCAAGCACCACGTGATGATCGGGTGTGATAGATCCTTACGTTCACATAAAACGGGTGTAAGACAGTTTTACACATGCAAAACACTTAGGGTTAACTTGACGAGCCTAGAATGTACAGACATGGCCTCGGAACACGGAGACCGAAAAGTCGAACACGAGTCGTATAGAAGATACGATCAACATGAGAATGTTCACCGACAATGACTAGTCCGTCTCACATGATGATCAGACACGACCTAGTCGACTCGGATCGTGTAACACTTAGATGACTAGAGGGATGTCGAATCTGAGTGGGAGTTCATTCAATAATTTGATTAAGATGAACTTAATTATCATGAACTTAGTCTAAAACTTTTTGCAAAACATGTCTTGTAGATCAAATGGCCAACGCTCATGTCAACATGAACTTCAATGCGTTCCTAGAGAAAACCAAGCTGAAAGATGATGGCAGCAACTATACGGACTGGGTCCGAACACGAGATCATCCTCATAGCTGCCAAGAAGGCATATGTCCTAGAAGCACCGCTAGGTGATCCACCTGCTCTCCCAGCACTGCAAGACGGTTTGAACGTTTGGCAGGCACGTAGTGATGATTACTCCCTCGTTCAGTGCGGCATGCTTTACAGCTTAGAACCTGGGCTCCAAAAGCGTTTTGAGCAACACAGAGCATATGAGATGTTCGAAGAGCTGAAACTAGTTTTCCAAGCTCATGCCCGGGTCGAGAGATATGAAGTCTCCGACAAGTTCTATAGTAGTAAGATGGAGGAAAACAGTTACGTCGGTGAGCACATACTCAAAATGTCTGGGTTGCACAGCCACTTTGTCCCAGTGGAGATTAACCTCCCGGACGAGGCGGTCATTGACAGAATCCTTGATCGCTCCCACCAAGCTACAAGAGCTTCGTGATGAACTACAATATGCGGGGATGGTGAAGACCATTCTGAAGTATTTTCAATGCTGAAGTCGCAGAGGTTGAAATCAAGAAAGAACATCAAGTGTTGATGGTCAATAAGACCACTAAGTTTAAGAAGGGCAAGGGTAAGAAGAACTTCAAGAAGGACGGCAAAGATGTTGTCGCGCTGGTAAGCCGATTGCCGGGAAGAAGTCAAAGAATGGACCCAAGCCCGAGACCGAGTGCTTTTATTGCAAGGGAAGGGTCCTTTGAAGCGGAACTGCCCCAAATACTTAGCGGATAAGAAGGCCGGCAACACCAAAGATATATTTGATATACATGTAATTGATGTGTACCTTACCATTACTCGTAGTAACTCCTGGGTATTTGATACGGTGCCGTTGCTCATATTTGTAACTCACAGCAGGAGCTGCGGAATAAGCGGAGGCTGGCGAAGGGACGAGGTGACGATGCGCGTCGGGAATGGTTCCAGAGTCGATGTGATCGCCGTCGGCACGCTACCTCTACATTTACCTACGGGATTAGTTTTGAACCTTAATAATTGTTATTTGGTGCCAAGTTTGAGCATGAACATTGTATCTGGATCTCGTTTAATGCGAGATGGCTACTCATTTAAATCTGAGAATAATGGTTGTTCTATTTATATGAGAGATATGTTTTATGGTCATGCTCCAATGGTCAATGGTTTATTCTTAATGAATCTCGAGCGTAGTGTTACACATATCCATAGCGTGAATACCAAAAGATGTAAAGTTGATAACGATAGTCCCACATACTTGTGGCACTGCCGCCTTGGTCACATTGGTGTCAAGCGCATGAAGAAACTCCATGCTGATGGACTTTTGGAGTCTCTAGATTATGAATCATTTGACACATGCGAACCATGCCTCATGGGCAAGATGACCAAGACTCCGTTCTCCGGAACAATGGAGCGAGCAACCAACTTGTTGGAAATCATACATACCGATGTGTGCGGTCCAATGAGCGTTGAGGCTCGCGGAGGATATCGTTATGTTATCACTCTCACAGATGACTTGAGTAGATATGGGTATGTCTACTTGATGAAACACAAGTCTGAGACCTTTGAAAAGTTCAAGGAATTTCATAATGAAGTAGAGAATCAACGTGACCGAAAGATAAAATTCTTACGATCGGATCGTGGAGGAGAATATTTAAGTCACGAATTTGGTACACACTTAAGAAAATGTGGAATCGTTTCACAACTCACGCCGCCTGGAACACCTCAGCGTAACGGTGTGTTCGAACGTCGTAATCGCACTCTATTGGATATGGTGCAATCTATGATGTCTCTTACCGATTTACCGCTATCATTTTGGGGATACGCTCTAGAGACAGCTACATTCACTTTAAATAGGGCACCATCTAAATCCGTTGAGACGACACCGTATGATTTATGGTTTGGGAAGAAACCTAAGCTGTCGTTTCTAAAAGTTTGGGGATGCGATGCTTATGTCAAGAAACTTCAACCTGAAAAGCTCGAACCCAAGTCGGAAAATCGTCTTCATAGGATACCCTAAGGAAACCATTGGGTATACCTTCTACTTAAGATCCGAGGGCAAGACCTTTGTTGCCAAGAACGGATCCTTTCGAAAAGAGTTTCTCTCGAAAGAAGTAAGTGGGAGGAAAGTAGAACTCGATGAAGTACTACCTCTTGAACAGGATAGTAGTGCAGCTCAGAAAGTATTCTGTGATGCCTACACCAACGAAGAGGAAATTAATGATGATGATCATGGTACTTCGGATCAAGTTGCTCTTGAACCGAGGTCCACTAGGACACGCCCGCACTGCAGTGGTACGGCAACCCTGTCCCGGAAATCATGTTGTTAGACAACGGTGAACCTTGAACTATGAAGAAGCGATGGCGGCCCAGATTCCAACAAATGGCTAGAAGCCATGAAACCGAGATAGAATCCATGTATGAAAACAAAGTATGGACTTTGGTGACTTGCCCGATGATCGCGACGATAGAAAACAAATGGATCTTTAAGAAGAAGACGGACGCGGATGGTAATGTCACCATCTATAAAGCTCGACTTGTCGCTAAGGGTTATCGGCAAGTTCAAGGGATTGACTACGATGAGACTTTCTCTCTCGTAGCGAAGCTTAAGCCCGTCTGAATCATGTTAGCAATTGCCGCATACTATGATTATGAGATATGGCAGATGGACGTCAAAACAGCGTTCCTTAACGGTTATCTTAAGGAAGAGTTGTATATGATGCAGCCGGAAGGTTTTGTCGATCCTAAGAATGCTGACAAAGTATGCAAGCTCCAGCGATCCATTTATGGGCTGGTGCAAGCATCTCGGAGTTGGAACATTCATTTTGATGAAATGATCAAAGCGTTTGGGTTTATGCAGACTTATGGAGAAGCCTGCGTTTACAAGAAAGTGAGTGGGAGCTCTGTAGCATTTCTCATATTATATGTAGATGACATACTTTTGATGGGAAATGATATATAATTCTTGGACAGCATTAAGGCCTACTTGAATAAGTATTTTTCAATGAAGGACCTTGGAGAAGCTGCTTATATATTAGGCATCAAGATCTATAGAGATAGATCGAGACGCCTCATAGGTCTTTCACAAAGCACATACCTTGATAAGATATAAAGGTGCATTACAGGTATCTCCGAAAGTGTCTGTTGGGTTGACACGGATCGAGACAGGGATTTGTCACTCCGTATTACGGAGAGGTATCACTGGGCCCACTCGGTAGTGCATCATCATAATGAGCTCAAAGTGACCAAGTGTCTGGTCACAGGATCATGCATTACGGATGCAGTAAAGTGACTTGCCGGTAACGAGACTGAACGAGGTATTGGGATACCGACGATCGAGTCTCGGGCAAGTAACATACCGTCTGACAAAGGGAATGGTATACGGGGTTGCTTGAATCCTCGACATCGTGGTTCATCCGATGACATCATCGAGGAGCATGTGGGAGCCAACATGGGTATCCAGATCCCGCTGTTGGTTATTGCCCGAGAGCCGTCTCGGTCATGTCTGCATGTCTCTCGAACCCGTAGGGTCTACACACTTAAGGTTCGGTGACGCTAGGGTTATTAGGAAGACTTGTATGTGATTACCGAATGTTGTTCGGAGTCCCGGATGAGATCCCGGACGTCACGAGGAGTTCCGGAAAGGTCCGGAGGTAAAGATTTATATATGGGAAGTTGTCAAACGGACACCGGAAAAGTTTCGGGGCATATCGGTATTGTACCGGGGTCACCGGAAGGGTTCCGGAGGTCCATCGGGAGGGGCCACCCCTCTCGGGGGGCCACTTGGGCTGCGTGGGAAGGGGCCAGCCCCTGGTGGGCTGGGCGCACCCCCTTCCTTGGGCCCTTGCGCCTAGGGTTGAGGGGAGAACCCAGAGGGGCGCCTCCCTTGGCCGCCCCCCTCTAGATGCATCTAGAGGGGCCCCTTCTCCCTTCCCCTATAAATAGAGGGGTGAGGGAGGCAGCCGCACCAAGCCAAGGCGCAGCCCTCCCCTCCCCAACACCTCTCCTCCTCCGTTGTGTGCTCGGCGAAGCCCTGTCGGAGTACTGCTTCTCCACCATCATCACGCCGTCGTGCTGCCGGTGGTGTTGTCTTCCTCAACATCTCCTTCCTCCTTGCTGGATCAAGACGGAGGAGACGTCACCCGTACCGTACGTGTGTTGAACGCGGAGGTGCTGTCCGTTCAGCACTTGGTCATCGGTGATCGGAATCACGTTGAGTACGACTCCATCATCACCACTCCCTCGAACACTTCCGTACGCGATCTACAAGTGGTATGTAGATGCAAACTCACTCCCTTGACTCGTTGCTTAGATGAACTCATAGATGGATCTTGGTGAAACCGTAGGAAATTTTTTTAATTTTCTGCAACGTTCCCCAATAGTTTATGGAGAAGCTTGTATTTACAAGAAAGTGAGTGGGAGCTCTATAGCGTTTCTAATATTATATGTGGATGACGTACTGGTGATTGGAAACAATATAGAACTTTTGGAAAACGTGAAGGCATATTTGAGCAAGAGTTTTTCAATGAAGGACCTAGGAGAATGTGCTTTCATATTAGGCATCAAGATATATAGAGATAGATCTGGACGCTTAATAGAACTTTCACAAAGCACATTGCTACTTCTTGAGCTTGCCTTGGTTTTTCCCTTGAAGAGGAAATGGTGATGCAGCAAAGTAGAGATAAGTATTTCCCTCAGTTAGAGAACCAAGGTATCAATCCAATAGGAGGTACAAGCAAGTCCCCAATCTATGCACCTGCAAAAACAATCAAACAATTGCACCCAACGCGATAAAGGGGTTGTCAATCCCTTCTCGGTCAATTGCAAAGGTGAGATCTAATAGAGATAGGTATAAAAGATTGCTAAAAGTAAAACTAAATAAAAGTAAATAAAATTGCAGCAAGGTATTTTTGGTTTATAGATTTGAAAATATATGATGGAAAATAGACTCGGGGGCCATAGGTTTCACTAGAGGCTTCTCTCATGAAGGCAAATAATACGGTGGGTGAACAAATTACTGTCGAGCAATTGATAGAAAAGCGCAAAGTTATGACGATATCCAAGGCAGTGATTATGCATATAGGCATCACGACTGTGTCAGGTAGACCGAAACGATTCTTCATCTACTACTATTACTCCACACATCGACCGCTATCCAACATGCATCTAGAGTATTAAGTTCATGAAGAACGGAGTAACACCATAAGTAAGATGATATGATGTAGAGGGATAAACTCAAGCAATATGATGAAAACCCCATCTTTTTATCCTTGATGGCAACAATACAACACGTGCCTCGCTACCCCTACTTTGTCACTGGGTGAGGACACCACAAGATTGAACCCAAAACTAAGCACCTCTCCCATTGCAAGAAATACCAATCTAGTTGGTCAAACCAAACCGATAATTCGAAGAGAAATACAAAGATATCAAATCATGCATATAAGAATTCAGAGGAGATTCAAATAATATTCATAGATAATCTGATCATAAATCCATAATTCATCGGATCTTGAGAAACACACCGCAAAAGAAGATTACATCGAATAGATCTCCAAGAACATCGAGGAGAACATGGCATCGAGAATCAAAGAGAGACAAGAAGCCATCTAGCTACTAGCTATGGACCCATAGGTCTGAGGTAAACTACTAACGCTTCATCGGAAGGGCAATAGGGTTGATGTCGATGCCCTCCGTGATTGAATCCCCCTTCGGCAGATCGCCGGAAAAGGCCCCAAGATGGGATCTCACGGGAACAAAAGGTTGCGGTAGTGGAAAAGTATTTTTGTGGCTTGTTCTGAGGGTTTGGGAATATATCTGAATTTATAGGCCAAGGAAGGAGGTCGGTGGACTCCCGAGGGGGGCACAAGCCAGGGGCGCCCCCCTAGGGCGCGCCCCTATGGCTTGTTGTTGCCTCGTGGGTCTTCTGACTTCATCTCCAAGTCTCGTAGGTATCTTCTTTTCCAAGAAAATCATCATGAAAGTTTTATTCCGTTTGGACTCCGTTTGATATTCCTTTTCTGTGAAACTAAAAAACAAGGGAAGAAACTGGCACTGGGATCTGGGTTAATAAGTTAGTCCCAAAAATAATATAAAATATCATATTAATGCATATAAAACATCCAAAACAGATAATATAATAGCATCGAACAATCAAAAATTATAGATACATTGGAGACGTATCAAGCATCCCCAAGCTTAATTCCTGCTTGTCCTCGAGTAGGTAAATGATAAAAACAGAATTTTTTATGTGGAATGCTACCTAACATATTTATCCATGTAATTTTCTTTATTGTGGCATGAATTTTCAGATCCATAAGATTCAAAACTAAATTTTAATATTTACATAAAAACAATAATACTTCAAGCATACTAATAAAGCAATCATGTCTTCTCAAAATAACATGGCCAAAGAAAGTTATCCCTACAAAATCATATAGTCTGGCTATGCTCCATCTTCATCAAACAAAGTATTAAATCATGCACAACCCTGATGACAAACCAAGCAATCGTTTCATACTTTTGATGCTCTCAAACTTTTTCAACTTTCACGCAATACATGAGCATGAGCCATGGATATAACACTATAGGTGGAATAGAATATGGTGGTTGTGGAGAAGATAAAAAGGAGGTAGTCTCACATCAACTAGGCGTATCAACGGGCTATGGAGATGCCCAATAGATATCAATGTGAGTGAGTAGGGATTGCCATGCAACGGATGCACTAGAGCTATAAGTGTATGAACGCTCAAATAGAAACTAAGTGGGTGTGCATCCAACTCGCTCGCTCACGAAGACCTAGGGCAATTTGAGGAAGCCCATCATTGGAATATACAAGCCAAGTTTTATAATGAAAAGTTCCCACTAGTATATGAAAGTGACAAAATAGGAGACTCTCTATAATAAAGATCATGGTGCTACTTTGAAGCATAAGTGTGGAAAAAGGATAGTAGCATTGCCCCTTCTCTCTTTTCTCTCATTTTTTTTATTTTGGGCTCTTTGGCCTCTCTCTTTTTCCTTTTTCCCCTTTTTCTCTCTTTTTTATATTTTTCGTCTGAAGTCTCATCCCGACTTGTGGGGGAATCATAGCTTCCATCATCCTTTCCTCACATGACAATGCTCTAATAATGATGATCATCACACTTTTATTTACTTACAACTCAAGAATTACAACTCGATACTTAGAACAAAATATGACCCTATATGAATGCCTCCGGCGGTGTACCGGGATGTGCAAGGGCCCAAGAGTGACATGTATATAAAAAATATGAATGGTGGCTTTGCCACAAATACGATGTCAACTACATGATCATGCAAAGAAATATGACAATGATGAAGCGTGTCATAATAAACGGTACGGTGGAAGTTGCATGGCAATATATCTCGGAATGGCAAGATGCCATAATAGGTAGGTATGGTGGCTGTTTTGAGGAAGGTTATATGGTGGGTATAATGCACCGGCGAAAGTTGCACGGTACTAGAGAGGCTAGAAGTGGTGGAAGGGTGAGAGTGCGTATAATCCATGGACTCAACATTAGTCATAAAGAACTCACATACTTATTGCAAAATTCTAGAAGCTATCAAAACAAAGTACTACACGCATGCTCCTAGGGGAGAGGTTGGTAGGAGTTAACCATCGTGCGCTCCCGACCTCCACACAAAGGATGACACTCAATAAATAAATCATGCTCTGACTTCATCACATAATGGTTCACCATACGTGCATGCTACGGAAATCACAAACTTTAACACAAGTATTTCTACCAATCCACAGTTACTCACTAGCATGACTCTAATATCACCATCTTTGTATCTTAAAACAATCATAAGAAATCAAACTTCACATAGTATTCAATGCACTTAATATGAAAGTTTTTTTAATATCCCTCTTGGATGCCCATGATATTAGGACAAAATTCATAACCAAAACAAATTACCATGCTGTTCAGAGACTTTGAAAATTATATAAGTGAAGCAAGAGAGTTCAACAATTTCTATAAAATAAAGCCATCGCCATGCTCTAAAAAGATATAAGTGAAGCACCAGAGCATATTGCCTAGCTCAAAAGATATAAGTGAAGCACATAGATTATTCTAATAAATCACGATTCATGCGTGTCCCTCTCAAAAGGTGTGTACAGCAAAGATGATTGTGGCAAACTAAAAAGAAAAGAATCATATCATACAAGACGCTCCAAGCAAAACACATATCATGTCATGAATAAAAATATAGCCTCAAGTAAATTTACCGATGGATTGAAGACGAAAGAGGGGATGCCTTCCAGGGCATCCCCAAGCTTAGGCTCTTGGTTGTCCTTGAATATTACCTTGGGGTGCCTTGGGCATCCCCAAGATTAGGCTCTTGCCACTCCTTATTCCGTAGTCCATCAAATCTTTACCCAAAACTTGAAAACTTCACAACAAAAAACTCATGAGATCCGTTAGTATAAGAAAATCAGTCACCACTTTTTGGTACGGTTGTGAACTCATTATTTATTTATATTGGTGTAATATCTACTGTATTCCAACTTCCCCATGGTTCATACCCCCCGATACTACCCATAGATTCATCAAAATAAGCAAACAACACAATGAAAACAGAATTTGTCTAAAACAGAACAATATGTAGTAATCAGGAAACTTCGTATACTTCTGCAACTCCAAAAATTCTGAAAAATTAGGACAACCTAGGTAATTTGTATATCAATCTTGTGTAAATAATTCTAATCAAAATCACGCTTCTGTGATTTTTGAAAATTATTTTACTGGGTGCAAAAGTTTCTGTTTTTCAGCAAGATCAAATCAACAATGTTCCAAACTATCCCAAAGGTCTTACTTGGCACAAACACTAATTAAAACATGAAAACACATCTAACTAGAGGATAGATGATATACTTATTTAAAAACAGGAGAGAAAAATGTTGGGTTGTCTCCCAACAAGCGCTTTTCTTTAAAGCCTTTTAGCTAGGCATTGATAATTTCAATGATGCTCACATAAAAGAGAAGAATTGAAGCACAAAGAGAGCATCATAAAACACATGACAAACACATCTAAGTCTAACATACTTCCTATGCATAGGCATTTTATAAGCAAACAAATTATCAAGGCAAGCAAAAACTAGCATATGCAAGGAAGAAGAAAGAGACGGTAGCAATCTCAACATGAAGAGAGGTAATTTAGTAACATGAAAATTTCTACAACCATATTTTACTCTCTCATAATAATTACATGTAGGATCATTAGCAAATTCAACAATATAGCTATCACATAACATATTCTCAACACAATCCACATGCATGCGAAGTTGACACTCTTCCAAAATAGTGGGATTAACAGTAACTAAAGTCATGTTCTCTCCAAACCCAGTTTTATCAAAAATTTCATAGGATTGAACATTCTCCAAATATGTGGGATCTAAAGTTGACACTCTTCCAAACCCACTTTCAATATTATTGCAAACATTATTATCAATCTCATATTCATCATGGGGCTTAAATAAATTTTCAAGATCATAAGAAGAATCACCCCAATCATAATCATTGCAACAAGCAGTAGACATAGCAAAATTAGCATCCCCAAGCTTAGAGTTTTGCATATCATTAACACAATTGACATTAATGGAATTTATAATAACATCATTGCAATCATGCTTTTCATTCAAGTCACTATCGCTAATCACTTTATAATTTTCTTCTTTCAACACTTCATCACAATTTTTAGATTCACGAATCAAGCAAAACCTCATAAACAGAATCTAGTGCACTCAACTCACTAGCAATAGGTTCATCATAGTTGGATCTTTTAAAAAGATAAGCAATTGGATGAGGATCCATAAGCTTTTTGTTCTTGATTCCCAATAAACACACAATTCTGCCAAGCGAACAAGCAAACGAACCAAGTGAGACATTAAGGCAAATGGAAAGAAGGCAAATAAAAGAAGGCAGATAGTTTTGTGATTTTATGAAAACGTTTTTATAAGTGGGGGAGAGGAAAACAAGAGGAAAATGGCAAATAATGTAATGCAAGAGATGAGAATTATGGTGGGTACTTGGTAGGCTTGATGTAGATCTCCCCGGCAATGGCACCAGAAATCCTTCTTGCTACTTCTTGAGCTTGCGTTGGTTTTTCCCTTGAAGAGGAAAGGGTGGTGCAGCAAAGTAGAGATAAGTATTTCCCTCAGTTAGAGAACCAAGGTATCAATCCAGTAGGAGGTACAAGCAAGTCCCCAATCTATGCACCTGCACAAACAATCAAACACTTGCACCCAATGCGATAAAGGGGTTGTCAATCCCTTCTCGGTAAATTGCAAAGGTGAGATCTGATAGAGATAGGTATAAAAGATTGCTAAAAGTAAAACTAAATAAAAGTAAATAAAATTGCAGCAAGGTATTTTTGGTATTTTTGGTTTATATATCTAAAAATATATGATGGAAAATAGACCCGGGAGCCATAGGTTTCACTAGAGGCTTTTCTCATGAAGGCAAACAATACGGTGGGTGAACAAATTACTGTCAAGCAACTGATAGAAAATTGCAAAGTTATGATGATATCCAAGGCAATGATTATGCATATAGGCATCACGTCCATGTCAAGTAGACCGAAACGATTCTCCATCTACTACTATTACTCCACACATCAACCGCTATCCAGCATGCATCTAGAGTATTAAGTTCATAAAGAACGGAGTAACGCCTTAAGTAAGATGACATGATGTAGAGGGATAAACCCATGCAATATGATGAAAACCCCATCTTTTTATCCTTGATGGCAACAATACAATACGTGCCTCGCTACCCCTACTTTGTCACTGGGTGAGGACACCGCAAGATTGAACCTAAAACTAAGCACCTCTCCCGTTGCAAGAAATACCAATCTAGTTGGCCAAACCAAACCGATAATTCGAAGAGAAATACAAAGATATCAAATCATGCATATAAGAATTCAGAGGAGATTCAAATAATATTCATAGATAATCTGATCAGACATAATTCATCGGATCTCGACAGACATACCGCAAAAGAAGATTATATCGGATAGATCTCCAAGAGCATCGAGCAGAACATGGTATTGAGAATCAAAGAGAGAGAAGAAGCCATCTAGCTACTAGCTATGGACCCGTAGGTCTGAGGTAAACTACTCACGCTTCATCAAAGGTAATAGGGTTGATGTAGGTGCCCTCCGTGATCGAATTCCCCTCTGGCAGATCGCCAGAAAAGGCCCCAAGATGGGATCTCATGGGAACAAAAGGTTGCGGCGGTAGAAAAGTATTTTTGTGGCTTGTTCTGAGGGTTTGGGAATATATCTGAATTTATAGGCCAAGGAAGGAGGTTGGTGGACTCCCGAGGGGGCCACAAGCCAGCCCCCCCTAGGGCGTGCCCCTACGGCTTGTCGTCGCCTTGTCGGTCTTCTGACTTCATCTCCAAGTCTCGTAGGTGTCTTCTGGTCCAAGAAAAATCATCGCAAAAGTTTTATTCCGTTTGATATTCCTTTTCTGCGAAACTCAAAAACAAGGAAATAACAGAAACTGGCACTGGGCTCTGGGTTATAAGTTAGTCCCAAAAATAATATAAAATAGCATATTAATTCATATAAAACATCCAAAACAGATAATATAATAGCATGGAATAATAAAAAATTATAGATACGTTGGAGATGTATCACACATAACTTGATAAGATTTTGAAGAAGTTCAAAATGGATCAGTCCAAGAAGGGGTTCTTGCCTGTTTTGCAAGTTGTGAAGTTGAGTAAGACTCAATGCCCAACAACTACAGAGGATAGAGAAAAGATGAGTGTCATCCCCTATGCCTTTACCATAGGCTCTATCATGTATGTGATGTTGTGCACAAGACCAAATGTCATCCTTGCCATAAGTATGGCCAGAAGGTTTCAAAATGATCCAAGAGTGGAACACTGGACAATGGTCAAGAATATCCTTAAGTACCTGAAAAGGACTAAGGAAATGTTTCTCGTATATGGAGGTGATCAAGAGCTCGTCGTAAAGGGTTACGTCGATGCAAGCTTTGACACTGATCTGGATGACTCTAAGTCTCAATCCGGATACATATATATTCTGAATGGGGGAGCGGTAAGCTAGTGCAGTTCCAAGCAAAGTGTGGTAGCTGATTCTACATGCGAAGCAAAGTATTGATAACCCACAAGTATAGGGGATCGCAACAGTTTTCGAGGGTAGAGTATTCAACCCAAATTTATAGATTCGACATAAGGGGAGCCAAAGAATATTTGCAAGTATTAGCAGCTGAGTTGTCAATTAAGCCACACCTGGAGATTAATTATCTGCAGCAATATGATTAGTAGCACAACAATATGATAGTTTTGATAATAGTAGCGACATTACTAGTAACGATAACAGTGACATCAATGATTTTCTAGCAAGTGTAACAACAGCAATAGCAATAGTAACTTAGCAAGAACAATATACATAAATTTCATAGGCATTGGATCGGTGAATTCGTTGGATGATATTCATCATATGAGAGTCATAACCTAGGGCGATACGACACTAGCTCCAGTTCATAAATATAATGTAGACATGTATCCCATAAATAGTCATACGTGCTTATGGAAAGAACTTGCATGACATCTTTTGTCCTACCCTCCCATGGCAGCGGGGTCCATACGGAAACTAAGGGATATTAAGGCCAACTTTTAATAGAGAACCGGAACAAAGCACTAACACATAGTGAATACATGATCTCCTCAAACTATGGTCATCACCGGAAAGTATCCCGAATACTGTCACTCCGGGGTTTGTGGATCATAATATAACACGTAATAGGTGACTATAACTTGCAAGATCGGATCTACAACATAGATATAATGGTGATAACATAAACGGTTCAGATATGAAATCATGGCACCCGGGCCCAAAGTGACAAGCATTAAGCTTGGCAAAGTCATAGCAACATAATTCTCAGAACATAATGGATACTAGGGATCAAGCCCTAACAAAACTAACTCGATTACATGATGAATCTCATCCAACTCCCTCACCGACCAGCGAGCCTATGATGGAATTACTCACTCCCGGTGGGGAGCATCATCGAATTGGCGATGGTGAAGGGTTGGTGATGACGAAGATCGAAGATCTCCCTCTTTGGAGCCCCAAACAGACTCCAGATCTGGCCTCCCGATGAAGAACAGGAGGCGGCAGTGGCTCCGTCTCGTGAAACGCGATAATTATTTCTCCCTGATTTTTTTCTCCAAAAATAGGATTTTATAGCATCGGAGATAGGGTTAGCGGGGCCACCAGGTGGGCACAATCCACCTAGGCGTGCCCTGGTGAGTTGTGCTCACCTAGGGCCCCCCCTCCGGTGGTTCTTGGCTCTAGTATTTTTCTTTTATTCCACAAAAATCTCCAAAAAATTTCGTTCCATTCCAAGTACTTTTATTTCTGCACAAAAACAACACCATGGTAGTTCTGCTGAAAGCAGCGTCAGTCCGAGTTAGTTTCATTCAAATCATGGAAATTAGAGTCCAAAACAAGAGCAAAAGCGTTACGAAAAGTAGATACAATGGAGACGTATCATCTCCCCAAGCTTAAACCTTTGCTTGTCCTCAAGCAATTCAGTTGATAAACTTAAAGTTGAAAAGAAAAACTTTTACGAACTCTTTTGCTCTTATTTACATAAATAAGCTTAAGTAGCACCCAGGTTTTCAGCAAAGATCATGACTAACCATGTCAACAATAACTCTTAAAAATTATATTAACTCATATCAATGGCATAAGCAACTAGCGAGCAATAATAAAGCATCTCATACGACAACACTTTATCAAAACAATCATGATATAATATGACAACAGTGGTATCTCGCTAGCCCTTTCTGAGACCGCAAAACTTAAATGCAGAGCACCTCCAAAGTTCAAGCAGCGACTAAACATTTTAATTCATGGTAGAAAAGATCCAGTCATGATGCATCCAACATTAGCTACACACAATGCATGAGGATGACAATAGTGCTCTCAGATCTGGCGCTTATTTGAGAAGGTGATGACACAACATAAAATTAAATAGATAGTCCCTTCGCAGAGGGAAGCAATGATTTTTAGCGATGCCAGAGCTCATGTTTTTAAAATAGAGATAAATGAATTTTTTGAGAAATTCACCCTTCCTGTTTACTTCACGACCATCAGTTATTGATATCTTCCATGCTAAACACATTAGTGAAGGTTCCCAAGCGATAAAAGTAAAGGTTTGCTCCCCCTCCACCAACAAACACATGCCACGGCTAGCCGAATCCACGTGTACCGTCCATACCAACATCATTCCTAGGGGACTTTTGTTTAATTATTTGCAATTTGAATTCGGGACTGGGAATCCCTATTATCGCCCCTCTCATGCAAGGACGAGTGAATAAACACTCATCATGAGAATAACCCACTTAGCATGGAAGATACCGACTACCTCCTGTCGCTCTATGAACAATCCGAGCACACAAAAAGGGATATTTATTTGAAGTTTTTGAGGTGGCACATGCAAATTTACACAGAACGGCAGGGTAATACCGCATATAGGTAGGTATGGTGGACTCATCTGGAATAACTTGGTTTTTAGGATTTTGGTGCACAAGCAGTTTTCCCGCTTAGTACAGGTGAAGGCTAGCAAATAGGTTGAGAAGCGGCTAGCTAGAGAGCGAAAACGGTCATGAACATGCATTATGCATAAGTAACATTGGATACTTGCATGAGTAGGATATGAACACCATGAACATAAATATCATAGAGGCTATGTTAGTTTTGATTCAACTACATGCATGAACATGTGCCAAGTCAAGCCACTCGAACATTTAGAGGAGGATACCATATTATCATACTACATCACAATCACTTTAACGCAATGTTGACATCCAAGATAAATCATTATCCACTCCAAGCTACTTAAGCATGGCATGAAAAACTATAATCTCTAATTGTCATTGCAAACATGTTTGATCATAATATGCTGAATCATGGATACTAGGTTAAACATATTTACAAAAATAGAACAAGTTGAGTTCATACCCGTTTCTCTCTGCCACAGCCAGTTCATCAAATATTGTCATTATTGCCTTTCACTTGCACGACCGAATGATATGCAAATAATAATAGTGCAAGAGTGTCGTGGACTAAGATGGAATCTGCAAACATTTTATTCAAGAGGAGAATACAAGGCAATTTGAACTATTTGTTAGATCAGCAATAATGCATATGAGAGCCACTCGACATTTCATCGTGGTCTTCTCCTCGGTATGACTCAATAAAAGGAAATGAAATTCAGAGAAACACACTAAAATATTTTTGGAGTTTTCCGTTTTTCTTGAAGAAAGCAGATTAAAGAGAGGAGAAAAAACAAAAAACAAGAAAAACTATTTACACGGGAAAGCTCCCAACAAGCAAAAGAAGAACAAGGAAATCTTTTGGGTTTTCTTTTAAATACTACAACTAATTAAACTAGAAAGAAAAACCGAAAAGAAGCAAGAAATATATTTCAGATTTTCTCAAAGTTTTTCAAATACACAAGAAGAAAGCGAGAAAATAAATCTAGCATGGATGATACAATGAAAAAGTGTGAATACCGACAACTGGAATGAAATGTGTGAACTTGAAGGAAATGTCGGTGGGCATACATACTCCCCCAAGCTTAGGCTTTTGGCCTAGATTGGTAATCATCGTCTGTGGCATGCATAATAGTCAGAGTGATAGCTCACGGAGGCTCTTGGTGCAGCCTCCTCAGCCCGCCGAGCAGCCATGACCTCTGCGTTGTGTGCGCGGGCCTCGCTCTCAAGAACATAATACCTTCCTTTGCTGTGATAATCAAGGAGATCACGCGCAGGAAAATAGGTGTGCACAACGGAATGTTTATTGAACAACAAGTTATAAGTATAATCAGTGATCTCGCCCTTAAGGAACTTATGGCGCTTCATGGCATCAAAGTCTAAATACTGAGTGGGTAGGATGGGGTCATTAGGCCAAGGTGATATACCACACTCCTCTGCTAAACATGAAGCATAAATCCCACCATAAAAATATCCACTTCCAACGTTGTGTTGAGGCTCAAGGTTATAACATTTAACACCCGTGAGAGCAGTGTGTATGAGGCTCAAGTTAGGAGCACATAGTGTACTACGGTCTTGTTTGTCTATGATGCATTTTCCATTAAACACAACAAAGTATTGGATTGATGGGAAATGAATACTTTTTATTCTACCTTGTCTCACTCCTCTATCCTCGCCAAAATAAAGGTTTATCAAGAATGACTCGTACTCAGACCTTGGTGGTTCATCCAACAAACCCCAATATGGAATTTTACACACACCACTAAACGCGTCTAGAGGCATGGTAATTGAGCGGTTATAAAGTTTAAATGAAACTCTAGATTCACGAGGATAAAATTTAAACTCTTTAGTAAACGATTCTATGAGACTGAGGTATTGATTGCACTTATCTTCAATGTAGGGACCAAGCTCAGCATCGTGAACATATTGATCAAATTCTTCTTTAATACCTGCACTCACCATAAAATCGTCACACGGTCATAGGCAGGATTTGGTAGCAGCTTCCCTAATCGAACTTGCGCTTGGTTCAACATAAGATTGACGGGTTGAGCCCCTACTAGAAGATGCCTCCGAGGACCTCCGTCTCGAAGAACTCCTTCCAAAGAAGTCCATCATATTTTCATACAATTTTCTAAAAATTCTTGGGTTGCAATTTTTTGTCAACAAAACTTTGCAAGATTGAAAGCAACTACTCATAGAGATATATAGAGGCCATATTAAGCATTCAAACTACTTAGAACTCTAAGAATTCAACATGCAAGCTCATCTACAGCAACACCAAGAGTAGCTAATTATTCTAAATATAATCCACTAAAGCAAAAACTAATTGCACAAGTGGAGGAGTCACATACCAAGTAGCAATCCCCGAAAACAATTTCGAAAACGGAGCTTCGAGCAAAGATATCGAAATCCGTGGGTTTGAGAGCAAGAACACGAGAGAGAGAGAGAGAGAGAGAGAGAGAGAGAGAGAGAGAGCAATGGTGATTTTTTTCTGGAGGTAGGTGATGACATGGGCTAAAGAGATAAGTGAGGGGGCCCATGTGGGGAACACAAGCCACCAGGGCGCGCCTGGGGCTGCTCGCGCGCCCAGGTGGGTTGTGCCCGCCTGGTGCTCCCCCTCTGATGTTATTTGCACTAAAAATTCAGAAATATTCAGAAAAAATCATATTAAATTTTCAGGGTATTATGAGAACTTTTATTTTTGGGTTATTTTTTATTACACTGGAAATTCAGTAAACAGACAAAACATGGCATTTTATTTTATTTACCTAAAAACAGAAAACAAAAGTTGGAAACAGAAACGTGTGCTTACTAAATTCGTCAACTTCATACCTCTCAAAAATGATCCATTAATAAGGTTAATCAAGTCTTATTAACAACCACTTTCAATTAGCATGAAACCGAAGAACTTTCGTGAAACACTAAGTTACCTCAACGGGGATATGCATGTCCCCAACAATAAGCATTTCATATTTAATTTTGGAAATAGGTAGAGGTAGTTGAAAACTTCCAATAGTGAGTGTCAGAGATATTTTAATAACATTAATACCATTCACTTGGAATTGTTTCTTCGGAAAGTGCACCGTATGCTCATTGCCATTGATATGAAAAGTGACCTTGCTTTTATTGCAATCAATAACAGCCCCTGCAGTATTCAAGAAGGGTCTACCAAGGATAATCGACATATTGTCATCCTCGGGCGTCTCAAGTATAACAAAGTCAGTTAAGATAGTAACATTTGCAACAACAACGGGCACATCCTCACAAGTACCGATAGGTATGGCAGTTGATTTGTCAGCATTTGCAAAGATATTTCAGTAGGTGTGAGTTTATTCAAATCAAGTCTTTTATATAAGGAGAAAGGCATAACACTAACACCGGCTCCTAAATTACACAAAGCAGTTTTGACATAATTTCTTTTGATAGAGCAAGGTATAGTTGGTATTCTCGGATCTCTTGGTTTTTTAGGTACTCCATCCTTAAAAGAATAATTAGCAAGCATGGTGGAGATTTTAGCTTCAGGTATCTTTCTTTTATTAGTGATGATGTCTTTCATATATTTTGCATAGGGAGCCATCTTTAAAATATCAGTCAAGCGAGTGCGCAAAAAGACTGGCCTAAGCATTTCGGCAAAGCGTTAAAACTCTTCATCATCCTTTTTCTTAGTTGACTTAGGTGGAAAGTGCATGGGTTTTTTAACCCATGGTTCTCTTTCTTTTCCATGTTTTCTAGCAACAAAGTCTCTTTTATCATATCTTTTATTTTTAGGTTGTGGGTTATCAAGACCAACAACAGGTTCTGTTTGAACATCATTATCTGGTTCCTTATCATTGTCTAGTTGAGTATCTTCATTAACATTATCATTATCTATTTAATTATCACTAGATGAATGTTCATTACCAGATTGAGTTTCAGCATCAGAGATAGAAACATCATTATCATTATCAGGAGGTTTTTCTATTTCAGGTTCACTAGAGGCATGCAAAGTCCTATCATTTTTCTTTTTCTTCTTCTTTTTAGATGGACTAGGTGCATCAGTGTTAATTCTTTGAGAGTTTTTTTCAATTCTTTTAGGGTGTCCCTCAAGATAAAGTGGTTTCTGAGTCATTTTACCTCCTCTAGTTGCTACTCTAACAGCAAAGTCATTTATATTATTATTCATTTCATCAAGCAATTCTCTTTGAGATTTAGCAACTTATTCTAGTTGATTTTGAACCATAGATGCAGGTTTTCCTACACCTCTAACATCATTGGAGATTCTAAATAACAAGTCACTCAAGCGAGCAATCATATCAGAATTATATTTCAGTTGTTTCATAACATTGGCATTGAAGTGATCTTGTTTTCTAATGTAGTTGTCAAACTCATAAAGGCATTGACTAGGATGCATATTATAAGGATTGTCCCTTTCATTGAATTTCATTAAAGAATTTACCTCTACCACCTTGGGTAGTGGTGTGTCAAGTCCATGTATTTCTTTTATAGGAGGTAAATTTTTAACATCCTCTGCTTTAATACCTTTTTCCTTCATAGATTTCTTTGCCTCTTGCATATATTCCGGACTGAGATATAAGATACCCCTCTTCTTTGGAGTGGGTTTATGCAGTGGTTCAGGAAGAGTCCAATCATCATAATTTTTCAATATATTATTCAATAATTCCTCAGCTTGTTCCACAGTTCGTTCCCTGAAAACACAACCAGCACAACTATCTAGGAAGTCCCTAGAAGCATCGATTAGTCCATTATAGAAGATATCAAGTATTTCATTTTTCTTAAGAGGGTGATCAGGCAAAGCATTAAGCAATTGGAGAAGCCTCCCCAAGCTCGTGGGAGACTCTCTTCTTCAATTTGCACAAAGTTAAATATTTCATGTAAGGCAGCTTGTTTCTTATGAGCAGGAAAATATTTTCCAGAGAAGTAATAAATCATATCCTGGGGACTACGCACACAACCAGGAGAAAGAGTATTGTACCATATCTTAGCATCACCCTTTAATGAGAACGGAAATAATTTGAGAATATAATAGCAGTGAATCTTCTCATCATGAGCAAATAGGGTAGCTATATCATTCAATTTAGTAAGGTGTGCCACAACAGTTTCAGTTTCACAACCATGGAAAGGATCAGATTCAACCAAAGTAATCAACTCTGGGTCAACAGAGAATTCATAATCCTTATCATCAACAAAGATATCTGAAGTAGAAAACTTAGGATCACACTTCATTCTAGCATTCAAAGATTTTTTTCCAGTTTGCGTAATAATTTCTGAAGATCATCTCTATCATTGCAAGCAAGAAAATCTCTAGTTGTCTCCTCATGCATAACATAAAGTTCAGGTATCTTAGGCAATTCATATCTAGGAGAGCTAGGTCTAATAGGTGTTTCAAGATTTTCAGTTTCAGGTATTTCATCAGTTTCAATGATCTCATCAGTTTCAGTAATTTCTTTCTCTTTAACTCTAGCAATTTGTTCATCAAGAAATTCACCTAGTGGCACATCATCTTCAAGCAAGGTACTAGCATCATCATGAGTAGCATTCATAGAAGTAGCATCATCAATAACTTGCAACATATCAAGATTAATAGCATGTGGTGGTGTTGCAAGTCTATTCAAAATAGAAGGTGAATCAAGTGCAGAGCTAGATGGCAGTTCCTTACCTCCCCTCGTCTTGGAGGGAAAAATCTTAGTCTTGGTATCCTTCAGATTCTTCATAATGATAGATTGATAATAATCCCAAGTGACTCAACAAATATAGCTATGCTCCCCGGCAACGGCGCCAAAAAAAGGTCTTGATAACCCACAAGTATAGGGGATCACAACCGTTTTCAAGGGTAGAGTATTCAACCCAAATTTATAGATTCGACACAAGGGGAGCCAAATAATATTTGCAAGTATTAGCAGCTGAGTCGTCAATTCAATCACACCTGGAGATTAATTACCTGCAGCAATATGATTAGTAGCACAGTAATATGATAGTTCTGATAGTAGTAGCAACAGTAGTAGTAACGGTAACAGTGATAGCAGTGATTTTGTAGCAAGTGTAACAGCAGCAATAGCAATAGTAACTTAGAAAGAACAATATACGGAAAATTCGTAGGCATTGGATCAGTGAATTAGTTGGATGATATTCATCATATAACAGTCATAACCTAGGGCGATACGGCACTAGCTCCAGTTCATAAATATAATGTAGGCATGTATTCCGTAAATAGTCATACGTGCTTATGGAAAGAACTTGCATGACATCTTTTGTCCTACCCTCCCGTGGCAGCGGGGTCCATAAGGAAACTAAGGGATATTAAGGCCTCCTTTTAATAGAGAACCGAAACAAAGCATTAACACATAGTGAATACATGAACTCCTCAAACTATGGTCATCACCGGAAAGTATCCCGAATACTGTCACTCTGGGGTTTGCGGATCATAACACGTAATAGGTGACTATAACTTGCAAGATCGGATCTAGAACATATAACATAAACGGTTCAGATCTGAAATCATGGCACCCAGGGCCCAAAGTGACAAGCATTAAGCATGGCAAAGTCATAGCAACATCAATCTCAGAACATAATGGATACTAGGGTTCAAGCCCTAACAAAAACTAACTCGATTACATGATGAATCTCATCCGACTCCCTCACTCTCCAGCGAGCCTACGAAGGAATTACTCACTCCCGGTGGGGAGCATCATTGAATTGGCGATGGAGAAGGGTTGGTGATGACGAAGATTGAATATCCCCCTCTCCGGAGCCCCAAACGGACTCCAGATCTAGCTTCCCGGTGAAGAACAGGAGGCGGCGGTGGCTTCGTCTCGTGAAATACGATAATTCTTTCTCCCTGTTGTTTTTCCGAAAATAGTACTTTATAGGGTCAGAGATAGGGTCAGCGGGGCCACCAGGTGGGCACAACCCACCTAGGCGCGCCAGGAGGGGGCACGCCCTGGTGGGTTGTGCTCACCCAGGGGGCCCCCTCCGGTGGTTCTTGGCTCCAGTATTTTTGTTTTATTCCATAAAAAATCTCCAAAAAGTTTCATTCCATTCCGAGAACTTTTATTTCTCCACAAAAACAACACCATGGTAGTTTTGCTGAAAACAGCATCAGTCCGGGTTAGTTCCATTCAAATCATGCAAATTAGAGTTCAAAACAAGAGCAACAGCGTTAGGAAAAGTAGAAAATACGACAGAGACGTATCAAGTACATAGCTGCCTCGGAGGCAGCGAAGAAAGGTATCTGGATGAAGCAGTTCATGGCAGATCTTGGTGTTGTGCCAAGTGTACTGGACCCAATGACTCTGTCCTATGACAACAGTGGTCCCGTTGCTCTGGCCAAGGAACAAAGGTTTCACAAGAGGACCAGACACATAAAGCAATGCTTCAATTGCATCCGCGATGCGGTCAAGGAGGAGGACACAAACATTTGCAAAGTACATACGGATCTGAATGTTGCAGATCCATTAACTAAACCTCTTCCATGGACGAAACATGATCAACACCAGAACTCTATGGGTGTTAGATTCATTACCATGTAATACTAGATTGTTTACTCTAGTGCAAGTGGGAGACTGTTGGAAATATGCCCTAGAGGCAATAATAAAGTGGTTATTATTATATTACCTTGTTCATGATAATTGTTTATTATCCATGCTATAATTGTATTGACTGGAAACTCAAATACATGTGTGGATACATAGACAACAACATGTCCCTAGTGAGCCTCTACCGGACTAGCTCGTTGATCAAAGATGGCCATGGTTTCCTGGCCACAAACATGAGTTGTCATTTGATAACGGGATCACATCATTAGGAGAATGATGTGATGGACAAGACCCAAACTATAAACGTAACATATGATCATATCAAGTTTATTGCTATTGTTTTCTGCATGTCAAGTATCTGTTCATATGACCAGGAGATCATGCAACTTACTGACACCGGAGGAGTACCTTGTGTGTATCAAACGTCGCAACGTAACTAGGTGACTATAAAGGTGCTCTACAGGTATATATCTCCGAGGGTGTCTATTCAGTTGGCATGGATCAAGACTGGGATTTGTCACTCTGTATGACGCAGAGGTATCTCAGGGCCCACTCGGTAATACAACATCACAATGAGCTTCCAAGCAATGTGACTAAAGAGTTAGCCACGGGATCTTGTATTGCCGAACGAGTAAAGAAACTTGCCGGTAAAGAGATTGAACCAGGTATAGAGATACCGACGATCAAATCTCGGGCAAGTAGCATACCGATAGACAAAGGGAACAATATATGGGATTAGCTGAATCCTTGGCATCGAGGTTCGACCGATAAAGATCTTCATAGAATATGTGGGAACCAATATGGACATCCAGGTCCCGCTATTGGTTATTGACCGTAGAGGTGTCTCGGTCATGTCTGCATAGTTTTCTCGAACCCGTAGGGTCTACACACTTAACGTTTGGTGATGATCTAAGTATAGTTGAGCTATTGTTTTGGTGACCGAAGGTTGTTCGGGGTCCCGGATGAGATCCCGGACATGACGAGGAACTCTGGAATGGTCCGGAGGTGAAGATTGATATATTGGATGAAGGGATTCGGACTCCGTAAGTGTTCCGGGAGGTACCGGGTTTTCGTCGGAGACCGAAAAGGGTTTCGAGGGGGGGCAAGTGTTGGGGGCCTCATGGGCCAAGGGAAGGGGGCATACTAGCCCACAAGGGGTTGGGTGCCACCCAAACCCTAGCCCACTCGGCCAAGGGGTGGGGGAGCCCACCTAGGTGAAGGAAATATGCCCTAGAGGCAATAATAAAGTTATTATTTATTTCCTTATATCATGATAAATGTTTATTATTCATGCTAGAATTGTATGAACCGGAAACATAATACATTTGTGAATATATAGACAAACATAGTGTCACTAGTATGCCTCTACTTGACTAGCTCGTTGAAACAAAGATGGTTAAGTTTCCTAGCAATAGACATGAGTTGTCATTTGATTAACGGGATCACATCATTAGGAAAATGATGTGATTGACTTGACCCATTCCGTTAGCCTAGCACTTGATCGTTTAGTATGTTGCTATTGCTTTCTTCATGACTTATACATGTTCATGTAACTATGAGATTATGCAACTCCCGTTTACCGGAGGAACACTTTGGGTGCTACCAAACGTCACAACGTAAATGGGTGATTATAAAGGAGTACTACAGGTGTCTCCAAAGGTACATGTTGGGTTGGCGATTTGAGATTAGGTTTTGTCACTCCGATTGTCGGAGAGGTATCTCTGGGCCCTCTCGGTAATGCACATCACTATAAGCCTTGCAAGCAATGTAGCTAATGAGTTAGTTACGGAATGATGCATTACGTAACGAGTAAAGAGACTTGCCGTAACGAGATTGAACTAGGTATTGGATACCGACGATCGAATCTCGGGCAAGTAACATACCGATGACAAAGGAACAACGATGTTGTTATGCGGTTTGACCGATAAAGATCTTCGTAGAATATGTAGGAGCCAATATGAGCATCCAGGTTCCGCTATTAGTTATTGACCAAGAATAGTTCTAGGTCATGTCTACATAGTTCTCAAACCCGTAGGGTCCGCACGCTTAAGGTTTCGATGATGTTATATTATGAGTTTATGAGTTTTGATGTACGAAGGCGTTGAGTCCCGGATGAGATCGGGGACATGACGAGGAGTCTCGAAATGGTCGAGATGTAAAGATCGATATATTGGACGACTATATTCGGAGTTCGGAAAGGTTCCGAGTGATTCAGGTATTTTTGAGTACCGAGAATTACGGAATTCGCGGGGAGTATATGGGCCTTATTGGGCTTTAGGGAAAGAGAGAGAGAGGTTGGGCGCCCCAAGGCCTAGTCCGAATTGGACTAGGGGAGGGGCGCCCCCTCCTTCCTTCTCTTCTCTTCCCCTTTCCTTGACTCCTACTCCTACTACTTGAAGGGGAATCCTACTCGGTGTGAGTAGGACTCCTCCTTGGTGCGCCCTCCTAGGCCGGCCGCCTCCCTTGCTCCTTTATATACGGGGCAGGGGGCACCCATAACACACAAGTTGATCTTCGTGATCGTTCCTTAGCCGTGTGCGGTGCCCCCCTCCACCATAGACCACCTCGATAATATTGTAGCGGTGCTTAGGCGAAGCCCTGCGACGGTAGAACATCAAGATCGTCACCACGCCGTCATGCTGACGGAACTCATCCCCGACACTTTGCTGGATCGGAGTCCGGGGATCGTCATCGAGCTGAACGTGTGCTGAACTCGGAGGTGCCGTACGTTCGGTACTTGGATCGGTCGAATCGTGAAGACGTACGACTACATCAACCGCTTTGTCATAACGCTTCCGCTTACGGTCTACGAGGGTACGTGGACAATACTCTCCCCTCTCGTTGCTATGCATCACCATGATCTTGCGTGTGCGTAGGAATTTTTTTGAAATTACTACGTTCCCCAACAGTGGCATCCGAGCCTAGGTTTTATGCGTTGATGTTATATGCATGAGTAGAACACAAGTGAGTTGTGGACGATACAAGTCATACTGCTTACCAGCATGTCATACTTTGGCTCAGCGGTATTGTGAGATGAAGCGGCCCGGACCGACATTACGCGTACGCTTACGCGAGACTGGTTTCACCGTTACAAGCACTCGTGCTTAAAGGTGACTGGTGGGTGTCTGTCTCTCTCACTTTAGCTGAATCGAGTGTGGCTACGCCCGGTCCTTGCGAAGGTTAAAACATCACCAACTTGACAAACTATCGTTGTCGTTTTGATGCGTAGGTAAGAACGGTTCTTGCTCAGCCCGTAGCAGCCACGTAAAATTTGCAACAACAAAGTAGAGGACGTCTAACTTGTTTTTGCAGGGCATGTTATGATGTGATATGGTCAAGACGTGATGCTATATTTTATTGTATGAGATGATCATGTTTTGTAACCGAGTTATCGGCAACTGGCAGGAGCCATATGGTTGTCGCTTTATTGTATGAAATGCAAACGCCCTGTAATTGCTTTACTTTATCACTAAGCGGTAGCGATAGTCGTAGAAGCAATAGATGGCATAACGACAATGATGCTACGATGGAGATTAAGGTGCCGCGCCGGTGACTATGGTGATCACGACGGTGCTTCGGAGATGGAGATCACAAGCACAAGATGATGATGGCCATATCATATCACTTATATTGATTGCATGTGATGTTTATCCTTTATGCATCTTATCTTGCTTTGATTGACGGTAGCATTTTAAGATGATCTCTCACTAAAATTATCAAGAAGTGTTCTCCCCGAGTATGCACCGCTATGAAAGTTCTTCGTCTTTGAGACACCACGTGATGATCGGGTGTGATAGGCTCTACGCTCAAATACAACGGGTGCAATACAGATTGCGCACGCGAATACTCAGTTAAACTTGACGAGCCTAGCATATAACAGATATGGCCTCGGAACACGGAGACCGAAAGGTCGAGCGTGAATCATATAGTAGATATGATCAACATATTGATGTTGACCATTGAAACTACTCCATCTCACGTGATGATCGGACATGGTGTAGTTGATATGGATCACGTAATCACTTAGAGGATTAGAGGGATGTCTATCTAAGTGGGAGTTCTTAAGTAATATGATTAATTGAACTTGAATTTATCATGAACTTAGTCCTGGTAGTATTTTGCAAATTATGTTGTAGATCAATGGCTTGCGTTGTTGCTTTCATATGTTTATTTTGATATGTTCCTAGAGAAAATTGTGTTGAAAGAAGTTAGTAGCAATGATGCGGATTGGATCCGTGATCTGAGGTTTATCCTCATTGCTGCACATAAGAATTATGTCCTTAATGCACCGCTAGGTGACAGACCTATTGCAGGAGCAAATGCAGACGTTATGAACGTTTGGCTAGCTCAATATGATGACTACTTGATAGTTTAGTGCACCATACTTAACGGCTTAGAATCGGGACTTCAAAGACGTTTTGAACGTCATGGACCATATGAGATGTTCCAGGAGTTGAAGTTAATATTTCAAGCAAATACCCGAGTTGAGAGATATGAAGTCTCCAACAAGTTCTATAACTAAAAGATGGAGGAGAATCGCTCAACTAGTGAGCATGTGCTCAGATTGTCTGGGTACTACAATCGCTTGAATCAAGTGGGAGTTAATCTTCCAGATAAGATAGTGATTTACAGAATTCTCTAGTCACCACCACCAAGTTAGTATAACTTCGTGATGAACTATAATGCAAGGGATGACAAAAACGATTCCCGAGCTCTTCGTGATGCTGAAATCGACGAAGGTAGAAATCAAGAAAGAGCATCAAGTGTTGATGATTAACATGACCACTAGTTTCAAGAAAAAGGGCAAAGGGAAAGAAAGGGAACTTCAAGTAGAATGACAAGCAAGTTGTCACTCCCGCGAAGAAGCCCAAAGCTAAACCAAAGCCTGAAACTGAGTGCTTACACTGCAAAGGAAATGGTCACTGGAAACGGAAATACCCTGAATATTTGGTGGATAAGAAGGATGGCAAAGTGAACAAGGGTATATTTGATATACAGGTTATTGATGTGTACCTTACTAGTGTTTATAGTAGCCCCTGAGTATTTGATACTTGTCCGGTTGCTAAAAATTAGTGACTCGAAACAGGAGTTACAAAATAAACAGAGACTAGTTGAGGGTGAAGTGACGATGTATGCTGGAAGTAGTTCCAAGATTGATATGATCATCATCGCACACTCCCTATACTTTCGGGATTAGTGTTAAACCTAAATAAATGTTATTTGGTGTTTGCGTTGAGCATGAATATGATTTGATCATGTTTATTGCAATATGGTTATTCATTTAAAGTCGAGAATAATCGTTGTTCGCTTACATGAATAAAACCTTCAAATGGTCATACACCCAATGAAAATAGTTTGTTGGATCTCGATCGTAGTGATACACATATTCATAATATTGATGCCAAAAGATGCAAAGTTAATAATGATAGTGCAACTTATTTGTGGCACTGCCGCTTGGGTCATATCGGTGTAAAGCGCATGAAGAAACTCCATAAAGATGGATTTTGGAATGACTTGGTTATGAATCATTTGATGCTTGCGAACCGTGCCTTTTGGGCAAGATGACTAAAACTCCGTTCTCGGAACAATGGAACGAAGCTCTCGACTTATTGTAAATAATACATACCGATGTATGCGATCCGATGAGTGTTAAGGCTCGCGGCGTGTATCATTATTTTCTGACCTTCACAGATGATTTGATTAGATATGGGTATATCTACTTGATGCAACATACGTCTGAAATAGTTGAAAAGTTCAAAGAATTTCAGAGTGAAGTGGAAAAATCATCGTAACAAGAAAATAAAGTTTCTATGATTTGATCGTGGAGATGAATATTTGAGTTACGAGTTTGGTCTTCATTTGAAACAATGTGAAATAGTTTCGCAACTCACGCCACCTGGAACACCACAATGTAATGGTGTGTCCAAACGTCGTAATCGTACTTTACTAGGTATGGTGCGATCTATGATGTCTCTTATCGGTTTACCACTATCATTTTGGGGTTATGCATTAGAGACAGCTGCATTCATGTTTAATAGGGCACCATCTAAATCCGTTGAGACGACACCGTATGAACTATGGTTTAGCAGTAAACCTAAGCTGTCGTTTCTTAAAGTTTGGAGTTGCGATGCTTATATGAAAAAGGTTTTCAACCTGATAAGCTCGAACCCAAATCGGAGAAGTGCGTCTTCATAGAATACCCAAAGGAAACTTGGGTACACCTTCTATCACAGATCCGAAGGCAAGTTATTCGTTGCTAAGATGGATCCTTTCTAGAGAAGGAGTTTCTCTCGAAAGAAGTGAGTGGGAGGAAAGTAGAACTTGATGAGGTAATTGTACCTTCTCCCAAATTGGAAAGTTGTTCATCACGTAAGTCAGTTCCAAGTGATTCCTACACCAATTAGTGAGGAAGTTAATGATGATGATCATGAAACTTCAGATCAAGTTGCTACCGACCCTCGTAGGTCTTCCAGAGTAAGATCCGCACCAGAGTGCTACGGTAATCGTGTTCTAGAAGTCATGTTACTAGACCATGATGAACCTATGAACTATGAGGAAGCGATGATGAGCCCAGATTTCGCGAAATGGCTTGAGGCCATAAAATCTGAGATATGATCCATGTATGAGAACAAAGTATGGACTTTGATTGACTTGCTCGATGATCAGCAAGCCATGTTAAATAAATGGATCTTCAAGAGGAAGACGAACACTGATAGTAGTGTTACTATCTACTAAGCTCGACTTGTTGCGAAAGGTTTTCGACAAGTTCAAGGTGTTGAATACGATGAGATTTTCTCACTCGTATCGATGCTTAAGTTTGTCTGAATCATGTTAGCAATTGCCACATTTTATGAAATCTAGCAAATGGATGTCAAAACTGCATTCCTTAATGGTTTTTTTAAAGAAGAGTTGTATATGATGCAACCAGAAGGTTTTGCTAATCCTAAAGGTGCTAACAAAATGTGCAAGCTCCAGCGATCCATCAATGGACTGGTGCAAGCATCTCGGAGTTGGAATATACACTTTGATAAGTTGATCATAGCATATAATTTTATACAGACTTGCGGTGAAGCCTGTATTTACAATAAAGTGAGTGGGAGCACTACCGTCTTTCCGATAAATATATGTGAGTAACATATTGTTGATCAGAAATGATGTAGAATTTTTCTGGAAAGCATAAAGGAGTATTTGAAAGGAGTTCTTTAAAAGAAAGACCTCAGTAAAGCTACTTACATATTGAGCATCAATATCTATTGAGATAGATCAAGACGCTTGATAAGTTTTTTCAATAAGTATATACCTTGTCAAGATTTTGAAGTAGTTCAAAATGGAACAGTCAAAGAAAAGTTCTTGCCTGTGTTGCAAAGGTGTGAAATTGAGTAAGACTCAAATCCCGACCATGGCAGAAAATAGAAAAGAGAATGAAAGTCATTCCCTATGCCTCAGTCATAGGTTCTATAAAGTATGCTATGCTATGTACCAGACCTATTGTATACCTTGCTCTGAGTTTGGCAAATGAATACAATTTTGATTTAATAGTAGATCACTAGACAGCGGTCAAGAATATCCTTAGTGAGGACTAAGGAAATATTTCTCGATTATGGAGGTGATAAAAGAGACCGTCATAAAGAGTTACAACAGTGCAAGCTTTTACACCGATCCAGATGACTATAAGTCTCAATCTGGATACATATTGAAAGTGGGAGCAATTAGCTATAGTAGCTTCGTGCAGAGCATTGTAGACATAGAATATTTGCAAAATACATACGGCTCTGAATATGACAGACCCTTTGACTAAGCCTCTCTCACGAGCAAAACATGATCACACCTTAGTACTCTTTTGGGTGTTAATCACATAGCGATGTGAACTAGATTATTGACTCTAGTAAACCCTATGGGTGTTGGTCACATGACGATGTGAACTATGGGTGTTAATCATATACAGATATGAATATTGGTGTTAAATCACATGGCGATGTGAACTAGATTATTGACTCTAGTGCAAGTGGGAGATCAAGGAAATATGCCCTAGAGGCAATAATAAAGTTATTATTTATTTTCTTATATCATGATAAATGTTTATTATTCATGCTAGAATTGTATTAACCGAAAACATAATACATGTGTGAATACATAGACAAACATAGTGTCACTAGTATGCCTCTACTTGACTAGCTCGTTGAATCAAAGATGGTTAAGTTTCCTAGCCATAGACATGAGTTGTCATTTGATTAACGGGATCACATCATTAGGAGAATGATGTGATTGACTTGACCCATTCCGTTAGCCTAGCACTTGATTGTTTAGTATGTTGCTATTGCTTTCTTCATGACTTATACATGTTCCTATAACTATGAGATTATGCAACTCCCGTTTACCGGAGGAACACTTTGGTGCTACCAAACATCACAACGAATCGGGTGATTATAAAGGAGTACTACAGGTGTCTCCAAAGGTACATGTTGGGTTGGCGTATTTCGAGATTAGGTTTTGTCACTCCGATTGTCGGAGAGGTATCTCTCGGCCCTCTCGGTAATGCACATCACTATAAGCCTTGCAAGCAATGTAGCTAATGAGTTAGTTACGGAATGATGCATTACGTAACGAGTAAAGAGACTTGCCGGTAACGAGATTGAACTAGGTATTGGATACCGACGATCGAATCTCGGCAAGTAACATACCGATGACAAAGGGAACAACGATGTTGTTATGCGGTTTGACCGATAAAGATCTTCGTAGAATATGTAGGAGCCAATATGAGCATCCAGGTTCCGCTATTGGTTATTGACCAAGAATAGTTCTAGGTCATGTCTACATAGTTCTCGAACCCGTAGGGTCCGCACGCTTAAGGTTTCGATGATGTTATATTATGAGTTTATGAGTTTTGATGTACCGAAGGAGTTCGAGTCCCGGATGAGATCGGGGACATGACGAGGAGTCTCGAAATGGTCGAGACGTAAAGATCGATATATTGGACGACTATATTCGGAGTTCGGAAAGGTTCCGAGTGATTCGGGTATTTTTCCGAGTACCGGAGAGTTACGGGAATTCGCCGGGGAGTATATGGGCCTTATTGGTCTTTACGGGAAAGAGAGAGGAGAGGTTGGCGCCCTCAAGACCTAGTCCGAATTGGACTAGGGGAGGGCTGCCCCTCCTTCCTTCTCTTCTCTTCCCCTTTCCTTGACTCCTACTCCTACTACTTGAAGGGGGATCCTACTCCGGTGGGAGTAGGACTCCTCCTTGCGCCCCTCCTAGGTCGGCCGCCTCCCTTGCTCCTTTATATACAGGGCAGGGGGCACCCCATAACACACAAGTTGATCTTCGTGATCGTTCCTTAGCCGTGCGGTGCCCCTCCACCATAGACCACCTCGATAATATTGTAGCGGTGCTTAGGCGAAGCCTCGCGACGGTAGAACATCAAGATCGCCACCGCGCCGTCAGGTCGACGGAACTCATCCCCGACACTTTGCTGGATCGGAGTCCGGGGATCGTCATCGAGCTGAACGTGTGCTGAACTCGGAGGTGTCGTACGTTCGGTACTTGGATCGGTCGAATCGTGAAGACGTACGACTACATCAACCGTGTTGTCATAACGCTTCCGCTTACGGTCTACGAGGGTACGTGGACAATACTCTTCCCTCTCGTTGCTATGCATCACCATGATCTTGCGTGTGCGTAGGAATTTTTTTTGAAATTACTACGTTCCCCAACACTAGGGGGCCGGCCTCCTTGTGGCTTGGGGGCCAAGCCACCCTAGGGTTTCCCTAGGGGGCGCCCCATATGGTGGCCGCCGCCCCCTAGGGGAAACCCTTGGGCGCCCCGTCCTCCCTACCCCCTATATATAGAGGTGGAGAGGGAGGGCAGCCGCACCCAATCTATGCCACTACGCTGCCCTCCCTCTCCCTCGTGGTCCATCTTCTTCTCCGCTAGGCTTGGCGAAGCCCTGCCGAGATTTCTCCACCACCACCGCCACCACGCCGTCGTGCTGCCGGAGGACTCGAGCTACTACTTCACCATCGCTCGCTGGATCAAGGAGGTGAAGGCGTCATCAAGCTATACGTGTGTTGAACGCGGAGGTGTCGTCCGTTCGACACTTGGATCGAGAGTTCGAGGACAGATCGTGATTTGATCGCGAAGACGTTCGACTACATCAACCGTGTTTCTTAATGCTTCTACTTAGCGATCTACAAGGGTATGTAGATCCATCTCTCCTCTCTTAGATGTTCATCTCCTAGATTGATTCTGGTGAGTGTAGGAAAATTTTGTTTCCCATGCAACGTTGCCCAACAGATGTCGTCCTATTCCCCAAACCCGATACCAGTTGGGACCCTCTTTTTAGGAATAAAAGGTAGGACTAGCTATATGTACATATAGGCCATAAAACCCCCGAAAAACCATCCCAAAAAATTCTGCAAAATAACATAGCCATGGAAAAAATAGCCCCGCCCACCTCAGCAGCCACCAAGAGTAATAAATCAAGACGATCTAGATCGACAACTACTGGATAAGTAAAACGTCGTAACACGTCCCGCCTTGAGCATGCTACCTTCCCAAGTCGCGATCCCAACATCGTCTGTACTACCACCACGCCGGTTCCATTTATGTAATTCTTTGTGTTGTGTTCAATGATGATGCATATTGCCTCTTATGGCCACCTGTTATTATTGATGCATTCTTTCTTTATTTAAATCAATGTATAATGTTCATTAGAATATGTCATATTATGTACTCCCTCTGTTCACTTTTATAAGTCCTTAAAGACATTTCAGACAGCATGCAAAGCAGCCATTTTCAGTTGTCTGAAATGTCTTATAAAAGTGAACGGAGGGAGTATGTGATTACTTTCTTCCGGGTAATGGGAACCCTATTGCCCCCACCACCGCTTCCCGGGGGGCAGGTATGGGGAAATTTCATCCCCTGTCATGTATCATGTAAATGAGCATGGGCATGGGGCAGTGGAGAATGTATGGGATAAGTTTGCTATGTGGTCCCCATAGGGGATTGTCCTCATTGAGCCTTTACCGAAGAATGCGGCGATTTTAAAATTATTAGTCAAATGGCTCTTTGAAAAAATGGTCCACGAGGTTAGAGACCATTCTCGGTTTTCTAGAAAATGCAACTCCATGATCTAAATGATTGGATATATATTTTCCCGTCTTACTTGCAGTCATCCATTGTTCTTTAAATTTCGTATATTGTTTCAAAGAAGCTCTTATTGTTTGTTTTAATTCAAAGGATGTTCATATGGCTTTTAACCCTTACACCCCCACCTTTTGGTAGAGCTTCCTTTGTTCGTAGGTCCAAAGCCATAGGAAATTTTTCTATTGAACTACTTTGCATGTGATTCTCAAAGAAAAATTTTGTATTAAGTCCATACTCATTATTTTTTTTCTTTTCTCTACGACATTGTGATAAATAGTCCACAATTATGAATTTTTTTGTATTTATTTATGTATTTTTTCTTCTGTTTTTGTGCTTTTAAAATGATGTGAACTAAGCATGCTTCAAGCCCAAGGAAATCTTTACGCCGTCATGACCACTCAGAGCTTCACTTTTTCTGCCAAGCGCACTAATATATCCATGGGGGAGATGTAAAGCAACCACTTCCTCTCCAATCTTGCGGAGAGCGTTAATTACAAGGGAAACAAACGAGAAGCACAATGATGCAACCAAGAACATTCCATGACAGTCCCCTCAACTTTGATGGTCTTCTCAAAGATCCTCACTTGCTAGTTGGATAGTTTGGTCTGCGCTCGTTGGTTTTGTTGTTGCTCGTTACTTTGGTTTCGACGATGTTGGATGATGGTGATATGTAATGTCAGTAGCACGCATCAAGGGTGTGGTGTCGTGGATCTGAAGCTATTGGTCTCATGAGACTACTTGCTCTGTGGCTCTTTCGGCAAACTCGTATCAGACTAGGCATCTTAGTGCAATCATCTGAATCGCGGGCTGCTTGGTTCATCGGTGGTGTGATGACTACGACATTGAGCGGCTTCAAAGCCGTCGAAGAAGAAGGCCTCACTCAAGCCTCCATTTCATTCCACTTGTTTATTTAATGGTCTCATTAAATATTTACCAACAAGTGTCTTTCTTGAGGTGGAATTAGAGAGAGGTTGGATAGAGGGCTAATCAACGCCGGTTGGGAAGCTATGTACCCATCGGCGGTACTGCAACACTTGCTATACAATCATTCGGACCACCGCCCAATTTTGGTTGATACAGAGTACTATGCTTCAGCGCATGGTGGAGGAGAGCGTACAAAACGCTTTGAAGCTAGATGGCTGAAGGAAAGAGAGTTCCCGGAGCTAGTTCAAGAAGCATGGCATGCAGCAAATTTGAACCCGAACCTCACAACCATTCATGAGAAACTAAACAACATGCATGACTCGTTTCATGACTGGGATCAAAGGGTGTTGAAGAAACCAAATAAGAGGCTTCGGAAAGCGCAAAGAGACCTTGAGGAAGTTATGACGGGCCCAATGAATGAGGCCAGTGAGGAGAAACGGAAGGAGATCTCAGAGCTTATTGAATTTTTGCTTGAACTAGAGGAGATCCATTATATGCAGCGATCAAGAGCGGGATGGCTGAAACATGGAGACTGCAACACGGGGTTTTTCCAAGCCTATGCAAGTGCTAGGCGTAAAAAGAATATGATTAAAAAGCTGAAGGACGAGAATGGAAATATTCTGGAAGGTATGGATACCCTAAAACCACATATAAAAGGATACTTTAGTAACTTGTTTACTTCCAAGGTTAACCTTGTAGACCCGGCTGTTATAAATAAAGTGCAAACTAAAGTGACAGATCAAATGAACGATATGTTGATGGCCCCTTATACAGCTGACGATGTGCGAAAAGCTGTGTTCAGTATTGGTGATCTTAAAGCCCCCGGGCCGGATGGCCTTCATGCTATTTTCTTTAAAAAATATTGGGGTATTCTAGGAGATGATATAACCCAAGAAGTTATGTTTGCTATTAATAGAAGGCAGATTCTAGAGGAATGGAATGATACATCTATTGTGCTGATACCCAAAGTTGATTCTCCTGAACCAATCACACAATATAGGCCGATAAGTTTGTGCAATGTGCTGTATAAAATCATTTCCAAGATGTTGGCTGGTAGACTGAAGGGTATCCTGCCTGAGATCATATCACCTTCTCAGAGTGCGTTTGTTCCCGGGAGACTTATCACAGATAATGTGTTGATTTCCTATGAATGTGTTCACAAGATCAAGAATAAGAGGGCAGGGGCGGCTGGTCTGTGTGCAGTCAAGCTAGACATGCATAAGGCCTATGACCGAGTGGAATGGATTTTTCTCAGGAGAATGATGGAGAAACTGGGGTTTAACACACAATGGATTGACATGATCATGGCGTGTGTCTCTTCGGTAAGATACAAGGTGAGGATAAATTCTCAAGAAACTGAAATTTTTGTACCTTCAAGGGGAATTAGACAAGGGGACCCCCTTTCTCCCTATTTGTTCCTTCTATGTGCAGAAGGATTATCCAGCATGTTGCAGTATGAAGAAGAAGTTGGTGGCATGGATGGGATTAGTGTGTGTAGAAATGCACCATCAGTATCACACCTTTTATTTGCTGATGATTCACTAATACTCATGAGAGCAGATGTGTTAAATGCAACTTCCTTACAGCAAATCCTGGATGCCTATTGTGCAAGTTCTGGACAGATGGTGAGCCTGGCTAAATCAAGCATATATTTCAGTCCTAATACTAGTGAGGTAACAAAAGCAGAAGTTGGTCAAATACTTCATATTGATACAGAAGCTTTGTCAGACAAATACCTGGGTCTTCCAGCTATTGTGGGGGCAGATAAGAGTGATTGTTTTAAGCACTTTGTTGAAAGGATAAGAAAAAGAATATTAGGGTGGATGGAAAAGCAACTTTCTGTTGGGGGCAAAGAGATACTATCGAAAGCTGTTGCACAAGCTATTCCAAAGATTTGCTATGTCAGTCTTACAGATTCCAAAAGGGATATGTAAAGAGATTACAGACATCATAGCTCAGTTTTGGTGGGGGGACGATGAGGATCACAAGAGGATGCACTGGATGGCATGGTGGAAGCTTTGCATCCCCAAAAGTGAAGGTGGAATGGGCTTTCGAGATCTATACTCTTTCAATTTAGCAATGCTTGCAAAACAGTGTTGGAGGATTGTAATGAACCGAGTCTCTGGTGGCCCGTGTGTTGAAAGCTAAGTACTTTCCTAATGGGAGTATCCTAGAAGCTACCCTGAAAAATGGTTCTTCCTTTACTTGGCAAAGCATAATGAAAGGCTTAGAAACTTTCAAAAGAGGATATATCCGGAGAATTGGCACGGGAGAACATGTGAATATTTGGAATGATCCATGGATACCGAAAGCAGCAGACAGAAAGTGATCACTCCCGTAACCAAACACTTCGAAAAGAGTTTGTGACTTGTTGGATCCATCGACGGTACGTGGGATGAGGAGTTACTAAGAGATATTTTTGGGCAGTGGATGTGCGAGGATTATGCAAATCCCAATATACCCGTTAGCCTTCGACGATTTCATTGCTTGGCAACCTAACAGACAGGGATTTTCACCGTAAAACGGCCTACCATCTCCGGTGGAGTCATACTTTTAGGGCACATGCAAACAGGCTTGAGAACCCGATCGATCTCGCACCGTGGATATCTGGAATACCCTACGGAAACTTCAGGTGCCACGTAAAGTTCAAATTTTGGTTGGCGATATTGCGTGGAATCATCCTCTAAAATCAATCTCGATGAACCGCATGTAGGGTCGGATGGGGCTGTCCGATTTGTCATCGTAGCGCGGAGGATCTGAAACATCTTCTGTTTTTGTGCACTAATGCAAAGGAGCTTTGGAGGCGACTAGGTATGATGGATGTCATCGAACATTCGGCTGTGGTTGATCGGTCGGGGTCTGTTATTGTAGAACACATTCTATCCCTACCGAAGAAGCAACTATCCATACATCCTAGTGTCGAAGTTAAGCAAGGGCTGAAGGTGGGGGCATGGTATCTATGGTGGATAAGGAGGCAGATCACTCATAATGAACAGGTTCCCCCGACATGGAGATGGCCGCTTTCAGTCCTCTATATAATTCGTAATTTTGCATCAATACATGCAGGTCCATTGAGTGTGTCTGAAGCAACTTGGACAAAACCGAACCCAGGCTCCATTAAAATGAATGTCGATGCGGCTTTCTTTTCAAATGAAGGTGTGGGGGCTACCTCGGTGGTCCCACGAGATGGAAGGGAAGTTTTATTGCGCCCAATGCAAGTTCCTTCCGTGGCGTGGATGCGATTACATCAGAAGCCATGGCAATAAGGGACGGATTGGTATTTGCTAATTCTCTGGGATTTAGCTGTCTGGAGGCAGAATCTGATTCTCTACAAGTTATCAACTTCTGTACGGGTCAAACAAGATGGTGGGATGAAGCGGCAGCGCTCTTTGCAGAATGTGTGGATCTAAGTACATCAATTGGGAAGGTCATCTACAAGCATTGTTTACGTTCATGTAATCGTGCAGCTCATGTGCTAGCAAATTTCAGTTTTTGTAATAAGCTTTCTTCTGTTTGGTTACATGAGCCCCCTGATTTTTTGGTTAGGGAGCTCGTGGACGATGTAAACATTATCCATAATCAATAAAGCTAGCCATGATGGCCTTTCATAAAAAAAACGTCTGTTGTGATTATTAGGATGAAATGTCCTTTTTTGTAAACAAAGATATTGTTTTTGAAGGAAAAAAAAGAAAGATATATTGAGGTAACCAACCTTGTTTAATCAAAGATTCTAGAAACCCTCAACAAACAAATGCATTTTTTAAAGCTAAGTAATCGGACGGTTAGCGACAGGCCCTTGTTGGTAGATCGGACGACAAGGCTCCGGAGCCTTCCCCTCCTCTGTTCCCGTCTCGCGCGGAGCACAACGCCCGCCCTCCACCAACTTCAGCTCCAGATCCGGCGGCCAACCAACGGCGCTGATCCCCTCCGCCATCTCCGTCCATCTCCCCCCAAATTAGGTAAGCGCCGCTGCTTCTCTTCTCTTCTCCCCCCGAAACACAAAAGCTTTTCCTTTTCGCCACCTCGCCGCCGGCCTCTCACCCCTTGCCATGGCGCCGCCGTGCAGGCGCAGGCCCAGCGATGTCGGAGGCGGTGGGCACGCCGGAGAGCGGCGGGGCGAAGGAGCAGGAGCGGTTCCTGCCGATCGCCAACATCGGGCGCATCATGCGGCGCGGCGTGCCGGAGAACGGCAAGATCGCCAAGGACGCCAAGGAGTCCATCCAGGAGTGCGTCTCCGAGTTCATCAGCTTCATCACCAGCGAGTCAGTCTCCGCCCCTCGCCTCGCTCCCTCTCCCTCTCTGATCCGCTCCAGCTTGCTGAGCACGAACTCACTCGTCTGTGATCCCGGGCGCCGCAGGGCGAGCGACAAGTGCATGAAGGAGAAGCGCAAGACCATCAACGGCGACGACCTGATCTGGTCCATGGGCACGCTCGGCTTCGAGGACTACGTCGAGCCCCTCAAGCTCTACCTCAAGCTCTACCGGGAGGTGATATTCATTCATTCATTCATTCCCCTCTTCTTGTTTTGTTTGTGCTACGCATGTGCTGCTTGTGAGAGGAATTCTGAATTGGTGTGAGAAGAAGGTTTGGTGGGTACAGTATTGGTGTTGGGGAACTCTGAATTTCGCCAAGGGGCACTGTATTTGCGATGTTTAGCTGCAGTGATATGGTTCCTAGGCTCCTGATAGGCAGGCAAGAGGATGCCCCTGCATCGCGTCTGCTGTGGCTGTGCTCATCAAGGCATTGACTTTAGTTAGGATGTCACTCACATGGGTTCTGTATCTCACCGTGTCCATGAATGCCTGATGGAGTTGTCAACAGCAGGGTAGTTGAAGATTTTCTGCAAACTAAACGTCCTAAGAGTCCGAAGTATGCATCATTAGAGTGGAATTTCCCCTTTACTTATTATTAATGATGATAACACGAACCAACTCCATAGAAATTGTCCTATTTTTGCAACTGAAAGAATCAGGGTGATGCTGGTTGCGAAATGGCCAGGTTAACAAAGACTGTAATGTAAAAGATGATAGTCCCTCAGTTTTGCCTTCATTAAGCTACGAGTCTGTGACTGCTAATGTCAAGTCGTTATTGTTGGATTTACCATTGATGAACAAAATGTGTTGCTTCCTCCTCTGAAATTAGTTGTCGCTAGCACTGAAATAGTGCTAGATACATCCATTTGAGCGACCACTAATTCCGGACGGACGGAGTACATTCTTATTCAACTGAAAATGATGTGCGGCCAGAACTACGTAGGCACAATGTTACCTTTTTAATGAAAATATTTTGGCCAAACTCAGGATTTTCTTGTTTGTTCTTTAGTATACATGGTTTTGCAAACTCCTCCTTACCATTAGAATTTTATATTTTACACAGAAATAACTTTTGTGCTGATGAGTTTTTTTGCTCTTCTTTCATGAATGATGATGACCCTTGATGGCTCTGAAGATGGAGGTATATTCATTGTCTTACTGATCTTCCATGTTTCGGTGATCCATTATCTTAGGTTCAAGTTTCCTGAATTTACTCTTCATTCATTGTCTTCTAGGGTGACACGTCAAAGGGTTCGAAATCTGAGCAGGCAGGAAAGAAAGAGGTTGCACTGAACGGGCAGCCTGGATCATCGGTAATATGCACTTCCTTCTCTTAAGTTGATATCAAATGTATTCCGTTACAGCTTGCGTGATTCGAGCTATTAGGCTTTTTGCTTTGTATATTCTGGTTACACTTATGCTCATGGACATAACGACGGAAATCTCACTGGAATAGTTTTGTTTCCGACAGTTCAACGGCATGTAGAATGGAGGATGATACTGATCGGCGCGTGACAAACATACGATTCGTTGGGAGTGTGATCCTAGCGATACTGTGCCTTTGTGGCCGGGGAAAGTCCCCAACACGAATCTGCTAGTTCTGTGCAAGCAGGATACCTGGAATACTGTGATATCTCTTCTATAGATGTTAGTGTTCTTCCCCTCTCCTACTCTCTAGTTCAGTTCGTGTGTTGTATGGATCCGTCTAACCTTATGGTAAATTCAGAGTTTTCCACGTCAACTTTAGGGGGTAGTGACTGTAATAAGATGGTGATATCTACCGGTTACGGTGTTGAACAGGTTCGAAAAACCGCAGTCTTTCGCTCGTGCAAGGTATTGACTGAAGAAGATAATGCAGCTGCTGATGTATGGTTTTGACCGCAGTAACTTGTCATCGTGTTGTTTTGACCGCGGTAACTTGGTCATATGTTGCCTTGACTGCAAGAACGTGTTGTTTGTCCACCAAAGTACCACATGTGTGGGTGGGGCGTCTGTCTTATTATGTGTTGTCTTGCAGAGGAAACTAAAAAATTGCTACTTGCTGAGATTTTTGGATGCCAGCTCGGGCAGTTCCAGATTCGATATCTGGGTATTCCATACACTATCGGCGTTTAACTATCGCTGAGTGGAAGCAAGTGGAAGCGATACTTGAGAAACGTCTAGTCAGTTGGAAGGCCAAACTCTTGTCTTACGGGGGGACGATTGATCTTGATCAATTCTGCCCTAAGCAACATGGTTATATATATGTTGTCATTCTTTCACCTATCGAAAGGGGTTCTCCAGCGACTAGACTACTTTAGATCCAGATTTTTTTGGCAGAGCGATAATGAATCCAAGAAATATCGACTGGCTAGGTGGAGCGTATTATGCAGACCTAAAAGTCAAGGGAGGGGCTGGGAATTCAAGACTTTGAGATTAAAAACATTGCTCTTCTCAGCAAGTGGGTTTACAAACTACTCACTGAGAATGGAGTATGGCAGGAAATTATTCGCAACACGTATGCGGGATCCAAAGCCATTTCTCAAGTTCATTGGAAATCTGGGGATTCGCATTTTTGGAGTGGCTGGTGAAGGCCAAGAAATTCTTTTTCCAATTTGGGACCTTCTCAGTTAGGGACGGTTCTCAGGTTCGATTCTGGAAAGACACCTGGCAAGGGAACAATCCACTAATGGTGCAATATCCAAGCTTGTACAGGATTGTCAGACATAAATTTGTCATGATCAAACAAGTTTTAGGACAACAAAACCCTGATATTTCTTTCCGTAAGGACCTTCATGGCCCTCGCCTGGCAGCATAGAATGAATTACTCACTCGCCTAGAGAACATTCAACTGTCAGGTGAGCCGGACGTCTTTCGATGGAACTTGCATCAGAATGGCAAATTTTCTGTCAAATCCATGTATGATGCAATGGTTCATTGTGATGTTCCAATTGATAACAGGAAATTGTGGAAGCTCAAAATTTCTCTAAGAGTGAAGATTTTCCTCTAGTTTCTAAATAGAGGAGTCATTCTAACGAGAGATAATCTGGAGTTAGTAGCTTGAGCTTCTGAGCTGCTCTCTATGACTGATTCAGACTTTTAAGTTGGTCTTTACTCCCTCTGCATCGCAACTTGTGTCGTTTTGATGAAATTCGACACGTTATGTCAAGTTACATTTTGACCATCAGTTTTCCGATGAAAACATGTGTTAACTATAGGGAAAATGTAAAGCAAGTATACGCTATGGTAATACGTTTTGCGGTGAATCTAGTACCGGAGTATTAATATACCCCCTCCGTAAAGAAATATAAGATCGTTTAGATCAGTAACATTTTTGCGATGCAGCTTCTGGTAATGGCTTTCTATACGAGCAGTCAAACAATAATAAAATGTTGGACTCGTTAGATTATACCAAGTATTTTGTGAGATACCCAAAGAAGGAAGGGTTCCATGATCGTGTTGCCTCGTCAAAGCCATTGCCGCCTGCCGGGCCATTTGAAGATCACACGTCTCCCTCATCTTCTTGACCGAGCGCGGTCAAACTCCTGCCAGTGACGGCTCGTCGGCTACTTATCCCCCTCTCCGTTGTACTCTTCTTTCACTTCTTCTTCTACCTCAGGACCTGCACGCCCATTCTCTTCATCTAGCCTTAGGCGATTTGGTCGATGTCGACGGGGGAGGAGCAGAGAGCGAATAAGCCTCCGGCGACGGTGAGGATCGTCGAGACGCTGTACGTCGAGGCCGGCACGGCCGCCGACTTCAAGTCCGTCGTGCAGCGGCTCACCGGCAGGGACTCCGCCTCCGCCGCAGCACTACCAGAGCAAGACCGGACGACTCCGCAGGGTGCTGACCAGAGGGCTGGCGCGGGGAGAGGAGGTGGCGCCTCCGACGCAAAGCGGAGCACCTGAGATCGACGCTGCGTGGATAAAATGATCATTGGCTCATTGGTTCCAGCCTGCAGTCATACGTAGCTTAACTGTTAGCGACAGCTCTCGTTTTCATCTCTGCTTTTCCTTTGTTGGGTTCTTTTGTTGTAAATAGGGAGTTGTTAGACTCATACGTGCATTCATCTTCTTCTTTTGTTTGATGTGTCTATCAGCTCCCTAATTAACTCCCCTGTAAGCACATCATGTAATAACAATTGCGTGTATCAGCGTAAATAGTTGCAAAGCGCGCGCGGTAGGCGGTGACATGCATGCATGACCTCTTATGCCGAGCTCTTCGAAACAAGTTCAATAGCCAATATATTTCTTTCAAATTATAGACCAAACCTAATACGGATGGAGCATATGAATGGTGTTCAGTTATTGAAAAATTATTTGATTTTTGTTAGCGCAAAGTTGGGACACTCGGAAGTGTTGTAGTGATCCTCAAAAGTTGTTTAAAACTTTCAACAAAGTTTGGACATCATGTTTACGTGAGCGCAGACGGGCAGTGGAAGCGGCCAAAATAGCGAGCTAACTATTCACAAGCATTTCAGCACACGCCTTGTATTCATGTAAGAAATCTAAACCATACCATGAAGTTCACAAGTACTCCCAAATTGTCCAATGTTTACCACAATAATATACTTGCAAGACAAGTTTACTACAACATCAACGATACCCCAACTTAATCATCGTCATATGAAAGAACCCATCTATGTCATGTCTCATGTCAACACAATCAAACTACACCAAACTTGAGAAATGGGTACCAATATAAGGCACTTGAGCAGCAACAAGTTCCATCTAGTTGACTTGACCTATAAGCGTGATGAGCGGGTGGATTTGCACTGCATATCCAATGCACTGCACCCAAAAAAACATTGAAAGTGCATCTCTTGGGTATTCCTATTGGGCTTTGATGATTAATGGCAAAACCAATTGAGAGGACTGACTATTTACCAAGTTTATTTGAGAGAAATGACTAGCTTTTTGTCCTCGTACTTGAGCGGGACATCAGGGTGGCCCCTACCTCCATGTTTTCAACTGTTGTCTACTGCAAGAGTTTAGTAGGTAATTTATAGGTTTTAGTGTAGGGAAATTAGTGGTCGAACCTCAGCTCAGTGCACCCACGCTACATCCACCCAAGAAAACATATCAAAACATTTTAGGAAAATCTGAAATTTCATGGGAATGATTATGAGCAAATGTTGTAGATGCATGCAAAATTTGGTGGTCAAATGACATCCGAGGAGCTCAGCACAAAAAAATTAAAATTACAAGTTGTACAGAAACAGCACACGTAGATTTTGGGTAATATTCAGTAATTTTGGTTTTTTTTTGTGCAGAGCTCCTCGGATGTCATTTGACCACCAAACTTTGCAAACATCTATAACATTTGTTCATCACCATTATCACAAAATTTCAGATTTTAAAGAATGTTTTTTTTTGCGTGGGTGTAGCGTGGGTGCACCGAGTTGGGGCGTGGAACAACCACTCTTGTCGGTGAATCCAAGATTCACACTGAGTTAAAGGACAACCGTACTATCAAGAGTGGCACAAGTAAAAGATATTTGGTTGAACTCCAACATAATATCCTCAACCAAAATCTTCAAGTGTTACAATACTCCTGCTACTCAATTCTTGTATTTACAGTCCTACTACCTCCGAATTTTTTCACCCAGCAGTACTATGGAGTCCGTGTTACTCAGTTAATTAGCCCAGGCAAACCATGTTTCCTATAGCGGAATTGCAACAAAGAAGATTGTAGTGTTGCCGATCTATGTTTCGTTGAGACCATCTATGTTAGCTCCGGCACCTCCGTGCATAACATTGTATTTGAAACTTTCGCCCCCAGTTTGCTTCAACACAAGAGTCTCAGTATAGGTACTCCCAAGCAAATGTTTTCGGAACTTCCGAGCTATGACTTAGGCATTTCTGTGAAGTTTTCACTCAGAAATGCTTTGTAGACCTCCGGTACTTCCAAGGTAGTTCAATCTTCGTAGAAAGGAGGCACATTTTTGGTTTGACGATTTTATGGCCTAGGGGTATCATACCGGAAGTCGGCCCAAGTAGGACCACCTGTGGACCCCTAGGTCGGTTTAGGCCCTGGGCCAACGTCACGGTCTAAGGACCTGAAAGACTCGGGGTACACAACAAGGAAGCCGAAGTCCAGGTTGACTCCTCCATCGATATCCTTTAACCCTAGGCCCCGATATCCTGTATAAGCTGGATTGGGCTAGTAGTTGATAGAAAGGAGAATCTAGAGATTATACTCAATCCCTCGACTACTATTGCACACCCCTATACATCAAATCAATACAACACGAGCCGGAGGTAGGGTTTTACCTCAACCCCGAGGGCATGAACCTAGGTAAACCTCTCATGTTTTCCCACTGATCTAATCGTCCTGCTAACATTCCCTATCGAGGGATCTGCCGAAAATCACTCCGAATAGTGAAGCGTCAGGCATGGTACATGCTAGGCGAACTTAGATACCATATGGGATCTTCAACTGACGTCGTTGTCTTCACGCCGAGACAGATCTTTGCTTTTGGCATGATGTGTTGGGTCGCCAATTCGGCGAGCCACCTTAAGCCCGCCGAGACCTTAGTTGCAGGTTAGATAGTCCACTTCGGCAACCTTGAGTTCGTCGTAGACACCCGCGGCGAGCTCGTCCTCCACGGCCTGGCATCTGATCGGGCCCAGGAGTGGTCGACGATCCTCTTCAACCCACCCACCTCCCACATCATCGCCAATGTCGACACGCTCCATGACGTCCTCGAGGAACCCGCTGATACCGAGGAGCTCGAAGATCTTGACGAAGAGATGGGCGACTTGGCCGACAGCTTCTTGGAGGCGATCCTGGCATCTGCGCCACTTTGCCCGTGGCATGCTCGTCATTCTCGGGCAAAGAGTCGGATCGTCTTATTTCTTTTGAAGCCGCTTCCAAGGGAAGGCGTGGAACACACCATGCCACTTACAACATGTTGAGTAGATTCGGAAAGGAAATCCGGTTGTGTTACTCTGAAGCACCTGTAGACGAAAGGCAAACTTCATGAAACTAAAAAAATATTCCCTCCATTTCTAAATAGTATAAGTCCGTTTAGAGATTTCAATGCGGACTACATACGAAGCAAAATGAGTGAATCTACACTTTAAAATATGTCTACATACATCCGTATGTTGTGCTTATTGAAATCTTTAAAAGACTTATATTTAGGAACAGATGGAGTAATCTTTTACTCCCTCCGTCCCATAATGTAAGACGTTTTTTACAAACGTCTTACGGGACGGAGGGAGTAATTTATAAGTAGGCGATATAAATGTTATGTTTACTATACTGTTTCTCCAGCACTGCAGCGGCGCTAACTCGCAACAGCATGCAGATATAGCCGAAAACTTCTCCAGTTGAACCACAGCCACAAGATGCAGAACAGGAATGGGCATGCATAGTGAGGCTATGGACCTCATCATCAACCCTCAAACCTGTGGTCCAAAACCTTATCCTCGGAGCACCCAAAGCACAAAATGGAATGGCAAAAGGGTTTTCCACATGGGGATTCCGAGAATTGAACTCGGGACCTTTTGCTCCCTAAGCAAATATCCTACCACTAGACTAAATCCCCATCTATGCTGTACCACTGCGTCACCTTCAGCTGGAGAGTTTCAGGCAAGAACACACTAGTACTCCCTCCGTTCGGAATTACTTGTCGCCAGAATGGATGTATCTAGATGTATTTTAGTTCTAGATACATCCATTTCTGAGACAAGTAATTTCAAACGGAGGGAGTAGATGCCAAATTTACAGGTTATCTGTCTTCAGCTTAGAGCGCGCTGAATGCCTTCCTGTGTGTAGCCACTAGCCAATGGATGACTTCGTCATGGTGCCCATGTATCAGAAGTTCAGAACAACTGCCAACCGGTCATGCATATTTGATTGTCTGCTTGTGTGTGGTGTGGTAATTATTTTCCAGGGTGATGTGATTGTAAACAAAAATACAATATTATCTTTGCTGTTATAAGTCAAGATAGATGATATTTTTGCAAATTGCAAGTGTCAGGACAATGATTTGTACTTACAATATATTTACACAATTAGTATGAAGATATATGAAATTAAATGATTTTGCAAGACAAATCAAACAATATCGTTTATACATTTCCAATGCATATACTCTCCATCCTTTTTTTGTTAGGCGCTAATTTAGTACTCCCTCCGTCCGGAAATACTTGTCATCAAAATGGATAAAAAGGGATGTATCTAGACGTATTTTAGTTAAAGATACACCCTTCTTTATCTATTTTGATGACAAGTATTTTCGGACGGAGGGAGTACAAAGACAACCAATATGAAACGGAGGGAGCAATAAATATTAGTGGTCAAAGTAGTCGTGCATCAAAGACCAGCATAAAAATAGTCGCACATCAACGATATCATCAAAGCCAGTCATGATTTTGTTTCCATTTATGAGATGGAAAAGCCTTGTTGGAATTGCCTGCAAGCCTGCAATGCTTAAAGCATCTCTGCACTGTAAACATGGACTTTTTTAGCAGAAAGTTGAGGCGATTCTGCACTGCATCGCGGATGGTCATGAAGTATTCAACCGAATTGTAGAGTATATCCAACAAGATGTGCATGCCGGTAGCTAGTGTCGACGGTCAGAAGGCGGCCTCTGCAATTGATGAGGCCACTAGGCACAACGTGAAAGAATCCAATGAGAAATTCTAGGATCAAAACAGAGTAACTTGTTCAAAATGAACCACTTCCGCGGCTGTCCATGGAGTCGCACAAAGGGCATCAGCTGAGCTCTCGTCGGTTAGGGAGTATAGGAATGAAGATGAATTGTTTGCGTCAGTTTTATCTCGATTTCCAGAGCAGATCATCATGAAGCTTCCATCCATAGAGAGATAACAGCAGGGACCATGGCAAATGACTAGAATTCATCATGAAGCTTCCACTCACAGCATGTAAAGGCAACAAAACATGTGAATGAAGATCACCAAAGCCTTGTGATCCTAGGTGAAGGTCTCCACTTGTGGCATCAGAAGAGCCCCAAGGATCATCAACATGCCACCCAGATCGCATCCACAAGATTTTGAAACTCATCCTAGATCCTCCCAACATCCCTCCTGGCCGCTGTATGAGTAGGACTGCAAGGAAGTAGATGTAGTTTTCTTGTCAAATACTACCATATTGTCTAACAGAGCTATTAATACGGTTTACCTCCGAGTTAACTTTGTTGCATTTATTATCCTTCGAATTAGCACAAGGTATCATTAGACAACAAACAGCACTTACGAGGCCATGTACATGTGAAAGTTTATACAAAACTACTGGTCACTAAAACATAAGAGCGGTTTAGAACAAATACCTTTTCTTTGATGTGAGCTAGTTTCATCTTGTTCTTCTCTAACTTGCACCATTCAAATAATACATGGCAAACAGAAATACGAAGTTCTTGGAGGTTGGTGATTGCGCTCTCCGGTAAAGAAATTATGCCATTGCAACCATAGAGCTTAAGTGTCTTGAGCAAGGTGAGTTCTCCTAACCATTGCGGTAGTGATGTCAACTTATTGCAGTTCTCTAGACTGAGCGATTGCAGCTGTGTAAGTTGTCTCATGTTCTTATGCAATTCCTGTAGGTTGCCCAGGCATAAATTCAGTCGCCGAAGAGAAGTGAGCTCACCCAACCATTCTGGCAATTTATGAATATGATATCCATATAGCAACAGTGACTCGAGGGAGGTGAAGGATCGGGTCCTCCATGATGGGACGGTCAGATCCTTGCAACAGTAGACAGCTAAATCACGAAGACCACGTAGCTGGTGAAGCAAACTCCAATGGCACAAAGGCAACTCTGAGTCAACTTTAAGTTCACTCACGGGACAAGATGAGGAGGAAGCAACTGTGTTCCAAGCACACTGTCCCCATGATAGCACATTGTCAGACCTGTATATATACCAGTACACTGCTCTAGGAAGACACAGTTTAAACCTCAAGTTGGGGCAATCGTATATTTCCAGATGCTCAAGTTTAGCCAATATGTTAAACTTTTCTAGGTTTTCCATATGGCGGAGAACAATCTTGAGTAAGTTGGGTGGTTGGACGAGTGTTGGTAGGCTGTTGCATTGAAAATGACACAGCTCCAAGCTCACAAGATTAGGAAGATATTGGCCTATATGCATAAACCAGTGCGGGCAGATGTCATCCATGTAACCCCTTATCTCTAAATTCTTTACAGAGCTTGGTGGCATTAGCACTGTTAGCAACTCGATGTGTTCCATGCCACCGTGCCACTTCAATGACAGTGTTTCAATTCTGTTTTTTTCCATCAACCTTATACTGCGTGCCTCTTCTACAGACTTCACATTTTGAAGATCGTCGATACGCAACACATCAGGATTTGTATGCTTAAGCCAGACAAGGCTGCTGCCATATCCACTATCAACCGGACGCACGTGAAACCCATCATTTTCCAGTGGGTGTTCCAACAGGCCAAAAAGCCTCGGAATATCCACTTTCCCCACATTTTCTGGAAGGCTAGAAATCTGATTGCAGCCGGAGAGGTTCAGCTTCTTTAGTCTGCTAAAACTTTCAGGCACACAAAAAACATAGTCATTCCAAGACATGTCCAGCTGCTCCAGATTGGGAAGGGTACCGATACAGTCAATGAAACTTTGGTTTGCTGATGGGTTGTCCAATAAATAATAACCCTCACAAAATGATGTATTCAAATACCTGAGTTCCGTGAGTTTGATGATGACCTCTGGCAGCCCTATGGGTCTTCGGCGGAATGATAAATTCAAATATTGGAGTTTGTTAAGGGAACCCAGAGCTTTCGGTATCATTGTAGACTCCGGCGGATCTGGGTATTCAGGAGGTTCAGGTACATCGACGTTCCATGAAGCATCGAGATACCTCAACTGTTTTAGATGACCGATAGAATCAGGCAACTCTTGTGCACAGCATCTGCTTAAATCCAAGACACATAGGCATTTAGCTCCTGATAATGCTTCAGCATGAAGCTGCAAGTAGCCACGGTCGATAAAATGCAGTGCCCTTATCTTGGTGAGTGGATCCACTGATGACTTAAATAAATTGGCAAGTGGATCCATTGATGACTTAAATAGCTTTCTATGATCTGTCAGCCATGCATATCGGCGGGAAGGACTCTCTATGTTAATTTCATTAGCCACAACTGATCTTGCGAAATCATGCACCAGGTCATGCATGATCAAGAACTTGTCAGGCTTCATAAACAATGAAGAGAAACTAGTCTGCATTAATAGTATACACCCTATCAGACTTCAGAATTCGAATCAGCCTTCATGTTATTACGTATTTAATAGATTTCATTAACAACTAAGCAGGAAAGGTAAATTGAAAAAACATGTACACATGATATCGCACTGATGTCCAAAAATATAATGAGAGTGGAGGGAGTGGAAGAGATTGATTTTCTGCTCTAGCATAGTATATAGCCACACTAATGTTAGTTTGCAATGTTTTCTCAACAAACAGACTAATCTCAAGGCCCCTACCTGACAAGTGAACTTCTTAACTGCGGAGCCGTCAGGAGGCACAACCAGAGCTATGACAAAGGCAAAACAGGTCTCTCACTGATATAAACATGTGAACATTTGGCTTGTAGTCTCTTGACATAACAATAATAAATTAATAATAGTAGTAGATGATCATGTAGTCTTAATTTCATAGGTTTATATTTTAACTATACCATTTACAGTTATAAAATAGTCATAGTAGATAAGCTAAAATTAGTAAAAACATTAGGTGTCAAAGATCTATCTAATTAAGATGTGTCAATTACTGAATATCAATTATTTGAGAACAAAAGAAGTATGTTGGGAGAGCTCCAATTTTATGAAATAAGATTATTCCAACACAATGGTTATTTGAGAACAAAAGTGGTGGTGTTGTCAGCATTGCTACGAGAATATGCAACTTATGATCAGAACATTTTTACCCGCTAATTGTGACTTTAGATGTTAAACGAAGGACATGTCCAAAAGCTGCTAACATATTCATCACTGTGGTAACTCACCGATTGTGACCAAGAAGGATGTTCAATGAAGCACGTGCCAAAAAGATGACGAATATATTTATGACCGGCTTGTATATTAGAGAATGTCCTTGATGGCTCAACAAGTCCAAGAGCAATCCATTGGTAAATTAGATCTTCTATAGCCATCCAGTGACCTTTTGGAAAGGTTGCACAATAAGCAAAGCATAACTTCAAGTATGGATCCATACGGTGATAGGTTAGCTGTAAGGATGCATGCACATGATCAGGTGAATATTCTCCTGTGGCAAGCACATCCCAGATCTCACTGTTGTTCACCGACACCCATTCATCAAATTCCATGTTGCCCAACGTATACCCAATAGATTGGGCTGCTAAAGCTAGACCTCCACACTTCTTTGCTATTTCCTTTCCGATCAACTCTAACTGCGCTCTTTCAGCCCTAGTTTCAAATGAACTTTTAATTTTTATGATAGTCCAACAAATGTCATCTGTCAAGGGAGCTAGCTTGTATGGCTCCACTGTGTCTGTGTGAATATTCTGTGCTATAGATTCTTCTCGTGTGGTTACTACCACCACCACTTTGCCCCCTTCACCCAGCTTTAGCATACCCTCCAACTTTTTTAACTGAGATGATTGCCTCTCCCACAGGTCATCTAAGATTATTAGAACCCTCTTACCAGAAAGGAGCTTTTGTAGGCTATTTTCTATCATCTGAAGGTCAGTATGCTCACTCTTGTTACCAGATAGCTGTGTTATTATAGAATTCCCAATTTTCTTCATATCAAATGTCTGGGAAACATAGGTCCAAACCCGAGAGTACTCTTTGAACTGGAGATCATTGAAAACCAATTGTGCCATGGTTGTCTTCCCAATGCCTCCAATACCATATATCGGAAGGAATGTGATCTCTTGTGTGCTGCTCTCAGATAAAATTGACAATATTTTCTGTTTTTCTTTGGTCCTTCCGATGATTAATGCTTCTTTCATGGACGATGTTGTCTCCCGTATATCACCGACTTGCTGCAAATTAGAGTTATTATCTTTTGCCATGGAACTGCAGTTCTGGTGTTCATTTGTTATATTGTCCTGCTCATCTCTCATCGTCTTCAACGTGTTATCCATTGTATTTTGCGGACCAGTTGCCGGACACAGGGGCACATCTGTCAACTGCAACAACTTTTTATGTGTAAGTACATGGAAAAGAGCAGTAGAATTATCACGATCATGATCGCATAGTCTCCTAACTCTCTAGGATGATTATGCTATATGTGCGTAAGCTAAGTTATTGACAATCTTTCAATTAAACTGCTCTTCAAAATGTGCAAGCCGGCAGAGGAAAATGCTGTAATACCACGTGAAATGACACCTTGGAAAAAAAGACACCATTCCCAAGAATAAAAAAATGCAACATATACTAGAATGGCAAAATGCAAGACAATGAACACATCGGCTGCCTTTGTTGTAGAACTCCGAGGAGGCAGAGAGAGGGGCCTTTTCCTTTATTTATAGCAACTAAGTTACAATGACTCAATGATTAATACGATATCCTAATCCATCAGACTAGTACTCCTTATACACGACCAAAGTCACGTATGGCATCCAAGCCAAACAAAGTAAAGAAACCTCACGTTTTCTGACTCAAACTAAGCCAAGAAGCTTTGGATTATTTCCAACAGCCTCTGTACTCTGATCATGCTATCCTCTAAGCCAGTCGGTGGCTCATACGAGTTTGACGCCACAGTAACAGTCGCACGGCAGAGCATGATGTTTTGAATGTGCAATCTCTTTTTTTTCCGTTGCTGGAATTAAATGAAAACAAAATTAAGTTTCTTCTACATAGATTAAAGAGGGAGGAATTAAAAAGAAGCAGAAGTAAGTTTTGCGTCTGAAAAACAAAATGAATAGGAAAGGAGGAACTGCAAAAACTACAACCACTACTAGTCCATGTAGCCAAACAATTGTCTTGTACCAAATTGTAAAACAAATGATCTCTAGTTCATTTAATTTGCATTAAGTACGCAGATTATACCTGTCTCTTGGGAATATGAGTTTCTGTCTCATTCAGGGTATCCAGGATATCTGCTACAGAGGGCCTATTATCTCTTTCAGAATCCACACAACGTATTGCTAATTTGATACACGTCTCCAGCTGACGTATTTCCTCTGATCGGTAATTTGATGTGCCTTCAACCATAGTACAGTTGATAAGTACCTACAAAACCGCAATATAGAAATATAATTTGAGATGGGCAATACAAAAGTATGATGTACGATACTTGTTCAAATGTGGCTATGTGCACAGAAATACTCTGTGCTCAATATTACGGCCCTGTTTCGTTCGACTGTGGATTTTTAAAAGCAGCTGTGAAAAATCTGCTGTGGAAAAACAGCTGTGGAAAATCTGATGTGAAAAAGATGTAGGTCATCTGGCAAACCAGCTGATACAGCTTTTTCAGATTTTGGCCCGCAGCGGAATCAGATTTTGGAAAGCACGTCCTAGGCTGCTTCCGCTTTTGGTTCAGATTTTGGCAGCGGATTTCTGGAATCGGATTCTGCTGGGTCCGCCCTTTGGTTGGTTCTGATTCTGCTGCGCCGCAGCGGAATCCGTCGATAAAAGCTGAACCAAACAGGGCCTACATTCCAGACAATCAGTTTAGCTACAGAATATCAAATGTGCACAGAAATGTACGATACTTCTTTCTAGTAGGTTCTCTCCTCTCCTTACTCTATCCTAGCATTCCGTGTCCATCGTCCTAGAAAGAATTAAACTTTGGAGGCGCCTAGACACATGCTCAGACCGATGGGGTGGCTGCGTCTCCGGAAAAAGAAGTGTTCACCACCACTCAAAAGGATGCCACTTTGGAGGCGCCTAGACACATGCTCAGACCGATGGGGTGGCTGCCCCTACCGACCTTCTCCGAACTTTTTCTAAAAGAATTAAACTTTCAAATTTGAATGATAGACTCGAATTTCATTCAAATTTAAGGACACATAAAACAAAATTTAAACTAAAACTTAAATACTAATAAGAAACCTAATCTAGGTCAACGACGGAGGGGCTCGTCGTCGTGCGTGCACCAACCTCCTCACCGCCGCAGCCTCGCGCACCACCTGATGGTGCGCCTCCTCCATCTGCAGGCGAGGGGTGTGCTCAGCCTCAACCTGGGCTTGCAATGCCATGGCAGCTTGTCATTCCTCCGTCATGGACCGGCAGGCGGCCACCTCCCTCGCTGCACTAGGAACGGAGATATCTCTTAACACGGCCCTCAATGTCCGCATTAGTCTGCTCAACGGCTACTTCCCGCATGCATCCGCCGTTGGATTCTCTCTCGTCTCTGGGTGTCACTGACTCCAACAAGGTGGCCTGCTCTGGCGCGCAAGGTGGTTGCTTATGCGCCTCCTCCGCACCCTCTTCCTCTCCCTCCGCAACCTCTTCCTCTTCTTCCGCCTCCTCCTTGCCTTTGTGGTCTGAAGGCAGAGGAGATGTCTAGGGCGGTGGCGGCAGTCATGGTGGCCTACATTGTGGCGAAGTAGCGAGTAGAGAAGGGCGAGATGGGAGCATGGCAGACCATTTTATAGGCTTGGAGCTCCGCAGGAAACGATGCTGAGGGTGGGAACCGACGCGTCGGTTTAATGCCAGTGACGCGTGGGGAAGCTGCACCACCGCAGCGTCGGTAGCGCCAGCGTAGGGAATCAAGAAGGTTGTTCAGCGCCATTGGGCACCATTAAAACAACACCGACCAGCCTCTGTGCCGATGGTAGGCCAGGCCCGCCTATCAGAGTCCTACGTAGCAGGTGTGTATGGGCGTGTCCAGCACCCCCGAGCTTCCCCGAAGGTTGGGGACGAACAAGGGGTTGTCAGACAGTTTTTCGGGCTGTCCGGACCGATTGGGGCACGGTTAGGAGGCTATTTCATGTCCGGACCCCCATTGGGCCGATTGGAAGGCCTATGGGGGCACCGGTGGAGATGCCCTTATGCCGATATTTTTTTTTGACGACTTACAAAATAAGCTGCCCCCCTCCCCGGCTTTTTCTACAAGCCATCTAGCTTATTACTTAAAGGCCTTATGTGAGAAGTTGGGGAGGGACGGCTTATTTTCTAATCACACCCATTGATGTGCTTTAATTTTCATGCAAAGGAATGTTCGGATAGCAAAGGAACAACTACCAACATGTATAGTGCTGTCTACCGCAAGGTCTAAAGATTATGTTTTAGTTACGTAATGTCCGGTTTAGCATAGGAACGACATGACAGGGTGTGACCATTGGTGCCTCATGAGTTTAGTAAGTTATTAACTCATTACTTGGTCAATCAAAATGCACAAGTGTAGACATATTCATGATCGGCGGTTTGATATATGAACTCAAAGAAAAGGTTAATTGCCAAAACTAAATGTCTTTTCTTACCTGCTGCATTAATTGTGCCACATTGCCCACTTCAAGAGAATTGGAGTAACTTGCAGGTGCTGTCATTATCTCTATCATTACAACACCCAAACTAAAAACATCATTCTTAGGTGAGATTATGCGATATTTTATTAATTCTGGTGGCATGTACTTCCTGCATGATACCAAGGACACAATCAGTGCAGATACCATTTATTCAATTAGAAAAGAAAGAAAAATTCGAAATCAGCCATTCCACGCGCTACTTACCGGGTTCCTACGGCTTTTTCTATGACATGAGTGTATGATTGAGTGAAGAGCCTTGACAATCTTAAATCCGCCACTTTAGGCTCCATGGAACTGTCTAGTAATATATTAGCGGGCTTCAAATCAAGATGCAAAATTTGTGGTACACATTTGTGAAGGAAATTTAAACCTCCACAGACCCCCTTTATAATATTGTAACGTGTGCTCCAATTAGGTGCAAAAGATTGGTCTACACAAATTGACAAAGGGAAAATGGGAATTCAGTTTCACTTAAACACATAAGAAAATGATCATGTTTTGTTTAAGTTAAGTTGTCATACCATGAAGACGCGTGTCTAGGCTTCCACCCTGCAAGTACTCAAAGCAGATTGCTTTATATATATGTTCGCTAAAATCACCATTGCGCTCAACAAATATTTTATTTGTTTCATAACAATAACCGACTAACTGTACAATATTTCGATGCTTAGCCCTCAAAAGGTTACCAACTTCATTTTTAAACTGTTGGTCATCAATTCCTCGCCCTGCATCAACAAGAAGCAACTTCACAGCAATATCTCTCCCATTGTAAACTCCCTGCTTGGCATAAGTATTGTACATGAGTTGTCTGTTTATAACTGAAATGTTTGTTACCAGTTCAAACTTGACATCTGATGGAAAACCAAATATCAAGTCTTTAACTCATACTGCCTCCGTATTAAAAAATAAGACGTTTTTTGACACTGTTATAGACTCTAAAAACGTCTAATAAAAAGTTACAGAGGTGGTACCTTGTAAACATCTGCAAACCCGCCCCTTCCAATTCTTGAGCCCACTGAGAATCCGTTGGTAATCTCTTCTAAGATACTTAATGATATATGCTTTGGTGTAGCCATATCATATCAGCTAACTTGGACCTCCTGTACATAAACAAAAGAAAAAGTGTGAAAAAATTCTTGTAGTTTACTATTGCGAAGGCAATTTCTAGGTAGCCTGTTTAATTTGCCGAAGATTCTATGAATTATGTGGGACGTATTCATGTGTAAGTTTTACTGACATACTGTAGTACATATATAGAGCATGCATGGCTGCAGAGTGAACACGATGAACACATATGGGCAATAATTAAGTTTAAAACTAGCATGAACACAGATTTTGTAAGGAGCTTTGTTATAGGATGAAGGTAGTAAGTACTTAGAGCATTACTAGTAGAACCCTCAAACCCTCAAATCTTTAAAGCACTTTTAAGGGTTGAGAAGTGCCACTTTTTGGCACTTTTAAGGGTTGAAAAACAGGGGCAAATAATAGAACCCTCAAACCCAACCCGTAAACTGCTTTAAGGATTGGATTTGAGGGTTCTAGTCTTTGCCTCAACCCCAATCTTTAAATCTATCATTTGAGAACTCACAATTTATGACAACAAGAACACAATCAACTTCCAAACAAACTACCAAATGACAATCATTGATGCATGGTTTAATAGTTTACATCACAAAATCATCATCTTCCTCCTCTCATCGGCACCATCACCAAAAGTTGCACCTCGGCGCCATCTCCTAGACCACAAGCGGGCTCCATCAAGCATCTCCATCGGCACCGTGGAGTCGACACACACCGCCATCACCACAACTACTCATCGGAGTGTCACCGAAAAGTAGAGGACGCAACACGGAACATCCTCTTCCTCTCCGCGATGTCCTCCTTGTAGTCCTTCCACCATTGCAATTGCTCTTGATCCATGTCCTTCTTGGACATCATCATGTGCTCTTTCTCTTCCACCATGAGTTCTTTCCATACCTTTGCCTCTTTGAGCTTGATCATCCTCTCCTCCAACTCGCCTTGCGCTTTGCTTCTTCACGCTTTGCTTCAACTTGTGCAAGCTTGACCTCTTTCTTCTTCTCGGTGATAAGAAGCTTCATCTCCAATGTCTTCGTTGTCAATTCCTCTCTTGCCTTCATCATGTGGTCCATCTTCTCCCTTAGGCTTGACGCCTCTTCTTCCATCTTCACCCTTAGCTTGCCCTTCTTGTTTCCCTCGGCTTGCCCACGTTCCTCTCCTCCTCATCTTCACTATCGTCCATCCTTAGCATTGCCGGCTTCTTGGGTGCGGTCTCTTGATCCCTCAACTTCCACTTGTCAAAGCCTTGAAGAATTGACCAAACATGCTTAAATGGGAATGGCTTGCCCTTGGAAGCGGCCATCTCCTTGTACCTCAAGCCGGCAATTGTCTCCTATCAACCACACATAAATCACATAAGAACCCACCAATAGCATAGTGCACACACATAATCAAAATAGTGAAGAAATATGTACTCACATAGTCACTCTCCACGGTTCCACTAGGTGGTGCATCCCTCACTTGGTCCATGGCCGCACTCCAACGAGAACAAGCGGGCTTGATCAACTCCCACCGGCCTTGAAGCGACCGGTAAGTGCGATGGATGAACCCACTAGTCTTCGGCTTGATCCTACAATAGACGTCCTCGATCCTTTGCCAATAGAGTTTACCGGTTTGATCGGTGCCGGTGGTAGCATCCATTCCCACAGCTGCCCAAGCACGAACCAAGAGGACATCTTCCGCCTCGGTGTAGTTTACCGATCGAGAGTGTGGGCGGGAAGCGACGGTGAATGCCTCCACCCCTATCTCGGCCACCTCCTCCTCGTCATCCCCTTCATCCTCCTCATCTTTCTCCTTTTCCTCCAAGTCGTCACCAACCCTAAAGGGGTCTAGAGGCGGAGCCCCGAGGTCCACCTCCGCGTTTTGGAGGAGGTCCATGAACGAGGATGGGGTTGCCATTTCCTCGAGCACCTCGTCTTGCGGCGGGAGGAGGTTCGGCGACGGCGACCGCCGCGGCTTTCAGGCCGCTGGCTTCTTCCGCAGCCGAGGCCGCCTCGCTGCCCAAGGGAGGCCGCCGCCGCTCTTCTTGATAGCCGGCGGGCGGGCGCGGTGTGGGCGAAAGGGTAAGGTGGTGACGGGCGCGGCGGCGGGGCGGCAGAGGAGGTGAGAGCCCGCCCGCGCCGCTGGCCTCGACGTGGTCGCCGCCACCACGCCGGCGAAGGCCGGTTGGGCGCGGGCGGCGGGCAAGTGGGTGCTGGCGCGGGGGCGGGCGACGCGGCCAGCGGCCGAGCAAGTGACGGGCGGGCGAGCGGGAGCGGGCGCAAGGCGGGGGGAAGGGCGGCGGAGGGGCCTTCCATGGGCGGCGACGAGGAGGAGGGCGGCGGGACGCGGGCGGGAGGGGCGGTTGCCTCCAGCGAAGGAGGAGGCAGCGAGGAAGAGGAGTGCGGGTTCAAGAAGATTTCCCCTCAACCCCTACATCTACAGATTGCAAATTGGTTTGAGGGTTGGACCTCTAAATTTTTTACGGGTTTGAGGGTTTAGAGGTTCTAGTCTCGGCGTTTTCCGCTAAAACTGTAAAAAAGCGGTTATTTTAAAGGGTTTGAGGGTTTGAGGGCACTACTAGTAATGCTCTTAGGACATAGGAAAGCAGTTCTATATGCATTCTGTTCCGTACAGCGACGGAACCGTTTGGGGGGGTGTCGGTTTTCACGCGTCGATGGAATGAACAATCCTAGACGCATGGATGATCACGGGCATCTCACGGATCCTTAACGCTAATTAATCTCCCCATAATCAAAAACTGACATCTAATCACAATCTCCGTTAAAAAACTACCATCTAATCACAATCCGTTGAATCCGTAACAACCTGTCCGTGCATCTAGCATTACTCTGATCGATCTACTAAAAAAACGGTGCCGGTACAAAAAAAATCAATGCCTCGATCTCAAAGTGATGCAACAAGTTTCAAAAGAGACATACACTTGGCACCGTGAAATTTTTCCATGGATAAAACACCAAATTACTGTAATAAATATTTCTTATAGCCAAACACAACGTCTTTTTGGACACATATATCCCAACCATCTTAATTAGTCACCCCGGCCCAGACTGAGCCCAGCATCGATACTACAAATTCGGCCAATCTAGCAATACAACCAAAATCAGCATGACACATGTCTAGCTCTAAATCAGGGGGAAGCTAGCTTAAGGTAATTTTGTGAAACCAGAGCGGTATTGACGATGCAATTATCTCTGACATTGTGGATCACAAAGGCAACACCGAAAATTAGACAGTCTTTTCATACTTGATCCGATCCATATCCAATACTGAAGTGGTTCAGAAAGATGAAGTGCCAATTAATAGTGGAACATCAGGCCAGTCTATCTCATCCTGATACATACTGTAGTTGCAATCCTGATTCATCAGAAATTTAAAGCGTCGTACTGTATTTTTTACTCGTGGGTCAACACACCACGCCACATGCGGATTCAACGCTTCAAATGCATCTGTTTTGAAACTGCAGAGGTCCAAAATAAATTAACATTAAAAAAGTAATCCACTCCCTCCGTCCCATAACATAAAAGCGTTTTTTACACTACAAATAATGTCAAAAACGCTCTTATATTTTGAGACGGAGGGAGTAGATCTTACCTGAAGCGAAGCCTCCTAGACAGAAGATGTGCCTCCTCTGGCGAGAGTAGGCACGGCGGTCACCGCGGGGTCGTCGGATCTGACCGAGTTTTCCAACGACGTGGAACTAGCTAGCCCAGACTGGATCCGGCCGGCGGCGTGCTTTGCATGGCCAGATTTTGGCAGCGGAGGCACGCCAGCCGGCCTTAATCGCCCTCCCGACGATATCAACACCGGGGTTGAGGTCTGGCAGTGCCGGTCCTCGGACCGATGCAGAGCGAGGAGGGAGAGGGCGTGGGAAAGGGTTGCTGGCGGGGACTGGAATGATGGATGGGATGGGAGAGAGCGAGGAGTGGGCCCCGCGCGTGCTTATTGACTTCGGCGCGGGACGTCGCGCTGACATTTTAGCCGGAACAAATCAAAGAGCTCGGGGGCATATCACGCGTCTCGTGCCTCACCCATCGCAACAATACATGCATCAGGCCAAACTCCAACGCGCCGATGCAAACGGACGTGGGTTTTATCCGCTTTATGCCCGATTTGGGTTGGCTGTAGGCGCATTCTCCGCCTGCGTTTAATCAGTGCGTCTAATGGCTGACGCATTTTTCGCCCGCATTCAAAGCAAAATTAATCGAAAAAGGTCAGCGTCCACATGTATGCCAACGGTCGGCATACATGCAAAGCTTCAAAAAAAATACAGTTCATGTTGGCGCACTTGCTAATGCCTGACACAGTTGTCAGCACACAAAAATGATGATAGTTCAACCACGTCATACATCTCATCCGTGGTCATGCCGACATGCATGTCGGAATACAAAACAGATGGTGCTCTTGGCCATCTAGCTTGAGCATCTGCTTTTGCGTCTTCTCGAACCAACGCCTTCTTCTTAAGGACACCTTGCTCAAGTCCACTGTCATGATCTCCATCTCCTTCACCATGCAAGCAAGCTCCGCCTCTTTTGCTTTTGTCTTTGCATTGGCCGCCTCTATCTCAAGCTTCTTCGCTTGAATGTCCGCCTCCATCTCTAGGTTCTTTGCTTGTATGTCGGCCTCCATCTCGAGCTTTTTTTTTTTTGTATCTCGATGTAGGCCTTCATTTGCTCCTCTTTCTCTTGTCGATGATTCTCCTCCCTTGCCTCCTTTTGGGTCATCATGCCTTGCAAAGTTCCCTGCAAGGCAAATGTGGCCGCCTCATGCTTCTACTCCATCTTGGAGCCGGTCTTTTCCCGCGGCCACTTCTCTCCCTCGTCATGCTCTGCAACGGCCTCTGACCCTTCATTCTTCTTGAGGGTGGCATATTGCTCCTTGAACTTCTTGTCATTATGAACGATCGTCCAACAATAGGTGAGGGTGAATGGCTTGTTCCCATTTTGGGCATTGAATGCTTCCAATGTTTGGATTGCCTACAAACCAAATGAAGACACGAATGTACATTCATATGCAATGGACATGCAAGCACCATGCAACAGAAAAAACGGGAATGGAGATGAAGAAATTGTATACCATGTCTTTGATACTGAGGCCACTCACGGGACGGCCTTCTCTGCTCTTAAGGCTGGCACAAAACTTGTCGCACTCTTGTTGGATGAGCCCCCACCTCTTGGAGATGGACACCCAACCACCCCTGCTCTCAAACTTGTACGGCGGAAATTTCTTGCGTTCATGGAATTAGGCATGAACTCTCAACCAAAAAGGTTGATCCTTCTTGCTCAGTGCCGATCTTGGGATCTTGTTCAATATCTCTCCAACATTCGCAAATGAGCTTGGCCTCATCCTTTGTGTATGTCTGCGTTTGAATGCTTTGCCGCTCCTTCCCCTTGGTCGTACTCGTCCGGGAATTCTTGGCCTTGCATGAAGGTGACGCCCATGCCCTCCTGGCCTGGCGTGACGGTGTCAGCCATGTCCTCTTGGTCTTGAGTGAAGTGGTCGCGAATGTCTTGGCTTTGGATCTCGTCGGGATCGAAGCCCGCGCCACACGCCACCCTCAAAAATGATGTTCTCCATGATGAGAAGATTGGTCGGGTCATCATCCGTCAATGCCAACATTGCGTAGAATAGTTGGCGTGCATCAGGATGGTTGCCAGCCGGGATTTCGCGCGACCGCTTCGTTTGGCCCCCGGTGGATGACCCATGGGCCACGGGTGTGGTGTTTAGGTCGACGGGCATGGGCGCGGGCGTCTGCGACGCGATCACACTACCTTCCGGTGAGTAGTCCGTGGGTGGTTTTGCGGTTGGGGATGGAAGTCGGGCGCGTGCGGCGTGGTGGACGCGCGCGACGACTCTGCCATTGCGGATGGACTGCCGATGAGCCCATGCTGGCCGCAACCATGGCGACAGTGACTAGAATGGCCGGCTGGTCGTGGTCTTGGTTGAACCCTACCAATAAAAGAGCCCGTTGTGTGGCCTTGGCGACGAGGTTCTGATTATCAGCGATGACGGCCTCCTGTTGGGCGGCGGCAGTGAGGGCGACCGCGTTGGCGGCTTCCAGCTTGTCGGCCTTCACCTTCCTCCGGCCAGCCCTCTTGTCCAACTGTACGGTCCACTGCACCGGCATCTGCTCCTTCTTGGGCTTGGTCGCCTTTTTGCGGACAGCATGGGGCTTGTCAGCGGTGGAGGCGAGGTTTGGCGCGTCGGCCATGGCGAGCGGGTGGTTTTGTGGGGAAGGGGTGGATGTGTCGGGTCAGGGGAGGAACGAGGGGAGGCAACGGCAACGCATGCAGCCGCATCTCGGCGAGCAGGAACACATCCCCTGATTAGCAACGAGCCTAGACTTGAAGGTGAATTTCGAGAGAGATGAGCTACACAAACAAGCAACATCTAACCGGACGAACCAAATTTATTATTCTGGAAAACGAAGACGACCCACTCTACCCAGCAGCAGCTCACGAGTTCAAACCAGCTAGTCGCACACATACATTACAGTCCATGAATGTCCATCCATCAAAAACCAACTCTCCTGCCAGGCCCCGGCCGGCCCGGCGCAGCTTACTTAACTCAGGTGCAAGGGGGCGAGGAGCCTAGGAGGACTGCCGGAGCTCGGGGCGCACGAAGTCGGCGTCGGCCGTCACCGAGATGTCGACGGTGGGCCTCAGCTCGGCGCACACCTCGATGGCGCCGTGGACGGGGTCCGACATGAAGTTGCTGATGAGGTCCTGGTTGATGGGCTCGTCCTTGTCCACCGCCACAAACGCCTGCTGGGTCAGGATGTAGTCGAAGCGGGGCGCCCACTTCCTCGACCCCAGCCGGGCCGTCGTCGAGCAGTTGTCCACCATGAAGGCCACCCCGCGCGCGTGCATGAAGGGGTTCAGCGAGTCCACCGACTCGATCACGCTCTCGTTGATGATCTCAGAGTAGGAGTGCCCCTTCTTCCTCAGCACCTCGATCTGCAGTTTAGGAAGGGAAACATGCCAGATCAGTAATTGCTTTCGGTTCATGTAGAGTAATCAATCATTCAGGAAGTGTAATCTACAGCTTACACAATCTGACTCGAATAAGATGTCAAGCCATCGTATTCTAGTGTACTGGTATAATACTGTAACAAGTGGAGAGGAGCCTGACCTGGGCCATCATAAGTGCAACATAAACTCCAGCCGTGAAGGGGTGGAGAGGGCCAAGGTCACCATCTGGCCGGGTCGAGCGCACCTTTTCGCCGACCTTCCACATCCGAGTTTGGTCGATTTTGCCCATAGGGAAAGCAGGAAGGCCTTCCTTGTCCTGTGCAAGCATAAAGAAAATGAGATGGTGTGAATCAACAGTAATCTTGTCTTATTTGGTGTCCACACCCAAAACTTAATCATGGAAAGAATCAGGATGGTAAGTTAAGGTTTTAATAGCAGAACAACTTACATAAAACCTCCGACCAGCCAACACAACACTCCGGATTTCACTTCCAGAGGCAACGTCTTCGTAGCATTCATAGAGTATGTCCATGCAAGGGTAGAATGATGCACTGTATGCCTTGTTGAACTCCTTTTTGCCTTCCTCGCTCAAAGAGTTGTACACCTCAAGCATCCCCTGGTAAAAAGGGGAAAATTGGACTGATAAGTAATAAAGATTAAAGGTGGTTACAAAAAGTTTAATCAAGGCATACCTTCTTTGAGATGGTCTTAGAGATAATTCCAGTGATGCCCTCCACAGTGCTTTTGTATGCCAGCTTCTCGTCCATTCCTTGCTCTGTGTATCTCCTAAACAGAGCCTCCACGATGCCATGGACAGCGCCCAGCAAAATTCCTGGACAGAAACTGGTTAGCAACAGCAAAATCATAACAGGCAACACAGAGTCACAAAGAAGAAAAAGAGATTCACCTCGCTCCCCAAAGATATCACTCTTGTACTCCTGTTCTAGAGTAGTAGCAAAGGTGAATGGGGATCCTAGTGCAACCGACCATCCAAGAGCAACATCAGTTGCCCTTCCATCAACATCCTATGCATCAAAAAGGGCAGACACACACAGGTGCTCAGTGCATAGCTTCATGTCTTCACACCAAATCGATAGTTGAGAAGTCGGCAAAATTCCATACCTGGTGAACAGCAAAGCTAGCGTTGATGCCAGCACCATTTACTTCCTTGCCCTGAACATACAGTCTCCGAACTGATGGACCCATTCCCTTGGGGCATACAGCAACGACGCTGATGTTTTTGGGGAAATCAAGGCCATGTGATTGCAGATGACCAAGGAGAAATCCATGAGATAAACCAAGAATGCTGTTTGGTTTCATGTGAGAGAAGATCTTCTCATAGTTGTCTGCCTGCAGAAAGTAAATGAGAAGTTTAATTACATGGATATAATAAACTGATGGTGGGACTCAGACAAATGTATCATGCAGTGAATGATAAATAGTATGCTCCAGATCTAACACGCAGGTTAAATTAATTAACTAAACCAACAGGATGCAAAGAAACATCATCCTGAAGCTGAGCCTGATCTAAACAAACAATTAACAAAGGAAAGCTTAAAATCATGCAGAAAGCTGGTGAGCATAAATGAAAAGCACACCTGGGCAGAATCTGAAATCAACAGCAGCACAAGATCACTGCCAGAGACCGTCTCCCATATGTCTCCTAAGGTTCCGTTCTCCTCAGTGAATCCAGCACCACGTGCTTCCTCAAAAGACTTGGAACCTTTCCTGAGGCCAATCTGAAAGCGAAAAGACAGCTTATTGAACAACTGGCATTTATACTGGCACGTAACAAATGGGACAAGATATAAACTGCCATACAATTTGCATATTCCAAGTCGTATACCATCAAAGCTAACTTTAAGCAAGAATGAGTGATAAATTACTACTAGAAAGCTAAAGAAAACAATAAACATCAGCTGTGGGTTTTCTTTCCACTCATGGCTGCAAGCCACAGCTTCAGAGCTTTTCATTTATTAAACACATAGTGAAAACTCAATCCCATGTGTAAGGCTGGATACTAGTACATGAGAATAGCTAACCTTGACGACGATGTCAGACTTGGCTTCCACCAAGGAATCCCTCAGGTTCTGGGCCTGCGCCGGACCCTGCAAAAGCACCATGAAAATACTCTTGTTAGAGCCAGCGGACAGACCTGCAGACTCTGAACCTACCAAGTGGTAGAAGAGAACAAATCTGTGTGAAATCGGCCACTCCGTTCCACCACATCGATTGATTTGCTTATCCAAGCAGTTTCGAGTGGCGGTAGAGTAGACAGACATGGTAAATCTCGACAAAGAGGAGAGAAACTGTGCAATAAGGGGAAGCAAAGCAGAGCTGGAGACTGGACCTGGGAGCCCCATCCGATGACGCCGATCTGCTTGACGCCCTTGAACGCCTCCGGGAGCAGCGGGAAGAGGTTGCGCCCGCCCCTCACGATGTACTGCAGCCGCGCACGGAACAAATCGTAAAAATCGAGAGCAGAAGCCAGGACCGGAGGGGAGGAGGGGGGATAACGAGAGAGATGGGGTGGGAGCGGGGGCGCGTACGCACCTCCTCGTGGCCGGCGAGGGAGACCTTCTCCTTGTTGAAGACGGCGGTGTCGAAGTCGAGCGACGGCATGGCGGCGCCGACCTTGGCCGGGGCCGCGACCATGGCGGCGACCGCCCGGCGGCGGGTGGAGGGGGCGGTTAGGGCGCATGCGGGGTGGGATGCGGCCGGGGAGAAGGCGACGGAGGAGATGGCGGCGGCGGCGGCGGCTAGGGTTTTGGGGTGGGAGAAGGGGGCGAGGGTGGATGCCGCGGAGGAGGTGGGCGCCGCCATCGTGTCCGTCTCTGGCCTCTGGGGGGAGCGAAGGGCGGCTCTCTGTTCTGCAGCCGGTTGGTGAGGGGGTTGGGGTCGGGCTGGCCTGGATGGATTTATACGCCCCGCCCGGCCGTCCGATCCCATCGACGGCCGCGATGCCACCCACGCGAACGCTGCGCCAGTACAATATTCTGGGTGGCTCGCACGTTGCGCGCATGGAGATGCGCGCGCGCTCGCTCGCCGTCGTCGTCCTCTTTGTCTTCTTTGGCCTACGCCCCAACGGCACCTTGGCGGCACGCGCGGCGCTCTCGGCCTCGTCGGAGGGCGCGCGGCCGCCGTGAACGCGGCGCACGGCAGATCCCGCGGCGGCCGGCCGCGTCGCTGCCAACGGTGGACAACTGGATGCCACAGCGCCGGCGGTGGGTCTGTGGGCGCACGGCGGGCGTCGGCGTCACAGGTCGCCGTCCGGCGGCATCTCGGGACGACGTATCCTGTGGGTGGGGCACACGGATCCGCCCTGAAAGCCACGCCCGGGGAAAGGCTCGCTCACGGATTACACACGCTTTTCCCGGCCAAGTGCTTCTGTGGTCTAAACATCGAGTACGTAAATCATTTGATACGGATCATAGTCAACATTATTTTCATCTTCTGTATGTATTTTGGTATTGTATAACAACATGGTATTCATTTTGTCATATGATACTCACTTGCACACATGACATGTTTTTTCTTCTTACTCACGCTCTGTGCGTTATTTGTTCTCGGCCTCGCTTAGTCGTTTGAACATGAGCTATGGCAACGATTCATGGATACTTATGCTCGCCTCCATTCTAATCATGTGCGCTCTCTGTTGTCCTATCAAAATGCGTTTACGTTGACACACATCAAGTTTGGGGTACACGATTTATCATGCCTAGATCCAGCCAAATGCATGACGGTGCCTTTGAGGACGTCGCAGTTTTGCTTCTCTCGCTAATATTCTTTGTCAAAGAAAGGAAATCCAAAAAATTGCATAATAGTTTTCAAGACTATGGTTATACATGGATTTCATACATTATATACGAAAACAAATATTGATAATTTCCATGTATTTCTCGTCCCGAATTTTGTGTATATAATATGAATTATTTCATCACCATATTATATATATGTAATATATTTTGATATATGTTACTTTCCTTCCCATAATGTAAGATGTTTTTTGGCAATACACTAGTATCAAAAAATGTCTTACATTATGGGACGGAGGGAGTAATTAATTATTTCACTTAAGATATGAAATAGAATACCAAGTTTAGTTCTTATGCAATATTTCATAAGTATAAAGAGTCATATTCTTTGTACAACTAATAAGAATATAAGAAGATATAGTTTATTCTGGACTTAGTTATCAAGGCTTTCAAATGGAGTTCATTTAGAAACCTAACTTTTAACTTTAGCTATTCATATACCCAATGCGGTGTTCGTATTAGAAGAAAAATTCTATTTTTTTGTTTAACAATTTATTATTGCAAAATGTATACATGTATTCATTCGGCGAAAGATTTTCTTCTTGAATTACATATTCTTCTGATAGCGATTTTAAGTTTAGTATATCAGGCGATTTTAGGCATGCAAGAGTTACAAAAAATTTGATCGGCAATATACGGATGCACAAAACTTAAGTTATATAGATGTGAATAACGACCATGGTATGGAACTATCCCAAATAATTCAGAGAACAGTGAGAAATATTATAATTCCAAACTTTTTTTGAATGTATTCAAACCTTGATTTCTCGCAACAAAGAAGTATTCCAAACTTGATTTCTCACAAAAAAGAAGTATTCCAAACTTGATTTCTTTTTTCATGCAAAATCTCATGTATAGACATTCCATCGATAATGTTCCTACCCCTTGATGAAGGTAGAAATGAACTTGTGGTATAAGGTGAAGCTTTAATTGTCATGATGTTGAGATCATGTTAAAGAGTACTCCCTCCATCCCATGACAGGTTGAAACACTAACATCTTATATTATGTGAACGAGGGAGTATTTGGAGAATGGAGAGGATTTCATGCAAATAGGCTTGTATTTATGAATGATTAGCATCATATGTAGTGCTCGTGGAAACATCATTTGGGATATAATCCCGCAATTAAAAGGTAGTAGAATGTAGATGTACTACAGTTTACAAATCATCGGGATCTTTCCAAACAACAACGTGAAATAATAGTCCAGATCATAAACCCTGAACGTGAACGAATTATTTGCGCATGCATGCATGAGCATGACACGAACGTGAGATGGACTGATGGAGACGTCGGCTTCACTTGTTCACCGGCGGCAGGACGGCGTCCTCCCTGTCGTCCTCGTTCTCTCCGTCAACCAGCCTCCAGCGCCCGTCGTCCCCCTTCACCATGCCCCTGTTCCATGGCACCCACCACGCTGCCGGCACCCCGTGCTCCTCCTTCAGCGCGTCGTACATCTTGTTCACCAGCGCCGCGTCCCGCTCCAGCACATCCTCGAACCCCTGTCCGGAGGCCGTCGGCGCGCCCGCCACCCCGTGCAGGTAGCACTCCAGGTTGTGCCACACATTCTCGTCGCCGGGCGCCTTCAGGTACGGCGACGCGCTGGTGTCGATGGCCAGCTCGACGCCCACGTCGTGGTACGGCAGCCCCGGGTACCTGGGCACGATGTCCCGGGCGTTGCAAACGCGCAGGACACGGAGGCCAGCGGCCGTCGCGGTGTTGAACCGCCTCTTGAAGCCGGCGCCGCCCACGCGCGGGCAGGCGAACGCGAACGCCGTGACCGGGAACGCCGCCGCGGGCGTGCAGTTGTAGCCATTCTCGGCGATGTCGAACGCGCTCAGCGTGGCCAGCGCCGCCCCGAGGCTGTGCCCCGTCACTGTGATGCTCACCTCCTCGTCCTTGTACGTGTCCACCAGCTTCCCCACCTCAGCCAACACCTGGACGGAGAGAGAGAAGAGCCAGCTGAACAGTGTGCACGTTCTCCATGTACGTTTTGTAGCACTTGACGAGGCAGTGCCGCGCAATTTTAGTTACCTGCTTTCTCGCGCTGACCTTGTTGTAGGTGGAAGCCTGGTCGGTGGAGGTGTAGATGGAGAACCAGCCGCGGTGCACCATGGCCTCGGCGCCGGTGACTTCGCCGAGGATGCCCTTGGGATGCACCATGGCGAACTCGAGGTCTTTGATCCACTCCAGCGCCTGGATGGTGCCGCGCCACACGACGACCACGTCCCGGCGCCCGAGCGTGGCCTTCCCCGCGTCCGTGGCCACCGCGACGTACCCGATCCAGTTGGACTCCTTGCACCGGCTCTGCGGGTGGCAGCTCCTCACGAACGTGGCGGCCGGCGCGGCGGGGGCGGAGCACGTGGCGTACAAGAACCTGGTGATCCGGTACGCGGCGGCGTGGCCCGGCAGCATCACGTGCTCGAAGAAGCGCTTGCTGCCGAAGCGCGAGTGGCCGGCGTGCGGCGAGTGCTTCTCGTAGTTGAACGCGTCGTACGTGGCCTGCGCCATCTCGCCGTACCAGATCACCGTGCGCCGGAGCTCCAGGTCCAGCGGCCGCAGCAGCCCCTCCCACGACCGCTCGCCGTGGAGCTCCTTCCACCTCGCCGCCGCCGTGGCCGTGATCGGTCCAACGAGGCTCCATTGCTCGTCCGACATGGCGGTCGTCCACACCTGCACTATGAGAATTATGAACTGCGACGTGCAGCAGATGGCTTGCTCATGCCCGACCTTTATACACGCGGCGGCAATGGCGGCTCCTGCTTTCCTGAGCTTGCTTGTGCGCTTGGCGCGATGACGAAGGGGAGGTGAAAATGGCGTGACATTGCGATATGGGGGCACGACGACACAAACGCGTATTGATTCGTGCGCAACTGCATGCTCCAATCGGAGACGAAGAGGCCATGCCAATGGCATGCATGGGCTTGCTTCTTGGGTTCATCGGGAATTCCGTTACGGACATTTCGTGATGTTCTCACAGAATATTGTCTTCCAGCCTCAGAGTCTCAGACGTAGGAGATGTAAATTACGGGCGGAAAGCTTGGCCGCTTTCTAATGTAATCATATACTCCCTTGGTTCCTAAATATTAGAGACTCCAATATAGACTACATACCGAGCAAAATGAGTGAATTCATATTATGTTTGTATACATCTGTATGTAGTTTTTTTTTTTGACTGGGCTGTATGTAGTTTTCTAGAATCTGTATGTAGTTCGTATTAAAATCTTTAAAAGGACTTATACTTAGAAACAGAGGGGGTAATTTTTTTGGGTGCGTCTAGGTCTTAGTCGACTGAGACTTAACCAAGTCTAAGCCAAATGATATAAAATGCAAGAAAGAAAATAAAAAACTAACAAAATTTTTTTGCACGGACCTTAAAGTAAGATCCTAAAAATATAGCATCGACTGAGACTTGGTTATCCCTTTTTTTTAATATTTCAGGATGAGAACTAAAAAATCATGAAATCGAGCTTTAATAGTTCAGCCGAAATCATGAAATCGAGCTCTGCAAAGCTCACCTACCCTTTTCAGAAAAAAAATACAAGGTCACCTACAAAGCATGGTGAGACTGCTCCCACATATATTTTTCCAAGTAATTTAGAACTTAAATACAAGGTCACCCATTTTCTTGTGCTGTTTTGAGAATGAACATCGGTTAGATGTGTGCATCTTAGTTATGCAGACGTCGGGTGTAATACTTAAGCCTTTTAAGTAATAAAGCGCCCCTTATTGAAAAATTTAAAACTTACGAATGAGGAAATCAATATAAGAAATTTAATAAAAAAGTTGAAAACCAAACTATTTGGTTCAAAAGTTTAAACTAAATAATACGATTGAAAAATAAAAACAAAACCTTTGGAATTAAAAAAATTTAGAAGGGTAAAATTCAATACAATAATCAAATGGTCAAGGTGCTTAGAAAAAACTACTATCGGCAGTTTTTTCCCCTACGCTAAGGCTAGGGTTTCTATCCTCTCTGCCGATCCCCTCGCCTGAGAGTCCCCCGTCCGACCAAAGCCCCTTCCCCGACTAGGGTTCGAGAGATCGGGGCCTGCGGATCGTGCCCCAGTGGATCGTGTGAATCCTCTTGGCATCTGGCGACGGTTCTGATGGCGGATGCTATGTCCGGGACCAGCGGAGGAGGCAGCGCCACCGCCGGCAAATCGAATATTGGTGATTTCATGGAGCAGCTCAACTTAGAGGACGAAGAGTTTGATGATCTGGTGATCGAGGAGGATGATCCTGTTATCAATGAAGGAGTTCGTTGGTTAGCCCTTGCTAGGGTTCACACGGGTAAAACCTTCAGACCGACGGCGTTTTACAGAGAGATGCGTGCAGCCTGGAATCCGGCGAAGCAGGTGAGGTTCAGGCCCGTCGGACCAAACTTGTTCGTCGTTCAGGCGGAGTGCCTTGGAGATTGGAACCGTATGGTGGAACTTGGTCCGTGGATTTTGAGAAACTGGGTAGTTCTCATGTGCTCGTATGATGGATTTACTAAAGCGGAAGAGGCCCCCATGTTATTCATGCCAATCTGTCTTCAAATCCATAAGCTGCCTGAGGGGTTCTGTAGGAAGAATATTGTGGAATCGTTGCTGAGAAAGTCTGGAGATATCTTGGAGATGAGAGGTTGAACGGAAATACTCGGGGTGATTATGTGAGGGTTAGGGTTCGCCATGACATCCGTCGACCCCTCACAAAATTCGTTAGTATTGTTAGAGGAGAAGCAAGGCAGGTTTACTTGGTCCGTTATGAGAAGCTTGCCCACTTTTGTAGCATTTGTAGACTGATTGGGCGTGATTTCAAAGAATGCGGCACCGGGGTTCATGAGGTGAAGGACATGAAGTTTCAGAACTGGCTGTATGCTGATGGTCCGAACAGAGCAAGAACTGATGAGTTCGATCACATCAATGATAAGCAAAAGCAGCAGCAGCGCACCCCAACAAAAGAGAAAGCTGTGAAGAAAGCTAATGACCCGGACTTGGCCGACACAGCATCTAGCCCATCGAAGACTGGCACCAGGGATATGCAAGTCGACCCCTCGGCTCGAAAGAGGTTGGCTATGGATAGTACCGGGCAGGTGCTACCTAGTGGACCGGCTGCTACTCTAGCTCTGACTCAGGGGCTAGGTGAAGATGGTGATGAGCTTTCGTTGACTGTAGGACCTTGAAGTATGTCTAGGGGGGGGGTGATTAGACTACTTGACCAATTAAAAACTTAACCTTTTCCCAATTTTAGACTTTGGCAGATTTTAGCTATCTTTGAACAAGTCAAGCAATCTTCACGCAATTCAAGCAAGCATGCAAAGAGTATATAGGCAGCGGAAAATAAAGCATGCAACTTGCAAGAATGTAAAGGGAAGGGTTTGAAGGATTCAAACACAATTGGAGACACAGATGTTTTTGTCGGGGTTCCGATAGGTGGTGCTATCGTACATCCACGTTGATGGAGACTTCAACCCACGAAGGGTAACGGTTGCGTGAGTCCACGGAGGGCTCCACCCACGAAGGGTCCACGAACAAGCAACCTTGTCTATCCCACCATGGCCGTCGCCCACGAAGGACTTGCCTCACTAGCGGTAGATCTTCACGAAGTAGGCCATCTCCTTGCCCTTACAAACTCCTTGGTTCAACTCCACAATCTTGTCGGAGGCTCTCAAGTGACACCTAGCCAATCTAGGAGACACCACTCTCCAAAAAGTAACAAATGGTGTGTTGATGATGAACTCCTTGCTCTTGTGCTTCAAATGATAGTCTCCCCAACACTCAACTCTCTCTCGCAGGATTTGGATTTGGTGGAAAGAAGATTTGAGTGGAAAGCAACTTGGGGAAGGCTAGAGATCAAGATTCATATGGTTGGAATGGAATATCTTGGCCTCAACACATGAGTAGGTGGTTCTCTCTCTAACTGGTAAGTTGGAAGTGTAGGTTTGTTCGATGGCTCTCTCCACGAATGAAGAGGAGGTGGAGGGTATATATAGCCCCACACAAAATCTAACCGTTACACACAATTTACCAAAATCGGTGTGACCGAATCATAAAACTTCGGTCGGACCGATTTAGTAAACCTAGTGACCGTTAGGGTTTTGGTGGGACTGACATGCAACTCGGTAGGACCGATATGGTTAGGGTTAGGGCATAACGTAATCTCGGTGAGACCGATTACACAAACTTCGGTGAGACCGAATTTGGTAATTAGCTAACCAGAGAGTTGGTCGTAAACTCGGTGGGACCGATTTGCTCTTCGGTGAGACCGAAAAGTTACGAAAGGAAACAGAGAGTTTACATTGCAATCTCGATGGGACCGATCGCTCACCGGTTAGACCGAACGTTACGAAGGGAAAGAGAGATTACAATCCCATCTCGGTGAGACCGAGATCCCTATCGTGAGACCGATTTGCCTAGGGTTTGTGGCATGGCTATGACATTTGAACTCGGTGGCGCGGATAGAAAGAATCGGTAGGGCCGAGTTTGACTTTAGGTTTAGGTCATATGTGGATGTGAGAAAGTAGTGGAGGTTTTGGAGCATATCACTAAGCACATGAAGCAAGAGGCTCATTAAGCAACACCTCATCCCTCCTTGATAGTATTGGCTTTTCCTATAGACTCAATGTGATCTTGGATCACTAAAATGTAAAAAGTAGAGTCTTGAGCTTTTGAGCTTGAGCCAATCCTTTGTCCTTAATATTTTGAGGGATCCACTTTCATCATCCATGCCATGCCATTCATTGAGCTTTCCTGAAATATTTGTCTTGGAATAGCATTAGCTCAATGAGCTATATGTTGTTATGAATTACCAAAACCACCTAGGGATAGTTGCACTTTCATTGACTCCCAAGAATTTCCGGATGATAGATCGGCGGCCTCCCTAGAGGAGGACCGCCGAGCACAATGAGTATCCTAATGTGGAACTGTCGGGGGGCCCCCGGACAGTTCGTGAGGTGTTGGCCCTCTCAAAAGCCAATTCCCCGGGGCTGATTTTCCTATCAGAAACACGTCAAGCCTCTAGTCAGATGGAAAAGCTTAAAAGGAGACTGAATATGAAGGGTTTTGCTGGTGTATCTAGTGTTGGCCTTAGTGGGGGGCTTGCACTATTTTGGGATGAGAACTTACAAGTAACCGTGCGTGATTCCTGCGCATGGTATATTGATGAGAATTGTCGATGATGCTAATGACAAAACATGGAGAACTACCTTCGTGTATGGAGAACCGAGGGTGGAGCACCGACATCGTATGTGGAGTGCACTGTCAAACCTACGGGCGGCCTCAACTGACCCATGGCTGGTTTGTGGTGATTTCAACGAAGCAATGTGGCAACATGAACACTTTTCTCGGTCGCCTCGGTCTGAAAACCAGATGCTCCTCTTCCGATTTTGTTTGGAGGATTGCAAACTTATGGACTTGGGCTTCTCGGGGACCCCGTTCACATATCATAATAGACAGCAGGGCGGGAGGAATGTTCATGTTCGTCTAGACAGAGCGTGTGCGGATGAAGCTCTGAGGGAAACTTTCCCGTTTACGCAAGTGGTGCACTTGGCGTCCTCGTGCTCCGATCATGCTCCCATCATGGTTCGGCTAGCACATGCGGAACCACGACGCAATAAAAATGCACCCAGGTATGAAATAATGTGGGAACGGCACCCTGGCCTCGAGGCAGTGATTCCGGAGAGCCCTGTTCAAGAATTCATCCGATTAACCAGTTAACTTGCCGATTAATCCCTACTCATGGGGTCACCGAGTAGTCGATAAACCGATAAATCATCTGATTAATTCATTAAATGGCCGATTAACTTGCCGATTAGCCTATTAATCCCCTACTCGCCAACCAACCGAGCAGCTACCAGTTAACGATTTCCTTAACAATGCCAGAGAGTTGGGGCAAGAGCAAGCCGAATGGGCACCTGGGGTCGGTTCGAGATGCCCTGAAAGAGATGATGCAGAGGCTGCGAGCATGGAGCAAGGAAAATTTCGGCCATGTCATGTCCGAGATCGAAAAACTGTGCACTGAACTAGCGGACCTGCAGCTTCATGATGCGGATAGGACGGCCATACGGTAGAAGATGTATCAGCTGGACGAGTTGTTGTACCATGAAGAGATGTTGTGGCTGCAGCGTTCACGCATTACGTGGCTCAAGGAAGGTGAGAGGAGCACTGCGTAACTCCACCGGCGGGCTGTGTGGCGCACGCGCCGTAACTACATCAAGCGGCTGAGGCGTACTGATGGGACATGGTGCTCGTCCCCCTCTGAGATGGAGTTGATGGCCACATCATACTTTAAGGAGGTGTTTACGAAGGATTTGACCCTCTCCCCGGAATCGGTCCTAGAGATGATAACACCGAAAGTCACACAGGAGATGAACATGGCCTTATGTGCGCCGTTTACGGAACAGGAGGTGTCTGATGCACTGTTCCAAATAGGACCACTAAAAGCACCAGGTACGGATGGATTTCCTACTCAGTTCTATCAACGTAACTGGACAGTTATGAAGGTTGAGATCATAGCGGCGGTTCTAGAATTTTTTAAAACAGGTGTGATTCCGGAGGGTGTGAACGATACTGCTATTGTACTAATCCCGAAAGTTCCTTTCCCTAAGGAGCTCAAGGAGTTTCGTCTAATAAGTTTGTGTAATGTGGTCTACTAGATTGTGTCTAAGTGCTTCATGAACCGTCTACGTCCTCTGTTGGCGGAATTAATTTCAAAAACCAGAGTGCATTCATACCTGGTCGGCTTATCTCAGATAATTCAATCATAGCATTTGAGTGTATCAATCATATTCAGACACTGAAGATTAACAGTCCGGCTGCGTGTGTGTACAAGCTGGACTTGTCAAAGGCGTATGACCGGGTGGGTTGGGACTTCCTAGAGAAGGCCTTGGGCAGGTGGGGTTTTTCTGCAACGTGGATCACTTGGATCATGGCATGTGTAAAATCAGTCACATATTCCGTGAAGTTCAATGGGAAGTTACTTGAGGTATTCTCCCCGTCGCGGGGCTTCGACAAGGTGATCCGTTGTCTCCATTCTTATTTCTTTTTGTCGTTGATGCCCTGTCTGCTCTTATTACCAACTCTGTCGAGAATGGTGAATTGAGGGGAGTGACCATTTGTCGGGGTGCTCCGGAAATATCTCACTTGCTTTTTGCGGATGATACAATGTTGTTCTTTGAGGCTTCGAACCAGCAAGCTAGCATTGTCAAAGGTTTGATGAACACTTACACTTCGGCGACGGGTCAACTTATCAACCCCGAAAAGTGTTCCATCCTCTTCTCAGACAACTGTAATGCGGTGGTGGAGGATGAGGTAAAAGGCATATTGGAAGTTTCACAGCAAATGTTTGAGCCCAAGTACCTGGGCTTACCGGTGCCAGAAGGAAGATTGCACAAAGGGCAATTCAAAACACTTGAGGAGAGACTGAGAGAAAGGTTGATAGACTGGAGTGAACAATTTGTATCTGTGGGAAACAAGGAAATTTTGATCAAAGTTGTTGCGCAGGCCATCCATACCTATGTTATGAGTGCCTTTAAGTTGTCGGTGTTCGTTTGTGACGACTTGACAAGGATGATGAGACAGTACTGGTGGGGGGTGGAGAATGGTAAGAGGAAAATGGCCTGGCTTAGTTGGAATAAGATGGTAGTACCCAAGTCTATGGGGGGCATGGGCTTCCGTGACATGAGAGCGTTCAACCAGGCCTTGCTTGCTAAGCAGGCTTGGCAATTATTGGATTGCCCAGATAGCCTTAGTGCGAGATTACTTAAAGCCAAATATTATCCCCATGGTAATATGTTGGATACAGTTTTCCCGACCAACTCGTCCGCAGTATGGAAGGGGATTGTACATGGTCTTGAATTGGTGAAGAAAGGCATTATTTGGCGTGTGGGGGACGAGACACTGATTAGAACATGGAGAGATGCTTGGATCCCGAGGGGTCATAATCTTTGGCCAATAACTCCTAAACGTAACTGCAGACTTAATTGGGTGGCAGATTTCTTAACTGAACAAGGTGCTTGGAATGAGCAAAGGTTGCGAGAACATTTTTGGGACATGGACGTACGGGTGATTCTTAAGATCCGTACCTCATCGAGGAATGGCCAAGACTTCTTAGCCTAGTTCCCAGAAAGGAGCGGACAATTTTCTGTGAGGAGTGCATACAGGCTAGCTACTTTGAGCATCGCCCCGGGCATGGCACCCGTGACCAGCAACAACCCTTCTGGGAAACGGTCGGTTTGGCAGTGCATATGGGAAGCCAAGGTATTGATACGTCTCCAATTTATCTATAATTTTTTATTGTTCCATGCTATTATATTATCTGTTTTGGATGTTTTATGGGCTTTATTATGCACTTTTATATTATTTTTGGGACTAACCTATTAACGAAGGCCCAGTGCAAATTAATGTTTTTTTTGCCTATTTCAGTGTTTCGCAGAAAAGGAATATCAAACGGAATCCAAACTGAATGAAACCTTCGCGAGGATCGTTTTTGGAACAAACGCAATTCAGGAGACTTGGAGTGGAAGTCAAGGAAGCAATGAGGTGGCCACGAGGTAGGAGGGCGCGCCCCCACCCTCGTGGGCCCCTCGTGGCTCCACCGATCTACTTCTTTAGCCTATATATACTCATATACCCTGAAAACATCCGAGAGCACCACGAAACCCTATTTCCACCGCCGCAACCTTTTGTACCCTTGAGATCCCATCTTGGAGCCTTTTCCGGCGCTCCGTCAGAGGGGGAATCGATCACGGAGGGCTTCTACATCAACACCATAGCCTCTCCGATGATGTGTTAGTAGTTTACCATAGGCCTTCGGGTCCATAGTTATTAGATAGATGGCTTCTTCTCTCTCTTTGGATATCAATACAAAGTTCTCCTCGATTCATTTGGAGATCTATTCGATGTAATTCTTTTTGCAGTGTGTTTGTCGAGATCCGATGAATTGTGGGTTTATGATCAAGATTATCTATGAACAATATTTAATTCTTCTCTGAATTCTTATATGCATGATTTAATATCTTTGCAAGTCTCTTCGAATTATCAGTTCGGTTTGGCCTACTAGATTGATCTTTCTTGCAATGGGAGAAGTGCTTAGATTTGGGATCAATCTTGCGGTGTCCTTTCCCGGTGATGTTAGGGCAGCAAGGCACATATTGTATTGTTGCCATCGAGGATAAAAAGATGGGGTTTATATCATATTGCTTGAGTTTATCCCTCTACATCATGTCATCTTGCCTAATGCGTTACTCTGTTCTTATGAACTTAATACTCTAGATGCATGCTGGATAGCGGTCGATGTGTGGAGTAACAGTAGTAGATGCAGAATCGTTTCGGTCTACTTGTCACGGACGTGATGCCTATATACATGGTCATGCCTAGATATTCTCATAACTATGCGTTTTTCTATTGCTCGACAGTAATTTGTTCATCCAACGTAGAATTTGCTATCTTGAGAGAAGCCACTAGTGAAACCTATGGCCCCCGGGTCTATTTTCCATCATATTAATCTCCCGCCAACGTGCTATTTCTGTTGTCGTTTATTTTGCAATCTTTACTTTTCAATCTAGGCATGACCACTTTTGCAAAAATATTTATGTTATTATCTTTATCAGATCTCACTTTTGCAAGTGGCCATGGAGGGATTGACAACCCCTTTATCGCGTTGGTTGCAAGGTTCTTGATTGTTTGTGCTGGTACGAGGGATTTGCGTGTAGTCTCCTACTGGATTGATACCTTGGTTCTCAAAAACTAAGGGAAATACTTACGCTACTTTGCTGCATCACCCTTTCCTCTTCAAGGTAAAACCAATGCATGCTCAAGAGGTAGCAAGAAGGATTTCTGGCACCGTTGTCGGGGGCATCTACGCACAAGTCAAGACATACCAAGTACCCATCACAAACTCTTCTCCCTCGCATTACATTCTTTTCCATTTGCCTCTCGTTTTCCTCTCCCCCACTTCACCCTTGCCGTTTTATTCACCCTCTTTTTCCGCCCGTCTCTTTTCGCTTGCTTCTTCTGTGCTTGTGTGTTGGATTGATTGTTTCTCACGATGGCTCAAGACAATACTAAATTGTGTGAATTTTCCAATACCAACAACAATGATATTATTAGCACTCCGATTGCTCATATTACCGATGCCGAATCTTGTGAAATTAATGTTGCTTTGTTGAATCTTGTTATGAAAGATCAATTTCTGGCCTTCCTAGTGAAGATGCAGCTACCCATCTAAACAACTTTGTTGATTTGTGTGATATGCAAAAGAAGAAAGATGTGGATAATGATATTGTTAAATTGAAGCTATTTCCGTTTTCACTTAGATATCGTGCTAAAACTCGGTTCTCTTCTTTGCCTAAAAATAGTATTGATTCATGGAATAAGTGCAAAGATGCTTTTATATCTAAGTATTTTCCTCCCGCTAAGTTTATCTCCCTTAGAAACGATATTATGAATTTTAAGCAACTTTATCATGAGCATGTTGCACAATCTTGGGAGAGGATGAAATTAATGATACGTAATTGCCCTACACATGGTTTAAATTTATGGATGATTATACAAAAAAATTATGCCGGATTGAATTTTGCTTCTAGAAATCTTTTAGATTCGGCCGCGGGAGGCACTTTTATGGAAATCACTTTAGGATAAGCTACTAAACTCCTAGATAATATTATGGTTAATTATTCTCAATGGCACATCGAAAGATCTACTAGTAAAAAGGTTCATGCGATAGAAGAGATTAATGTTTTGAGTGGAAAGATGGATGAACTTATGAAATTGTTTGCTAATAAGAGTGTTTCTTGTGATCCTAATGATATGCCTTTGTCTACTTTGATTGAGAATAATAATGAATCTATGGATGTGAATTTTGTTGGTAGGAACAATTTTGGTAACAACGCGTATAGAGGAAACTTTAATTCTAGGCCGTTCCCTAGTGATTCCTCTAACAATTATGGTAGTTCCTACAACAACTCTTATGGAAATTAACAAGATGCCCTCTGATTTTGAGACTAGTGTTAAAGAATTTATGATTTCGCAAAAGAATTTCAATGCCTTGCTTGAAGAAAAATTGCCTAAGATTGATGAGTTGGCTAGGAACGTGGATAGAATTTCTCTTGATGCTGATTCTTTGAAACTTAGATCTATTCCACCTAAGCATGATATCAATGAGTCTCTCAAATCTATGAGAATTTTCATTGATGAGTGCAAAGAAAGAACTGCTAGGATGCGTGCTAAAAAAGATTGCTTTGTAAAAGCGTGTTCTTCTAGTTTTCAAGGTAATAATGATGAAGATCTAAAAGTGATTGATGTGTCTCCTATTAAATCTTTGTTTTCCAATATTAATCTTGATAAAGATGGGACTGGAGATGAGTCAACTTTAGTTAAAAGGCGTCCCAATGATTGTGAGTTTCTAGATCTTGATGCAAAAATTGGTAAAAGTGGGATTGAAGAGGTCAAAACATTATATAGCAATGAACCCACTATTTTGGATTTCATGGAATTTAATTATGATAAGTGTTCTTTGATAGATTGTATTTCCTTGTTAGAATCCGTGTTAAATTCTCCTCATGCTTATGATCAAAATAAAGCTTTTACCAAACACATCGTTGATGCTTTAATGCAATCCTATGAAGAAAAGTTTGAGTTAGAAGTTTCCATCCCTATAAAACTTTATGATGAGTGGGAACCTACTATTAAAATTAAAATTAAAGATCATGAATGCTATGCTTTATGTGATTTGGATGCTAGTGTTTCCACGATTCCAAAAAATTGTGTGATGTGTTAGGTTTCCGTGAATTTGATGATTGTTCTTTAAATTCGCATCTTGCGGATTCCACCATTAAGAAACCTATGGGAAGGATTAATGATGTTCTTATTGTTGCAAATAGGAATTATGTGCCTATAGATTTCATTGTTCTTGATATAGATTGCAATCCTACATGTCCTATTATTCTTGGTAGACCTTTCCTTAGAACGATTGGTGCAATTATTGATATGAAAAAAGAAAATATTAGATTCCAATTTCCATTAAGGAAAGGCATGGAACACTTTCCTAGGAAGAAAATTAAATTACCTTATGAATCTATTATGAGATCCACTTATGGATTGCATACCAAAGATGATAATACCTAGATCTATTCTTGCTTTTATGCCTAGCTAGGGGCGTTAAACGATAGCGCTTGTTGGGAGGCAACCCAATTTTATTTTTGTTTCTTGCTTTTTATTTCTGTTTAGTAATAAATAATTCATCTAGCTTCTGTTTAGATGTGGTTTTATGTTCTAATTTAGTGTTTGTGCCAATTAGAACCTTTGGGAAGACTTGGGTGAAGTCTTTATGATCTTGCTGTAAAAAACAGAAACTTTAGCGCTCGCGAGATTAGCTTCCATGTTTACTGGAGACTGCTTTTAGGTTGATTCTATTTGCAGATGATTAATAGACAAATTACTAATGTCCACCAATTTATTTCAGAATTTTTGTAGTTACAGAAGTATACGTTTGATACAGATTACTACAGATTGTTCAGTTTTTGACAGATTCTGTTTTTCGTGTGTTGTTTGCTTATTTTGATGAATCTATGGTTAGTATCGGGGGGTATGAACCATAGATAAGTTGGAATACAGTAGGTTTAACACCAATATAAATAAGGAATGAGTTCATTACAGTACCTTAAAGTGGTGATTTGTTTTCTTATACTAACGGAGCTCATGAGATTTTCTGTTGAGTTTTGTGTTGTGAACTTTTCAAGTTTTGGGTAAAGATTTGATTGATTTTGGAATAAGGAGTGGCAAGAGCCTAAGCTTGGGGATGCCCAAGGCACCCCAAGGTAAAATTCAAGGACAACAAAAAGCCTAAGCTTGGGGATGCCTCGGAAGGCATCCCCTCTTTCGTCTTCGTCCATCGGTAACTTTACTTGAGGCTATATTTTTATTCCCCACATGATATGTGTTTTGCTTGGAGCGTCTTGTATGATTTGAGTCTTTGCTTGTTAGTTTACCACAATCATCCTTGCTGTACAAACCTTTTGGAGAAACACACATAAGTCGGAATTTATTAGAATACTCTATGTGCTTCACTTATATCTTTTGAGCTAGATGATTTCGCTCTAGTGCTTCACTTATATCTTTTAGAGCATGGTGGTGGTTTTATTTTATAGAAATTATTGATCTCTCATGCTTCACGTATATTATTTTGATAGTCCTTTAGAATATCATGGTAATTTTCTTTGGCTATAAATTTAGTCCTAATATGATAGGCATCCAAGATGGGTATAATGAAAACTTTCATCAAAAGTGCATTGAATAATATGAGAAGTTTGATACTTGATGATTGTTTTGAGATATGAAGATGGTAATATTAGAGTCGTGCTAGTTGATTAGTTGTGAATTTGAGAAATACTTGTGTTGAAGTTTGCAAGTCCCGTAGCATGCACGTATGGTAACCGTTGTGTGACAAATTTGAAACACGAGGTGTTCTTTGATTGTCATCCTTATGAGTGGCGGTCGGGGACGAGCGATGGTATTTTCCTACCAATCTATCCCCCTAGGAGCATCCACGTAATTCTTGGTTTTTGATGACTTGTAGATTTTTGCAATAAGTATGTGATTTATTTATGACTAATGTTGAGTCCATGGATTATGTGCACTCTCACCTTTCCGTCATTGCTAGCCTCTTCGGTACCGTGCATTGCCCTTTCTCACCTTGAGAGTTGGTGAAAACTTCACCGGTGCATCCAACCCCCGTGATATGATATGCTCTATCACACATAAACTTCCTTATATCTTCCTCAAAACAGCCACTATACCTACCTATTATGGCATTTCCATAGCCATTCCGAGATATATTGCCATGCAACTTTCCACCGTTTCATTTATTATGACACACTTCATCATTGTCATATTGCCTTGCATGATCATGTAGTTGACATCGTATTTGTGGCAAAGCCACCAAGCATAATTTATCATACATGTCACTCTTGATTCATTGCCCATCCCGGTACACCGCCGGAGGCACTCATATAGAGTCATATTTTTTTATAGTATCGAGTTGTAATCATTGAGTTGTAAATAAATAGAAGTGTGATGATCATCATTAATAGAGCATTGTCCCAAATAAAAAAAAGAAAAGAAAAAAGAGAAAGGCCAAAAAAAGGCCCAAAAAAAGAGAAAAGAAATAAAAGGGACAATGCTACTATCCTTTTTTCCACACTTGTGCTTCAAAGTAGCACCATGATCTTTATGATAGAGAGTCTCTTATTTTGTCACTTTCATATACTAGTGGTAATTTTTCATTATAGAACTTGGCTTGTATATTCCAACAATGGGCTTCCTCAAATGCCCTAGGTCTTCGTGAGCAAGCAAGTTGGATGCACACCCACTTAGTTTCTTTTGTTGAGCTTTCATACATTTATAGCTCTAGTGCATCTGTTGCATGGCAATCCCTACTCCTTGCATTGACATCAATTGATGGGCATATCCCTAGCCCGTTGATTACCCGTGTCAAGGTGAGACTTTCTCATTTTTTGTCTTCTCCACAAAAACCCCATCATTATATTCTATTCCACCCATAGTGCTATGTCCATGGCTCACGCTCATGTATTGCGTGAAAATTGAAAAAAGTTTGAGATTACTAAAGTATGAAACAATTGCTTGGCTTGTCATCAGGGTTGTGCATGATGAGAGCATTTTTGTGTGACGAAAATGAAGCATAGCCAAACTATATGATTTTGTAGGGATAAGCTTTCTTTGTCCATGTTATTTTGAGAAGACATAATTGCTTAGTTAGTATGCTTGAAGTATTATTATTTTTATGTCAATATTAAACCTATATCTTGAATCTTTTGGATCTGAACGTTCATGCCACAATAAAGAGAATTACTTTGAAAATTGTGTTAGGTAGCATTCCACATAAAAAATTCTGTTTTTATCATTTACCTACTCGAGGACGAGCAGGAATTAAGCTTGGGGATGCTTGATACATCTCCAACGTATCTATAATTTTTTATTGTTCCATGTTATTATATTATCTGTTTTGGATATTTAATGGGCTTTAATATGCACTTTTATATTATTTTTCGGACTAATCTATTAACCGAAGGCCCAGTGCAAATTGCAGTTTTTTTGCCTACTTCGGTGTTTCGCAGAAAAGGAATATCAAACGGAATCCAAACGGAATGAAACCTTCCCGAGGATCGTTTTTGGAACAAACGCAATCCAGGAGACTTGGAGTGGATGCCAAGGAAGCAAAGAGGCGGCCACGAGGTAGGAGGGCGCGCCCAAGGGGGTAGGCACGCCCCCCACCCTCGTGGGCCCCTCGTGGCTCCACCAACCTACTTCTTTCGCCTATATATACTCATATACCCTGAAAACATCTGAGAGCACATTGAAACCCTATTTCCACCGCCGCAACCTTCTGTACCCGTGAGATCCCATCTTGGGGCCTTTTCCGGCGCTCCGCCGGAGGGGGAATCGATCACGGAGGGCTTCTACATCAACACCATAGCCTCTCCGCTGATGTGTGAGTAGTTTACCACAGACCTTCGGGTCCATAGTTATTAGCTAGATGGCTTCTAATCTCTCTTTGGATCTCAATACAAAGTTCTCCTCAATTCTCTTGGAGATCTATTTGATGTAATTCTTTTTGCGGTGTGTTTGTCGAGATCCGATGAATTGTGGGTTTATGATCAAGATTATCTATGAACAATAGTTGATTCTTCTCTGAATTCTTATATGCATGATTTTATATCTTTGCAAGTCTCTTCGAATTATCAGTTTGGTTTGGCCTACTAGATTGATCTTTCTTGCAATGGGAGAAGTGCTTAGCTTCGGGTTCAATCTTGCGGTGTCCTTTCCCAGTGACAGTAGGGGCAGCAAGGCACGTATTGTATTGTTGCCATTGAGGATAAAAAGATGGAGTTTATATCATATTGCTTGAGTTTATCCCTCTACATCATGTCATCTTGCCTAATGTGTTACTCTGTTCTTATTAACTTAATACTCTAGATGCATGCTGGATAGCGGTCGATGTGTGGAGTAATAGTAGTAGATGCAGAATCGTTTCGGTCTACTTGTCACGGACATGATGCCTATATACATGATCATGCCTAGATATTCTCATTACTATGCGCTTTTCTATCAATTTATCGATAGTAATTTGTTCACCCACCATAGAATTTGCTATCTTGAGAGAAGCCACTAGTGAAACCTATGGCCCCCAGATCTATTTTCCATCATATTAATCTCCCGCCAACATGCTATTTCTGTCGTTGTTTATTTTGCAATCTTTACTTTTCAATCTATACAACAAAAATACCAAAAATATTTATCTTATTATCTTTATCAGATCTCACTTTTGCAAGTGGCCGTGAAGGGATTGATAACCCCTTTATCGCGTTGGTTGCAAGGTTCTTGATTGTTTGTGCAGGTGCGAGGGATTTGCGTGTAGTCTCCTACTGGATTGATACCTTGGTTCTCAAAAACTGAGGGAAATACTTACGCTACTTTGCTGCATCACCCTTTCCTCTTCAAGGGAAAACCAACGCATGCTCAAGAGGTAGCAGGTACCCCTCAAGATGAGGATCTTGTTATGGAAAGTGGTCTCGGGTGCACTAGCAACTAACTCATGCAAAAAGTATTGACATATCTCTACAAGAGACACTTTCCCCCTGTGTGGGAAGGAAAAGGAGACCAGCTTCCATGCCCTAGTCACATGTGATCATGCGCAGGAAGTGTGGCGATAGATGAGGATGGTGTGGAGCTTACCACGCTATGAACTCACTACTGGAATCAGAAGATTTACCGTCCGCCCCATCTTTGCCGTCACCTGTCTTTGCCGTCAGCTAGAGGAAAGCCGACGGCAAAGAGGCAGCAAACAACAAAGGATGGCTTTGCCATCAGCCAGCATTTTGCCGTCAGCTGTCTTTGCCGTCAGCTAGAGGAAAGCCGACGGCAAAGAGGCAGCAAACGACAAAGGATGCCTTTGCCATCAGCGAGCATTTTGTCGTCAGCTAGCTGACGGCAAAGCTTCTTTGTCGTCCGCCAGCAGACGGTGATACGTCTCCATCGTATCTACTTTTCCAAACACTTTTGCCCTTGTTTTGGACTCTAACTTGTATGATTTGAATGGAACTAACCCGGACTGACGTTGTTTTCAGCAGAACTGCCATCATGTTGTTTTATGTGCAGAAAACAAAGTTCTCGGAATGACCTGAAACTCCACGGAACATCTTAGAAAAAATAATAAAAAATCCTCGCCAAAGATGAAGACAAGGGGGCCCACGCCCTGTCCACGAGGGTGGGGGGCGCCCCCCCTCCAGGGCGCGCCCCCTACCTCGTGGCCCCCTAGAGACCTTCCGACGCCAACTCCAACTCTATATATTAGCTTTCGGAGAGAAAAAAAATCAGAGAGAAGAAATCATCGCGTTTTATGATACGGAGCCGCCGCCAAGCCTTAAAACCTCTCGGGAGGGCTGATCTAGAGTCCGTTCGGGGCTCCGGAGAGGGGGATTCGTCGCCGTCGTCATCATCAACCATCCCCCATCACCAATTTCATGATGCTCACCGTCGTGCGTGAGTAATTCCATCGTAGGCTTGCTGGATGGTGATGGGTTGGATGAGATCTATCATGTAATCGAGTTAGTTTTGTTAGAGTTTGACCCCTAGTATCCATTATGTTCTGAGATTGATGTTGCTATGACTTTGCTATTCTTAATCTTGTCACTAGGGCCCGAGTGCCATGATTTCAGATCTGAACCTATTATGTTTTCATGAATATATGTGTGTTCTTGATCCTATCTTGCAAGTCTATGGTCACCTATTATGTGTTATGATCCGACAACCCCGAAGTGACAATAATCGGGATACTTCTCGGTGATGACCATAGTTTGAGGAGTTCATGTATTCACTATGTGCTAATGCTTTGTTCCGGTTCTCTATTAAAAGGAGGCCTTAATATCCCTTAGTTTCCATTAGGACCCCGCTGCCACGGGAGGGTAGGACAAAAGATGTCATGCAAGTTCTTTTCCATAAGCACGTATGACTATATTCAGAATACATGCCTACATTACATTGATGAATTGGATCTAGTTCTGTGTCACCCTATGTTATGACTGTCACATGATGAACCGCATCCGGCATAATTATCCATCACCGATCCAATGCCTACGAGCTTTCCATCTACTGGTTTACGCTTATTTACTTTCCTGTTGCTATTGTTACAATCACTACAAAATACCAAAAATATTACTTTTGCTTTCGTTACTCTTTTGTTACCGTTACCACTACTATCATACTACTTTGCTACTAAATACCTTGCTGCAGATATTAAGTTATCCAGGTGTGGCTGAATTGACAACTCAGTTGCTAATACTTGAGAATATTCTTTGGCTCCCCTTGTGTCGAATCAATAAATTTGGGTTGAATACTTTACCCTCGAAAGCTGTTGCGATCCCCTACACTTGTGGGTTATCAAGACTAATTTCTAGCGCCGTTGCCGGGGAGCATAGCTCTATTCTTTGAGTCACTTGGGATTTATATCTGCTGGACACTATGAAGAACTTGAAAGATGCTAAGACAAAAATTTATCCCTCAACTACGAGGGGGGGGGGGGTAAGGAACTGCCATCTAGCTCTGCATTGATTCACCTTCTGTTATGAGTAAGCTTGCGACACCTAAACCTGCTTGTGCTATTCGTTCTGATATGTCGCATGTTATTGATGATGCCACTTCTTCTATGCATGATACTTATGATGAAACTACTTCTATGCTTGATACTACTGTGCCCCTTGGTGAATTTCTTGATGAACAAATTTTTAGGGCTAGAGAGAAAGAAACTATTGAAACTGTTAATATTGATGAAAGTGATGATGAGGATATGCCTGCTATTCCTGAGGGTTATGTTTTTGATGTGGAATCTTCGCAGCTATCTTTGCTCGCCAAGACAGAATCTGAACTTAAGAGGTCATTAGTTAAATGGAGTAAAGAATCTCTTAGAGACAGAATGAAACCCGACCTGCTTTTGCTACTTCACCTATTTGTGTTCCCGATAAGGATTATGAATTCTCTGTTGATCTGATATAATTACCTTGGTTGAATCTGATCCTTTTCATGGCTATGAATCAAACTGTTGTGGCACATCTTACTAAATTAAATGATATAGCCACCTGTTCACTAATGATGAGAGATCTCGCTACTTTTACATCCTTAAAATATCTCCGTTCTCATTAAAGGGTGATGCTAAGATATGGTTTAATTCTCTTGATCCTGGTTGTGCGTAGTCCCCGTGATATGATTTATTACTTCTCGCTAAATATTTCCTGCTCATAAGAAACAAGCTGCTTTAAAGGAAATATACAACTTTGTGCAAATTGAAGAAGAGAGTCTCCCACAAGCTTGGGGAGGCTTCTCAAGTTACTTAATGCTTTGCCGATCATCCTCTTAAGAAAAATGAAATACTTGATATCTTTTATAATGGGCTAACCGATGCTTCCAGAGATTACGGATAGCTGTGTTGGTTCTCTTTTCAGGAAAGAACACGGATGAAGCGAAATTCTATTGAATAATATGTTGACAAATGAAAATAATTGGGCACCTCTGAGCCAGCTCGAGCCAATTCTCGAGCCTATTCCTAAACCAACTCTGAAGAAAAGAGGTGTTCTATTTCTCAGTCCTGAAGATATGCAAGAGGCAAAGAAATCTATGAAAAAAAGGTATTAAAGCTGAAGATATTAAGAATTTACCTCCTATTGAAGAAATACATGGTCTTAATTTACCGCCTGTTGAACAAACATATGATCTTGATCCATTACCTATTGAAGAATCTCCTGATCCTGATAACCCGACACAGGTAGTAAAGGTAAATTTTCTCTACAGATTTGATGAAGGTGATATTCCTCACTATAAGTCTGCTAGACAATGCTTGGATGAGTTTGATAATTTTATTGTCAAACAAGAAAATTTTAATGCTTATTTTGGTAGACAGTTGAAGTATGATTCCGATATAATTAAACACTTGGGTGATTATATGGCTAATGTTAGAGGTGAACTTAAACTCATTAGCAAACATTCTTCTATGTTTACCACTCAAGTAGAACAAGTACTTAAGGCTCAAAAAGAGTTGCTCCATGAAATGAATAGTAAGAAAAATGATTATGCTGTTAGAGTGGCTACTAGAACTGGTAGAATGACTCAGGAACCTTTGTATCCTGAAGGCCACCCTAAGAGAATTGAGCAAGATTCTCAGAGAAAAAATATTGATGTGCCTAGTTCTTCTAAAAGGAAGAAAAAGAAAAATGATAGGACTTTGCAAACTTCTAGTGAACCTATTACTGAACCACCGAGAATCCAAATGATATATCTATTTCGATCTTTGAAACACAATCGGCAATGAACATGAACCTAGCAATAATGTTAATGATGATGTTCATGATGATGCTCAACCTAGTAATGATAATGATGTAGAAGTTGAACCTGCTGTTGATCTTGATAACCCACAATCAAAGAATGAACGTTATGATAAGAGAGACTTTGTTGCTAAGAAACACGGTAAAGAAAGAGAACCATGGGTTCAGAAACCCATGCCTTTTCCTCCCAAACCATCCAAGAAAAAGGATGATGAGGATTTTGAGCGCTTTGCTGAAATGATTAGACCTATATTTTTGCGTATGCAATTAACTGATGTGCTCAAAACAAATCCTTATGCTAAGTATATGAAGGATATCATTACTAATAAGAGAAAGATACCGGAAGCTGAAATTTCCACCATGCTTGCTAATTATACTTTTAAGGGTGGAATACCAAAGAAACTTGGAGATCCAGGAGTACCCACTATACCATGCTCCATTAAAATAAATTATGTTAAAACTGCTTTATGTGATCTTGGAGCCGGTGTTAGTGTTATGCCTCTCTCTTTATACCGTAGACTTGATTTGAATAAGTTGACACCTACTGAAATATCTTTGCAAATGGCTGATAACTCAACTGCTCTACCTGTCGGTATTTGTGAGGATGTGCCTGTTGTGGTTGCAAACGTTACTATTTTAACGGACTTTGTTATTCTTGATATTCCCGAGGACGATAGTATGTCTATTATTCTTGGAAGACCTTTTCTGAATACTGCAGGGGCTGTTATTGATTGCAACAAAGGCAATGTCACTTTTCATGTTAATGGTAATGAGCATACGGTACACTTCCCGAGGAAACAACCTCAAGTTTATAGTATCAATTCTATTGGAAAAGTTCCATCGATTATTTTTGGAGGTTTTGAATTTCCTCTTCCTACTGTCAAGAAGAAATATGATATTCTTATTATACGGGATGTGCATATCCCCGTTGAGGTAACTTAGTGTTATTCGAAATTTCTCCGGTTCCATGTTAGTCGGATTGAGTTTGTTAACAAGACCTGATCAACCTTGTTAGTAGATTCCTTTTGATAAGCATGAGATGGATGAAACTAGAAGCACAAACTTTTGTACCCTCTTTATACTTTCTGTTATTTAGTTGAAATAAAGTAAAATAGTATTTTTCTATCTGTTCCCTGATTTATCCGTGCAATATAAAAATATCCCGAAAATAAAAGTCCTCAAAATGCCATGCCAATTTAATATGATATTTTCGGGAATATTTGAGTATTTATGGTGCAAAAATTACCGCGGGGGGAGCTACCACCTGGCCACGAGGGTGGAGGGCGCGCCCTACCCCCCCAGGGCGCGCCCCCCGCCTCGTGGGCCCACGGTGGCCCTCCTCCACTTATTCCTGCACCCATCCTCTTCTTCTTCCTCCCACAAACATGAAAAACCAACTCAAGCATGAGTTCCAGCCCCTGTTGCTGTGATTTTCGATCTCCTTGCTCAAAGCACCTCTCACAAAACCGTTTGGGGAGATTGTTCCTTGGTATGTGACTTCTCCATTGGTCCAATTAGTTTTTGTTCTAGTGCTTTATTCATTGCAAATTTGTGCTGCATAGATGACCATGTTCTTGAGCTTGCATGTCAATTTTATATGGTTCCAAGTAGTTCTAATGCATGATAAAGGCTCTAGGCACTTGTAGGAGTAGTTGCTATCAATTTTATTGAAGTTGGTTTACTTTTGTTTGAAGTTACTAAAAAATTCAGATTATTTCAGAAAATAATGAAGAGACTTTTGAGGGGCTCGTCGAGCCGAAGCTCGAAGGAAAAACAAAAGGAAGAAGCACAGAAGCCCAAATATAATTTTCCTCAAGATTTGTGGAGGTCCGGCCATGTGAATGGCCTTCCGATGACTTCTTGAGGAGAGCCGGGATTTATGAGGATTTCTATTCACTAATTGGGAATGCCGGCCTCACCGACTTACTCCGCGACCAACGTCATCAGTATCTCTTACTCACTAATACTTTCGTGCAAAACTTCTACTATTTTCCTAAGGAATCACCTCCTTCAGTAGAGTTTCATTTATATGACGTTGTTAAGAAGATGCCATTAGCTGAATTTTGCGAGGTTTGCAAAATACCCTTTGAGGGTACCTTAGATGAACCACGGTTTATACCACAATAACTCTGTTAGTATGGGTGGAATTGTTGCTAGACGGTTAAGTCTGAACCGTACTAAGGGCCCCATCTTTGGAGGCATTTATGCTTCACGCCTAGCTGAATATTTTGGCATACCTATTAGGCATTTTGAGAAAGAAGAAAAATTGTTGCCTAGTGCTTATCTAGATTATAAGAGTATGCTAGCACATGATTTTATTGTTAAGAGTCGTGAAGGGGAGCTCAAATATATATTGTACTTTGATAAACATCACCCAGAGACTATTACTTTGCCTGCTCCTTCTTTGTTTAACTTGTCTGCAGGTCCTCATCTCGTTCCGTGGGCGGCCGTTCAAGCCTATCGTAATCCTGCACCAGCCCCGGAACCGGAACCACAATATGAGCATCCACGCCAGTCTGTTTATTCTTGGGATCCAGAGGCGGTTGCTAGCCAGTGGCAGTCAGAGTCCTCTGCATCACAGTACGACCCCAGCTACACCTACGGGTATCCGACAGGCTATCCCTGGCAATGAACCAACTTAGGCCAAAAGCCTAAGCTTGGGGGAGTACGTATTTCTCACCGACATTACATTTATGTTTACACACACTCATTGCTAGATGTCGGTGCTCATACTCTTTCACTTTCTTTTTCCTGCTTTCTTCTTGTGTGTTTGTTAAACTTTAAGAAAAACAAAAAAAAATTAGTGTAGCTTCTAGTTAGTTTACTTTTCCTGCTGTAGTAGTAATAATTAAAAAGAAAACCCAAAAATATTTCCCATTCTTCTTTTGCTTGTTAGGAGCTTTCCCGTGTAAATAGTTTTATTTCTTTTCTTTTCTTTGGGGGTCGATAGGAGAAGACCATGATTAAATTGTTGAAGTACCTCTTACATGCCTTATTGTTGATTTAACCAAGAGCCCATATTGCCTTGTATTCTCCTGTTTATTGAATGCTCGCAGACTCCAGCTTAGTCCAATGCACGTTCACTCTTATTAGTATTCACATCGTTCGGTCATGCAAGTGAAAGGCAATTATGATGATACATGATGGACTGACTAAGATGAAAAAAGCTGGTATGAACTCGACCTCTCTTGTTTTTGTAAATATGATGAGTTCATCGTTCTTGATTCACCTTATTATGAATAAACATGTTTGCAATGACAATTAGAGATCATAGTTGCTTATGCCATGCTTGATTAGCTATGAGTTATAATGGTTTACCTTGCGTGCCAACATGCTATTAAAATGGTTGTGATGTGGTATGATGGGGTGGTATCCTCCTTTGAATGATTTAAGTGACTCGACTTGGCACATTGATGTAGGGTGGAACCCTATAGCGTCGATCTTTCACGTTTGGAGTGGATCCTACGGGGAGACACGAAGAACGAGTGGAAGAACACGAGGAAATCACGGGGAGGAACGAGGGAAAACACTCAACCAACAAGGAATCGGTCACACAAATGCTAGATCAAAGAACACAAAGAGATACACGAGATCCAAAGTCAACAAAGGTAGAGGATACAAAGGAACCGTTCTTCTCCGCGAGGAGGCTTGAATCCACAAGGGATCTTCCCACGAGGGGTCTTGAATCCGATAGGATCTTCTCCGAAGAGGCGCGGTCTCTCACGAGGAGGAGATCCGATGGATGATGACTCTATCTCTAACTTGAGCTAAATCAACGCTAACCCTAACTAGGAGGAGGTGGAGGAGTATATATAGTCGTAGTACAAGTTGGGGATGAAGTGAAGGGTACATGGGCGGTGGCCCGTTACACTACGCTGCAGGGTGGCGGATGTCAGGCGACGGGCGGATGTCCGGGGCGGGGACGGGCGGATGTCGGGCTGGCCTGGTCTTCAGATCGTTCGGTGACGGAGGGCGGATTTCGGCGAAGGGCGGATGTCCGGGGCTTCAGGAAGAGCCGGATGTCCGGGGCATGGTGCCGGATGTCCGGGCTGCGCTGGTCCTTTTCGGTGTTCTCTGGATAGCCGATGCCGGATTTCCGGGGCAAGGGCGGATGTCGGGTTGGGGCGGATGTCCGCCAGTATGTGGTAGCTCTTCTTCCTTCTCCTTCCTTCGCTTCGCAGACGCTTGGCCTTGGTCCTTGGGCTCTCCATGGTCTCCTCGGGTGTACTGAGTATGCACAAGGTCCGCGCTGAAGTAGCATCCATGTCTTACATGCGGAAAGGAAGATTCGGAAAGGAGCGAATTCACCTTAGGTCCAATGGCGTAGGCTCGAGTGTACATGGGGATGATCGTCGGATGCTCCGCATCACACATGTTCACACATGTAGTTGAAACGAATCAACATAGCCTTCACAATATTTATGTTCATGGTGGATTATATCCTACTCATGCTTGCATCCAATGTTTATTAATTTTAATGCATGTTCATGACTGTTGTCGCTCTCTAGTTGGTCGCTTCCGGTCTTTTGCTAGCCTTCACTTGTACTAAGCGGGAATCTGCTTGTGCATCCAATCCTTAAACCCCAAAGTTATTCCATATGAGTCCACTATACCTTCCTTTATGCGGTATCTACCGCGTTCCAAGTAAATTTGTATGTGCCAAACTCGAAACCTTCAAATAAACATTCTGTTTTGTATGCTCAAATAGCTCATGTATCAACTAGGGCTGCCCTTATCTTCCATGTTAGGCTGGTTATTCTCAAGAGGAGTGGACTCCGCTCCTCACTGACGAGAAAATGGCTGGTCACCGGGATGCCCAGTCCCATGCTTTATGCAAACTAAATCAAATAATTGCAAACAAAACTCCCCCTGGGACCTGATGTATGTTGGAGGCACTCTTTGTTTCGAGCAAGCCGTGGATTGATGCTTGTTGGTGGAGGGGAGTATAAACTTTACCATTCTGTTTGGGAACCGCCTATAATGTGTGTAGCATGGAAGATATAGCCATCTCTTAGTTGTTATGTTGACAATGAAAGTATGCTGCTCAAAATATTATTCATCTCTAATTCAAAACCGAGCTCTGGCACCTCTACAAATCCCTGCTTCCCTCTGCGAAGGGCCTATCTATTTACTTTTATATTGAGTCATCACCCTCTTATTAAAAAGCACTAGCTGGAGAGCGCAGCTGTCATTTGCATTCATTACTGTTAATTTATATTGGGTATGACTATGACTGGATCTCTTTTACCATGAATTACAGTGTCTAGTCAGTCCTTGGTCTTTAAAGGTGCTCTGCATTTATGTTTTGCGGTCCTAGAAAGGGCTAGCGAGATACCATCCTGTTATATCATATTCTGATTGTTTTGAGAAAGTGTTGTCATCCGAGATTTATTATTATGACTCGCTAGTTGATTATGCCATTGATATGAGTAAACATGAGACCTGGGAATTATTGCAAACGTGGTTAGTTATAATCTTTGCTGAAAACTTGAATGCTGGCTTGACATATTTACAACAACAAGAGCAAACGAGTTTGTAAAAGTTTTATTTTTCTCTTTCAGTTTGTCAACTGAATTTCTTGAGGACAAGCAAGGGTTTAAGCTTGGGGAGTTGATACGTCTCCGTCGTATCTACTTTTCCAAACACTTTTGCCCTTGTTTTGGACTCTAACTTGTATGATTTGAATGGAACTAACCTGATCGACGCTGTTTTCAGTGAGAACTGCCATGATGTTGTTTTATGTGCGAGAAAACAAAAGTTCTCGGAATGACTGAAACTCCACGGAACATCTTAGAAAAATAAAAAATCCTCGTAAAGATGAAGACCAGGGGCCCACACCTCCCACGAGGGTGGGGCCCCCCCACTCAGGCGCGCCCCTACCTCGTGTGCCCCATGGAGACCTTCCGACGCCAACTCCAACTCTATATATTAGCTTTCGGAGAGAAAAAAAATCAGAGAGAAGAAATCATCACGTTTTACGATACGGAGCCGCCGCCAAGCCCTAAAACCTCTCGGGAGGGCTGATCTGGAGTCTATTCGGGGCTCCGGAGAGGGGGATTCGTCGCCGTCGTCATCATCAACCATCCTCCATCACCAATTTCATGATGCTCACCGCCGTGCGTGAGTAATTCCATCGTAGGCTTGCTGGACGGTGATGGGTTGGATGAGATCTATCATGTAATCGAGTTAGTTTTGTTAGGGTTTGATCCCTAGTATCCATTATGTTCTGAGATTGATGTTGCTATGACTTTGTTATGCTTAATGCTTGTCACTAGGGCCCGAGTGCCATGATTTCAGATCTGAACCTATTATGTTTTCATGAATATATGTGTGTTCTTGATCCTATCTTGCAAGTCTATAGTCACCTATTATGTGTTATGATCCGACAACCCCGAAGTGACAATAATCGGGATACTTCTCGGTGATTACCATAGTTTGAGGAGTTCATGTATTCACTATGTGCTAATGCTTTGTCCCGGTTCTCTATTAAAAGGAGGCCTTAATATCCCTTAGTTTCCATTAGGACCCCGCTCCTTCGGGAGGGTAGGACAAAAGATGGCATGCAAGTTCTTTTCCATAAGCACGTATGACTATATTCGGAATACATGCCTACATTACATTGATGAATTGGAGCTAGTTCTGTGTCACCCTATGTTATGACTATCACATGATGAACCGCATCCGGCATAATTATCCATCACCGATCCAATGCCTACGAGCTTTCCATCTAGTGGTTTACGCTTATTTACTTTCCTGATGCTATTGTTACAATCACTACAAAATACCAAAAATATTACTTTTGCTTCCGTTATTCTTTTGTTACCGTTACCACTACTATCATACTACTTTGCTACTAAATACCTTGCTGCAGATATTAAGTTATCCAGGTGTGGCTGAATTGACAACTCAGTTGCCAATACTTGAGAATATTCTTTGGCTCCCCTTGTGTTGAATCAATAAATTTGGGTTGAATACTTTACCCTCGAAAGCTGTTGCGATCCCCTACACTTGTGGGTTATCAGACGGCAAAGTGGGTCTTGGGCCCACTTGCTGGTAAGACCTAACGGGCCCCCTCTTTGCTGTCCGCGAGCGGACGGCAAAGCGTCTGTTGCCCTCAGCTAGCGGACGGCAAAGGCGACACAGACGGCAAAGCTTCAAAATAACTTAACGGCCCGTGCTACCTCTTGAGCACTGCGTTGGATTTCCCCGAAGAGGAGAGGATGATGCAGCAAAGTAGCGTAAGTATTTCCCTCAGTTTTTGAGAACCAAGGTATCAATCTAGTAGGAGGCTACGCAAGTCCCTCGTACTGCACACAAAGCGATAGCTACCGCAACCAACGCGATTAGGGGTTGTCAATCCCTTCACGGTCACTTTAGAGTGAGATCTGATAGAGATAATATTTTTGCTATTTTTGGTATAAAGATGCAAAGTAAAAGTAAAAGCAAAGCAAGTAAATAAAGTGATGGAGATTGATATGATGAGAATAGACCCGGGGGCCATAGATTTCACTAGTGGCTTCTCTCAAGAGCATAAGTATTCTACGGTGGGTGAACAAATTACTGTTGAGCAATTGACATAATTGAGCATAGTTATGAGGTTATCCAGGCAATGATCATGTATATAGGCATCATGTCCGTGACAAGTAGACCAAACGATTCGCATCTACTACTATTACTCCACTCGTGACCGCTATCCGGCATGCATCTAGAGTATTAAGTTAAAAACAGAGTAACGCCTTAAGCAAGATGAAATGATGTAGAGGAATAAATTCATGCAATATGATAAATACCCCATCTTGTTATCCTCGATGGCAACAATACAATACGTGCCTTGCAACCCTTTATGTCACTGGGTAAGGTCATCGCAAGATTGAACCCAAGCCAAGCACTTCTCCCATTGCAAGAACTACCAATCTAGTTGGCCAAACCAAACGGATAATTCGAAGAGACTTGCAAAGATAACTTAATCATACATAAAAAAATTCAGAGAAGAATCAAATATTTTCCATAGATAAGCTGGATCATAAACCCGCAATTCATCGGTCTCAACAAACACACCGCAAAAAGAAGATTACATCGAATAGATCTCCACGAGAGAGGGGGAGAACATTGTATTGAGATCCAAAAAGAGAGAAGAAGCCATCTAGCTACTAACTATGGACCCGAAGGTCTGAAGTAAACTACTCACACTTCATCGCAGGGGCTATGGTGTTGATGTAGAAGCCCTCCGTGGTAGATGCCCCCTCCGGCGGAGCTCCGGAACAAGCCCCAAGATGGGATCTCGTGGATACAGGAAGGTACAGCGGTGGAATTAGGTTTTGGCTCCGCCCCGATCTGTTGAAGTGCGTAGGTATATATAGGAGGAAGGAGTACGTCGGTGGGGCGTCGGGGCCCACGAGGCGAGGGGCGCGCCTGGGGAGGGGCGCCCACCCTCGTGACCACCTCTGGCACTCCTTGGAGCAGGGTCCAAGTCTCCTGGATCACGTTCGGTGAGAAAATCACGTTCTCGAAGGTTTCATTCCGTTTGGACTCCGTTTGATATTCCGTTTCTTGAAACTTGAAATAGGCAAAAAACAGCAATTCAGGCTGGGCCTCCGGTTAATAGGTTAGTCCCAAAAATAATATAAAAGTGGAAAATAAAGCCCATTATAGTCCAAAACAATAGATAAAGTAGCATGGAGCAATCAAAAATTATAGATACGTTGGAGACGTATCAGCCCGCGCCCCCGTCGTCGCCCTATCTCTTTCTCCTCTCCTCTCCTCTCCGCCCGACGAGGACCGCCGCCGCCCGTCGCCCCACGGCACCGCCGCCCCACGACCCGCCACCTCTCGTCGCCGCCCCATCGCCGCCTCGCCTTGATCGCCCTCCGCCTGCCTCCCCCCCCTCCCGAGCCTCCCCTTGTGACAGCATGGTGGACCGCCCGAGGAGCGCCACTGTAGCCGCCTCCCGCCCGTCGCCGCCCCTCCGGACCCGTCTTCGCCGCCCCCTCCCCACGGTGAGACCCCGCCACCCCATCTCCTTTTTTCTGTTTTTTTTCTTTTTTTAGTTTAAGTTTAGGTTATTTTGTTTAATTAGTTTAGGTTTAATTAGTTTATGTTTTTAGTTTAGTTAGTTTAGGTTTAATTTGTTTAGGTTTTTTAGTTTAGGTTTAGGTTTAATTTGTTTAGGTTATTTAGTTTAATAAGTTTAGGTTAAATTAGTTTAGGTTGTTTAGTTTAGTTAGTTTAGGTTTAATTGGTTTAGGTTTTCTAGTTTAGTTAGTTTAGGTTTAATTAGTATAGGTTATTTAGTTTAATTAGTTTAGGTTTTTGAGTTTAGTTAGTTTAGGTTTAATTAGTTTAGGTTGTTTAGTTTAGTCAGTTTAGGTAGGTTTTTTTAAGAATAAACAAGAAAGATGAAAAAAAGTAAAAGAAGAAGAGGTGTCGGGGTGTCGTGTCGAGGGTCGAGGGTCGCCGACGGGTCAAGGATTTGCCATCCCGACCATGACACCCCGACCCCTGACCCCGACACCCCGACCCCTCGACCCTCGACACGACACCCCGACCCCTCGACCCTCGACATGACACCCCGACCTCTCGACCCTCGACACGACACCCTGACCCCTCGACCCTTGACACGACACCCCGACACCCCGACCCTCGACACGACACCACTGACACCCCGACCCCCGAGGGTTGCCTATGGTCTAGGGTTGCCGAGGGGCACCCCGACCCCAACATAGCACCCCGACACGACACCACCGGCACCCCGACCCCCGACACGATAACCCGAGATCCTGACACGGCACCCCCGACACCGACACGATATTAATTATTTAATGTTATTAGGTACTTAATTTTTTATTATGTTCATGATGATGATGCACACTAATTTTTTTATTATGTTTATGTTGTACTAATTTTGTTTACTCTTTGTCATTGCAGGTGTTGATAGATGGTGGGCTTGGGTCGAGAGTGCTCCGAGCCTCCTACCTCGGCGCGTGGGAGGTGTTGGGGAACGTAGTAATTTCAAAAAATTTCCTACGCACACGCAAGATCATGGTGATGCATAGCAACGAGAGGGGGAGCGTATCTTCATACCCTTGAAGATCGCTAAGCGGAAGCGTTTATCAACGCGGTTGATGTAGTCGTACGTCTTCATGATCTGATCGATCCAAGTACCGAACGCACAGCACCTCCGAGTTCAGCACACGTTCATCTCGATGACGTCCTCGCCTTCTCGATCCAGCAAGGTAAGTTCCGGCAGCACGACGGCGTGGTGACGGTGTTGGTGAAGAACAATCTGCAGGGCTTCGCCTAAGCACTATGGAAACTATGACGGAGGATAAACTAGAGGGGACGGGGTTGCCGGCACACGGCTTGGTGTTTCTTGATGTGTCTTTGGTGCTAGCCCTGCCCCTCTATTTATATGTTGAGCCCTGGGGTCGAAACTTGGAGTAAAAGCCTCCTCAAAGTCGGTTTTGCCCGAAAGGCAAGAGTCCTACACGGACTCCAGGGCTAGACGCCAGGGTTCCCGGCGTCTACCCCCTAGACGCCAGGGTTCCTAGCGTCTAGCCTCTGGTCTCCGCAAAACTTCCTTTTGCACTTTCCAAAAGCCTCCCGGGCTTTCCCCTTTGGCCGAAATAACGTGTTCTCGTACCCAAATATTTCGAGAAACATCCGGAACCCCTTCCGGTGATTTCCGGAACCCTTCCGGAGACCAAACACTATTATCCCATATATTAAACTTTATCTCCAGACCATTCCGGAGTTCCTCGTCATGTCCATGATCTCATCCGGAACTCCGAACAACATTCGGTCACCAACATACATAACTCATATAATACTATATCATCAACGAAACGTTAAGCGTGCGGACCCTACGGGTTCGAGAACTATGTAGACATGACCGAGACACGTCTCCAATCAATAACCAATAGCGGGACCTGGATGCCCATATTGGCTCCCACATATTCTACGATGATCTTTATCGGTCAAAGCGCATAACAACATACGTTGTTCCCTTTGTCATCGGTATGTTACTTGCCCGAGATTTGATCGTCGGTATCTCAATACCTAGTTCAATCTCGTTACCGGCAAGTCTCTTTACTCGTTATGTAATGCATAATTCCATAACTAACTCATTAGCTACATTGCTTGCAAGGCTTATAGTGATGTGCATTACCGAGAGGGCCCAGAGATACCTCTCCGACAATCGGAGTGACAAATCCTAATCTCGAAATACGCCAACTCAACAAGTACCTTCGGAGACACCTGTAGAGCTCCTTTATAATCACCCAGTTACATTGTGACGTTTGGTAGCACACAAAGTGTTCCTCCGGTAAACGGGAGTTGCATAATCTCATAGTCATAGGAACATGTATAAGTCATGAAGAAAGCAATAACAACATACTAAATGATCAAGTGCTAAGCTAACGGAATGGGTCAAGTCAATCACATCATTCTCCTAATGATGTGACCCCGTTAATCAAATGACAACTCATGTCCATGGCTAGGAAACTTAACCATCTTTGATTCATGAGCTAGTCAAGTAGAGGCATACTAGTGACACTATGTTTGTCTATGTATTCACACATGTATCAAGTTTCCGGGTAATACAATTCTAGCATGAATAATAAACATTTATCATGAAATAAGGAAATAAATAATAACTTTATTATTGCCTATAGGGCATATTTCCTTCAGGAGGGGTGTTGTTATTCCACCCCAGAACCTTCAAAGAGTGCTGGTAGACAGCATGCATACACCCCCAGCAACTTCGGCGGACGCTTCTTCTTCGGCCAGGAGAGGATGTCGGGGGAAGAAGAGGGGTGGAGGTAGAGGTGGACGGGGCGCTGGGAGAGGTAGGAAGGTTGTTCTGCTTTATTATTCACTTTTATATTATTTTTGGGACTAACCTATTAACCGGAGGCCCAGCCCATAATTGTTGTTTTTGCCTATTTCAGAGTTTCACAGAAAAAGAATATCAAACGGAGTCCAAACAGAATGAAACCTTCGGGAACGTGATTTTCGGAACGAACATGATCCAGGAGACTTGGACCCTACGTCAAGGAAGCTTCCAGGAAGCCACGAGGTAGGGGGCGCGCCTACCCCCCCAGGCGCGCCCTCCACCCTCGTGGGCCCCATGTTGCTCCACCGACGTACTCCTTCCTCCTATATATACCTACGTACCCCCAAACGATCAGATACGGAGCCAAAAACCTAATTCCACCGCCGCAACCTTCTGTACCCACGAGATCCCATCCTGGGCCTGTTCCGAAGCTCCGCCGGAAGAGGCATCGATCACAGTGGGCTTCTACATCAACACCATAGCCTCTCCGATGAAGTGTGAGTAGTTTACTTCAGACCTTCGGGTCCATAGTTATTAGCTAGATGGCTTCTTCTCTCTTTTTGGATCTCAATACAATGTTCTCCCCCTCTCTTGTGGAGATCTATTCGATGTAATATTCTTTTGCGGTGTGTTTGTTGAGACCGATGAATTGTGGGTTTATGATCAATTTTATCTATGAACAATATTTGAATCTTCTGAATTCTTTTATGTATGATTGGTTATCTTTGCAAGTCTGTTCGAATTATCAGTTTGGTTTGGCCTACTAGATTGATCTTTCTTGCAATGGGAGAAGTGCTTAGCTTTGGGTTCAATCTTGCGGTGTCCTTTCCCAGTGACAGTAGGGGCAGCAAGGCACGTATTGTATTGTTGTCATCGAGGATACAAGATGGGGTTTTTATCATATTGCATGAATTTATCCCTCTACATCATGTCATCTTGCTTAAGGCGTTACTCTGTTCTTATGAACTTAATACTCTAGATGCATGCTGGATAGCGGTCGATGTGTGGAGTAATAGTAGTAGATGCAGGCAGGAGTCGGTCTACTTTTCTCGGATGTGATGCCTATATACATGATCATACCTAGATATTCTCATAACTATGCTCAATTCTGTCAATTGCTCAACAGTAATTTGTTCACCCACTATAAAATACTTACGCTCTTGAGAGAAGCCACTAGTGAAACCTATGGCCCCCGGGTATATCTTCCATCATATTAATCTTCTAACACTTAGTTATTTCCGTTGCTTTTATTTTACTTTACATCTTTATCATAAAAATACCAAAAATATTATCTTATCATATCTATCAGATCTCACTCTCGTAAGTGACTGTGTAGGGATTGACAACCCCTTATCGCGTTGGTTGCGAGGATTTATTTGTTTGTGTAGGTGCGAGGGACTCGCGCGTAGCCTCCTACTGGATTGATACCTTGGTTCTCAAAAACTAAGGGAAATACATACGCTAATTTGCTGCATCACCCTTTCCTCTTCAAGGGAAAACCAACGCAGTGCTCAAGAGGTAGCAAGAAGGATTTCTCGCGCCGTTGCCGGGGAGGTCTACGCAAAAGTCAACATACCAAGTACCCATCAAAAACCCTTATCTCCCGCATTACAGTATCTGCCATTTGCCTCTCATTTTCCTCTCCCCAATTTCACCCTTGTCGTTTTATTTGCCCTCTCTTTTTCGTTCGCCTCTTTTTCGCTTGCTTTTTCTTTGTTCGTGTGTTGGATTGCTTGCTTGTCATGATGGCTCAAGATAATACCAAATTATGTGACTTTACCAATACCAACAATAATGATTTCCTTAGCACTCCGATTGCTCCTCTTACCGATACTGAATCTTGTGAAATCAATGCTGCTTTGTTGAATCTTGTCATGAAAGATCAATTCGTCGGCCTTCCTAGTGAAGATGCTGCTACTCATCTAAATAGCTTCATTGATTTGTGTGATATGCAAAAGAAGAAAGATGTTGACAATGATATTGTTAAATTGAAGCTATTTCCTTTTTTGCTTAGAGATCGTGCTAAAGCTTGGTTTTCGTCTTTGCCTAAAAGTAGTATTGATTCTTGGAATAAGTGCAAAGATGCTTTTATCTCTAAGTATTTTCCTCCCGCCAAGATTATCTCTCTTAGAAACGATATTATGAATTTCAAGCAACTTGATCATGAACATGTTGCACAAGCTTGGGAGAGAATGAAATTAATGATACGTAATTGCCCTACACATGGTTCGAATTTGTGGATGATTATACAAAAATTGTATGCCGGATTGAATTTTGCTCCTAGAAATCTTTTAGATTCGGCCGCGGGAGGCACTTTTATGGAAATCACTTTAGGAGAAGCTACTAAACTCCTAGATAATATTATGGTTAATTTTTCTCAATGGCACACTGAAAGATCTACTAATAAAAAAGTGCATGCGATAGAAGAAATTGATGTTTTGAGTGGAAAGATGGATGAACTTATGAAATTATTTGCTAGTAAAAGTGTTTCTTCTGATCCTAATGATATGCCCTTGTCTACTTTGATTGAGAATAATAATGAATCTATGGATGTGAATTTTGTTGGTAGGAATAATTTTGGTAACAATGCGTATAGAGGAAACTTTAATCCTAGGCCTTATCCTAGCAATTCCTCTAATAATTATGGTAATTCCTACAACAATTCTTGTGAAAATTTTAATAAGATGCCCTCTGAATTTGAGACTAGTGTCAAAGAGTTTATGAATTCGCAAAAGAATTTTAATGCTTTGCTTGAAGAGAAATTGCTTAAAGTTGATGAATTGGCTAGGAACGTTGATAGAATTTATCTTGATGTTGATTCTTTAAAACTTAGATCTATTCCTCCTAAGCATGATATCAATGAGTCTCTCAAAGCCATGAGAATTTCCATTGATGAGTGCAAAGAAAGAACCGCTTGGATGCGTGCTAAGAAAGATTGTTTTATGAAAGCGTGTTCTTCAAATTTCTATGAAAATAAAGATGAAGATCTAAAAGTTATTGATGTGTCCCCTATTAAATATTTGTTTTGCAATATGAATCTTGATAATGATGGTACTGAATATGATCCACCTTTACCTAGAAGGCGTTCCAAAAATTCGGAGTTTTTAGATCTTGATGCTAAAATTGATAAAAGTGGGATTGAAGAAATCAAAACATTAGATGTTAATAAACCCACTATTTTGGATGTCAAGGAATTTAATTATGATAATTGCTCTCTGATAGATTGTATTTCCTTCTTGCAATCCATGCTAAATTCTCCTCATGCTTATAGTCAAAATAAAGCTTTTACCAAACATATCGTTGATGTTTTGATGCAATCTTATGAAGAAAAGCTTGAGTTGGAAGTTTCTGTCCCTAGAAAACTTTATGATGAGTGAGAACCTACTATTAAAATTAAGATTAAAGATCATGAATGCTATGCTTTGTGTGATTTGGGTGCTAGTGTTTCCACGATTCCAAAAACTTTGTGCGAGCTGTTAGGTTTCCGTAATTTTGATGATTGCTCTTTAAACTTGCACCTTGCGGATTCCACCATTAAGAAACCCATGGGAAGAATTAATGGTGTTCTTATTGTTGCAAATAGGAACTATGTGCCCGTAGATTTTATTGTTCTTGATATAGATTGCAATCCTTCATGTCCTATTATTCTTGGTAGACCTTTCCTTAGAACGATTGGTGCTATTATTGATATGAAGGAAGGGAATATTAGATTCCAATTTCCATTAAATAAAGGCATGGAACACTTACCTAGGAAGAAAATAAAATTATCATATGAATCTATCATGAGAGCCACTTAAGGATTGCCTACCAAAGATGGCAATACCTAGATCTATCCTTGCTTTTATGCCTAGCTAGGGTGCCTAGCTAGGGGCGTTAAACGATAGCGCTTGTTGGGAGGCAACCCAATTTTATTTTTAGTTTTTTGCTTTTTGCTTCTGTTTAGGAATAAATATTTGTTCTAGCCTCTGGTTAGATGTGTTTTTATGTTTTAATTAGTGTTTGTGCCAAGTTAAACCTATAGGATCTTATTGGATGATAGTTATTTGATCTTGCAGAAAATTCCAGAAACTTTCTGTTCACGAAAATAATTGTTACAAATCACCAGAACGTGATAAAATATTGATTCCAATTTCTGCTGATCAATAAAGAAATTGTCTAGGTCTTCCTATTTTTGCTGATTTTTTGGAGTTCCGAAAGTTTGCGTTAGTTACAGATTACTACAGACTGTTCTGTTTTTGACAGATTCTGTTTTTCGTGTGTTGTTTGCTTATTTTGATGAATCTATGGCTAATAAAATAGTTTATAAACCATAGAGAAGTTGGAATACAGTAGGTTTAACACAAATATAAATAAATAATGAGTTCATTACAGTACCTTGAAGTGTTCTTTTGTTTTCTTTCGCTAACGGAGCTCACGAGATTTTCTGCTAAGTTTTGTGTTGTGAAGTTTTCAAGTTTTGGGTGAAAGATTTGATGGATTATGGAACAAGGAGTGGCAAGAGCCTAAGCTTGGGATGCCCATGGCACCCCCAATATAATCTAAGGACACCTAAAAGTAAAAGCTTGGGGATGCCCCGGAAGGCATCCCCTCTTTCGTCTACTTCCATCGCTAACTTTACTTGGAGCTATATTTTTATTCACCACATGATATGTGTTCTGCTTGGAACGTCTTGTATGATTTGAATCTTTGATTTTTAGTTTACCACAATCATCCTTGCTGTACACGCCTTTTGAGGGAGACACAAATGATTCGGAAATTATTAGAATACTCTATGTGCTTCACTTATATCTTTTGAGTTATATAGTTTTTGCTCTAGTGCTTCACTTATATCTTTTAGAGCACGGTGGTGGATTTGTTTTATAGAAACTATTGATCTCTCACGCTTCACTTAGATTATTTTGAGAGTCTTAAATATCATGGTAATTTGCTTAAATAATCCTAATATGCTAGGTATTCAAGAATAGTAAAAACTTTCTTATGAGTGTGTTGAATACTAAGAGAAGTTTGATGCTTGATGATTGTTTTGATACATGGAGGTAGTGATATTAAAGTTGTGCTAGTTGAGTAGTTGTGAATTTAAGAAATACTTGTGTTGAAGTTTTCAAGTCCCGTAGCATGCACGTATGGTAAACGTTATGTAACAAATTTGAAACATGAGGTGTTCTTTGATTGTCCTCCTTATGAGCGGCGGTCGGGGACGAGCGATGGTCTTTTCCTACCAATCTATCCCCCTAGGAGCATGCGCGTAGTGCTTGGTTTTTGACGACTTGTAGATTTTTGCAATAAGTATGTGAGTTCTTTATGACTAATGTTGAGTCCATGGATTATACGCACTCTCACATTTCCATCATTGCTAGCTTCTTCGGTACCATGCATTGCCCTTTCTCACATTGAGAGTTGGTGCAAACTTCGCCGGTGCATCCAAACCCCATGATACGATACGCTCTTTCACACATAAACCTCCTTATATCTTCCTCAAAACAGCCACTATACCTACCTATTATGGCATTTCCATAGCCATTCCGAGATATATTGCCATGCAACTTTCCACCGTTCCGTTTATCATGACACGTTCATCATTGTCATATTGCTTAGCATGATCATGTAGTTGACATAGTATTTGTCGCAAAGCCACCGTTCATAATTCTTTCATACATGTCACTCTTGGTTCATTGCATATCCCGGTACACCGCCGGAGGCATTCATATAGAGTCATACCTTGTTCTAGTATCGAGTTGTAATCATTGAGTTGTAAATAAATAGAAGTGTGATGATCATCATTTAATAGAGCATTGTCCCAAAAAAAGAGAAAGGCCAAAAAAAGAAGGCCCAACAAAAAGATAAATAAAAAGGGACAATGCTACTATCCTTTTATCACACTTGTGCTTCAAAGTAGCACCATAATCTTCATGATAGAGAGTCTCTCGTTTTGTCACTTTCATACACTAGTGGGAATTTTTCATTATAGAACTTGGCTTGTATATTCCAACAATGGGCCTCCTCAAGTGCCCTAGGTCTTCGTGAGCAAGCAAGTTGGATGCACACCCACTTAGTTTCTTTTGTTGAGCTTTCATATATTTATAGCTCTAGTGCATCCGTTGCATGGCAATCCATACTCCTTGCATTAACATCAATCGATGCATATCCATAGCTCATTGATTAGCCTCGTTGATGTGAGACTTTCTCCTTTTTTGTCTTCTCCACATAACCCCCATCATTATACTTTATTCCACCCATAGTGCTATATCCATGGCTCACGCTCATGTATTGCGTGAAGGTTTATAAAGTTTGAGATTACTAAAGTATGAAACAATTGCTTGGCTTGTCCTCGGGGTTGTGCATGATGAGAGCATTCTTGTGTGACAAAAATGGAGCATGACCAAACAATATGATTTTGTAGGGATGAACTTTCTTTGGCCATGTTATTTTGAGAGGACACAATTGCTTAGTTAGTATGCTTGAAATATTATTATTTTTATGTCAATATTGAACTTTTATCTTGAATCTTTTGGATCTGAATATTCATACCACAATTAAGAAGAATTACATTGAAATTATGCCAAGTAGCATTCCACATCAAAAATTCTGTTTTTATCATTTACCGACTCGAGGACGAGCAGGAATTAAGCTTGGGGATGCTTCATACGTCTCCAATGTATCTATAATTTCTGATTGCTCCATGCTATATTATCTTCTGTTTTGGACATTATTGGGCTTTATTATTCACTTTTATATTATTTTTGGGACTAACCTATTAACCGGAGGCCCAGCCCAGAATTGCTGTTTTTTGCCTATTTGAGTTTCAGCGGAAAAGAATATCAAGCGAGTCCAAACGGAATGAAACCTTCGGGAACGTGATTTTTGGAACGAACATGATCCAGGAGACTTGGACCCTACGTCAAGGAAGCTTCGAGGAAGCCACGAGGTAGGGGGGCGCGCCTACCCCCCTGGGCACGCCCTCCACCCTCATGGGCCCCATGTTGCTCCACCGACGTACTCCTTCCTCCTATATATACCTACGTACCCCCAAACGATCAGACCCGGAGACAAAAACCTAATTCCACCGCCGCAACCTTTTATACCCACGAGATCCCATCTTGGGGCCTGTTCCAGAGCTCCGCCGGAGGGGGCATCGATCACGGAGGGCTTCTATATCAACACCATAGCCTCTCCGATGAAGTGTGAGTAGTTTACTTCAGACCTTCGGGTCCATAGTTATTAGCTAGATGGCTTATTCTCTCTTTTTGGATCTCAATACAATGTTCTCCATCTCTCTTGTGGAGATCAATTCGATGTAATCTTCTTTTGCGGTGTGTTTGTTGAGACCGATAAATTGTGGGTTTATGATCAAGTTTATCTATGAACAATATTTGAATCTTATGAATTCTTTTATGTATGATTGGTTATCTTTGCAAGTCTCTTCGAATTATCAGTTTGGTTTGGCCTACTAGATTGATCTATCTTGCAATGGGAGAAGTGCTTAGCTTTGGGTTCAATCTTGCAGTGTCCTTTCCCATGACAGTAGGGGCAGCAAGGCACGTATTGTATTGTTGCCATCGCGGATAACAAGATGGGGTTTTTATCATATTGTATTGATGACTGACACTTAAGGTTTGGCCTACATCATGTCATCTTGCATAAGGCGTTACTCTGTTCTTATGAACTTAATACTCTAGATGCATGCTGGATAGCGGTCGATGTGTGGAGTAATAGTAGTAGATGCAGGCAGGAGTCGGTCTACTTGTCTCAGACGTGATGCCTATATACATGATCATACCTAGATATTCTCATAACTATGCTCAATTCTGTCAATTGCTCAACAGTAATTTGTTCACCCACCGTAAAATACTTACGCTCTTGAGAGAAGCCACTAGTGAAACCTATGGCCCCCGGGTCTATCTTCCATCATATTAATCTTCCAACGCTTAGTTATTTCCGTTGCTTTTATTTTACTTTGCATCTTTATCATAAAAATACCAAAAATATTATCTTATCATATCTATCAGATCTCACTCTCGTAAGTGACCGTGTAGGGATTGACAACCCCTTATCGCATTGGTTGCGAGGATTTATTTGTTTGTGTAGGTGCGAGGGACTCACGCGTAGCCTCCTACTGGATTGATACCTTGGTTCTCAAAAACTAAGGGAAATACTTACGCTACTTTGCTTCATCACCCTTTCCTCTTCAAGGGAAAACCAACGCAATGCTCAAGAGGTAGCATCTTCCTCCCAGGACACTTGGGTCCCACAGTCTTCATCCCAGGAGACTCTGGTCCCAGAGTCTTTGTCACACGTGACTCTGGTGACTAGCGACCATGGTGATGGTGTCGACGAGACCTTATGTGAGGATAGCTACAGCGAGGGCGAGCTGGTTGAGGAGGGCAAGAAGGTCTACTAGTGTGGTGGTACTAAGCTATCGTCCGTGTCGGCGACCCGCGACCAGAGGTGGTTGATTCCACCTAACGGGGAAAAGTAAGTGCATTTAGTCTTTTTTAACCTTTTGCCTTCATGTTTGTTCAAATTAATATCTAATGTGCTGGCCTTGTCATACTGCAGGGGTTGGATACACGCAGATAAGGTCCGCAGGCCCAACCATGTCCTTGGTACTCTAGTCCGGCACCACTTCCCGAGGTGGATCACGTTGCCCGGTGAGGGTGAGCTTCCACAGCTAGCACTGACTTGGGAGCTATACGAGGTTGCCCTGGCCCCGCCGGGGGAGATGGTCGACGGTGTCGTGTGCAAGACGGTGGCCGACATTGTGAGACGGCGGTTTTGGGTAATTTCTCCTTTATAGAATTAAAAATCAACGGTACCTAGTGATTGTACTAATCAGTGTTGCCTTGTTTGATTGCAGACCTTCTACAGGTGTCTTGAGGAACACGAGGCGGACGCGGCTATGGTTGTCGAAGCCGAGTGCAAGCGGCTACTTCAGAACCTACGACACGAGGCTCGGGTGCAGTGTGTTCGAGGCTACTACGCCTCGACTAACATTAGGAGGTAGAAGAAGAAGTGTCGCGCCAAGTATTTGAGTAAGGACAAGTACATGAAGGTAATTACATACTCTTAAGGCCTTGTACTAGTTTCCTTGATTTGATTCGTAGGTGTAGCGCTGAAATTTCTCTTTGTCTAACTTAGGCGCCCTCGAGATGGTGTGCGGATAAGATGGACTGTTGGGAGAGGTTGGTGGATGAGTGGTGCTCTCCCCAATGGCTAGCCGTCCACAAGAAGAACAGGGACAAGCGTGCCCAGATGCAAGGTGTGCCGCACCATCAAGGGAGCTCCAACCTGTTTGAGTACGGGGATCACTGGGTATGTGGTTTGATCCCTTAACGATTCATGCAATTTCATTCTTCATGCAAGCTTTAATTACTAATTTACCGTGTTCCTCTCTTCCAGGCGTGACACAACAAGAAGGAGGTGCCGCCATTGTACGACCCCTATGTCATGGCCCATAGTGCCCCGTACAAGAAGGCCAAGGCATTCTCGGAGGATGACCTCGATCATCCAGAGAGCTTTACCAACATCTCCTCCCACGACAAGCTTGTGAGGTACAGAGACTGGGGGAAGAAGATGAAAGGTGAGGAGTTCAACCCGAGCAAGGGTCCTTTTGATCCTGAGCTCGTGATGCTATCTGGTGATGGGAGGAGCCATGGCTCACTAGCCATTGGGGATGGACTCATATGTTGTCCTAGAAGTCTCCCGGAGATCATGAAGCGCCAGACGAAGTCTCTTCCCAAGATGAGGCCTCGACCATGGCCAATGGAGTTCGCTATCGAGGATAGGGACAAGGAGCTTGTGGCGGAGGCAAGAAGGCAGGCGGAGGAGAAGGTGAGGGAGTTGGAGGAGAGGACGGCTATTCTGTTGGAGGCGGAGAGGAACCAAAACGAAGCGAGTCACCGAGCCCTATACGAGCTCCTCGTCGTGAGTTTCTCCCGCATACTAGCCAAATCATGCACGTGATGTTCATTTCATTACTGACTAATATGACTGACTCGTGAAAACAAAATGTGCAGTCCGTGTGCGAGAAAACCGGCCAGACCCCTCCGCCGATGCCCCATATTGCTACAGCGGACACGGTGAGTTTCATTTCAATGGTCATTAGTTACTAGTATTCACATTTCAGTTGCATCATGCTAACTAAACATTGCAAATGATCTTTCGTGCAGCACGCCTCCCACAAAGGATCGACCGATCCTTCTCTGTCTCATAGTGGCGCAACCCCGACCGGTCCTTCACCTCTCGGATTATGGTAAGTTTTCCCAAGTGTTTTGCTTAACAAATGCTTTGTTAGCTAGAAAATGGCATAACAACCTAGGATAGCTCAATAATGATCTATAGCTAGCTTAGCTAGTTCATTTATGACATAAGTAGCTCACTTAGGTAAAAAAATGGCATAACAACCTAGGATAGCTCAATAATTATCTATAGCTAGCTTAGCTACTTCATTTATGACATAATTAGCGCACTTAGGTAAAAAATGGCATAACAACCAAAGATATCAATAATGATCTATAATTAGCTTAGCTACTTCATTTTTGACATAAATAGTGCACTTAGGTAAAAAAAATGGCATAATGACCTTGGTTTAGCTCCAAACTATCATATAATTAGTTTGTTTTCCTACCTTAGCTAAAAAATGGCATTTTTACCTACTTCTTCTTCTTCTTCTTCTAGCTAGTCTCTTCTTCTTCTTCTTTTTTCTTCTTCTTCTAGCTAGTCACTTCTTCTTCTTCTTCTTCTTCTTCTTCTTCTTCTTCTTCTTCTTCTTCTTCTTCTTCTAGCTAGTCTTCTTCTTCTTCTAACTTTCATCTTTTCCTAATTTGCAAACTTGCTTGAGATGAGGAAGCAGCTAGCATTGATGGAAACTTGTTGCAAACTTGTTGGAAATGTTGTTGGAAACTTGTATGTATATGTTCATGTTGTTGGGAACGTGTATATGTTGTTGGAAACATATTGTTGGTATGATTGTTGAAATTATGTTGAAATGTGTGTGTGTGTGTGTGTGTGTGTGTGTGTGTGTGTGTGTGTGTGTGTGTGTGTGTGTGTGTGTGTGTGAATTTAGGAAAAAAGACAGGAAAAACAGGGGCTATATAGCCACTTTGTCGTCGGCTGGCTGACGGCAAAGGTCTTTGCCGTCCGCCAGCAGACGACAAAGTGACCACGTGGCAGCTATCTGTGCAACCCGGTGTAGGCTGGCCTATTTGGCAGATTTGCCGTCAGCTAGCAGACGACAAAGGCCAGCTGACGGCAATGATGCAAAGGCCTTTGCCATCCGCTGGCTGACGGCAAAGCACGCCGTCAAACACTTAATGGACCTGAACTGCCACGTGTGCCGTCCAAACTCTTTACCGTCGGTCAGCGAACGGCAAAGACCTTTGTTGCTTTGCCGTCAGCCAGCGGACGGCAAAGAGGCCTTTGTCGTAGCCTATTCAGCCGGACCTGTTGCCGTCTACTGGCTGACGGCAAAGAGTCTTTGCCATCAGCCATCCATGCCTGACGGCAAAGTGCCTGATTCCTGTAGTGACTGCTGCAGGATACAGGGCAGGACTGACTATTAAATGTGTTGTCAAACGGTGATGAGTTTATGAGGGCGTGTGTGATCATGCTGATCTGGTGTATTTGGTCTCTTCAGTCAGATTTGGCACATGGCAAGGAAGTGCCTTTGGTGGCTACAACAGTTTCATATTTGCAGGGTTATATGCAGTCCTTAGATCTCTCCAGGAAATATTCTACAGAGGAGATGATCAAAGGAAAGATGCCTATGTGGCGGGAGGAGCCGGCTGTCGCGGAGAAGGAGGCCATAGTTCACCCATGGCCGAAGCCACCACCAGGGAAGGTGGCCCTGTCTGTTGATGGAGCTTTCCTACAATCTGATGGGTCAGCTGCGGCAGGGATGGTATTGAGGAGACATGATGGGAGTGTGATTTTCTCGGCATACCGATGCATCTTTAACTGCAATGAAGCACTGGAAGCGGAGTTGCATGCGTTAATGCAAGGTATGGCTCTGGCTATCCAGCATTGTGAGCTACCTATCATTGTCTAGTCGGATTCTTCTGTCGCCCTTTCTGCCCCGTCTGGCGACAATTTATCCCGATCTGCCTACGGGCATTTAGTCGCTGAGATTCGTCATCTTATGATAGAGAGAGTCTTTATTCCCTCGAAAATTAGTCGTGTGCAAAATAGGGTAGCAGATTGTTTGGCCCTGTATAGCCGTACAGAGAGTACTACTGTTGTATGGCTTGGACGAGGTTCACCGTGTGTTGAGGATATCTTGCCTCGTGATTATAACCCTAATGCCTATGGAATAAAATTCTTCTATCAGTGCAAAAAAAAGGTGCTTAGAAAAAGGAACGACCACTTTGACAATTGGTGGTCGTGCTCAACCTTGACAATTGGTGGATGTGCCTTTTTTTTACCCCGCAAAAGAAAAGGGCACGGCCATCAATTGGTGCTGATATTTTTGCAACATTCATTAAACCTGTTAAGCTAAAAGAATAATTGAAATAAAATGAAATCCAAGGGCTTGGTGAGTCGTGACATGGGCAGCCCATGGCTTGCTCGACAAATTTGTGGGTATCCAATTTATCGCGCGGGTCAAAAAATAGCAAGCAAACGCGTCGCTCGCATATGGCCCTGGCCATATTCAGATTTTTCTTTTTCTCCCACCTTGTCTATGTGTTTTCTTTTTTATATATTTTTTATTTTTTATTAGTAAGATACTCGTGCATTGCATGGAACATCAAGATTGGGGTGGACCGCGCCGGTAGCAGCCATCACACCAGATTGTTCCATGGCCTTCTGGATGTGGTGGGGAAGAGATGAGGCTGATTGTGAGAGATAAGGAGTTGTTTGTACATATGATAACAAATGCGGGCATCTTTTTGCAAAACTGCATCAGTTTGCTTTGTATGCGTCAGATCTAGATCCGACGGCTATTGGTGAAAGATGGCAGGCACACCATCATCACCAACTCAGATTTCTATAGGAATGGAGATTCCTATTTTCTTTTCTTTTTCTTTTTCCATTTTAAATTTTGATTTTGTTATAAAACAATATAGATGCAGGCACTCATATAAACACACATACACTCATTCATATGAACTCATGCACGCAAACCGTCTAGAAGATTGAGCGGACACATCGCCTTGAGATTGATGAAGTCACCATGGCGACTTGAAGTCGACTGGAATGTCTCCTCCCGCTGAACGAATATCGCCGACAATCCTAAAATAAATTCAGAAAAATGAGAGCACCCGTGTCATGATTAGAACTTGAATTATGATGGCATGGTTCCACCACAAGAAACTTAACCAGCTGAGCTAAGTACAGTTCACATTTTTCTCGAATTCCGGAGCAATTTTGGAAATTTGAGAACAATTTTGAATTTCTAGAACAATTGTTGATTTTTTTCAAATTTGAATCAGCAAACATCTTTTGAATCAATGAATAGGCTTTTTTGGGAGAAACTGAAATTCGTGAACATTTTTCGAATTCATGATTTTTTATCAATGAACACTTTTAGTTAATTTGGGAAAAACTAAAATTCTTGAACACTTTTTGAATCGGCAGACATTTTTGAATTTGGGAAGAACTTTCAAAATTCCTGAGCATTTTTTTAAATGTGTTAACAGTTTTAAAATTTAGGAAGATCAATGAATATTTTTAATCAACAAACATGTTTTAAAATTTAGGAAGAATTTTTGAAATTCAGGAAAAATTTCTGAATTGACGAACATGTTTTGAACTCATGAACATTTTCTGTAAATTCGTGAGCATTTTTCAAATTTATAACATTTTTTATTTTTATGTTTTTTAATATGTGTACATTTTTTAAATTGCTAAGGTAGTGGTTTGTCTCCTTCCTCCTCCCGCCGGCACCGATCCGCCCCACCTCTGATGGCCTTTGGCCCGTGGAGGATCTCATTGGTTGGGGCCGTATGGTAGAAATAGTGTCGAAGGAGGATGTGTGGCGGTGTGTCTTCGGTAGATCTCGCAAAAAAAGTAAAAACAGACACATAACTAGTCTATTTTTATATTTGCCTCATTTCATGGCAGAATAAAAAACAAGGAATCAAGTAAGTGATCCGCCCCACTAGCATGCACCAGCCTGTGCGTTTGCTCAATACCCAGCGCGCTACACAATGTCAGCAAAATTGGAGAGCAACTAAGCAGTGGGGCGCCCTCCGCAATGGGCGCGCGGAAGTGCCCCCAGGCCCCAGGACACCACATGACGCTCGATGGGCACACCTCACGGGAGCATGTGTGTTTTTTTTCCAGTTTTTGCGCCAGTTCTAGAACTTTTGTCTTGTGTTTTTTTTTCTGCTTTTGCCTCACATCCCTTAGGTTTTGGTGACTTTTTTTGTGAAGAGCAAACTATGATTTCCCGAAAAAAGAAAAAGCGCAGTCCGTGCTTTCCCAAAGAAAGTGAAAACTGTAATAGTGCATCCAGGCTCTGGTTTTTCTTCTTTTTGTTCTCTTTGTTGTTGTTGTTGTTGTTGTTGTTGTTGTTGTTGTTGTTGTTGTTGTTTCTTCTTTATCCGATTTTTGGTGACAAAATGTTCGTCGAAACATTTTTTTTTCATTAACGTCCTCCTTTATTCAATCGTCACAAGGGTTGTGTCATTTACAATCATAGGTATCACCTTAGCGGGAGGTGATTCCAGCCAAACACTAGGAGGAGAGAATCTAGCTATTATAGGCAATGCACGAGCCACAGTATTGTTCTCTCTATTTACAATGCTCATATATGACATGATTAAAATCTAAGGACATAAAGTAGAAGTCGTCAAAAATGCACATGCCATTAAAGAACAATACCCTCCTTCAACGCTGAGACCACCTCCAAACTGTCCGAGTTGATCTCGATCTTGCTGTACCAATTGTACGGGCCATATTTATAACAAATCTCGTTGCTATTGTTTCACCAGTAAAAGAATCAGGACATATTTTGTAGAAACCCATTTACATGGGATCTAGTTCATAGATCTCGACGCATGAAACTAAACGGTGAAAACAGTTTGGTGTTTGGATGCATGGTTTAATAAGAGATAAAACTTTTTAAATAAACGAATCTAAAAAAACTCTCAGGTTACCACAAGTCAGCACATCATACAAGGTGAGGAGTGATATGTTCTTCTGCTAACTATACCAGACCAGTTAAGCCTAGACCCGCTATGCTTACTTTACCTCAAAAAAGAAAAGGAAAACTCACAGCTTTACAAACCGATGAAAAACCTTTTTTTGCGAATTAACTCATGAATAACCTATATCTTTGACCATTCTTCTTGAAGTAAAAAAGTAACTTTCAGCCATGCCAACCAGCTATACCCCTCTTCAATCCCTGAAAAATAAAAATGATACCGTCTTCAACCGCAATTGCGCCCGCCTATATCTGTAGTGCATTGGCCATTTATCGTCGGCCACTTCGAATGAAGACCAAACGCAAAAAATAAAAGTTTGAATGAAGACAAAATACACAATGGACCATCAATTAATCTTGTGGTTGCTTCCACTAGTGAGCACGCGGAAACTTTCAAAATACGCACCGGATCATCAATAGATCTTTTGGTGGATTCCATTTTCTTATTTGAGAACAATTATGAATTTCTAGAACAATTGTTGATATTTTCATAGTTGAATCAGCAAACATCTTTTGAATCAGTACATACTTTGTTGTTTTTTGGGGGGCGGGGGACTGAAATTCGTGAACATTTTTAGGATTCATGATTTTTTATCAATGAACATTTTTAGTAAATGCGGGAAAATTTAAAATTCTTGAACTTTTTTGAATCGTCGAACATTTTTTGACATTTGGGAAAACTATCAAAATTCCTGAGCTTTTTTTTAATATATTAAAAAAATAATCATGGAATATTTTTAAAAATTTGGGATTTTTGTTGAAATGCATGAATACATTTTAATCAATAAACACATTTTACAATTTAGGAAGAACTGAAATTCGTGAATATTTTCTTAATTGATGAACATGTGTTGAACTCGTCAACATTTTTTGTAAATTCATGAGCATTTTCCAAATTTACAACATTTTTAACGTTCTTTTATTTGTGTACATTTATAAATTGCTAATAAAGTACTGGTTTATGGTAAAACAGACTCCGGACCAGTCTAATTTCTTCGTTGAATAAAAAAACCCAGTCTATTTGCCTCATTTCATGGCAGAAGAAAAAACAACAAATCAGGTAAGTGGGCCGCCCTACTAGCATGCACCAGCCTGCGCTTTAGCTCAATAACCGTCAAGCTAAGCAATGTCCCAACAATTTGGAGAGCAACTAATTAGCGGGCGCCATCCGCACCGGGCAGCTCATGCGCGCGGAATGGGAGCTCCTATTGGGCGATGTAGGCGCCCGTTGGTGAAGTGGTGCCTATAGTGACCAGCCATGGGCCGCGGCCCATTAAGACGATCGCTCCCTCGCTCTGTTCGGTTCGCTCGCTCGCTGAAGAAAAACACACTCACGTGTGCTACCGGTTCAGGAAAAAGACTGGCCTCTGTTTTTTTACAATTTTGAATATGTTTGTGAAAAAAAGTTCAAATATTATTAAAAAAGTTCATCAATTTTGAACAAAAAAGTTCACACATCTGAAATTTTTTCATCTATTTTGAAAAAGTTCATCGGATTAAAAAAAGTTCATCGAATTGAAATAGTTCATTTGATTTGAAAAAAAGTTCATCGATTCGGAAAAAGTTCATGGGATTTCGAAAAAAAGTTCATTTAATTTTATAAAAGTTCATCAGTTTTTAAAATAAGTTCATCAAAATGATAAAAAGTTCATTCATTTTCAAAAAAAGTTAATCAACTTTGAAAAAAAGTTCACTGAACTCGGAAAAGTTCGTCTAATTGGAAAAGTTCATCGATTTAAAGAAAAAGTTCACCAATTATAAAAAAATCATTATTTGTAAATATTTCACGCATTTAAGAAAAAAAGAAAACAGGAAACAAAAAAAGAAAGGGGAAAAACACATAAAAAATAGAGCACATTTCCTAGAAAGGAGGTTTGTATTCACGAGTCAGGGCGGTTGTAGTGGTTTGTGGAGTTAGCTATCAACCGAGAAACCCTAAAAAAAGCTATCAACCGAGAGATCATTGCTTCGATTCCTGGCTGCGCTCAATTTCCCCTGCTCTCCTTTTTTTAGCTTCAAAACAGGGGGGGAAATGGTAGTAGTTTCAAAACAAGGGGGAATGGTAGTTGGGCCGAGCCCAGCTAGCGCCGTTGCAGGCGTCGGTTTGCGAAAACATCTATGAGCGGCGCCTGTAGCGCCAAATAGGAAATGCCGCACGGAACTGTTCCTAGCATGCCACATGATGACATGACGCGCGCTGGACACACCCCATGGGCATTGTTTTTCATTTTTTGCCTTTTTTTTAAGTTTTGTTTTACCCTTTTTGGCTTTTGTCTGGCATCCCCTAGGTGGAAACAGTTTTTTGTGAAGCACAAACTATGCCTTCCTGAAAAAAACGTAGTCTTTACTTCCCCAAACAAATTGCAGATTGCAATAGTGCATCCGGGCTCTGATAACCCTTAATTAGTGTTTCAAACAAATTGGACTCATGTTCTTCCGAATTGGCCCTAAATATACCCGACCAGTTAAGCTCGGACCCGCTGCGCTTACTTTACCTCAAAAAGAAGAAGAAAACTCACATCTTTTCAAACTGATGAAGAACCTTTTTTTGCGAATAAACTGATGAATAACCTATCTTCGGCCATTCTTCTTGAAATAAAAAAAGTAATTTTTAGCCAGGCCAACCAGCTATACCCCGTTCAATCCCTGAAAGTAAAAAGAAAAAGTCCAAAACGAACCTTGAACTTGTAGACGAAAACTAAATCGAACCCTGAACTACTTTTTTCAAGATAGGTTGAACACCAGAGACCTACTAGCCAGGAAAAATTTCCACATTGAAAGTAACAGATGTGAGCTATGTAATGATGAACCCAATGAACACCTGATACATTTGTTTTTCAGCTGTGGTTTCAGCCAAAATTTCTGGCTTGCTTTAGATTTCCAATGGAATACTGATTATGATCTGACAGAGATGCCAATGGATGGAAAGAGAAGGTAGAACATAGGTTCTTACAAGGAATGCTTAATTGCTGGATGTTGGAGCTTATGGAAGCATAGAAATAGCATCATTTTTAATAATAAAACCAAAAGCTTAGCCTACTGCATTACTTGCTTGAAAGAGCACTTTGAAACCATCATCAAGAAGGCAAAACCAAGTTTGAAGGAAGGAATGCAATCATGGCTAGACTACTTGTGAAGTAGATGCAATGTAAAACCCTCATTGTAAAAACCTTGTATATGTTCCACCCATATTAATGAAAAAGAGTTACAGTGGGGATTTTTCCCCACTGTGTTGGCTAAAAAAAATGTAATCCTGGAAATCAGCACACCGAACTCTTCAATCCCGATCTATTTCTTTCAGAGCGTTTCCCAACAAGGACTGTCGACGTGGCAGGTCGAATCCCATGATTGTAGTCTGCGTTCGTGACTGGGCCGGCCCAACATACAGGAAACATGTATTTTTTCTTTTTCTTTTTTTGAGAGATTTATTTTTTTGTAAGGTGCGAAGTAAAAATACCGAAGGGTGCGGTCGCTATTGGGCCGGCCTAACAGACGCGAGGCGACTTTTTTTCTTCTATTTCGTAAAACACACAAAGAAGAGAAACAAGGACTCGAACTTGCGACCTAACATTGGTGAATTCCTCCCACTAGCCACTAAAATCATTAGTCGTTGCTGCTATGGTGTGAGGCCCGCACAATTAAACCACATATAGCAGCGCCGAGATTTGAATCATTTTTTGAAGGGCAAACAAATATTGAAAACATGCAGGCCCGAACAATATTTGAAAGATCCTTTTTTAAGAGGGAACACTTTTTTAAAATTCCGAATAATTTGTTAAAAACAAACATTAAAAAACACACTAAATTTTGAGAAAGTGAACACTGCTTGACACATATTTTGTTTAACATCAGAACACATTTTCAAACCTGATTTAAAAATTTAAACAATGTAAGAAAATGTTTGTATAATTTTATAAAATCTTTATTGTCATTATGAAAATGTAATACACATATTTGGAAAAATGTTATCGTGTCAAATTTAAAAAAATGGAATTTCTTGAATTATTTGCGTTAAAAAGTATAATCGGTATCTCAAAATTGCTTACAAAAAATTTCAAGAAATATTTTGAATATTTTCAGGAATGCTTTCGTAGATGAACGCTTCTGTCAGTTTTTTAAGACGGCCCCCTTATCTATAATCACTAGCAGCCCTCAGGGCTATTGGCTAGGTGCGGTCTTCTCTGGCGTGTCGTCCTGAGTTCAAGTCCTCCTACGTCATAAGGTTTAAAACAGACCGAGATTAAAAAGTTTGGTGTGCTGATTTTCAGGATTATAAGCCATGCTCGATTTAGCTTTTGTCTACAAGTTCAACGTTTATTTTAGACTTTTTTCATATAAATAAAAAATGATAGCGTCTTCAACCGCAGCTGCGGCCGCCTGAATATGCAGTGCACCGGCCATTTATCGTCGCCCCGTTCGAATGAAGAGCACTCGCACAAAAAGAGTTGGAACGAAGAGACAAAATACACACGTAGCCGGACAATCAATTAATCTCGTGGTTGCTTCAAGTAGCGAGCACGCTAGACGGCATGCCGCGTGACTGACTGATTGGTCTCACCAACCTGTGGGGCTCCGTCCATTCGGTGGAAACAAACAACCTCGTAGCCGCATAGCGCCACCCCAGCGGAGCTCCTGCGCCGTGACAACAACTACGTACAGTACATGGTCCATGTCTCGGATGTCGGATACGATCCTTCCTTTGCGTCGATGCCACTGCTTTCCCCCCAGCGGTTAACGCTCACACCAACCTACGTACCTCCAGTAAACATGGACCGATGGCATGAACGTCTGCCTCTCTCGTGTGGGAGCGGGACCGTACGTGCTGCACCGAGCACTCATCCACCGAGCCGGCCGCCGGCCGCGGGGTGCAACCGTGGAGCCAGGATGCCACTAGTCTCAAGTCTCAACCCGGCCGGCGTCGTCCGCCGGTAATCATCGCTCGCAACGGCTACCACCGACGCCCGATTAATTAGCCGGCCAACCGCCGTGGAGCCTCCCCGAGATCGATGATGGCCAGGCCGGCCCTTCCCGCCACGTACGCGATCGCCACGTACCGTGCGTATCATGGTATATATCATCTAGACTACGGCACTACGCACGCCCTGCTGCTATGGTACGTCGCGTACACATCTGCTCATACCAACGCGCACGTACTCCTACGTACGTGCGTGCGTATACGTCGTTATTATTGCTACTACTACATGGAAGGGGTTCGAAATTTTAAACCGGAGCCGACCGAGGATCCTTGTCACGTGAGAGAGGACGAAATCGACCGGCGCCGGGAGAGGAGGAGAGCTAGCGTCGCCCCTCCACCGCTCCAGAAACGGAAAAGCTGGAGCACTGGCGACGGGAGCAGCAACGGCCGGCAGCGGCTACCGGCATTTATGTCGTCGACGGTGTCGCTCCGCTGCCATTACTCCGACGACCCGTGCTCGATCCGCTGCGCTGCGCTGCTTTTTTGAAAGAGTGGCCACGCCAAGGGCCCAAGGCCCAACTCCGTCACTCACTCGCACGCTCCGAACCGCAAGCTCTCCATGCTCCAGACTCCAGAGTGCAAGACGTCAACGGGCGCGTGGTCCACGTCGCCGGTGCGGTGAGTGGCACGCCGAGCCCACCGACGCTGACACGCGGGGCCCGCCACGGTGAAGAAAGGCCGTTGCAGTAGTACTACTACCAGCAGCAAGGCAGAGGCAGGCAGGGAGGGAGGTTTTTGCCGTGGCACGCAGGAGAGGAGATGCCAAAAAGGCAGGCATGCAAGAGTCGCTGTCGTCCGGATCTCGCCGGATCGCGGCAGTGGTGAATCGCCATGATACGTACCGCGCACCAGCAGCCACTGCGCCGCGCACGCACGAACGCATGCGGCGCATCATTGTCATTTGTACACATGTTAATGCACCCAATGCATGGGCCAGATACCTGCGCCACTCGCCAACCATCGCTTCCGTCCGTTCCAGGGATTTACAACTGTACATGTCCTGCGTTGTGCAAAGATTTCTAAAGATTCAAGCGTTTAGGGCATCTCCAACGTGCCGCCAACGCAACCGGACTCTCGTTTTGTCCGATTTTCGTTTGTCTGGGACTTTGGGTTGGCTGTCCGCTCAGCGTCTGTCTTGTTTTTTCTGGGTCGACCGTGCGTCCAACGCGCGCGATTTATTTTACGCCCGCACATAAATTTAAAAGCTCCGCGGTCATAGATCGTGCTAGCGGCCATGTCGTCGCTCAAAGTTCATGCCAGCATCATTCTCGTGGTTGGCATACAATGGCAGCCTCCAAAAAAACATTGCATAGTTCATGCTGACGCACTTGCCAGCGGCCGGCACACATGCCAGCACACAAAAACGGGTGAGAATTCGACCACGCCATGTCAGCCATGGTCATGCCAGCACACTTGCCGACATTCAAAAAAAATGGATGATGCTCGCCGCCATAGATCACTCGTCGTCGAACTTGAGCATGTCGGCCTGCATCTTCTCGAACCATGGCCTCTTCCTCAGCGACACGGTGTTGAGGCCCACCTTCATGATCTCCATCCCCGTCATCATGCTAACGAGCGCCACTTCTTTCGCCTTGGTCTTGGCATTGGCGGCCTCGCTCTCGAACATCTTGGCTTGCTTCTCCGCCTCCATCTAAGCAGGGCCGCCCCACAGATATACAAGGCCCAGGGGCAAGGCAACAAGAAGGGGCCCTTGTTTACTCAAAAGCTCAACATATTTTCTATTCCAAAAGCAAAGTAAATATCCAGTATATAGCATAGCCTGATGATCTTAATCTGGACTCTAAAACTGACAGCAGAATTTATTTATCAATCAAGTGAACTACAATATTTATTACAGGACCCTTCTCAACTAAAATATCCCTAGCCTTATCATCTAGATTGTCCCAGTGTTGTGGATCAAAAATATCAACAGTGAATGATTGTTGTTCATTGACACTCGGTGATTTGGAATTTGGTGAAGGAGCTACGTTTTCATGCTCACTGGAATTATTACCACCCTTGTTCATATCATTGCCAGCAACATCTGTATTCTCAGTTGGTTGCTCCTCAACACTTACTATGACCAATTCTCAGTTCTCAGGGGATCTCTAGAAGAACTACTAATTCTGAAAAATTGTCAATTGATCCTTTTAGGGATCTGCTTTGTTCTCTTCCTTCTATTACTACTGGATAAAAATTTCTTAGAGGACATGTGACTAAACAACAACAAGCAACATAAAATGATTAGAACAGGGAGCAAAAGCATCTGGATATGGATTGATGTCGATGTAAGTGGCCAGATCACTAGACCCGAAGGTTGCAGTAAATGAGAACACAACACCATGAACTGAATAATCCTCCCTTCTCCCGTCTCCAGTTCTACTAATCTCCTGATCACCAGGACTGTCTCAGACTTAGATCCACTGAAGTTTAAAGAGGAGAAGAAGACCTATGCAGGCAGATGTGGATTCGTCGGATGGGCAAAGCTATTAATAGAGGAACAATATTATAGGAAGGAAGAAAAGAAGAACACATACCGTTTGCATGTCTCCAAAGTCTAGTTGATGGGGAACTAGCAGAATGTTGAGAAAGGGAGGAGAGCCCATTGGGGAGTTGATTTGCGCCTTTAGTCTCCATTAATGGCTGGCGGCAACCTTGGAATCGGAGACGGGAACGACGCGTTGTTGTGCGGGTATGGGATTGGGGAAGAGAAAGGAGTCGAGGAGCACGGGAATGATCGACGCCGGGGCCTCTTCACTCTCTCTGTATTTCTGGGCTTCCTACGAACTAGTACCTGGCTGGGGCCCCTGCCTTCCGGGGCCCAGGGCGGGCACCCAGTTTGCCCGGCCTATGGGCCGGACCTGCATCTAAGCATCCTGGCTTGCTTCTCCGCCTCCATCTCAAGCCTCCTCCTTTGGATCTCCATGAAGGCGTTCATTTGCTCTTCCTTGTCTTGCCGGCGCTTCTCCTCCCTTGAGTCCTTTTTGCTCATCATGCCCTCCACGGTTGCAAGCAAGGCGATATCCCGCTTGTCTTCCTTCTTAGAGTTGGTCTTCTTCAGGGGTCGTGGCTTTTCGCCCTCCCCGACCTCCTCCACAGCTTTCTCTCCCCCCTCCCATGCTCCATGAGGGCGGCATGTTGCGCCTTGAACTTCTCCTCCCCGTTGATGACCATCCAACAATGGAAGAGGTTGAAGGACTTGCCTTCATGTTGGACCTTGGATGCCTCCAAAGCTTGGAATGCCTTCAAATGAATAGCATGCAAGCATATATGCAAATGGATATGTAAATGGACATGCAAGCATAACGGGAATGGAAACGAAGAGGGGTGCATGTATACCATATCTTCCATGTGCCGATGCCGCTCACGCGGCGTGCCTTGATGCTCTCAAGGGTGGCACAAAACTTGTTGCACTCTTTTCGTATCACCCTCCATGGCTTCAAAATGGACACCCACCCACGCGTGATATACTTTTGATACGACGGAAACTTCTTGGGTTCATGGAACTCACGATGGACAAGAATCCAAAAGGTTGATGCCTTTTGTTCGGCGCTGACCTTGGGGTCTTGCCCAATGTCCCTCCAACACTCACAAAGGAGCTTCTCCTTGGACGGCGTGTATGCCTTCGTCCGCTTGCTCTTGCGCTTCGTCTTCGTCCCGGCGGCTTGGTTAGCGAGCTCTTTCTCGAACAAAGGATCCCCGTCGATGTCCATTTCATCATCTTCCTCGAGGTCGTAGTCCTCCGGGAACTCGTGGTCGAGCGGGAAGCCGTCCATGCCGACCTGATCTTCCATGAAGGCGTCATGCAATCATAGGTCGTTGGCATTCTGTTGAACAGGTTGCGGGCGCCGGGGAGCACATCAGCTGACATTGTTGGAAATATGCCCTAGAGGCAATAATAAATTGGTTATTATCATATTTTCTTATTCATGATAAAGGTTTATTATTCATGCTAGAATTGTATTCACCGGAAACTTAAATACATGTGTGAATACATAAACAAATACTATGTCCCTAGTGAGCCTCTACTAGACTAGCTCGTTGATCAAAGATGGTTAAGGTTTCCTAACCATAGACATGAGTTGTCATTTGATAACGGGATCACATCAATAGAGAATGATGTGATGGACAAGACTCAACCGCAAGCTTAGCAGTTGATCGTATCAGTTTATTGTTATAGCTTTCTTCATGTCAAGTATCTATTCTAAGACCATGAGATCGTGCAACTCCCTGACACCAGAGAAATACTTAGTGTGTATCCAAACGTCATTTCGTAACTAGGTGATCATAAAGGCGCTCTACAGGTATCATCGAAGGTGTATGTTGGGTTGGCATGAATCGAGACTGGGATTTGTCACACCGTGTGACGGAGAGATATCTCTAGGCCCTCTCTGTAATACAACATCGTAAAGAGCTTGCAAGCAATGTGCCTAATGAATTAGACACGAGATCTTGTATTATGGAACGAGTAAAGAGACTTGCCGGTTACGAGATTGAACTAGGTATGGAGATACCGACGATCGAATCTCGGGCAAGTAACATATCGTCGGACAAAGGGAATTGCATTCGGGATTAACCGAATCCTTGACATTGTGGTTCAACCGATAAAATATCTTCGTGGAATATCTAGGAACCAATATGGGCATCCAGGTCCCGCTATTGGTTATTGTGTTGGAAATATGCCCTAGAGGCAATAATAAAAGTATTATTATTATATTTCCTTGTTCATGATAATTGTCTTTTATTCATGCTATAATTGTATTATCCGGAAATTGTAATACACGTGTGAATACATAGACCACAATATGTCCCTAGTGAGCCTCTAGTTGACTAGCTCGTTGATCAACAAATAGTCATGGTTTCCTGACTATGGACATTGGATGTCATTGATAACGGGATCACATCATTAGGAGAATGATGTGATGGACAAGACCCAATCCTAAGCATAGCACAAGATCGTGTAGTTCGTTTTGCTAGAGCTTTTCCAATGTCAAGTATCTCTTCCTTAGACCATGAGATCGTGTAACTCCCGGATACCGTAGGAGTGCTTTGGGTGTACCAAACGTCACAACGAATCGGGTGACTATAAAGGTGCATTACAGGTATCTCCAAAAGTGTCATTGGGTTGACACGGATCGAGATGGGATTTGTCACTCCGTATGACGGAGAGGTATCACTGGGCCCACTCGGTAGTGCATCATCATAATGAGCTCAAAGGGACCAAGTGTTTGGTCACGGATCATGCATTACAGTGCGAGTAAAGTGACTTGCCGCAACGAGATTGAACGAGATATTGGGATACCGACGATCGAATCTCGGGCAAGTAAAATACCGATTGACAAAGGAATAGTATACGGGTTGATTGAATCCTCGACATCATGGTTCATCCGATGATATCATCGAGGAGCATGTGGGAGCCAACATGGGTATCCAGATCCGCTGTTGGTCATTGCCCGAGAGCCGTCTCGGTCATGTCGCATGTCTCCGAACCCGTAGGGTCTGCACACTTAAGGTTCGGTGGACGCTAGGGTTGTATGAATATGAGTATGCAGCAAACCGAATGTTGTTGAGTCCGGATGAGATCCCGGATGTCACGAGGAGTTCAAATGGTCCGGAGGTAAAGATTTATATATATGAAGTCTTATTTTGGTCGTAGGAAAAGTTTAGCGTTATCGGTATTGTACGGAGTGCCGAAGGGGTCCGGGGTCCAGTGGGGTCCACCTGCCCGGTGGGCCACATGGGCTGTAGGGGTGCGCCTTGGCCTATATGGGCCAAGGGCACCAACCCCAAGAGGCCCATGCGCCAATATATAAGAAAAAGGAGAGTCCTAAAGGGAAGGCACCTCAGAGGTGCCTTGGGAGGATGGACTCCTCCCCTCTTGGCCGCACCCCTTCCTTGGAGGAAGGGGCAGGCTGCGCCCCCCCTCTCTTGCACCTATATAAAGGGAGGGAGGGAGGTGGCCGCACCCATAAGCCCCTGGCGCCTCCTCCTCCCCGCAACACCTCCTCCTCCTCCCGTAGTTGCTTAGCGAAGCCCTCGCGGAGTTCTGCTGCATCCACCACCACGCCGTCGTGCTGCTGGATCATCATCAACCTCTCCTTCCCCTTGCTGGATCAAGAAGGAGGAGACGCCATCCGCTCCGCACGCGTGTGTTGAACGCGGAGGTGCTGTCCGTTCAACACTAGGTCATCGGTGATCTGAATCACGGCGAGTACGACTCCATCATCCCCGTTCCATTGAACGCTTCCGCACGCGATTTACAAGTGGTATGTAGATGCAATCACTTTCCCATGACTCGTTGCTAGATGAACTCATAGATGGATCTTGGTGAAACCGTAGGAAAAATTTTAATTTTCTGCAACGTTCCCCAACAGTGGTATCAGAGCCAGGTCTATGCGTAGTTCTCTATTGCACGAGTAGAACACAATTTGTTGTGGGCGTAGATGTTGTCAACTTTCTTGCCGCTACTAGTCTTATCTTGCTTCAGCGGCATTGTGGGATGAAGCGCCCAGACCGACCTTACACGACGCTTACGTGAGACCGGTTCCACCGATCGACATACACTAGTTGCATAAGGTGGCTAGCGGGTGTCTGCTCTCCCACTTTAGTTGGAGCGGATTCGATGAAAATGGTCCTTATGAAGGGTAAATAGAAGTTGACAAATCACGTTGTGGCTTTCACGTAGGTAAGAAAACGTTCTTGCTAGAACCCTATTGCAGCCACGTAAAACTTGCAACAACAATTAGAGGACGTCTAACTTGTTTTTGCAGCAAGTGTTTTGTGATATGATATGGCCAAAGTTGTGATGAATGATGAATGATATATGTGATGTATGAGATCATATTCTTGTAATAGGAATCACGACTTGCATGTCGATGAGTATGACAACCGGCAGGAGCCATAGGAGTTGTCTTTATTTTTGTATGACCTGCGTGTCATTGAAGAACGGCGTGTAAATTACTTTACTTTATTGCTAAACGCGTTAGCCATAGAAGTAGAAGTAGTCGTTGGCGTGACAACTTCATGAAGACACGATGATGGAGATCATGATGATGGAGATCATGGTGTCATGCCGGTGACATGATGATCATGGAGCCCCGAAGATGGAGATCAAAGGAGCTATATGATATTGGCCATATCATGTCACTACTATATATAATTGCATGTGATGTTTATTATGTTTATGCATCTTGTTTACTTAGAACGACGGTAGTAAATAAGATGATCCTCATAAAATTTCAAGAAAGTGTTCTCCCTAAGCGTGCACCGTTGCTAAAGTTCGTCGTTTCAAGCACCACGTGATGATCGTGTGTGATAGATCCTTACGCTCACATACAACGGGTGTAAGACAGTTTTACACATGCAATACACTTAGGTTAACTTGACGAGCCTAGCATGTACATGACATGGCCTCGAAACACAAGAGACCGAAAGGTCGAACATGAGTCGATGGAAGATACGATCAACATGGAGATGTTCACCGACGATGACTAGTCCGTCTCACGTGATGATCGGACACAGCCTAGTCGACTCGGATCATGTATCACTTAGATGACTAGAGGGATGTCAAATCTGAGTGGGAGTTCATTAAATAATTTGATTAGATGAACTTTATTATCATGAACAATAGTCTAAAATCTTTGCAAAATGTCCGGTAGATCAAATGGCCAACGCCATGTCACCATGAACTTCAACGTTCCTAGAGAAAACCAAGCTGAAAGATGATGGCAGCAACTATTCGGATCGGGTCCGGAACCCGAGGATTATCCTCATAGCTGCCAGAAACAATATGTCCTAGAAGCACCGCTAGGTGAAGCACCCATCGAGAGAACCAAGACGTTATGAACGCTTGGCGGTCTCGTCTTGATGATTACTCCCTCGTTCAATGCGGCATGCTTTACAGCTTAGAACCGGGCTCCAAAAGCGTTTTGAGCGACACGGAGCATATGAGATGTTCGAGGAGCTGAAACTAGTTTTCCAAGCTCATGCCCGGTCGAGAGATATGAAGTCTCCGACAAGTTCTACAGCTTGTAAGATGGAGGAAAATAGTTCTGTCGGTGAGCACATACTCAAAATGTCTGGTTGCACAACCGCCGTCCCACTGGACATTAACCTCCGGATGAGACGGTCATTAACAGAATCCTTCATCGCTCCCACCAAGCTACAAGAGCTTTGTGATGAACTACAATATGCGTGGGATGGTGAAAACTATTCTGAAGTATTTTCAATCTCAAGTCACAGAGGTAGAAATCAAGAAGGAGCATCAAGTGTTGATGGTCAATAAAACCACTAAGTTCAAGAAGGGCAAGGAAAGAAGAACTTCAAGAAGGACGGCAAGGATGTTGCCGTGCCCGTAAGCCGCTTGCCGGGAAGAAGTCAAAGAATGGACCCAAGCACGAGATCGAGTGCTTTTATTGCAAAGGAAGGGTCACCGAAGCGGAACTGCCCCAAATACTTAGCGATAAGAAGGCCGGCAACACTAAAGGTATATTTGATATACATGTAATTGATGTGTACCTTACCATTACTCGTAGTAACTCCCGGGTGTTTGATACCGGTGCCGTTGCTCATATATGTAACTCACAAGCAGGAGCTGCGGAATAAACGGAGATCGGCAAAGGACGAGGTGACGATGCGCGTCGGGAATGGTTCCAAGGTCGATGTGATCGCCGTCGCACGCTACCTCTACATTTACCTACGGATTAGTTTTAAACCTCAATAATTGTTATTTAGTACCAAGTTTGAGCATGAACATTGTATCGTGGTCTCGTTTAATACGAGATGGCTACTCATTTAAATCCGAGAATAATGGTTGTTCTATTTATATGAGAGAAATGTTTTATGGTCATGCTCCAATGGTCAATGGTTTATTCTTAATGAATCTCGAACGTAATGTTACAGATGTTCATAGTGTGAATACCAAAAGATGTAAAGTTGATAACGATAGTCCCACATACTTGTGGCAATTGCCGCCTTGGTCACATTGGTGTCAAGCGCATGAAGAAGCTCCATCTCGATGGACTTTTAGAGTCTCTCGATTATGAATCATTTGACACATGCGAACCATGCCTCATGGGCAAGATGACCAAGACTCCGTTCTCCGGAACAATGGAGCGAGCAACCAACTTATTTGAAATCATACATACCGATGTGTGCGGTCCAATGAGTGTTGAGGCTCGTGGAGGATATCATTATGTTCTCACTCTCACTGATAACTTGAGTAGATATGGGTATGTCTACTTGATGAAACACAAGTCTGAGACCTTTGAAAAGTTCAAGGAATTTCAGAATGAAGTAGAGAATCAACGTGACCGAAAGATAAAATTCTTGCGATCAGATCATGGAGGAGAATATTTAAGTCACGAATTTGGTACACACTTAAGGAAATGTGGAATCGTTTCACAACTCACGCCGCCTGGAACACCTCAGCATAAGGGTGTGTCCGAACGTCGTAATCACACTCTATTGGATATGGTGCGATCTATGATGTCTCTTACTGATTTACCGCTATCATTTTGGGGATACACTCTAGAGACAACTACATTCACTTTAAATAGGGCACCGTCTAAATCCGTTTAGACGACATCGTATGAATTATGGTTTGGGAAGAAACCTAAGCTGTCGTTTCTAAAAGTTTGGGGATGCGATGCTTATGTCAAGAAACTTCAACCTGAAAAGCTCGAACCCAAGTCGGAAAATGCGTCTTCATAGGATACCCTAAGGAAACCATTGGGTATACCTTCTACCTTAGATCCGAAGGCAAGATCATTGTTGCTAAGAACGGATCCTTTCGAAAAAGAGTTTCTCTCGAAAGGAGTAAGTGGGAGGAAAGTAGAACTCGATGAAGTACTACCTCTTGAACCGGAAAGTAGTGCAGCTCAGGAAAATGTTCCTCTGGTGCCTACACCGACTGGAGAGGAAATTAATGATGATGATCAAGGTACTTCGGATCAATTTGCTCTTGAACTTCGTGAGGTCCACTAGGACACGTTCCGCACCAGTGGTACGGCAACCCTGTCTCCGGAAATCATGTTGTTAGACAACGGTGAACCTTCGAACTATGAAGAAGCGATGGTGGGCCCAGATTCCAACAAATGGCTTGAAGCCATGCAATCCGAGATAGGATCCATGTATGAAAACAAAGTATGGACTTTGACATACTTGCCCGATGATCGGCGAGCGATAGAAAACAAATGGATCTTTAAGAAGAAGACGGACGCGGATGGTAATGTTACCATCTATAAAGCTCGACTTGTCGCTAATGGTTATTGACAAGTTCAAGGGATTGACTACGATGAGACTTTCTCTCCCGTAGCGAAGCTTAAGTCCGTCCGAATCATGTTAGCAATTGCCGCATACTATGATTATGAGATATGGCGATGGACGTCAAAACGGCATTCCTTAACGGTTATCTTAAGGAAGAGTCGTATATGATGCAGCCGGAAGGTTTTGTCGATCCTAAGAATGCTAACAAGGTATGCAAGCTCCAGCGATCCATTTATGGGCTGGTGCAAGCATCTCGAGTTGGAACATTCGCTTTGATGAGATGATCAAAGCGTTTGGGTTTATGCGACTTATGGAGAAGCCTGCGTTTACAAGAAAGTGAGTGGGAGCTCAGAGCATTTCTCATATTATATGTAGATGACATACTTTTGATGGGAAATGAGATATAACTTTTGGACAGCATTAAGGCCTACTTGAATAAGAGTTTTTCAATGAAGGACCGTGGAGAAGCTGCTTACATATTAGGCATCAAAATCTATAGGGATAGATTGAGACGCCTCATAGGTCTTTCACAAAGCACATACCTTGATAAGATTTCGAAGAAGTTCAAAATGGATCAGTCGAAGAAAGGGTTCTTGCCTGTTTTGCAAGGTGTGAAATTGAGCTCGGCTCAATGCCCGACCACGGCAAAAGATAAAGAAGAGATGAGTGGCATCCCCTATGCCTCAGCCATAGGATCTATTATGTATGCCATGCTGTGTACCAGACCTGATGTAAACCTTTCCGTAAGTTTGGTAGGAAGGTACCAAAGTAATGCCGGCAAGGAACACTGGACAACGGTCAAGAATATCCTGAAGTACCTGAAAAGGACAAAGGACATGTTTCTCGTTTATGGAGGTGACGAAGAGCTCGTCGTAAAGGGTTACGCCGATGCTAGCTTCGACACAGATATGGATGACTCAAAGTCACAAACCGGATACGTGTATATGTTAAATGGTGGAGCGATGGTGGTGCGGCTGCAAGCAGAGCGTCGTGGCGGGATCTACATGTGAAGCGGAGTACATGGCAGCCTCGGAGGCAACACATGAAGCAATTTGGGTGAAGGAGTTCATCACCGACCTAGGAGTCATACCCAATGCGTCGGAACCGATCAAACTCTTCTCAGGACAACACTGGAGCTATTGCACTTGCCAAGGAGCCCAGGTTTCACAAGAAGACCAGCACATCAAGCGCCGCTTCAACTCCATTCGTGAAAATGTTCAAGATGGGGACATAGAAATTTGCAAAGTGCATACGGATCTGAATGTCGCAGATCCGCTGACTAAACCTCTTCCATGAGCAAAACATGATCAACACCGTAACTCTATGGGTGTTCGATTCATCACAATGTAACTAGATTATTGACTCTAGTGCAAGTGGGAGACTGTTGGAAATATGCCCTAGAGGCAATAATAAAAGTATTATTATTATATTTCCTTGTTCATGATAATTGTCTTTTATTCATGCTATAATTGTATTATCCGGAAATCGTAATACACGTGTGAATACATAGACCACAATATGTCCCTAGTGAGCCTCTAGTTGACTAGCTCGTTGATCAACAGATAGTCATGGTTTCTGACCATGGACATTGGATGTCATTGATAACGGGATCACATCATTAGGAGAATGATGTGATGGACAAGACCCAATCCTAAGCATAGCACAAGATCGTGTAGTTCGTTTTGCTAGAGCTTTTCCAATGTCAAGTATCTCTTCCTTAGACCATGAGATCGTAACTCCCGGATACCGTAGGAGTGCTTTGGGTGTACCAAACGTCACAACGAATCGGGTGACTATAAAGGTGCATTACGGTATCTCCAAAAGTGTCTGTTGGGTTGACACGGATCGAGGCGGGATTTGTCACTCCGTATGACGGAGAGGTATCACTGGGCCCACTCGGTAGTGCATCATCATAATGAGCTCAAAGGGACCAAGTGTTTGGTCACGGATCATGCATTACAGTGCGAGTAAAGTGACTTGCCGCAACGAGATTGAACGAGATATTGGGATACCGACGATCGAATCTCGGGCAAGTAAAATACCGATTGACAAAGGGAATAGTATACGGGGTTGATTGAATCCTCGACATCATGGTTCATCCGATGATATCATCGAGGAGCATGTGGGAGCCAACATGGGTATCCAGATCCCGCTGTTGGTTATTGCCCGAGAGCCGTCTCGGTCATGTTCAGATGTCTCCCGAACCCGTAGGGTCTACACTTAAGGTTCGGTGACGCTTAGGGTTGTATGAATATGAGTATGCAGCAAACCGAATGTTGTTCGAGTCCGGATGAGATCCCGGACGTCACGAGGAGTTCCGGAATGGTCCGGAGGTAGAGATTTATATAGGAAGTCTTATTTTGGTCGCCGGAAAAGTTCCGCTGCGTTATCGATTGTAACGGAGTGCCGAAGGGGTCCGGGGTCCACCGGGGTCCACCTGCCCGGGGGCCACATGGGCTGTAGGGGTGCGCCTTGGCCTATATGGGCCAAGGGCACCAGCCCCAAGAGGCCCATGCGCCAAGATATAAGAAAAGGAGAGTCCTAAAGGGAAGGCACCTCCGAGGTGCCTTGGGAGGATGGACTCCTCCCCTCTTGGCCGCACCCTTCCTTGGAGGAAGGGGCAGGCTGCGCCCTCCCCTCTCTTGCACCTATATAAAGGGAGGGAGGGAGGGGTGGCCGCACCCATAAGCCCCGGCGCGCCTCCTCCTCCGCAACACCTCCTCCTCCTCCCGTAGTTGCTTAGCGAAGCCTCGCCGGAGTTCTGCTGCATCCACCACCACGCCGTCGTGCTGCTGGATCATCATCAACCTCTCCTTCCCCCTTGCTGGATCAAGAAGGAGGAGACGTCATCCGCTCCGTACGTGTGTTGAAGGCGGAGGTGCTGTCCATTCAGCACTAGGTCATCGGTGATCTGAATCACGGCGAGTACGACTCCATCATCCCCGTTCCATTGAACGCTTCCGCACGCGATCTACAAGTGGTATGTAGATGCAATCACTCTCCCATGACTCGTTGCTAGATGAACTCATAGATGGATCTTGGTGAAACCATAGGAAAGATTTTAATTTTCTACAACGTTCCCCAACATATTGACCGAAGAGGTGTCTCGGTTATGACTACGTGATTCCGAACCCGCAGGGTCGCACGCTTAACGTTCGTTGACGCTAGAGTAGTATTGTGATATTTGATGATTGGTAACCGAATGTTGTTCGGAGTCCCGGATGAGATCCCGGACATCACGAGGAGTCTCGGAATGGTCGAGAGGTAAAGATTTATAAATGGGAATTTGGGTTTCGGAAAAAGGTGCATTTTTTCGGTATTGTATCGTGAAGCTTCCAGAAGGTTCCGGAGGGGTCCGGAAGTCCACAAGTGGGTCCACCACATCCCAAGGGCTGACATGGGCTGAGGGGAGGTGCCCTGACCTTATTCGGCCAGGCGCACCAAGTCCATAAAAGCCCATGCGACAAGGGAAGGAAAAAAGGGGCCTGGCCTTATTGGAGTCCAAATCCTCTCCCTCTTGGTGCCAACTCCTGTTAGGAGTAGGGCTGGACTCCCAGCCCTCCCACACATATAAATATGGGGGAGGAGGCGCAGAAAGGCACCCCAATATATTGGCCTTGGCTGCTGCCCCGTCTCTCCCTCCCGCATAGTTCTCGTCCACGGTTTTTCGCTTATCGAAGCCCTGCCGGTATTCCGACTCCACCACCACCATCACCACCACGCCGTCGTGCTGGTTGTGATCCCATCTACTTATCCGCCTTCTTTTGCTGGATCAAGGAGGAGGAGATGTCATCGAGCGCCACGTGTGCTAAACTCGGAGGTGCCGTCCGTTCGGCACTAGATCGGTTAGATCGTGATCAGATCGTGAAGAATATGACTACATCAACCGCGTCATATACGCTTCCGCTTTTGGTCTACGAGGGTACATAGGCACACTATCCCCTCTCTTTGCTATGCTTATTCTAGATAGATCTTGGGTGTTCATAGGAATTTGTTTGATTTTCATGCTTGTTTCCCGTCAGGCATCTCCCGCAGGCGTTTCCTCGCCCCTCCGGATGATGATGTACCAGCCACCGGCGTGGCGTTGAGGTCGACGGACACGAGCGCGGGCGTGGAAGGCGCCACCACGCTCACCTTCGGTGAGCATTCCCCAGAGAGTCGGGAGGCTTGCGGACAGACGTGGAAGCTGGAAATCGGGTGCGTGGCAGGCGCGCGCGGTGACACTGGCAGAACCATCCGAGGAAACCCGGACGAGCCCGTGCTAGTCACGGCCACGGCGGCGCGGACGAGCCCGTGCTGGCCAGGGTTTAACCCTAGGTAGATCAGGGCCTCCCTCGTTGCCGCCGCCACTCGGGCATTGGTTTCCTCCTGCTGTGTGGCGGCGGTGAGAGTGGCGATGGCCGCCGCTTCGTCCCTTTGCATCCGCCACGTGCCTCCGGCTCTGGAAGTTGGCCGACTGCATGGCCCGCTCCTCGGGCATCAGTTGCTTCTTCTTCTTGGGCGGTGCGGCGGTCTTGCGAGGGGGGTGGGGGGCGTGGAGGGGTAGGGCTTGCCTTTGCCGAAGGGGGTGGAGGTGAGGCCGGACAATGCGAGGGAGGCGAGGCCGCCGGCGGCATCGAGGGTGTCGTCCATGGCGAGCGGCCAAGGTGCGAGCGGGCGGAAGGTTTTGGGAAATTGAAGAGAAATGTTGGCCGCTTTGCCACCGGCTGGCGCGCGAGGGGAGGAGTTGGCGTGCGTCCGCCTCATGTCCGCGCCAACGCAAATGAATGGGTCAGCAGCCGGACAAAAAGCAGACACGCGTCCGTTTTAGTCGACGCATTGTGCCGATTTTTCTGTCCAAGGTGACTCAAACGAACACGCGCAGACAAAATGGGTGAGCACATTGGAGCTGCTCTTATACGTTGGATGTAAATGCATTGCATTGCATGGGCCAGATACACACCACTCGCCAACCATCCGCATCCTCCGTCCGTCCCAGGGATTTACGTCCTGCGTTTTGCAAATATTTCTGAACATTCAAGTGTTTAATGCGATGTGAAGCACACGCACGCACGTAGTGGCAGAGTAACATGGAGACTCTGGATGTCGTCGTCTTCCGGAGGATCATCAATGAAGCAGCAGCATGCCCAAGCAAAACGGTCTCACATCCTATAGACTGCCAGCAGTACTAGTCTCTAGTTTTCCTTTTAGTCTGCTTTTTGTTCAAAGTCAAAGCATCTCTACTTTAATCAAATATATCAAAAGAGATCAACATTTATAATGCCAAATCAATATGATCAGATTCGCTATGAAATGTAGTTTCATAGAGCGTATATCCTTTGTAGTATCGTAGAGTAGCACGGCAACGGGTCCGGGTCAAATCAATTTCAAACCCGAGCCTTTTTTCTTCTAGGTGTAGCGGAGTTCAGAGTGTCACTCCGCGACACTCACCAGAAGCAACAGAGAAAAGCTACCACGCGGCAGTAAAGTAAAGCAGATAAACTCTGCACTTTTCTGCCTGCCGAGACCGATCAACCGATGATAATAATAATAGAGTAATCTACACCTCAAAGAGCTGTTGAGGAAACGGGATATGCAGAGCGAAAAAGGTCAAGATGTGTAGCATAGATAGTTCGAGATTCAGATCGTGCATCGAGCGCTCCAACGTTCACATTCCACCGGACACCTCACCTCACTCCCCGACCAGCTCCTCGAGTATTTTACCGCTCACACCGGCCACCTCACTCCCCAGCGCTCAGACCAGCCGAGCCAGCAGCCAGAGACCGTTCCTCGGACGCCGTGCCCACCTCCCTCCTCCCTCCGTCCTCGAGCTCGACACCCCACACCTCACCTCGCCGCTCAGAAGAAGCACGCACGACTCGCACGGCCACGGAGTGAAGCGAGCAAGCTGCACAGCGCGAGGACGAGCATGTCCGTGGCGCAATCCTAGCTGCCCATTTCGTATTCTTCCACGGCCGGACGCAGAAATGGTGGCCGGCAGAGTCAAGGTGGCCATGGGCTTCCAGCGCAGCCCGGCCACGCCCAAGGCCTCCTCCACCACCTCCTCCCGCAAGTCGGCGCCGTCGCAGAACGCCGCCCCTGTCCCGGCGGCGGCGCGGCCGCAGACGCCGACGCCGGGGCGCCGGCCCTCGAGCCAGTGCTCGCCCGCGCCGCCCAGCTCGGGGGGCAAGGGCGGCGGCGGCAGCTCCTTCGCGCGCTCCTTCGGGGTCTACTTCCCGCGCTCCTCCGCGCAGGTGCAGCCGGCGCGCGCGGCCTCGGCGCCGGCAGAGGTTGCCGAGCTCGCCCGCCTCGTCGAGGAGCTGCAGGAGCGCGAGTCCCGCCTGCGCACCGAGCTGCTCGAGCACAAGATCCTCAAGGAGACCGTCGTCATCGTGCCCTTCCTCGAGACCGAGCTCGCCGCCAAGAGCAGCGAGCTCGGCCGGTGCAAGGATGCCATGTCACGGCTCCAGGCCGAGAACGCCCGCCTCCGCGCCGAGCTGGACGCCGCCGTGGCGAATGTCTCCAGTAAAGAGCAGAGGATTGCCGAGATGGAGGCGCGGATGGCGGAGATGGCGAGGCCGCAGCGAGGCAGAGCCGACGATTGCTCGTCGTCGGACGGCTCCAAGGCGGGAGGAGGCGACACTGCGGCTAAGCCAGCGAACAAGCCCGTTCTTCCTCCTCCACCACCTCCTCCCCCGCCGCCGCCGCCAATGCCGGCACACGCCAAGCCCAAGTCCTACTTCTCCGGCTCGTCCCGCGCCTCGCCGGCCACCTCCTCCTCGTCCGGCTCGTCGACGCCGTCCTGCTCGTCCGACACGGCGGCATCCACGGGCCGCAAGCCGGAGCTCTCCAAGCTGCCCCCGATACCCCCGCCACCGCCGCCGCCCCCACCGACAATGCCGGCGCGAGCAACCCGAAGCGCGAGCTCGTCGCCGTCGACCTCAAGCGGCGCCGCGCCAGCTCCTCCGCCCCCGCCACCCCCGCCGCCCCCTTCTGGCCTGTGCGTGCGGCGCGTCCCGGAGGTGGTGGAGTTCTACCACTCGCTGATGCGGCGGGACTCGAAGAGAGACTGCGGCGGCGGCGGCGCGTGCCCCGAGGCCGGCGGCACGGGCGGCTCCGGCGCGGCGAACGCCCGGGACATGATCGGCGAGATCGAGAACCGCTCCTCCCACCTCATCGCGGTAAGTCCAGCCCAAAATCCACCCAAAACAGTCGCACATTTCCGTTTCCTTCCCGTTTACTTTCATTTTTCTTCCAAATCATCATCGTCGCGTTAGACAAAATCTGAAACCGGAAAATGGCTTTCGCGAGAGCCGACGCGGAGTAGCTGCCAACCGCTGGTTGGATGGGTCAAATCAAATCAATCCCCGATAAGAGTGGTTGCTTTGCTTTGCACGCGGTGCCGAACAAGAACGCGGCACCAGAAAGCGATCCTCTTTCGGGGCGCGAACTGTGCACGCTCACAGGCGCACGGCACGCACCAACATACAGATGCAGGTGAACAACACACAGATAAATACAGAGGTGAAAAGAGAGAAACGGTGGCCTTTTCTCGAGCTCGCCGCCCCGCGTTCCATGGAGAAGCCCACCTCCTCTCGCGCACGCGTGCCTTTCTTTCTTTCTCTTGGATTTTTGTAGTTTTTTGGAGGAGCTCGATAAGATAGGATAGGACAATTCGGTTGGGAACAAAAAAAAGAAGAGGAAAAAACAATGGCATTGGTTGCAGTGGATCCAGGGCATGGCAAAGCATCCAAAGTTGCTCCTTGTCAGACTGGCTCGTAGGGCCCACGGAGCACGCTGACCGGAGAGAGAGAGAGAGAGACTTTCTTCTTTTTTCAAAAATTATTACCGGTAGCGGCAGTGGTGTGGCACTGCTGGAGCGGTCAGCAGCGGCACGGTCTCGTGGGCCTGTCTGTCTACTAGCCGTTGGAGGCAGGTGGTGCTGAAGCTTTGACCGTTGCTTCGCGCCATTTCCTCTTGAGAGCCACGCGAGGAGAGTTTGAAACTTTGAATTGAAATCAAACCATGTGCCACAGCTTGCCCAAAAGCTGTTGATCATGCTTGGTTTGATTTGATTGACTTGATGGGAGGAATGATTGATTAAGGCTGACGAACTGTTTGGTGTGTGTGGGGTTGCAGATCAGGTCGGACGTGGAGAGGCAGGGCGACTTCATCCGCTTCCTCATCAAGGAGGTGGAAGGCGCCGCCTTCGCCGACATCGACGACGTCGTCACCTTCGTCAAGTGGCTCGACGTCGAGCTCTCGCGCCTCGTACGTGCTTATTAACCAAGCTCGACGTCGCCGCCGGCGATCCACCCACCGAGTCCCAAGTTCAGTTATTCTTGTAAAGAGCTAGGTGGCTGATGCATTTTTCAATTTCAGGTGGACGAACGGGCGGTGCTCAAGCACTTCGACTGGCCGGAGCAGAAGGCGGACGCGCTCCGGGAGGCGGCGTTCGGCTACCGCGACCTCAAGAAGGTCGAGGCCGAGGCGGCGGCCTTCTGCGACGATCCCCGGCAGCCCTGCGCTTCTGCGCTCAAGAAGATGCAGGCCCTGTTTGAGAAGTGAGCCGTTCTCTTCCTCTACTATCATTCATCTTCTTCTACCTATGAGCAACTGACCAGCTTCAGCTCTCTGCTTGCCCCTGTGCTCATCATCATTCATGGTTGTTGGCAGGTTGGAGCATGGGGTGTACAGCCTGTCCCGTGTGCGCGACGGCGCCATGAACCGGTACCGCGGGTACCAGATCCCATGGGAGTGGATGCAGGACACCGGAATCGTCAGTCAGGTAAACTCAGTTCTCTAGTAGCACATGACAGACATACAGACAGATCAATCATTTGAACAAGCATAATTTCTTGTTAGAACCTAGCCCCAGTATAGAATGATGCACTAGGCATGAAGGCACCAATATAGATCAATCATTTGAATAATATTAGCTATAGATCACATGCTCATGGCACCAAGAAGCTGCTGATTTCGGGGCATTGAGAATGCTATGGCTTCTGTCGGTGGTTCGGATGTAGTGAATTTGTTTTTGTTTGCAGGAACTAGTGGCAAATAATAATACTACCCCCTTCTGAAACTAAGGCGCAAATCTGAACACACTGATCGTATTGGTGCTAGTTTTTTCTTTTACCGTATTTACAACCGTCAGAGGAAATTAAACAAAAAGGCAAACAAATGGCATCAAGACATCTAACTATTGGTCCTAGATACTAGATAGTTCTTTATGTGGCAGATGGGTTTTCAGTAGGATAGAATATTTTGAGTTAATCCTGGCAATGTGCAAGTGTACCCAATATCTGTTCATTTGTCGAAGCTGCTGCTACTAGGCTAATATTCTCATTCATAAACTTCCTAAAAAATGTCCTTTATGTACCTGCTACATGTGCATTGTCTCCATTGGAATTCTGCTCTTAAACTAGGCAAGGATACCTCATCTGCAACTTTGGGGTAGAATTTTTTTTATGTTCATGGACACTGGACACTACATAACTGATCTGTAAATTAACTGAATAAATAGGCCCTGTAAACTGAGCATGGGCCTGTGTCTGTTGATAATCTGCAAGTGGCAGTCACCACTAGTTTCTCTGAAAAAAATGGCATTCCAGTGACAAGTTGAGTTTTGATGCTGCAGATCAAAATCCAGTCAGTGAAGTTAGCAAGGAAGTATCTGAGAAGGGTTTCCTCGGAGCTCGAGGCCACGCAGGGCGGCCCCGACGAAGAAGAGCTCATGCTCCAGGGTGTCCGGTTCGCCTTCAGAGTGCACCAGGTACACCCCATTTTTCTCATACGCTCACTCTATCCCCATACTTGTGCAAGGTATTCAAATTCAACCATGTCGCTTCGCGCAGTTTGCGGGTGGATTCGACGGCGACACAATGCGGGCCTTCCAGGAGATCAAGGAGAAGGCGAACGCGCTCCAGTCGCAGCGCGACCAGCAGCACCTGCAACAGCAAAGGCTCGCCGCTGGCAGAAGCTGAGACCTGAGAGTGCCTACCATATACTGTTCGTTGTCAGAGGAAAGTTCATATGTTTCCTGTAACGAAAACACTTTCACACAATTTATCATCGATGAACACTTCTTTGTTGTCACTGAAGTCTTCCAGAGTCTGTGTGTTTGCTATAACTTGTGAACACCGGCGAAAGCGCGATCCCGCGTAGATGATATGTACTCCCTCTGTTTCTAAATATAAGTCTTTTTAAAGATTCTAATATGGACTACACTCTGAAATACGTCTATATACATTCGTATGTAGTGCATATAAAAATCTCTAAAAAGACTTAGTATTTAGGAGCGGAGGGAGTAACTATCTGAATTTACACGCTAAGATGAAAACCAGTGGCAAATTTTGACAAACTAGAAAGAAACATACAAGGAAAATTGAGCACTTTGAGTATTTTTCAGCAAGGCAAGCTCTTGGAGCTAGAGCTGGCCACCAGCTGCTTAGCGCTGGTCATGTCCACGGACGCCGTGGCTCGCCGCATGATGGACCTCATGTTCATGTCCAGGCTCTGCTTCACTATCCTGTCCACGGCGCTCCGGCAAGCCTTCGTCCCGTCGGCACCGCCGTCGTTGCGATGGCACGCCTGCGACGCCGCGGCTTCCATGCGCGGGCCGGAGTGCGCCCTGATCCGGTCCTGCCCGTCGTCCTTGAACCACTGCAGGATCTTGGCCGCCCTGCTCCGCGCGAGGGGGCTACCGAGCAGCGACACCTCGAGGAGCGCCTGCACGGCGCCGAGCTGGCGCATCCGCCGCAACAGCGCCCGGCCGCCGCCGCCGCCGCCGTGCGCGAGCGCCATGACCAGGTACGTCGCGTGCTCCTGGCACCCCGCGCTCCCGTGCCGCGCCATGGCCTCCACCAGCGCCCTGGGCGCCTCCTCGTCCTCCGCCATCTCCCGCCTCCCCGCCGCGCTCGCCACCGCCACGTCGGCCAGGACGCCCAGCGCCGCCTCCGCTGTGGTCTCCGTAGTACGCTCCAGTAGGGAGAGTGCCAGGAGCGCGCGCACGGCGCCGCTGGTGACCACGGCCCGGACGTGCTCGAGCTTGGCGGAGAGGTTGCGGAGCGCGGCCAGGCACGCCAGCCTCGTGTCGGCCGGGACGTCGGTGGTGGTGAGCGTGGCGACGATGAACGGGAGGAGGTCGGCCGTGGAGAGCGGGAAGTCGGTGTTGGCCAGCGAGGAGACGGAGAGGAGGAGCAGAGCGAGGTCGTGGCTTGTTGACAGGTCCATGAGCCGCGGCAGCTTCTTGAGCAGGCCGGCCTTCACTATGTGAACCTTGTTTCTGAAACCAAAAAAATTAACAGTAGCATGGTTATTCAGAAGATCAGATTAACATTACTAGCATCCACTGAGCACAAAAATAAAATAAAATCAACTGAGCACAAAATCTCTTATTGCATAAGTAAAACTGCCATGTCTCCTGGGCATTTTGCGTGGTTAGATTGTTTTTCAAGGAATTTTGATTTTGAATTTTGGTTTCGGAAATATTCTAATTCCAGCGATTTTCGTTTAGCATTTGGGCCAAAGGACGGGACCAGCGACTTGAAATTCAGCAAAAAATTAATAGAAATGCGAAATTCATTTGAATTGTTGTGCACAACTGAAATGGCTGAAATATTCTGACCGGAAGGTAAAAGTTTCGGTGTCTGCTGAAATTACTGAGACTCGATGAATTTTGTCAACGCCTCGCTACAAGTAAAAACCCTTTGTCTGTCGATCACTGTCATATCGTGCACCTCAGTCTCGCCACTCAACTGAAAGCACGATGCTTGTGTTTGTGGGGGCGTGGATGATGTATATGCAGAACGCACTGCAGGTCTCCATCATAAGTTCATAGCACCCACTTTGGCCTCTGCTCGAAAATGAATAGCACTTCACTTTGGCCACCAAGGGAGAGAAGAGAAAATGGAAAATGAATAGCACTTCATGATATATATATATATATATATATATATATATATATATATATATATATATATATATATATATATATATATAGTGTTGGCACAGTTTGTTATGTAGCGTGACGGGTCAAATTGCAGCAACCATGCTGCCAAACATTGTACCTACGTCTGGCCTGCCTAATCATGCAACGAACTAGTACTAAAATGAATTATTGTATGCAGAGTCAACATATGATTCTCTGATATCGTAACTAGTCCAACACTAGTCTCCAAGAAGGACAGCCAAAGGTTGGCACGGGCTCCTCGCCCAATGCCTGTACAGGGCAGGAACAAGGAAAATGTTGTGCATGTTATAGGAATTCTTGCGGTCGACGACTAATTGTGCATGGCGACACTGAGTGCAGGCATCTATCTAATTTGTCAAGGCCGGGTTAGTGCTCTCCGTGGACTTTTACGACATGGCAGAAGGAAATAAGAAGATCTCATGTGAAAAAAACTGTCTTCATGTCGCGGAGCATGCAAGAATGATAGTTGACCAGACGATTTGCACGGGGAAGATTAATGGGCAGGGGATGGATCATAGCATACTGGACACGACATGACAGATGACACGGCGAGGTGGGAGACGGTGACTGACCTGTGGGTGCCTCTGGCGAGCTCGAGCAGCGCCCGCGCGGCGGCCACCCGCGCGCCGGCGCCTGCCCTGGGGTCGGCGAGCATGGAAACGAGCGGCGGCACGACGCCGAGCTCCGGGAGCGCGCGCTTGGTCCGCTCATCCGACCGCGCCAGCCTCCCGACCTCCCCGGCTGCCTCCGCCCTCTCATCTTCCGTCGCCGCGCCGAGGCTCAGCCGCCTCACCGCCCTCCTCATCGCCGCGCCGTCGCCGTCGCCCACCGGCGCCACCTCCCCCATCGTCCACGCGAGGGTGCCCCAGAGTTCTTGAGGGTACGAGTTTTCTGGCGGGGGAAGAAGAAATGGAAGTTGGGCTGGGTTCGGCCGACGTGTAGAGCAGAGCACCTGGGTGGGCGTGGCGTGGGTGGAGAGGGAGGGTTTGGGCATGCATGCACGGTAGCACGAAAAGGCTGGTTGATTATAAGCGGGGGTGCGCCGCCATGACCGGCCGGACGCACAGGAGCTATCGTCGCGCCGGGGGGTGGTACGTGGCCGTGCACTCCGGCGGCCGATCCACTGTAGTAGATTATGATGCGGTGCACCGGAACATTGGGTAGGTAGTACACTCATGGCTGGCTGCCTGAACGGCGTCGTTAAACCATGTGTTACCTGGCTGAACTTAGGCCGACCACAAGGACAACCAAAACGGTGGCAGTAGGCAGTAGCACTGCTTCTTCTGTTTTCGGCTCAACCAGCTCCAAGCTTGTGTACGTGTGGCATTCATAATGTGGCCGAACTCGATCGCCTCCTGTCGTACGAGGCCAGCTGTTTCCGTTACGGAGGAAATCAAGTTCAACTCAAATGCAACCATCGTACACTACTATCTACTACTCCCTCCTAAGGATGGCAATGGGTCGGGGTCTGCTCGGGTTGAACGATATCAAATCCATATCCAAATTCATGAAGACATTATGTGCCCGAAAAAATCCATGGGCGGGAAATGATGTCCATGTCTAAACTCGATGGATATCCATTGGATATGGATATCTGTCGGGTTCTCTCAACACAAATACATAAGACGTAGCACAACATTCACATAAGCTCTCAAATTCTTGCAAAATGACATAGCACAAGTGCACAATGTCAAAATAAGCTCTTAGATTCTCACAAAATAACATGGGAGAGGTAAGGCTGGAGGCGCCGGTGGCTGCATCTAGGGCTACTAAAAGAGTAAGTAGATATGATGCTTAATTGCGAGTCATTTACCGAGGAGATAAAAGAATGAGAAGAGGTGGAGTAAGTTACGGTGGGGATTGGGGAGGGATTGCACAATTTCTTTTTTCACTTTTTATAAAGAAAAATACATTGGAAGATGGGATAGTGGGGATCACCCAATTTTGCCACACATGTAATACTATCGGGTCGGTTCGGGTATATCCATGGATATATAATTATATCCATGCCCTATCCATAAGTAATTGGGTCGGGTTCGGGTATATCCATGGATATATAATTATATCCATGCCCTATCCATAAGTAATTGGGTCGGGTTCGGACATTGCCCATGGGCGTAAAAATGTACCCAAACTCTATTCATTCGGGTCGGATATGCGTAGGTATTCATGTTCGTGGATAAAACTGCCATCCTTACTCCCTCCGTCCCATAATATATAAGAGCGTTTTTAACACTAGTGATGTCATTAGTGTCAAAAACGCTTTTATATTATAGAACGGAGGGAGCAGTACCGTACTCAATTTGATAATGGCTAGAGAGCCTCGCTAGGGTGGTTAATCATCCTTCAATTCAATTCAATATTCACCGAACCAGCGGATAAACGAAGACATAAAAAAGCTCAAGAAATCATTGCACGCATGATATCTCTACCTAATAATAATAATAATAATAAAGCAGGTAGGGTTTCAGCCCTCCGTCGCGCCAATTTGCAAAACAGCCTCTGCGTTTTCATGAAATCAACCCGCAGTCCAGATTTAAGTCAACCAAACCGTTATTTTACAGTTTTTCAAAACCCTCCCTGACTTTTTAGGTATTCCATCCGCGGATCATATTTAAGTCAAACAAATGCTTTTCTAAACCATCCATGTCTTTTAAACCGTAACTCCGATTTAAACATATTATATATGAAATTTGATTAAAAAAATATGTAGAATATGAATATAAGATTATTTTAACATGTTAAGTATTTATAAATATTATTTTGGAAGATATTTAATTCAAACAAATGGTTTTCTAAATTATACGTATCTTTTAAGCCGTAACTCCGATTTTAATATGTTATATATGAAATTTGATTAGAAAAATGTGTGAAATCTTTATATGATGTTAATTTTACCTGTTAAATATGTTTTAAATATTGTTTTGAAAGCAAACTTACAACTATAGCGCACGATCCATTTTTCTTTCATACAGGCGGCAATCCGGATTGCAAATAAACACCCACTATAATCAAATAGGGAAAAGAAAACATCGAGAACTACACATGCATACCTCTGAATACGTCGCAGGGAAAAACAACAGATTCTCATCGCGAGTGTGAGAGAAAGCGAGAGAGAGGGAGAGGGAGGAGAGAGAGGGAGAGAGGGACGTCTTAGGATTAACCACATTCTAACACGTTTTGGTTTGTGTGAATACTAAGGCCACCGCCGGCGAGGGCGAGAAGAAGGATAAGCGGCAACACAAATATGATGCGTCTCTAAAATAAAGGAGATGGACCTATTATGGTCTTGAGTGATGGTTGTTCGATTAAGAGTGTGTGTTGTGTTTTTTCTCCTGTTGCAACGCACGGGCTCTTTTGCTAGTGAAAAAAAAAGAATTAAGGTGACGGCGTGACTCTACGTACGTACGTGGAGAAACACAATGTATAGTGCACGTCAACTTCTCATCGGCGTCAGGTCAGACCCATACCTCGATCTAGCTTGAGGATGCATGCTGGCCACTGATTCGAGAAAGAAAACGCTCTGGTACGTGGACGTGGTGGTGATCGCATCGTGGCAAGGTAGGGCGGCTCGGTCGGTGGAGCATTAACCCAGCTAGCCAGCGTACGTGAGCACACTTTGATTAGTGGAGTGCTTGGACTAAGCTCCCGTATCCTGTTATTTTTATTTTTATTTACCATCCGTAGTGTGCTTTGCGAGCATGTGCTGGACCTTACTAATGGATAACCGTACGGACACGTGCATGCTTTATTTTCTACTCCCTCCTCTGTAAGTAGTGATCTAAACGCTTTTATATTAGTTTATGGAAGGAGTATTTAGCAGTTTTTTTATACTTTTACTTAATTTAATTAGGATATGGCTAGATCTCAGCCGACTGGAACTCGTCAAGTGACACACCATTAAAAAAAGCAGAAAAAAACTAAAAAAAAATGTTTACACGGATCTCAATGTATTTAACTCTTAATTTTTTAAGCTCTTTCACTGATCGGATCCACTTATTCGTCCTGAATATTGGCATGCCACATAGATGGTTTTGTTTGGCCAACCGGTTTTCTGTTTGGTTCATTTCAGTTTTCTTCGTTGTTGTTGACTCATTCATCAAGGTAGCTACCGCAGCAACTTCACATGGCCGGTTGCTTGCCGCTCCAGCGAGTGCCACCACCGCGCAGTCTCTTCTCGCCACTGATCTCTTCACCTTCTCTCAAAACCCCGACGACTCCTCACCAATGTGTCCTCCTCCCTGGTCATCGTATTTTTCGAGCCAGCGGAGACAACAGAGACATCACCACCAACGAAGTCACAACCATTGCCCACGAAGGGAAAGGGGAGGGCGGTCCTTGTCATGATGGCGATGGCAGCAACGACCATCCCTTCACCGGAGTAACAGAGGCGAGACAACACAGAGGATAAGTGCGACCGTGGTCCGTGGAGTCAGGATGCTCCCACAGCCGAAGCGCATGAATGGTGTTAGGCTCAATGAGATCGGGAAGGTACCCTTGATGGAATCACCACCTCCTCTCCACGATGCGAGCAATTGAGGGAAGCTCTAGGAGGACGATTGATCCAACCGTCGTTGTAAATTCCAGAAAATGCCATATGCGGATAGCAAACGCGTGAGAGATTCGGATGATGCACATGGCGATAATTTACCTAGGTTCAGGCCCTCGGATTAAGGTAAGACCCTACTTCATGCTTGTCTATAGTGTGAATCTCACCTCGTATGAGAACTAGGTTTTGTATTTAGAAAGTGGTTGATCGTAGATCGTCTAGGGGTTGAAGCCTCAGATGTCTTGGTAGAATAAAGTGTCTATTGGGGGAGTCCTGTTGGGCCTTATATAGGTGAATGAGACAGGGTTAAAAGTCATGAGTGGGTCAAAGAGTTGTCTTATGCTCGCGTTCGGTAGAAATCAGGGCAGTTAGTACATGTCCTATACGAACGGTTCCTAGCATAATACAAAAAAGTAATCTTTGTCTTTTCCCACAAGGTGGTGGTGTGCTTCTGATTGTCAGTGGACGTAGAGTTGTGGGCTTGGTCCACCCTATCATTGTTGGGCCACTTCTGACCTACATAGCTACACCCAGAGGCATGTCACTGTCACCTGGTTTAGGCATGCACATGGACACTCCAGGACGAGTAGGTGGCCACAACGATCGATCGACACATTTTTTCTGGATCAAGAGCTTATATTACTCAAATAGGTCGATGCATAAATCAACTATGTTGGCTGGAATGCAATGTACATGCTCCTGCATAACCGGGTACCAAAGTTAGTTAATCATTTCCGTTTGGGGCGACCCAAGAGGAAACCCTACCCGATCGTCACAAGCCTTCCCCAACCCTCCAACCCCACCTTTGACGCTGTCGGAGGGCGTCGTCAGGTAAAGCCCATGTGGAGTCGGCGGGGCTAGTTTTCTCTTCCTCTTGCTTCAGATGGGGAAGCTCGGGACACTAGATCCGACGAAGGCGGGGCCAATTTTCTCTTCCTCTCGCTTTAGATGGTATGGAGTGGGACACTAAATCTAGCAGAGGCCCGCGCGGCGGCGGAGTGCGCACGCCGGCGAGCTCGGGGCAGCTCGGGCGGGAAGAATTGTGCCAGCGGAGGTCCGGGTGGAGGCAGTGGCTCGATTCGGGGCTTCTTCCATCGGGGTCTGGCCTCTGAAGGGGCGGAGGTAGGCTCGCTGGGCTGCGGTTGGAGGTTTGCAGGTGGTTGCGGCTCCTAGAAGAGGGTGGATGGTGGTGGGGTGAGCGCTTGTGCCGGCAGCGCCTCATCTCGTGGCACGTCTGGGCCGGTCTGGGTTGGTGAGTCAGATGTAACGATGGGGCTTCCTGTCGACATGTGTCTCTGGTGGCAGAGGTTGGTGGTGCTTCACCCTTCAACAAGACTCGGGGGTGGGTGGAGGTGGTCTTGGCGGAGGTGGGCTGGCGATGGACATACTTGGCTCTGTCGCGATCGACCATGGTGAACGGAGGTGGTTGGATTTGGGCCTTGACGCCCAGATCTGACGGTGGAATCTTTCGGGCACGATGGTGGTGGTGCGGGCTCGATCGGGGCAGGGCTGAGGTTGCCCTGTTCCATATCTGGTTGACTTGGTGGTGGTGGCTGCTGTCCTGTGAGATTCGTCTCCTCCTCCTGCGGCAGTCGGCCTCCTTGAGTAGCTCCAATGGACTTTGGGTTTTGTGATCTTGGGTTGGGAGAATTCTCTACTTCGCGATGTCCGAGGCTGACAACGGCGACGCCCGCGGGCACCGTCCCCTCCCTAGAGGTGCTGCTTTGGCCCTGATTAGACTCTCTCCCTCGCTCGGGGGGCTTGGTCCGTCCTCGAACTAGGTGATGGAAGTGTCATGACGTCATTATCTCCTTCGAGGCGCAGTCTTGTTGCTCGAGGCATCCCGGTGGTGTGATTTGCTCTGGGCGTGAGCCTCCGGGGTGCAATGTACACCGTCGACAATGCTCTCTCGACAATGTCTTTGCTAGGTCCACCCAGGCCCTAGCCTCCACTTGCTGACTTACTCTTAGCGTTGTGAGTGAGGATATGTTGTTCTGTGCTGTCAGTAGGCTTGATTGCTCTGGGTTTGCCTACTTGTTATTGGCATGAGGTTTGACTAGATGGAGCATGTATTGTAGTACACGTGGTGGGTGTGGCCGCTAGTTCTTCAGGTTTGTGTTGTAATGGCCGAAAGACATTTGACCCAGCTTTTTTCCGGCTTCTTCCTTCATATGCATGCTTATGTGTATTCTAGAATTTTTTTAATAATTTTCCATCACCTGATGAAAGCACTAATTAATTGTAAATTCTAGCCGATCCACCGGAAGAAATTATGTTGAACTCAAATAATATAGTAACCAATTGTACCTGTACCATAAATGAAGGGAGATAAACTGATCACGTTTGTATTATGGTTAGTGGGCTCATGATAGAAAGTCTACGTGACACCCAGTAAAGCACGCAGTCAGCCTCACATCGATCAACTAACTAAAAGAAAACGCCACATGGATCTGTAGCTGCAGGTCGCAATCTAGCTCGAGAATGGATGCACATGCTGATTGAGTTGAGAAACGAAACGCAAATGCTGCCACTCGGGTGGTGGGCGGCTCGACCGATCGGGTTGGAAAACAGTGGAGCATTAAGCTGTCTATCTATGTTTAGCTTGCTAGTTGCTAGCGTGAGTGTCCACTCGATTAATTAGTGGAGTACTTACAAGTTGATATCCATCGATCGTGCAATTAGCTGAGCCTGTAGTTGCGCACGTGCATCCTTCGGCTTCATGTTATGTTTGCTCGTGCAGGAAAAGCCAGAGTGGCCTGTCAAAGTTTCCAGGAAAGGAAGAGTTTTTTTAGGGGGTGGAAAGGAAGAGTGTTGTGCGCAGGAATCCTTCGGGGAGTTTTGTGCTTTTGGGCCGAAACCGAGGTTCGGCCTATGATGCCTATGATCTATCTTGATCATTCTTCTTCGGACTATTAATGGCGACACACTTTTGACCATACTCTTTCGGCCATACTATTAATGACAAGCACTAGCCTTTGGAGGGAAGCTCCATCTTACATCCTCATGCTGGTTTTTCTTTTGAAACATGGTAGAGATGCTTACACACTTATGAGCACAACTTGAAAATAAGCAATCCCTCCCCTATACATGTACTAAGTTAGTTCCCATCCACCACCATTTTAATATTTGAGGTCACATAATATTGTCACATTATTTGACAAAATATACACCTTATGCATATCTATGGACTTGAATCGACCAATGAGAAGAGCGTGCACAATCACTCTCGCTACCATTAGACTCGTGGCCCTGTAATAAGTACAAGGGTACGCCAAGAAAATTGGATGCACTTGATGCAACAATGCCATATCCAGAACAAATGAAAATTCAACACTTGATGGTTGTAGAATTCATAAGAATAAACAAGCAGTGACAAAGATTCGAGAACAAACCCCCTCATAGATATTATACATACTTAAGAGTTTTCTAGTATATTGATAGCTATCCATTTAATTTACTTACTCTTACCTAAAATCATGTCCTCTAGAACCATTTTCTAGCTTCCAAGCACTCTCCCGTGATATTTAAGGACACTATAACAGACATGACCACATACATATGTTTGCAATTCATCGTAGAGATACAAGCTAATATGTAATGACTTAAGTCTTGTTGCTTTTTCCCTGATCTAGAGAAAATCAATTCAACCAGAATGTTTGAAGAAAACACTATCCAGAAGAAAGGAAATAATGTCATTTTGCTTCTATGCTTTAATTTTAGTGCAGGTGCATTTCCAAGAGTGATGTTAAAATTGTATTTAAAAAACTTTATCTTAATATTCAGCTGGATTATGTAGCTAATTTTGGTGATTTAAAATAAAAAAATTATAACTATTAAGACATCATGTGAAGAGTGAGTTATAAATAAGTAAAAATGTTTAGTATAAATAAGTTTATAATCGCTATTTTAACTTATCAGGGTCAGCATGTTACTTGTAATTTTACTTGCTATCTTGAGTTAAGTACTGCTTAAATACCAGAGATGTTTTTAATCTACAACTTATAACCATTGATGCATTTTATAAATGAATTGAATATTTTCATTTCTTTTTATTTATGTGATAATATCAAGTTTTAATCTACTAGTGTTCCTTTTTATATGATGTCCATGTATTATCTTCCTAAAGGTACAGAAAAAGAATGAATTTTTTGAGTAGAATCTTTTGGCAAGAAGATACAACAATAAGAAAATATCACTTAATAAATTGCAAGGAGTGTCAACATAGGAATTGGGGGGGTAGGCGTAACAATCTATCTATTATGAATACATTTTTGTTTTCTTAGTACGAGGTTTTGCAAATTAGAAATGAAGAATGTCTAGAAAAAATATCTAAGTGATGTCACACTATCTCAGTGTAAACTAAAGCATTTTAATTCCCATTTCTGGTTTGGGCTGATGAAGGCGAAAGACATCTTCTTCTATTCTGTAGAAGAAAAGTAGGGAATGGGCAATGAACTAGATTTTGGGAAGATGAATGGCATGTAAATATTACCTTTGTTGTTAAATATCCTAGATTATATGATTTGTGTAATAATCGAAATGTTAGAGTGAATATTTTTTATTGAGGCCGGGCTAGTTTTAGTTTCAAAACAAATCATTGGGGGGAGGGAGGAGGGGACAAGTTAAAAATGATTATGGTTATGTCGTGCTTAATTATGAGTTCGATAGATATGTGTGGACCTAATTGTGGATATTTTAAGTGAAGTTGATTTATAATGCTACTAACGCTAGGCATGTGCAGTATCCTTTAAAATAATTAGAGTTTATTGAGGCCCTAGTCAAAATTAAAGTCTTCTTATGGATGAATAGTACTAAAATCATACTAACTAAGGATGTACTGTTACATAGAAGATGGAAGGATGGTGCAACTTGTACGTTTTGTAACTCTAGAGAGGAGATTGATCATCTCTTCTTCTCATGCCTTGTGGCTACATCGTATAGAATGTGATCAACTGTGCTTTTAATTTAGAAAACCCTAGTGCTTTCGAAGATATACCGATTTGGCTTGGTAAATCTCATGTTAGTAGTAGATGATATATTGCTTGTGGTGTATCCGCTGTAGTGTAGTCAATGTGGAAGTACAGAAACAATGCATGTTTTGATGGGATTATGCCATCAGATCCTACTAACATTGTATGGTGGGTAGTGTATTATATTTAACTATTGGTTTGGATTGTAGAGACATAAATCTCAAAGCCTTTGCCGCAACGAGAAAAGCATGTTGGTCATGGCGACCCATGATTTCTTCAACCGCAAGAAAGGATGGGCGCCTGCCACTCCTAGACATGGAGGTCCCTAAAAAACAAAGATATTTGATTGATACAATGACAGTTTGGAGCTACTGCTTGAGTTCCTAGGCTCTGCTTATACACGTGCCTTGCTGGTTGTTTGTAGGCCCTGCTTTTCTACATGTACCTTGATGGGCTGGGTTGGGCCGACGTGTAGAGCAGAGGCAGAGCAGAGCACCTGGCCGGGTGGGCGGGGCGTGGGTGGAGAGGGAGGGTCTGGGCATGCATACGAAAAGGCTGGTTGATTATAAGCGCACGGCCGGACGCACAGGAGCTATCGTCGCGCCGGGGGGTGGTACGTGGCCGTGCACTCCGGCCGATCTACACTACATAGTAGATTATGATGCGGTGCACCGGAACATTGGGTAGGTAGTACACTCATGGCTGCCTGAACGGCCTCGTTAAACCATGTGTTACCTCAACTTAGGTCAGCCACGAGGACAACCAAAACGGTAGCACTGCTTCCTCTGTTTCCGGCTCAACCAGCTCAAAACTTGTGTACGTATGGCATCTATAACGTGGCCGAACTCGATCGCCTCGTGTCGTACTAGTCCAGCTGTTTCCGTTACGGAAGAAATCAAGTTCAACTCAAATGCAACCATTGTACACGCCTATCTACTATTCCCTCTGTCTTATAATGTAAGACATTTTTTGACTCTAGTGAGAAAGTAGTACATCACTCAATTTGAAGATGACTAGAGAGCCTCGCTAGGGCGGTTAATCATCCTTCAATTCAATTCAAGATTGGTCGAGCCAGCTGATAAACGAAGACATAAAAATGCTCGAGAGATATATGAAAAAAAAAGTTAAGGTGACGGCAAGACTCTACGTACGTACGTACGTGGAGCAACACGATGTATAGTGCACGTCAACTTCTCATCGACATCAGTCAGACACATACCTCGATCTAGCTTGAGGACGCATGAGTGCATGTGGCCCCTGATTTGAGAAAGAAAGAAAACGCGAGTGCTGCCACTCTGGTACGTGGACGTGGTGGTGATCGCATCGTGGCAAGGTAGGGCGGCTCGGTCGGTGGAGCATTAACCCAGCTAGCCAGCGTACGTGAGCACACTTGATTAGTGGAGTGCTTGGACTAAGCTCCCGTGTCCTGTAATCTTATTTACCAAGTGTAGTGTGCTTCGCGAGTATGCGTTGGAAGAATATTTTATAACCGTACGGGCACGTGCATGCTTTATTTTCTACTCGACTAGGAGGCGCCTATGGTAATTTTATAAAATTTTAAAATGCTATGCCAGCTCTGTCTCTTGAAGTTGCTCATAAGGTAGAGTGTGTGTGCTTGCGTTCGTAGATGGTGAGTGTTTTTTTTTTTGTCAAAGAAGGGCTTTCCCTTTCCAATTTTCATTACTGAAAACCAACATTAAACCAGAGTATTCGTCGTAGAACCACCAGGTCCAACATCTCGCTACAAAGCACCAAACCAAAAACCAACATAGTCTGTCAACTCTCCAACATCCCGGGATTACATATTACACAAGGACACCAAAAGAACCAACAAGACTACTAAAGCAACATAGCAGCGTCGAAGCCACATCTTCAGCAGGAGGCAGAGTCTATTTTATCCTTCCAGCCTCGCGACATTGATTCTCTACCCCTGCATCGCTGTATAGACTTCACTTGCTACCCGCTCTAGCAGTCTTGCTCTTAGCTCCAGCATCTTTTTTTGCGGCTCCTTTGTCTGCAAGATAGACCAATCAATCAACCAATGACTCATTAGTTTGTGTGTATACTCGTATATGTGTGTGACTTCGATTGTACTGGGTTAAAAAACGCACAAGTCACCTCCGTTTGCTAGCACTTAACAGGCTATTTAGCTCGTTAATCCACTCCTGCAGGCAACATACATGCTCCTGCATACCAAAGTCAGTTAATCATTTCTAATTTCTCGTCATCTGAAAGCACTAATTAATTGTAAATGCTAGCTGATCCATCGGAAGAAATTAAGTTCAACTCAAATAATGTAGCCAATTGTAGGAATTTTTGGGACATGGTTCCACATGCACCCATTATGAATAATAAATTCAAAACAAATACTAAAATATATTTTTGCAGTACACACGATTGACCATTCTGCTCGAATATGAAGTTTCACAAAGAAACGACACCCATGGCATTCTGGGCGAAAAAGACAAAATATTTGCTATATTCGAAAACACTATTTGAAGGAGTAGTAAGATCGGATTGTATTTTCTTCAGTACAGAATATCCCAATGTCATTCCTTCACGAAATTTCTTATGCCACTAGAATGGTCAACCAAGCTTGATATCACAAAGTTTCAGATTTTTATTTTTATTTTTTAGTATTTGTTTTGAATTTACTGTTCACATAGTGCCGTGGAACCATGTTCACCTGTGTATTTTCGATTGTACCCTGTACTACAAAAGAAGTAGGAGATAAACTGATCACGTGTGTATTATGGTCAGTGGACTCATGATAGAAAGTCTACGTGACATTGAGTAAAGCACGCAGTCAACCTGAAAAAAAAGCATGCAGTCAACCTCACATCCTCGATCAACTAATTAAAAGAAAACCTGCCATGGATCTGTAGGCTGTAACTGCAGGTGGCAATCTATCTGGAGAATGGATGCACAAATACACATGCTGATTGAGTTGAGAAAGGAAACAGAAATGCTGCCACTCGGGTGGTGGGCGGCTCGACCGAACGGGTAGGAAAACGGTGGAGCATTAAGCTGCCTATCTATCTTTAGCTTGCTAGTTGCTAGCGTGAGTGTCCACTCGATTGATTAGTGGAGTACTTACAAGTGGATATCCATGGATCGTGCAATTCGGTGAACCTGTAGTTGCGCACGAGCATGCTTCGGCTTCATGTTACGTGTCAAAGTTTCCAGGGAAGGAAGAGTGTTGTGCGCAAAAATCCTTTCGGGGAGTTTTGTGCTTTTGGGCCGAAACCTAGGTTTGGCCTATGATGCCTATAAATCAATTACTCTCGCTACCATTTGATCACGGCCCTGTAATAAGTACGCCCTTCGTAAAACACTCTTATATTAGTTTGCGGAGGGAGTATAAAGGTACGCCAAGAAATTGGACGTATTTGATGCAACAATGCTATATCAAGAACAAATGAAAATTTAACACTTGATGGTTGTAGAATTCATAAGAATAAACAAGCAGTGACAAAGATTCGAGAACAAACCCCCTCATAGATATTATACATACTTAAGAGTTTTCTAGTATACTGATAGCTATCCATTCAATTTACTTACACTTACCTAAAATCATGTGCTCTAGAACCCTTTACTAGCTTCCGAGCACTCTTCCATGATATTTAAGGATACTATAACAGACATGACCATACACATATGTTTGCTGTTCATCGTAGAGATACAAACTAATATGTAATGACTTGAAGTCTTGTTGCTTTTATTTTTCCTTGATCTAGAGAAAATCAATTTAACCAGAATGTTTGAAGAAAACACTATCCACAAGAAAGGAAATAATGTAATTTTGCTTTTATGCTTTAATTTTAGTGCAGATGCATTTCCAAGAGTAATGTTAAAATTGTATTTAAAAAACTTTATCTTAATATTCAGCTGGATTATGTGGCTAATTTTTGTGATTTAAAATAAAATTATAACCATTAAGATCGCATGTGAAGAATGAGTTATAAATAAGTAAAATGTTTATTATAAATAAGCGATAATCACTTATTTAACTTATCAGGTTCTGCAAGTTACTTGTAATGCTTGGTTGCTACTTAGAAATTTAGAGAGATTATCAATTAATAGGATCTTTAGTTAACTACTGCTTATATACCAGGGACGCTTTTTAATCTACAATTTATAACCATTGATGTGTTTTATAAATGAATTGAATATTTTCATTTATTTTCTATTTATGTGATAATATCAAGTTTTAAACTACTAGTGTTCCTTTTTATATGATGTTCATGTATTATCTTCCTAAAGGTACATAAAATATCACTTAATAAATTGCAAGGAGTGTCGACATAGGGATCGGGGGGAGGGGTTTAGGCGTAACCGGTCTATCTATTATGAACACAATTTTGTTTTCTTAGTAGAAGGTTTTTCAAATTAGAAATGAATAAGGGCTAGAAAAAATATTTGAGTGATGTCACACTATCTTAGCGTAAACTAAAGCATTTAAATTCCCATTTCTGGTTTGGGCTAATGAAGGTGAAAGACATGTTATTCAATTCTATAGAAGAAAAGTAGGGAATGTGCAATGAACTAGATTTTGGGAAGATGAATGGCATGTAAGTATTACTTTTGTTGTTAAATATCCTAGATTATATGATTTGTGTAATAATCGGATGTTAGAGTGAATATTTTTTATTGAGGCCGGACTAGTTTTAGTTTGAGAACAAATCATTGGGGGGCTATCCTATGGGACAAGTTGAAAATTGATTATGCTTATGTGGTGCTTAATTATGAGTTTGATAGATATGTATGGACCTAATTGTGGATATTTTAAGTGAAGTTGATGTGTAATGCTACTAACGCCAGGCATGTCCAGTATCCTTTCAAATAATTAGAGTTTATTAAGGCCCCAATCAAAATTAAAGTCTTCTTATGGATGAATGGCACAAAAATCATACTAACTAAGGATGTACTATTACATAGAGGATGGAAGGATAGTGCAACTTGTACGTTTTGTAACTCTAGAGAGGAGATTGATCATCTCTTCTTCTCATGCCTTGTGGCTACATCGTATAGAATGTGATCAACTGTGCTTTTAATTTGCAAGAAAACCCTAGTGCTCTTGAAGATATAACGATTTGGCTTGGTAAATCTCATGTTAGTAGTAGATGATTTATTGCTTGTGGTGTATCTGTTGTAGTGTAGTCAATATGGAAGTACAGAAACAATGCATGTTTTGATGGGATTATGCCATCAGACCCTACTAACATTCTATGGTGGGTAGTATATTATATTTAACTATTGGTTTGGATTGTAGAAACAAAAATTTCAAAGCCTTTGCCACAACGAGACAAGCTTGTTGGTCATGGCGACCTATGATTTCTTCAACAGCAAGAAAGGATGGGCGCCGCCACTGCTAGACATGGAGGGCCCTAAAAAGGAGATATTTGATGGATACAACGACAGTTTGGAGCTGTTGCTTGAGTTTCTAGGCTCGCTTATATACGTGCCTTGCTGGTTGTTCGTAGGCCCTGCTTTTCTACATGTACCATGATGGCTATTATTGGGCATTGCTTATATATGTCATGTGTGTGTTTGTATGTGTGTGTGTGTGTGTGTGTGTGTGTGTGTGTGTGTGTGTGTGTGTGTGTGTGTGTGTGTGTGTGTGTGTGTGTGTGTGTGTGTGTGTGTGTGTGTGTGTGTGTGTGTGTGTGTGTGTGTGTGTGTGTGTGACAAATAACTGTGTCCTGCGTAGTTCAGTTGTTCTGTTCATTGGTTGTTTTGCGGTTGGTGTTTCTTTAGCTTGAAAGGCCGATTTGTAGTTGTGGCCATGAATGCGTTTTGGTGACCAATTTGTGGTTGTTTTATTAGTTTCATGAAAATGAAATTTGGAGCACGAGCTCCTTTGATCTAAAAAAATACGACGAGCAAGTCGTACACCATATTGAATACACACATATGCAATTGCTATTGATTGATAAAAAAAAGAGGGTGCTCAAGGCAATCAAAAGACCATCCATCATAGTCGGCCACCACAGGGATGTGCCGGCAATGTCCTATATGTCTAAGACGCTCCTGCAACTTCTTCCAAGAAAAGTCTAAACTGCTGGAGAGGGTCACGACAACCGACATGGCATTCCCACTAATGGACCTACCGTCGATTCTACTTATCCGTTTCCTGTGTGTTCAAGTGTTTTATTAACGAGATTTAATGACCCCTTTTGTCTTTTATCGTAAAGAGATTATGCTAACAGTTTTACCCCGCAAGGCTTTAGCTATTGACCAGGCCATTTCCCTCCCAGCATAGAACCTTATCCCTTATCTTCTCACTGGCCATCTTCTAACATTTCCGTTCTATCAAGGCGGTGGTGACGTCAACTGCAAGATCAAGTTTGATTTGATCGGTTGTTATCATCTTTTGGTTTTTCATATTCTTGGCATTGTTTCTGACTAATACTGTGCTACTTGTGAGCTGCGTTGGGTTTTTCCCCGAAGAGGAAGGGAGAAGCAATAGAGTAGTAGATAGTATTTTCCACAGCAGAGAAGCAAGCTTATTGATCCAACAGGAGATCCACACAGACGATCTTTAGCAATACCTACACACACAAGAGGAAATACTTGCACCCAACGCGGGCAAGCGGGTTGCCAATCATCTTGTAATCGTTAATTGGAAGGATCAAATCTGATAGTAGTAGATAGATAAATTAAAGTGAAATAAAAGTAACAAATTGCATCAAGTTATTTAGGGTTTTAATAATATGATCAAAATAGACCCGGGGCCATAGTTTTCACTAGAAGCATCTCTCCCATAAAAGTAGCATACAGTGGATAGACAAATTACTGTTGGGCAGTTGATAGAAAAGCGTATAGCTATGACGTTATCCATGGCATGATCATGTATATAGGCATCACATCCATAACCAGTAGAACCACTCATGCCTGCATCTACTACCATTACTCCACTTCGACAGCGCTTCTATGCTTGCCTCTCTAGGTATTAAGTTCATGAAAAATAGAGTAATGCATGAAATATGATGACATAATATAGACAGAATAAAACCAAGCAATATGATTGAACCCCGTCGTTTTCCCCTTAGTAGCACTACAAGAAATAGGCCCATCTACGACCCTCCATTTTGGTCACCTAACCGTCATTGTTTCAAGCTTACGACAATTTTATGACAAAATTTAGGAGGTCATCAGTTGGTCGTCAAGAATGAAAAACATGACCTTCTTGAGAAAGTCTTTCATAGATATCAACACTGTGTAGAATATTCTGGACATCGGACATGTTCTCGCCGTCCTTGCCTCCTCGAGCGCTGCTTTGAAGATGCTTCTGTGAAATTGTGTGGAACTGACTCCAACAACCACATAAAATTTCATTGTGTTTCGATGGAGGAACCTCCGGCAATTGTCGATATACCGAAGCCTAGTCGGATGAACGGGATCTGCATGAGTCTGGACGAGGAGTCCAACGGCCAGGCCGGGTATCCTTTGGAAGATCGAACTTCATCTGTTGCGGAATTTCTGTGTCGACAACCCCTTAAAATTTCAGCTCGATCCGACAGTTTAAACTCCACAAACCGCCGGAGGAGTGTATTAATTCCCAGATTTGTATTCTGCGCAAAAACAAATCTGACCCAAGTTCATATTTTTTTCATGAACGGGTTACCGACGTCCTTCTTGGAGGAATTTTTTTGTAAGGTGTTGTATTTTTTTCTCAAACACGTGACCACAAATTTTGAGTCTTTTCGGAGGTGATCTGCACCGTCGCATAGATGTCAAACGAGTTCGAACTTGTTGCTCCACAAATACCAACCTGCGCCAGTAAGGACTGTGCCGTCGCTCCATCGAGCCGACATCAACCATGTTGCATCTCCATCTCACATAGCTGACCAGAAGTTTGACGTTGTCAAGATCACATCGTTGCATGCATTGAGCGGGTCGGGCACATCGGCATCGCCGTGCCATCACTTGATCAAGCTAGCATCGACCGTATCACAAATTCCGACCTACATCGGCATCGCCTCGCCGTCGCCTCATCGTGTCGACATCCACCTTGCCGACCTATTCTGGCACGTCGTCTGGCATGCGGGCTCTGACGTCACCTCACTAACCTGCTCCGTCACCTCGGCTGGATCAGGGCTTCGCCATCGTTTCATCGACATGCTCCGGGTGCTTCCTCATCACCCCACCGACCAGTTTCATCACGTAAGATGGACCGGGGGCTTCGCTCCGTCACATAGGGACCAGCTTGGGGGCTGGGACCTCGTCCACGTCGAGGACAACACACCATGTCGGATCTATCAGAGATTGATCAGCGTCTTCGTCCCGCCACAAGCCCGGACCGCGCCATCAAAACCGAGCACATTAACCAGCTAAGTGCCTTTCATGCTCATTTTTTTTAATTTTTGTCTAGCTCAATCGGGCATTATATTTGTGTTAAACAAAAACATTGTTTGTTAAAAACAACTTCCTTTACCCAAGTTAGATAGGGGCTCTTAAATTTATATGTACCATTTTATAATAAATGTTTTCTTCTAAGTCGTCGCAAAGTCTTTTTATACTACTTCCTTTCCCAACTCGAATTCACGGTTAAATAGATGGACATCCCGTGGCTTCTCTATATGCCGCTCGAGTTTAATTTGCTAAATTGGCCCAAGAAGCACTCCGCGTTTGGGAAAAAGAGGTTGAAGCCGAAGGCTGGCCTACCTGATGTGTACCATCCTAAAATTTTAATTTGGAATGTTTAACAATTATTAGCTAAGCAATGTTGAATTTGAGTGGCATTTGGAATTTCAGAGGCATTTTGAGTTTTCATTTGAATTTGAATCCAACTTGGCATTTGAAATTTATTTCAAAAAAGTCCCTGACAAATACTTGTGCAGAAGTATGAGAGGAGCTAACATGACACTCCAAAAATGTTAGAAAAAAATAATGCCAAAAGTTTGAATTCAAATTTGAATTTTATTTGGAATTTTCAGAAAAATGTTTTTTATAAAGTTTCTGCTTTGCGTCTGGAAAAATGTTCACTTTGCAGGATTTATTTTTCTGATCAAATTATTATTTTTCCTCTCTGTCTAAATTCAAAAGAAAACACGGCGTGTCAGCCAGGCCATGCGGCCCAGGAGCCAACCGGCCCAGCCAGCTAACCACACCGCAGCCTGCCTCGCCCCGCTCCCGCTAGGTCTCGGTCACCCGACCGCGCCTCTCTCTCTCTCTCCCTCTCACTTACCCGCCCCCAACCCCTCGCCCACGGCATCGGGTCAGAGCGCGTCCAGAGCGCGCCGCGGTTCCGATCTTCCCGGGATCGCGATCCCGCGTCGCACCCTTGCCCAAGTTCATGCCCTATAAAACCCCCTCGGCCTCCTCTCTCGAACCCCCTAAAAACCCTAGCTCGAAACCCACCACAACTCGCACCCTCGCCAATCGCATCTCACTTCTGCCGCCGCCATTTCCGACGTCGGTGAGCACCACCTCGACCCCTCTTTCCATCCACGCAACGCCCTCGACCAGGCGCACCCTGCTGACATCCTTTCATCGCCCAAGGATCAATGACGTCGCCGCCTCGAGCATCACTGCTCGTCGCCGGAGCTTCGTCGCCGTTGTCCCGCTCGCCTCCGACGCCCCCGAGCTCCACCAACACCACCCCCGACCTCCCCTCGCTCTGATGCAACCGCCCTACGTCGCCGCCACCTTCCCCGACGACCGGAGCCGCTGCACCGCCATCGCCCGAGTCGCCGCCGCCGTCTTCGTCCGTCGCCGCCGTCCACTGTAAGCCCGAGCCCCCCTTCGCCGTTAGATCTCGCATCAAAGCACGAGATTAGAACCCCGAAGGGGTACATTTTTTTAATGTTTCGGTCTAGTTTGGTTTAGCCTGGTTTTTTTATTCCGGTTTAGTTTAGAGGTTTAGTGAAACCCACCGATTGGTTTTAATCCTTGCGCGCTTTTTAGTTATTTAACGCCCGTGCGCAGTTTAATTTTAGATCACCACTGTTCGGCGCGTTAACGCATTTAGGGTTTTTTCAGCAGAATAGTTCTGATTTTGTAAAAGCTATAACTATTAGGTTATTTATTATTGTTAGTTGATTCTTTTTTTGGTAGTTTGCAAATTTCCTATAGTTTCAGCAAAAAATTGTTGCGGCCATGTTTAAGTTTTAAAAAATTATTTTATATTAGTTTTAGTGAGATTAGTATTTCTGCTATAAATTGAGTTAGGATATTTTTAGTGATTCTTTTTGCCACTGCTTTGTTTTGACCTTGCCTAGCAGTAGGATTTATTTGGGTATTTTTAATCTTTATAAAAATTAGTTTTACACGGAAACAAGCTTATTCTAGTATTTTAACTTGCTGTTGTTTTCGGTTATTTTAGTTATTTTAAAAGTTATATTTACCTCTATTATATTTTATTTCTGGTTAGTTTCTGTAGTTACAGAGGGTGAACTTTTATTTACAGTAAAATAATATGTTTTATTTTATTTTTTCTTTCTAGTTTTGTTTTAGGCATAAAAGGAGTTTTCTAATAGCTTTTAATGTGTTTCTTTTTGCACCAAGTTTTTATGTTGTTTTCCTTTCTGTTAGTTAACAAAACCCTTGTTTTGGTTCTGTTAAGAAAAGTTTTAGTAGGATAAACCTATTTTCTAGTTGTTTGCTTGAAGTAATGAAAACCTTGATTTGAGTTCTTCGATTTCTCTTTGGTTTTGGTATGATTGCTTGTGTGATTTACGTTAGCTTGTTGTTATGTTATACCATTGTATGCTTATGTGTTTATTGTTTTCTTCAAATAGAATTCACGGAGTGTGAAGCTTGCTATCACGAGTCACTCGCTTTCGAAGACCGTCATGCAAGTCATTTGATCTTATTTTTACAATACCTATGATTTGTTGCATTAGAATTATTCCTCCCCACCATGCATGCAGTAGGAGAATTTTAAGTTATGTTCTTGAGTAGTATCATGTGGTAGGTTGAACCCAATTCCCTTTGTTACCAATGCTCGGGACGATGTAGTTGATTGCTATGCTTTCGTAGACGGGGTTGGCTGAGTGTTTTATAAAGGAGAGAGTCAAGATGATGACAACCCCATGACTTCAAGCTCAAGATGGACTTCAAATTCACTACTGGGTGGAGGACGGTTGACGGGCACCCTGGAGCAACTAGCGGATGGCCGGGATGCATGGAGAAGCGCCATGACATCTTGCGGAAAGCTTCACCCAACCACGAAAAGACGGATGGATACACCTTGACCGGAAACTTACCTGTGCAGCTGCAAGCCATTATGGGCTCTGGCTTGGTCGACCCTAGGCGTGACTCTGACCGGACGGTACTACGAGATGTAGAAGAATGGTAGGATTGGATGAGCACCGACAGTGGCCCAGAGGAACTCTTCAGAAGACCCTGTTTCGTTCGTCCCGTCTTCAAACACCAGGCAGTGCGAGGACATAAAGGAGGGAACGATTCTTGCAGGTAAAGTACACAAGACTCTGCAGAGTAGAAACCTAATCGATTAGCCGTGTCCCCGGTTATGGACATTTAAGCCTTTGTAATTGGAGTATGTCGGAAATCTCAACATCGAACAAAATAAATTAATTGATGGGTTCTTTAATTTTGGGAATGAGACATTGGTTGGCGGAACCATCTCAATAACAACCAACATTTTGTAGTAATTGCAAGCAAGTCCTTTGTTGTAGGGATAAATTGGCTTTTTCGCAAAAAACATAAAACTTAGAGCCCCACAGCCAAATTGCATATAGTGTTAGTAATATTATTGTTGTTCTCTCTTCATGACTTGCCGGCATATTCAAAATGCTGACCTACACGGCTGCAACGTCATATGTTGCAGAGGAGCTTTCTGACCAGGAGTGAGGCTACCATCCACGCTTGGTGATTGCCCTATTGAGTCGGATGGACTCACTTATCGACTACGCTTCCGCAACTTTATTTAGTTTATTTCTCATGAGTTGGCCTTCGGCCGAATTTATTATGATGTAATAAAGACTCGATATGAGAATCGTGTAATAAATTCAGCTGTGATTGAACTTTGAGTCTTTTCATCAATGTACTATGTGTGCCAGTATGATCTTGGGATGGTACAACTACACAAAGACTTGACCAATTTCGGGTCGAGTCGCTACATGATGCCTTAAGATCTGACTTATTATATTAAAGCACGGAAGCATAAATTAATTTTAAGATCAATTTTGGATTGGCAACAAAAACTTGACTTGATTCAAACGTAAACTTTTTACATAAATTTTTTGGTATTCTAAGCTTATAACACTTTTAACATATTTGTATGTTTTTTTCAGGAGGCTGGACATCCTCTTGGCTGAGGTATACTACATGTTTTTGTGCTCGGCAAAGATCATTTTCGACCCGCAGTTCGACATCTTTCGTGCCGAGCTGCACCTTGGTAATAGAAAAACACACACGCTTGTATTTGGTTGAAAAAGTTTCCGAGGAGATACGATCCTAGGGTCGGCCATGTTGTGCAACCCAAGTATCGGGGGCTACTGCATTGACGTTTCAATGCAGAAAAATTCAATGTGCAATATGGTTTTCGAGGAGATTACGATCCTCGGGTCAGTCGGCTGCACTGGACCAAAGTCTCAGATGTTACCGTGCATCGTACTTTTCCTTAAAGCATGCTGCCAAGCAAGATCCTCAGGCCGATTTTGCATACCGATCCGAGTCACAGGGGCTACTGGGATTAGTGGTTTTATTTTACCCTTTCAGTGCATCCCAGACTTTAGACCGACACATACCTTGAGGGCTACTGGCTATACATTGGCAGAGAATAAATTGGCCCAATCGAATAAAAAGTCCATGAAAAATCAGCCAGTAGTCCGGCATGGAGGCCGACTGCGAGTGGCTGACTGCACATGAGACTTTCGGTGTGAAGCTCGACTTCTTTCAGTTTTTTCAAGACAAAGGTCGTTTATGTCACCTCGGATGGAGTCCGGCGTTGTAGCTTGGCTGCACGAATACATCGCTGCATGGGAAAAAAATAACCCCAGGTGTGGCGTGAAAATAACAAGATGTCCGATAAAGGCTAAGGGAACCTAGAAGGGGATGCTTGGATGCCCGACATGTGAACTCTTACACATCGGCAATCCTCGAGATCGGGGAGGGGAAAATTTGTTGAACCAGCTTTCAAGACCGACGACGGAAGATGGAAAACAGTTCGGAAGACCCAAGAAGCGTCCCCAACTTGAAGACCTATTCAGGGGGTACTGACAGAGTCCTGGGCTAGGCGGTACTAACCATGTCGTCTCCCGGGAAGGAGGGTTGGACGAGGACCCCCTGTGGCCGTTCATTACCAGACCATTTCGAACAGCCCATGATGCATACAAGGGAGATTCCACAAGACTTGTCATACAAGACAAGGACTCCTCTCCACCGACGTAGCCGACTAGACTCATGTTATTCTAGGCCTCTAGTACATTATATCAACCGAGGCTAGTCTAGTCGATAGACCATCTCATAAAAACTCATTCATACACGATCTCGAGGTAGATGAACTAGTACTTTGTATCCCATCCACAATTACTATAAACAAAGCATGACATAGGGTTTTACCTCTTCGAGAGGGATGTTTTGTTACCATCATGCAAGACTGTCAGCTCGAAAACCCATACCCGAGATCTGTCGGATTTGACTCGTCAGTTTGGGCGAGCATTACCCGCAGTCGAACCCTGTGGGTGCCATGTTGAGTTTTTCGTGGGTGCAATACCTAGGCAATGCGATCTACACATACTCCCTTCGGTCATGTCTTTCTATTTTTGAACAGGTGGGTAGCAGCCGTTGGCACTCAAACCTTTTCTTGTAGGGGCGGAGGGAAACGCTCATCTCATCTACCATGACGGTAACCGTGTCCGGCCACGATTTCGTCTTAAAATTCCCTTTCACCATCTTTAGAAATAACAGCATACGTGTGCGTGCGTTGATGAACATATAGATACTCCCACCATTCTAAAATAGATGACCCAACTTTATAATACTAAAGATAGTACAAAGTTAGGTCATCTATTTTGGAACGAAGAGAGTATGTATAATGCGTAGTCCATAGTAGGTCATGCGTACATGGCAATACCGTAGCAGGGAGGCCATCATCTCCCGATTGACGCACTCGATCGCGTGGATGTTGTTGATGTCGATGATTACCGGCGTATGTCTCAGACTTCAGAGTAGTGCGTTTCAGGTTCCCATGTAGGCCGGCCGGGCCGGCGGGCTCCACGGTTGCGCCCCACGTACGTCGGCCGGCTCGGTGCAGCTGCAGCACGTACGTCCCCATACGAGATGGATGCTTATGCCATCGATCGGAAAGCAGTTGCATTGACGCAAAGGGTCTCATTCGACGTCCGAAGCATGGATAGGGATATCTTTTTTTTAAGAGTACGCCAAGAGCGTACCACTAGTAGAAAAATGGCCTATTGTCCCGGTTGGTGAACCGGGACTAAAGGGTCGGTACTAATGCCTTCCCCCTTTAGTCTCGGTTTAATCCAGAACCGGGACTAAAGGCCGCGGCCACGTGGAGCCTTTAACAATCTACCTTTAGTGGAAATTTTATGATTTTTTTTTAAATTTTTTTTTTTGAAATTTCTTTTGAATAATTTTTTATTTTTAAATTTCTGAATTATTTTAACCCCTAATCTCTAATCAGCACCCCTCATCACTGCTCAATTTATCCTCTTCTCTAATCATCCTCATCATTCCAAATCACCTAACTTCCCGAACGGTCACCCATCCTCCCACTCACCCAGCCTGATCACGCTTAACTTCCGGGTTCTATTCTCCTTCGTTTCCAAGTCTGCACTTGTTGTTTTCCTGACAATAGTAAGATGTCAATCCTATTAACCCTCAGGAATTTTGCTTTAGCATGAATTGACACATTTCACTGTTTGAGTTTCAAACTATTGTTTTCAAGAACAATAATTATTTAGAAAACAATAGTTATTTTGAATAATTAGTTTGACCATGGTTTGACCATAGTTTGACCATAGTTTGACTACAGTTTGACCAGATTTGACCAAAATTCAAAATAACTGAACAAATTAGTTAGTAACACTAATATTCTAGAATAATTAGTTTGACCATGGTTTGACCATAGTTTGACCATTGTTTGACCATAGTTTGACCACAGTTTGACCAGATTTGACCCAAATTCAAAATAACTGAACAAATTATTTAGTAACACTAATATTCTAGAATAATTAGTTTGACCATGGTTTGACCATTGTTTGACCACAGTTTGAAATTTTGTCGATTTTTTCCACTCTAGATATTAAAAGCCCCGTAACTTTTTTTCTGTTAGGTTTTTGAGGATTTTGAAAATGTTTAACTGAGCCTGTACAACTGGCCTCGACACCTGGTATGACGCCTTTGAAGGTTGTCTTTGTAGTTTTAATCCTTGAAGGGTCTATGCCCATCTTGCGACCGTATCCCGATAAAGCGTGTTCAGAGCTCTCGCCGCCGCCCATCGTGACTCGTGAGGTGAAATCCATCGACGATTGGGTCTAAAACCATCGCGCGAATCCGCCATGGCGGATATCGGTCGGATGGTCTCTTCGATCGAAAGTGATCGGGCAAGAGGACCATGGGTTGAATTTTGGGGCGATCGCTCCATCGCAGATATCGTCCCTTAGTGCACGCTTCGCTCCCTCTTGGGAATATGCGTATGATATCATGTTTACCGTCCGAACTTGAGGGGAATCCTTTGTCCTCTGTTGTTCGGCGCCGGGTCTCTTCCTCGTCATCGCTGTAGCCCCTTGTCCTTTGTTTTGGCGATTAATTTGCTCGCCGCTTGAATACCCAACAATCTCTGTTGGTGTGGTTAGCTGGCTTTTCGGGGTTCCATGTATTTGACAGAGCGGTCGAGTATTCGGTCCAAATTGGACGGGCCCGAGTGGTTCTTGTGAATGGCTTCTTCCGCTGACGGGCTTGAGCCTCGAATCCGGCGTTGACCGCCGTATCCTCATTGCCGCCAGCACGCGGCGTTTGTTTTGTTTCGACGCAACCTGCCATTGCGGTCCTTGGTATCCGGACTGCCGGCGTTTTTTTGCCGAGGTTGTTGCCGCGAGCCAGCCAGCTATCCTCTCCCGCATGAAGCGGGTCATGAGTGATGTGAGGGCTGCCATGGATTTCGCTTCTCCGCCCTAGGTGCCGGGCCAGCCACTCGTCGCGGATGTTATGTTTGAAGGCAGCGAGTGCCTCGCATCCGGACAATCGACGATTTGATTTTTCTTTGTTAAGAACCGTGTCCGAATTGCTCGGCCGATTCGTCTGCTGCTGGATTATGTGGCTTAGGTCATCTGCGTCTGGTGGTCGCACATACGTGCCCTGGAAGTTGTCGAGGAATGCGGCTTCCAGGTCTTGGCAGCATCCAATTGACTCTGCGGGCAGGCTGTTAAGCCAATGCCGAGCTGGTCCTTTAAGCTTGAGCGGGAGATATTTACGGGCAGGATGTAACTTTTCGAGTAGATGATTTTTCATATAAAAAACTTTTTCATCCGAGTTAGTATCCAAAAGTTATGCCCATATTTACAAATTCCAGAGAGATTTTGCAAATAAAGTAGAAATTCACATTTGCAAATTTTCCCAACAACTAGACCACATATCACATGGGAAACTTATTTTCTTTTATTTTTTGACATTTCCATCATTTTCTTTTATTTTTTAAAATTGAAAAGGCGATCCATGTGGGGTAGAGTTTGAAAATGGGACCTTTAGTACCGGTTCGTGGCACGAACCGGGACTAAGAGTTCAACCATTAGTCCCGGTTCGTGCCTCAAACCGGGACTAAAGGTTCTCTTTAGTCCCGGTTTGAGGCACGAACCGACTAATGGGGTTGGGACTTTTGTACCGGTTCGTGTTTGAGGCATGAACCGACTAATGGGTATCGATTTTTAGTCCCGGTTTGAGGCACAAACCGGGACTAAAGGGCACAGGTGAACCGAGACTAATGCCTTGGCCGCACGAACCGGGATAAATGCTCACATTAGTCCCGATTCTGGATTGAACCGGGACTAATGGGCTAAACTGGCCTGGACGAAAGCCCTGTTTTCTACTAGTGTACCTAAGCTTTATAGAAGGGAGAAGCATGGATAGGGATATCAACCAGGTCCCGTTTAATCCCGCTTAAAGTCCACTTATGATACGATAGTTTAAAAAGATTTTTTGTTTGTTTGAGGAAACTAAACTATCTACCAAGCTAGTAAAAACTAACTAAACAGGATTATAAACGCCATTTATTTGCCACTTACATCCCTAAGCATGGACCGTGCCTTTTGCATGGTGCAACGTAGTATTCGCGGCACACAATAAAATCATTGGCCGTGGGCCCATGTTGTTACTATCACGGTGCAGGAGCTGGGCGGTATGATACCAGGGTCTCGATGGACCGTGGTATGGCCTGTTCGCTAATACTTGAAAAATGTATACCTATACCTACTAATAAAAGGGACGCCGATAACTGCCACACGTATGGGCGTTAAGGGATCTGCCCACACGTTCTGTGTGGTGTCTAAGAGGACCAGCCCACACGCTTGTGTGTGGGCAAAACAACTAGCGCCCACACGTCTTTTTTTCCCTCCCGTTCCCTCTTATACGCTGCGTGCGCAGGGTAAGTAGATAACGCCCACACGCCCGCACGTCAGCCTCGTACTCGTGGTCCCGCACGCCCTACGTGACACTTTACCGCGCGCACGCAGTTGCCATGGGCTGGACCTCGCCTATGTTCGTTTAAGTGCAGTTGCCATGTCATTTGAACTACGGTAGCCATGTCGGACAACTCTGGTTGCCATGTCGCTCAACTGCAGCTTGTCATCTCAGGTCAAAGTTCTAGATTGCCATTTTTTGGACAACTACAGCTGTTGCCATGTGTGGTCTGGTCTACTGCAGTTGCCTTGATTTCAAAACTTTAGGAGTTGCCACCTACTAACACTAGGCAGTTGCCATGTAGCACTGAAAAAATGGCATGGCAAAAAAACATGTTCGGGTAAAAGAGAGAGTTGCCATGTGCTCACAAGCACGTTAGGGCTGTTGCCATGTAAAAAGAAAGAGTTGTCATCTGCTTACGTGCACGCTAGGGCATTTTGCCATGTACCATGTAAAACATATGTCAACTGACATGTTCGGGTAAAAAAAAAGAGAGAGATGCCATCTGCTTGCAATCACACTAGGGCAGTTGCCATGTACACTGCAAAACGCATGACAACTGACAGCTTGGGTGTGGGAGAGGAGGCGGACGTGTGGGCGAGATGGCAAACGCCCACACACCAGCCCTTGTGCGTGACTGAAAACTGGTGTGTGGGTGAACTGCTAAACGCCCACACACCGGCCCCTCCGTGTGGTAAAACGGATGTGTGGGCGAACTATGTCACACACCACACACACGCCTTGTCGTACGTGGCACAGAAAATCGGTCAGATTGTGGCAAGATTCGTGCATATAGTATTGGATGGTGATGGATGCGTGTGGTCAAGATGGTCAACGCCCACACGTGTGGGCGTTAACATTTCCGTAAAAGAAATAGGTATTCTTAGCACGTTTTGCTATTCTATAGAAACCCCCCTAATATTTCTGACATTAAACCTGCAGTACATATTAAATGTTTTTAAAAATACTCATGTCTGCTAAACCGTAACTTCAAATTTAACATGTTGTATATGAAATTTGATTAAAAAAATGTAGAATCTGAATATGATGTTATTTTACTTGTTAACAATTTAAAAATACTGTCTAGGCTGCAATGTTAATCAACAATGCATTATCCATTTTTTCATATCGGTAGTGATTCATATTGGGTATGAACACCTCAGCAAAATCAGGATTGGATATGAAATTGAAGATAAATTTGCTAGAAACATCCAATAAATAAGGGCATGCATGACAAGAAATAAAAGAAGGGCCCAATAAAGATGGGATGTCCGCTCTAAAAGAAATAAAAGAGAAAATGCAGAGGAGACCCGATAAAGATGTGATGTTGCGCTATTCTTTTATATATATATATATATATAAAAAGAGGACATGCATGAAAAAAAGTAAAAAGTAGGCATGCATGACAAAAAATACAATAAAAGACAAGTTTGATAAAATATAAATAGTGATGAAACAATGACTAATACATATGACATGTATGGTAAGAAATAATGATGAAATAGGGGCGCAAGTACCCGCGTTCATAGGAGGCCATATAAAAATGTTCTTTTCCAGAAAAAAAAAATCTATTTTTATGATTAAAAAATCATGTATCTTTTTAACAACTCTTCATGTATTTAGGAAATATGCATGTGAAAAAAGGGTTCAAGAGTTACACTAAGTTGGTGATTCTTAAACTGAAAACTGCCATTGGTGAACACATGTCTCCATAGTGTGCTAAATGTGTCATCGTTTGTTTTTGTCGGTTTTTCTTTACTTGCCCGTAACAACACCCCATTCCGAGCATGACATGAATAAATGCATGATCACTTGCCCGTTTCTTTGTACGGATTAAATCTACATGCAAGCCGTGTTGAAATAGAACATATGTAGAATCTTAATCTGCACTTTTAGTTAAGACCATCTTTGTTTGGGTCGTAACTACCAATTCTCAGATCATAGACCATCTTTTGTAAATTAAGAGCGTGTGGTATTTTTTTTTCTTCTGTTGCAACGCACGGGCCTTTTTACTAGTATATAAAAAATATGAAGGAACAAAGAAAGAACCTATGAAAAACAGATAAAGAAATGAAGAAACCGATGAAAAAACGAAGAAAACCAGCGAAAAACTAGAGAAAACCGAAAAAGAAACCGGAAATAGACAACGGAACGATCGGAGCGAAAAAAAATAGTGAAGCGGTCATGACCGAAATATTCGTACCAGCGAAGCTTTTGCTAGCGAAAAAACCCCAGAAAAACTGGCCAGCCTAAGTCTCGAGAGTTATTCCCTTTCGGTGAGAGTAGCTTTCCATCTCGCCTATAAACGAGATATAGCTCTCGCATTGGCGCAATGCAAGTACCGTTGCGTTCCTGGGCTAGAAGAGTTGCGAGTTGTGTGAAAACGTATTGGGCTGCTTGCCTAATTCCCGCGCGCGGGTCGGAGGATAGCACCTCCCGCCCGCCGCCATGAGCCGGACCACTCCCATGCCTGCATGTTCTTTTTCCTAGTCCTTCTACCTTTTTTTGTTTTCTCTTTGCCAGTTTTATCAATTTTTTGTGGTATCATTTTACGCCCTTTTTCTAAAAAAAATCACACACATATATGAAATTTGGTTACATTTTTAAATACATGAACATCCTTTTAAATTCAAAAACTTTCTTCTAATCTGAACGTTTTTCAAATTCACAAACCTTTTTGGAAATTCAGAATACTTTTTGAATTGGTGATTTTTCTGAAATTCATGAGAATTTTTCAAATTAATGAATATATTTTTATTTGTAAACTTTTTGAAACCATATCTCTTTTCAAAGATAAACTTTTTTGAATTACAAACATTTCCTAATTTGAGAATATTTTTTGAAATTTGGTACTCCCTCTGATCTGAATTAATCGACGTAACCTCGATATGGGCAATGTAAAGAGGCTGTGATAATTAATTCAGAGGCTGCAAAAAAAGCGAAAAACAAACGAATAAGGAAAAAAACAGAGTGGCACCCCGCCACCCATATGGGCTGGCCCAAAAGCGCACTGCTGGCCCAATTGTTTTTTGCGGGATCTGGGCCCAAATATATCTTGCTTCTAGCGAGACACTTGAGCATTTTTTTTAGGTTTTTTCTTTAGATATTTTTGCTTTCTTGTTGTTTAATTTATCTTATACTTCCTAATACTATAAATATATATCTTACAGAAAAACTTTACATAAAATATTTGGAAAATGTTAATCAAGCATTTAAAGAATGTCAATGTGTATAGAAAAATGTTTCTCATGTATAAAAAACTATACAAAGTTTATGAAAAAGTGTAACATGTATTTAAAAATGGTAATAAAGCATCTTCAAAATTTTATACGTGTATTAAAAATATTTCTATACAAAACTTTATTCCAAAAATACAACATATATGAAAAATGTTGATCATGTATGTAAAAATGTTAAACACCTATATAAAAATATTTCTGATGTATACAAAAATGGAAACTTTGTGTAAGAATGTTTATTGTCATTAATAAATGTCCATCATGTATTTGTAAAATGTCGACCATATATTGAAAAACTATGTTCAAAAGATGTTTCTAAGAAAAATATACATCATTTACTTGAGAAATGTCCAATGTGTACCGAAGAAATGTTTCACGTGTACTCCCAAAAATTATATTATGTACTAAAAAAAGACATTTGTTGAAACATAAAAGAAAGCAAAGAAAACCAAAGAGAAACTAAGAAAACTAAGAAAGAAACAACCAAAGAAAATCAAAGTAAAACTGAAGAAAAACAATGCAAAAGAGTGCAAACAATAAAAGCCGAGTAAGAAATTAATAAACCAAAGAAAAATAAAGAAAACCGATGAAAACCAAAAAAAGTAAGAAGGAAAAAAAATGCAAAATATTTGTAAATTTAAAAAAAATGATGAAACACATTGAAAAATAGCCGGCAATCGAGAAAGCGAAGAAAAACCGTTGAAAAAAGTAAAGTAAAATAGAAAAATGATAAAAGTCGCTAAAAATATAGTAAACTGAAAGGAAAAACAACAAAAAACGAAAAAAGAAAAGAAAAATCAAATAAACCCGGAGTGAAGGCCGCAGACCGTCGAGGGTGAGTGCAGATGGAAAAATCGCTAATAATGGGTAGGCCTGGTACTGTTCAGCCCACGAAAAAGCTTGGGGGTGAGACATGAGATACTCTCGCTATAAGCGACATATAAGTCTCTTGCGCGCTAAATTGGAGCTCCTAACTGGACATAGGAGCTCTCGTCGCAAGTGTGAATTGATGCTTGGTGCCCGTTCTTGAGGAAAAAAAATGACATTTATAAGTTTAATTTTTTTAAGTATTCAGTGGAAACTTGTATGCATTCACTACTGATGCATGAAATTTTGTTTAAAAAGAATGTAATTTGTAAGCTATATGAAAAACCAAAAATTCAGCCCAACAAAAAAAAAGTCGCCCACTTGAAAATACATATTTGTCTTTTTTTTGCATTGTAGAAAATGTTTTTCTCAAAACACACTAGTAGAATAACTGAACAAATTATTTAGTAACACTAATATTCTAGAATAATTAGTTTGACCACAGTTTGAAATTTTTTGCCTCTCCAGATCTTAAAAGCCCCGTAACTTTTTTTCTGTTAGGTTTTTGAGGATTTTTCGAGTAGATGATTTTTCATATAAAAAACTTTTTCATCCGAGTTAGTATGCAAAAGTTATGCCCATATTTACAAATTCCAGAGACATTTTGCAAATAAAGTCGAAATTTACATTTGCAAATTTTCCCAACAACTAGACAACATATCACATGGGAAACTTATTTTCTTTTATTTTTTTGACATTTCCATCATTTTCTTTTATTTTTTTTAAAAATGAAAAGGCGATCCGGGGGGGTAGAGTTTGAAAATGGGACCTTTAGTCCCGGTTTGAGGCACGAACCGGGACTAATGGTCCTCGTTAGTCTCGGTTCAGGCCTCAAACCGACTAAAGGTCTAATCTTTAGTCCCGGTTTGAGGCATGAACCGTGCTAATCAAGATCGCACCCTTTAGTCCAGGTTCGCGCCACTAACCGACTAAAGGGCACAGTGAACCGACTAATGCCTTAGCCGCACGAACCGGATAATGCTACATTAGTCCCGGTTCGTGATTGAACCGGGACTAATGTGAATATTGGCCTGGGACCATAGCCCTGTTTTCTACTTAGTGACAGGAACTGAGGTGCCCGAGCAGCATTGGCAATTTTCGCTCTCATCGCGCTGTTCTCGCACAATAGGAGCACCGCCATCTGTCCTGGCATGTATGAATAGAGTTATGGGTTAGGTTGATCGGATATAGTCAGGTCCATGTTTCACACAAGACAACTTGCACTTGCAGCGGGGTAACTGAAGCCCATGTTTTGGCCTGCATATACAAGTTGTGTGCTTGAACTTCCATGCGATGCAGCGAGAAAGGCGACGACCCATGGTGTTAGTAAAGATATTAGAGACCTAGAATTGTATATCTTAGGCCCCGTATTGTGTTTTATTACTAACAAAAACACCCGTATAGTACTAGGTTCAGTTTTATTTTTCATGGTGGTTCCACTTTCTTATTAATCATGGTTTTCAATAATATTTTGAAATAAAAAGAGATGTAAAAAGTAGTACGCTTACGTCTCATTGTATGATTTTGCACATATGAAAGTCAAAATATATCTGTAGTATAATCTCTATGTTCAATGGTTGACTTTGCCCTAAAAGTCCGGTCTTGGCAAAACATTACTACAATGTCTAGTTGTGAGAATAACTGAACTGTGATCAAAAGGATCCAAATAAGGCTAAAAGTAGAACTTGAAAAAGCAATCATCCCTTATAATGTATACATTTATTAAATTAGTTCTCCATCCACCACAATTTTAATATGTGTGGTCTCACATCGTCACATTATTTGATAGAATATACAACTTGTGCATACCTATGGAGTTGAATCAACCAAGGAGAAGAGCGTGCATAATCTCTCTCACTGCAGTTTGACTTGTGGCCCTTTACTAAATACAGGGCCACAAGTCAAACTCAATGCAAAGATACTATATCAATAACAAATGAAAATTCGACACCTTGAGGATTGTTCAATTCATAAGAATAAACAACCAACGACAAAGATCTTAGAACAACCCCCTCCCCCCCCCCCCTATAGTTATTATGCATATTTTAAGATTTTCTAGTATATTGGTAGCTATCCATTTCATTTACTTACGATTAACTAAAATCGCTTAACTAAAATCATGCACTCTAGAATCAGGTATTAGCTTGCGAGCTTTCTCCCATGATATTTAAGGATATAGATAGGAACACATGCATATATTTGCAGTTCATCTTGGTAATACAAAATAGTATGTAATGACTTGAAGTCTTGTTGCTTCTATTTTCCCTTGATATAGGAAAAATCAATTTAAGTAGAATGTTTCAAGAAACACTATCCACATAAAAAGAAATAATTTCATATTGCTTGTAATATATATTTATAATTTTAGTGTAGGTGCATTTTCCAAGACTTCTGTTAAAACTGTATAAAAATATTGTATCTTTGTTGTTGATTTAGTACAACTTTGTACTAAATATCTAAATCAATGATAACTAATATGGATTTAAGAGAGTAATATTTACCTGCATTGTGTGCCTAATTTTGGTGATATAACATAAAATTATAACAATTAAGACCGAATGTGAAAGTTATAAATAAGTAAAAATATTTAGTATAAATAAGTGATAATCGCTATTTTAATATATGAAGCCTGCATATTAGTTAGAATAATTTAGAGAAGATTCTCGAATCTATACTTGTAATTCATGATCCCTATTTATAAACAAAGTGTATACTTGCATCATTTTCATTTCTTATGTATTCATGATCCCTATTTATGAGATAGTGTCTGTTAATAATTGATCTGTTCCATACATTTTAAACTAAAGCATCAAATTATTCTCGTCCATAAATTGCAAATTACAACTTTAAATTAGACATGGTTCTACTTGCAGTTAGGGATGAAAACTGAGTGGAAAATTATGAAGATATGTATTTTGTTTGGAATATTATGGAACGGAAACGGAATTCTTTACGTGGAAACAAAACGACGTTATCCTGCGGGACAACCATGTATATTCCGTTTCCATGAATACAAAAAACTTTTCATTTTTACCATGGCTACTATGTGGCTCAGTCTGGCACTCAGTAAGACCCATGTTTTGTACAATTATACCTAACATAATCCACACCCAACCTCGCTGCACTGTTCAGGAGCCTCCACATGGTCTGGTTGTTTAGGAGTCATCGAAAGACTGTTGTAGTTATACCAATTTAAGTAGTTTTCTTGTGTTTTTCACAATAGTTGGGGTCTTTTGGTTCTAACTAATATCTTCTTTGTACATGCTCCACGTCACATTATCTTCCTATTAATTTCGATTGTATCAATTTTTGTATTGGTTTTCATAGTTTCTATATTCATTTTATTTCTAGACAAATATATGCAAACAAATGTGGCAACACTCAGTTCCGCCTGCTTTCGCTTCGTTATGATCCATACTTTTAGCTACATGTTGCCGAGCCACCTAACTGAACACCACAACAAAAGCAGCACACATGGTTCACAAAATCCCCTAACTCTCCGTCTCCATAGCATTTTTGATTTTGTTAACCTTCAACTTTGTTTCATCTACTTTGATCTTGTAATCATGGATTATGTCAGCTGACTGAATCTCTAGCTACATCTTTGCCTCCTCAATTTATTCACCTCCTCTAATGCCCTCTTTAGATCATTCTCAACATTCACGAGTTGTAATGAAATATACTATGAACTCAACGATATCCCAATGTATGAAAAAACTTGGCCAACCACATTTATGACAGGGGTTGATGAAAGTAGAAGATGTTTTTTTTTTCTAAATTATGTAACAAAGAGACTGGGAATAGCAAGAGAACTAGATTTTTTGAAGACTTATGGGTTGGTGACATTCCTTTGTGTGATAAATATTCTAGGTTGTACAATATAAATTTTAGTCCTAACATCAATCATGGTCGATGTTACATGTGGGGAAAGCTAGAGTATCATTAAGTTCTGCAGGTTTTGTGTGAGAAATTGTTGGCTTCTGGTATAAGTCATAAAAACAATGTTCTTGTGCAATGTTAAATGATGAAGAGTACACATGTAGATGGTTTTTGACCTAATATGGATGTTTTACTGCATAATCTATGTGCATTGCTTTTAATATTGTACACGTTAAGTGGTTGGATAGTGCTTTTAATATTGTACAAGTTAAGTGGCCAGATAGAAGTATTTGCTAGTCAGGGATCCTTTGAAGTAAAAATCTTACTATGGTTAGCTGCTATTATAGTATTTTGACTAAACATCTTTTGGTTAGAAGAGACTCGGAAGACAACAATAGTAAGTGCATATTTTGTGATGTGTTGGAGGGTCTAACTTTGAGCTAGCTAGATACATCAGGGGAAGGGTTAGGTTCTCTATTCACTTAAATAGATGTGCCCATTTGTGGATCATAAGCTTCCCTAGTAATGTTGAAGAGGTGGCATTTTGTGGATGTTCCTGAACTGGTCCGGTCTATGGAGGACTATGAATACAACTTGTTTTGATCATGTTTAGCCGATTAATGTTGAGTATTCAATTTCACGGTTGATTGATTGCAGAAAACAGACGGCAAGAACTTTACAACCTGGCACTAACGCTACCAAGGGTGGCATTTGAATTCATCTCCATGCGTATGGGGTGGGTGCCTATGACTAAGTGACTCGATGTTGGTTGAGGTTGATTTAGATGAATTTTCCGAGGTGGAGATGTCGAAGTGTCATATATACTCTTTTACAAGCTAGTCCTTAGTTATAGTTTTTCTACCACGTCCGTGTGATGACCATGTTCTATTTCCCGTGGTTTTGTTGAGTGTAACACCCCGGTCATAGCCACCGGTCCTGGCTGTTACGTCTAGCAAGACTAATAATAGTCTTTTTGCGCACTTTGTCCTCACTCGTGCGCACCCGAGATCAACTTTCGGTTGGTCACCCATCCTCAAATCGCTCTAAGTCAAGCACTCTTAACTTTGGAGTTCTTTGCGAATGAGCTCCCAAAAAATAACGAATTCCTTGCTGATATGAATAGCCTATGAGGAATGCTACATCCACGTAAATTTTTACATTCGTTTACGGGCTTGTATGACTTGGCAATATTTGATTGGAATAAGGGGGAGGGGGCCCACCCCCCCTGAAATTAGAGAGAGAGGGGGGGAGAATCAGAGGAAGATTGTGTAAGGCAACACGTAACAATTCGTAGGTGTAGGATTATCGATAGTCTATCATTTCTATTAAGCCAAACTCTTACATTGATGGTGTGCATGGTAAAAAGTTGGAACGGTGTTGCGAGATGGTGTACTGAGTTCCTTAGTTTAAAATAAAGGCTTTTGAATTTCTCATATCAATTGTCTCATCTAGAGCTTTACAAGCTTGTCTAAACCTTGTACCTGAAATTCTTGGAATTTAAAATTTCATTTTTTCTTTCCCATCCCAAATTGTAAAACAAAGATCATTTAGATTTCTTAATTGTTTCAAAATTTGAATCTTCCTCTACGACAAAATGTGTGGTACCATTCATGAAATTAAATCTCCTGCGAAATTTGCCGCTACAGTTTGCAAATCATGAGTTTGCAAACCTACGGGCTACGCGGGGGTGGGGGTGTTAGAACTCATGAAATGTCGCTAACCGAATTCATGATGAACCCAAACAAGATACCCATGCATGCCGCTCGCATGCCTTTCCAGCTCTCATCTTCGTCTCCGATCGTGGTATGCAGTTGCGCACGAATCAATGCGCGCTTGCGACATGGTGCTCCCATATCGAAATGTCACGCCGTGCAAGCAACACGCAATGATTGCCGCCGTTGCCGCCTCCGTGTATAAACACCGACCAACAGAGCAGGCAGCCGCACAGAGCTAAGTTATACCGAGCTAGAGCCTAGAGATCGAGACGGCCATGTCGGAGCAAGGGCGCATCGTCGGGCCGATCACGGCCACGGCGGCGGCGAGGTGGAAGGAGCTCCACGGCGAGCGGTCGTGGGAGGGGCTGCTGCGGCCGCTGGACCTGGACCTCCGGCGCACGGTGATCTGGTACGGCGAGATGGCCCAGGCCACGTACGACGCGTTCAACTCCGAGAAGCACTCGCCGCACGCCGGCCTCTCGCGGTTCGGCAGGAAGCGCTTCTTCGAGCGCGTGATGCTGCCGGGCCACGCCGCCGCGTACCGGGTCACCAGGTTCCTGTACGCCACGTCCTCCGTCCGCGCCGCGCCGGCCGCCGCGTTCGTGAGGGGCCGCCATCCGCGGCACCGGTGCAAGGAGTCCAACTGGATCGGGTACGTTGCGGTGGCTACTGATGCGGGGAAGGCCGCCCTCGGTCGACGTGACGTGGTCGTCGCGTGGCGCGGCACGATCCAGGCGCTGGAGTGGGTCGACGACCTCGAGTTCGCCATGGTGCAGCCCAAGGGCATCCTTGGCGACGCCGCCGGCGCCGACGCCATGGTGCACCGTGGCTGGTTCTCCATCTACACCTCCACCGACCCGGCCTCCGCCCACAACAAGGACAGCGCCAGAAGCCAGGTAATCTTGTGACTAAACGACATCATTGTCACGTATTACTATACCGTATACAGTTCAGTGTTGAGCTCACCTGCAGCTTCATGCATGCTGGTGCATGGATGCCAGGTTCTGGCCGAGGTGAAAAAGCTGGTGGACACGTACAAGGACGAGGAGGTGAGCATCACGGTGACCGGGCACAGCCTCGGGGCGGCGCTGGCCACCCTGAACGCCTTCGACATCGCCGAGAACGGCTACAACTGCACCGCCTCGGCGACGTTCCCGGTCACGGCGTTTGCGTTCGCCAGCCCGCGCGTTGGCGGCGCCGGCTTCAAGAAGCGGTTCGATGTGGCGGCGGCCGTCGGCCTCCGCGTCCTGCGCGTCCGCAACGCCCGGGACATGGTGCCCAAGTACCCAGCGCTGCTGTACCACGACGTGGGCTCCGAACTGGACATCGACACCGGCGCGTCGCCATACCTGAGGGCGACCGGGAACGAGCGCGTGTGGCACAACCTGGAGTGCTACCTGCACGGGGTGGCGGGCGTGCCGACGGCAGCCGGAGGGGCGTTCGAGCTGGTGGTGGAACGGGACGTGGCGCTGGTGAACAAGTTGTACGACGCGCTGAGAGAGGAGCACGGAGTGCCTGCGGGGTGGTGGGTGCCTTGGAACAAGGGCATGGTGAAGGGGGACGACGGACGCTGGAGGCTGGTGGACTGCGAAGAAGAGGACGACAGGGAGGACACCGTCGTGCCGCCGATGACAAAGTTGCCATGTGCTAATAACTAAAGTTGCCACCTCGCATCAACTAAAGTTGCCATAAAAAAACGTTCAGAATGACATGCTTAAAATCCGAACGTTCGGAATTTATCAGGGTCCTCTTTCTTTTCTTTCACATTTGGGATATCTATTTTCTGGGGTATTATTTTGGAAGCTTCGTACTAGTAAATTGTAATTATCTTTTAATTGTGGGATTATAGCCCAGGACTTACTGCAATGTTATAATTTCTGAGTGTTTTCCCGCAAAAAAGTCTTGAGTACTTAATGTGGTAATGCGTTTTCTTTAGGGAAATGTGTTTTCTTTCAAGCTGTTACTTCAGAAATACTAGCTCTGTAACTTAATACACTAGTAGAAAAATGGCCTATTGTCCCGGTTGGTGAGGGCCTTTAGTTTCGGTTCATGAACCGGGACTAAAGGGTCGGATTAATGCTTCAGCCCTTTAGTCCCGGTTTAATCGAACCGGGACAGATGGGCCTCCACGTGGCTTTGTCTTGTTGAGCCCAGCAGGAGAGTTTTGGTCCCGGTTGGTGGCATCAACCGGGACCAATAAGCATCCACACGCCAAGATTTCGTGGCTGGGGTTTTGTTTTTCTTTAAGGGGGTTTGGGGTTTTGGGGGTTAATTTAGGTGTTTCATATATTGTGTTAGCTAGCTAATTAATAGAGAGAAGTGTCCTCTCTTTTGTCCGTGCTTGGTCGACGCTACGTACTATACATACGTATAGAGAGGACTAGCTAGACACGCTAGCTAGCTAGTAAGCAAACGAAGGAAACAGAAGATCGTCATGAACATATATGCATACAGAGAGAAGTGATATCGACCACCTCTCCTTCTCCGAGAGATTGGTCGAACAACAAGTTCTCGTATATCTATCCGACACTACCGGCTACATATATACAATAATTATCTTTTACAAATATAATCTCCTAACATACGGACGCGTGGTCCACATAGTATTATCCGTCTTCAGCGATCACACGGTCAAGAAAGAATGCCGCCAATTCCTCTTGAATTGCTCGCAGGCGATCTGGTGCTAGGAGTTCATCCCGCATCCGAAACATCTAATTTTAAAAAGGGGGTCAATACATATATATATATATATATATATATATATATATATATATATATATATATATAGTGATGCTATTCATCACCCAGGGTGCAGAATAACTTATTTTTCACCCGAGTTAATTTTACGATCATTTCATTATTAAATTATGTTTGGAATTCAAATAATTACATTCATATTCATTCACTACGTAATATTTGACATAAGAAAATAAAAATATAGGTCATAAGACAAGAAAAATTGCAGTTTATGTGTATTTTACACTATGTTTTTACGTTTGTAATTTTACATAGCGTAAAATATTTTTTACGACGATTATATATTTTCTTACGGTCTCTTTTTATGTCGAAAATAAGACAAAACTTACGAAACGTAAAATTACGGTGCACTGATGGTAAAATAGAGGGGGGTGAAGAATAACTATTCCTCACCCAGGGTGACGAATAGACAATCCCTATATATATATATATATATATATATATATATATATATATATATATATATATATATATATATATATATATATATATGTATATATATATGTATGAATGAATGAAACTCAACACAAATGATGGTAATAAAATAAAATTGTGAATATTGTTATTTACGCACTTCATATTGTTTGTCAGAGTAGCCCCGCTCACAGGTCGTGTGGCGGATGGACTCGTAAATGTAGTATCCACAGAAATCAATCCCTTGTTCCTGCCACAACCACTTTACAAGAAATAGAGGTCAATCAAACTGATAATTAGCAAGCATGTTAAATGATATTGATGAAACTAGCGCTTGAATCACTAGGAGATGCCTGGAATATGCTACTATAGTACTTACTTTCGGGTGTCTAAATTGCAGCTTCTTCGGCAGTCCCGGAGCTTTTTTGGTGAATTTTCTCCAAACCCTGCCATACAAAGAAAACAATTACTTGATATCCGAAATGAACAAAGTTGCTGATATGGTGGATAATGATCGATTTAACTTACTTCTCGAGCATTTCAGTCATGTCCGCATACTCCTTGGGATCTTTTCGTTTGGAGTCTAAGACAGTTACTACTCCCTGCTCAAGCTTAATCTCTAGGAGAATATAGTGGTACCTGCGCACGCATGCATAACTCATCAATATTACATTACTATAACCTGGACTAATAAGGGAAACCGAATATGCCACAAGACAGTAACACTCACTTGAAGTTGTAAGGAAAGAGTATTATATCTTTGTGTTCATTTATTACCAACGATTGTAGCAAGTTGGACTCGGTATTTTCGGCATGAAATTCAACCTCAGTTGCATCTATGAGATATGTGTTAATGAACCCAATATCACCCACTTGTCTTTTCTTCAATTCGACGATCTTCAATCTCATAATATAGTGAGGATAATTATAAATACATGCAATGAAAGAGCTGAGTTATATAGAGAGACTTAATGACAGAAGTACTACTACTTACAGACAGTAGCAGGTGACCGTTGCTTTATCGAGGGCCAATTGATTGAAAAACCCATAGAACTCCTCAAATGGAATAGGCAACAGTTCAATTCCAACGAGGTCATGCTCCTTTTTAACTCTCACATACAAAGTACTCCTCCCCTCAGACTCTCTGCAGGTTTTCATGTACCAATCATGCAATCTTCGCATCATCGTTGATAGATATCTTTCATCTTTGACGAGAGGCTTCCCGTATCAGTATCTTTGTATCTGCACCTCCAAGAAATCATAATGTACATCGTCGGGCAGGTAATCTTCAGGATTGCCATAACCGGCACCATCCTCGGATCGACGATGTCGCTAGCAGTGCACCTTGAGCGGGGGCACGATTGCTTGCTTGTTCGCCGAGCTGGGCAATTTGTTTCCAGCTCGTCGTTCTTTCATTCTTTGATCACTTTTAGTACTTCCCGACCTCTCCGCTTCGGTAAATGCCTTTCCAATAATGCGCTCATAGTTGCCTTTCGGCGGAGACTTGGGTGGTTTTGTCAGGGCAGCCAGAGTGCGCTTCGCTTTCACCGGATCTACCTTCTCCTTCGGAGGTGGATGTCTCTTTGCTTTCAACCCTTCAAACCAGTCATCCACTTCGGTCTGCGCGATCTTCGCGTTTTCCTCCTCGGTCCTCTCGTACGGTAACTTCTCCGAGTCTTGAGAGAAGGACCGAATTTGTATCTCCTCCCGCCTTTGGCTGTCTTGCTAGACGCCGCAGGCAGAGCATTTAAGCGGATGTCTTCTTTCCTTGCTTACGAGGCGGAGGAGAAGGACTACGACGTGCGGAGCAGCCGGAGCGGCGGTGGATCTCTTCCGCCCTTGCCGACGAGGCGGAGAAGGAGGAGGCTGGCTGCTCGGCGCGCCGGTGCAAAGCGGAGAAGGAGGCGGAGTGCCGCCACGCCGGAGAAGGAGCCGGCCGAGTGCCCCGATCGTCACTCGCCGGAGGAGGAGGCGGTGGAGGAGGCGGACTGCCTGACTCGCGGAGGAGGAGGAAGAGGCGGAGGCGCCCAGTTCGGAAGGTTGATGAGATCCTTCCGCCATAGGCATGGAGTCTTGAGCGAACCCAGCCGATACTCCCTTCACCGGTAGGGTGGTCAAGTCGGAGGTCCTCAAATCCTCCGTTATTTCATTCACCATCACCTTAGCATATCCTTCTGGAATCGGCCGGCAGTGAAAAGTTGAGTCGGGTTTAGTAGGATAAACAGAGCCAACAGCCGCCTTGACCTTCAAATTGCTCCATTGCGCCATAAGGTGGCAATTTTGAGACTCGTGATAGCATCCACGGGATAGCTGGCGAGGAGCCGTCAAGGCATGCTCATTTGAAGCAGCTCGGTGGAAGCCACGCTGCTTCTCCGCTGAGATGGCGGGTAACCGGGGAAGCTTCGCGGGTCGTTGCTCCGTTCTTCTTCTCGTTCCTCTAGCCCCATTACCCTTTCGCATCGCTTTGCATTTGGCTCTGCTCCAGTTTCTTCCTCCTCTCATGGGTTTTGTAACCCCTGCATCCGAAATCCAGCCTTCCACGAAACGGAACTGGCGTGCCTCGTGTCCGTCCGAGGTGCTCAGATTCCCGAGGGCCATTGTGAGCTCGTCCTTCTTCCTGTCTCGAACGAACTTCCCTTGCCGCGCTGCTTTGATATATTGCTTTAGCCTCTTGGTGGTATGTCCAATTGATCGTCCGTCCAAATGCACTTCCACGACATAGGGTCCAAGGTTCCGCCAACCCGAAGAACCAAGTCCGCAACGGTCTGGCGATTCATTGTCTCGGTTCGATCCCTTTATCAAGCAGATCATTCTCAGCCTTGGCCCACTTAGGCCGGGCTATGAGGTAGCTACCTGACCCCGTGCGATGGTGAAGCTTCTTCTTTGCAGCATTTTGTTTGTTTGTTGCCGACATCTTTTTACTCTTTTCCGATGTCTTGTGGGCCACAAATGCGGGCCAGTCATCTCTGATCTTCTCATATTTGCCCTTGAATTCTGGTGTCTCTTTTTTATCGACAAACTTATTCAGGTCTTTCTTCCAATTCCTGAATAGGTCTGCCATCTTCTTAAGAGCAAAAGACTTGATTAATGGCTCTATAACTGGCTTCTCCGGATCATCCTCTGGCGGTAGGGTGAAATTTGACTTCAGCTCAGTCCAAAGATCATTTTTCTGCAGATCATTGACATAAGACACCTCAGGGTCTTCGTTCTTAGACTTATACCATTGCTGGATGCTGATCGGGATCTTGTCCCTAACCAGAACCCCGCACTGAGCAACAAATGCCTTCTTTGTCCGGATGGGTTCAATCGGTTGGCCGTCGCGATTTCTATGATCTCAAACCTTTCATCCGAGCTCAACTTTTCTTCGGCCTCGTCTCTTTACCGGTTGTGCTCGATCCGGAGGGCTAGAAAAAGAAACAATGACGAGAGTTAATTAATATGTGTACATACCAAAACAATGAATGCATCAATTAGCTAGTCAAGACAGGCTTAACTAATATATATACCTGGCGGACTCGGTTCGGTGATCACGGAGCAGTCCTCACGGTCTACTTCTTCACCCTCTCCTTCTTGCACGGCATTGGGTCATCGGAGCCATCATAATCATAGCCAGCTGCTTCTTCACCCTCTCCTTCCAGACCATCGTTGTCGTTGAGAAACATCAACTAGCAGACGGCATCACTTCCTTATGCGATTATGTCCCTCAACAATGCTTCTTGTGCTTCGTCTCGGGGCGGGGTGTCCATAGTTTCTACAAATATTTACAACATGGCAATTATTATTCAAACATGACAGATATGGATATATTAGTGGCAAACGTAGAACTAGCTAGCTAATCGCAATAAGGAATCATATTAATTAGTGGCCTCGACGCTGCTTCTCTAGGGTTTCGGGTGGCCTCGACAACGCTTCAAGGGTTAGGGATGGCCTCGAGAATGCTTCAAGGAGGGGGTAATATCGACCCCCCCCCCCACGTGTTGAAGCTATCGGGAGGGGGTATATCGACAACAACAACGACGACACTACATCTATGTCCCACAAGTGACGTGGGCATCGACGCCCGCGTCACATGTGGGACGTGGATGTAGTGTCCGACACCGACGGCCACATGTATCTCACACCGACGATACTTGCTATTTAATTAGGGTTTCCTCTACCGCTCGGCGACCCTCTTCTCCTCTATTCTTTCTTCTCCTCTTTTTTTTTCTTCTTCCTCTTCTTTTTTTATCCTCTTCTTCCTCTCAGGGTCAAGGGGTCGAGGATCGCCGAGGGTTCGGGAGGTTGCCTAGTGTTAAAGGATTCAACAAAACCATGTCTTCATCGTTAGGCGAAAGTAACAGATGCATGATGGTACGAAGCTCTCCAAAGTTATTTTGGAACAGAGTCCCAGATAGGATAATTCGCTTTTTGGTACAAAGTTCAGCAAGAACCTTCCGAATATCGTTATTTGGAAGGCCTTTGCTGAATTTCGTACAAAAAGGCAAATTGTCCTATCTGGGACTCCATTCCGAATAACTTTGAGGACTTTGCACCATCATGCCTCGTTACTTCCGGCTAATGATGAAGCCATGGATTTCTTCAATACTTTGACACTAGGAAACCTCTCGACCTCGGCGATCCTCGACCCTCAAACCTCGACGACCTCGAACCTCGACCCTAGGCGACCTCGAACCTCGACCTCGATCCTCGACCCTATAGAACCCTCGAACCCTCGACCCTAAAACCCTCGACCCTTGACCCCTTAACGACCCTCGACCCTCTACCCTAGTTCCCGACCCTGGACCCCTCGACGATCCTCGACACCCTCGACACCCTCGAAAAAAAAGAGGAGGAAAAAAAAGGAGAATAATCTCCTCTATTCCTTCTTCTTCTCCTCTTTTTTTCTTATTCTTCCTCTTCTTCCTCTCCTCGTCTTCTCCTTCTTCTTCTCCTTCCTTTTCTACTTATTTTCCTTTTTCCTCTCCTTCTTTTTCTTCTTCTTCTTCCTTCTTCCTTCTTCCTCTTTTCTTCCTTTTCCTTATTTTACTTTTTCCTCTACACTAACCTAATTAAAATGCACTAACCTAAAATCGTATCTACTAACAACCTAAATAAAAAATTAATACATGTATGAAAAAATATATATAAACAAAAAAAATGCTATGAACATTATATTCATACATACATAGCCACATCCATTCATCATATAGCTACCACATACATATATACATTATATATCTGAAAAAAATGCAATGAACAAAAAAATACACTTGTATGTAAGTATGAAAAAAAAGCACTGAACACAGAGCCTCGACGGCGGCGGCTCACAACGGGGCGACGGCGGGCGGCGAGGCGTCGGCGACGACCACGGGCGGGGGCAGGGCGTGGCGCGGCAACGGCGACGACGGTGGTGGGCGGTCGTAAGGCGGGCGCGACGGCGGCCTTCGAAGCGATGGCGACGGCGGCGAGGCGCGGCGACGACGACGACGTCGGGGCAGCGCAGCGGCGGCGGCGAAGCAGCGGCGACAGGCGTGGGCGGTGTGGTGGGGCGGCGGACGGCGGGCAGCGCCGGGCAACGGACGGCGTCGATCTGGGCAACTGGCGGCGTCGATGATTTCGGCGTCGTCGGGCGGGCCGGGGGGCAACTGGCGATGTGTTCGTCAAATTTTTTGAAGTGTTGTATATATAGCAAGAGCATTAGTCCCGGTTCGTGGCACAAACCGAGACTAATGCCCCCTTTAGTCCCGGTTGGTGCCACCAACTAGGACCAAAGGCCTCTTTTCAAGAGCCCAAAGGGCGGAAGCGGCGACCTTTGGTCGGTTGGCAGGCACCAACCGACTAAAGGGGGCATTGGTCGGTTTGTGCCATGAACCGGGACCAATGCACTGCTTTAGTCCCGGTTGGTGCCACCAACCGGGACCAAAGGCCTTGTGCTGCCCCGCGCCCAAATGTTTAGTCCCACCTCGCTAGTTGAGAGGAAGTCGCACCTGTTTATAAGGTGCGGTGCGCCTTCCCTCTCGAGCTCCTCTCTAAAGCAGGCTTTCGGGCCTAACGTGCAATCCGTGCTGTGGGCTCTCTTGGGCCTCCAGCGGGCTGAATCTGGCCCATGGTAGGGTTTCTAATCGTATTCGGGCCGTGGGGGCCTAGTAGGTGGCACTTTTTGTTTTTTTGTTTTATTTGTTGCTTTATTTAGTTTATTTTGTTTCTATTTACAACAAAATACTTATTGTTGCTATATTTATTTTTTTCCTGTTTTTTTGTTTTGTTTTCCGCATTATTTATTTTCTTTTGGTTTTTGCTTTATTTTTAATTCTTTTTGCTTTTAGTTTTAGAAAAATATAAACTTTCTGTTAGTGCCATTAGTTTTCAAATTTGAAAACACTTTTTTGTTTTCTTTGTTGCTTTATTTATTTTATTTTGTTTCTACTTACAACAAAATACTTATTGTTGCTATATTTATTTTTTCCAGTTTTTTGTTTTGTTTTCTGCATTATTTATCTTCTTTTGGTTTTTGCTTTATTTTTAAATTCTTTTTGCTTTTAGTTTTATAAAAATATAAACTTTCTGTTAGTGCCATTAGTTTTCAAATTTGAAAACAATTTTTTTGTTTTCTTTGTTGCTTTATTTATTTTATTTTGTTTCTACTTACAACAAAATACTTATTGTTGCTATTTTTATTTTTTTTCCAGTTTTTTGTTTTGTTTTCTGCATTATTTATTTTCTTTTGGTTTTTTGCTTTATTTTTTAATTCTTTTTGCTTTTAGGTCAGCAAAATTATAAACTTTCTGTTAGTGCCATTAGTTTTCAAATGGATAATCGGTTGGCGAGGTTTTCAAATTCATAGTTTTCAAATGAACTCTGAAAAAGTTGGCATAGCATGTGCATGTACAAAACGGACAATGGTATCATATTCATCTGTTACAAAGTTGGCATGGTATCATCATAATAGTTGCGGGAGAAAGTCTTCACTTTTTCTTCGCTTGTGTTATTTGCTTATTGCGCCGCCGTAACCATGGATAATCTTCATTGTTTATCAGGATGCTTGGGTCAGCCTTGACTTTGAAGGGAGGAATTTCATGAAACTTTTCATACTCTTCAGACATGTCTGTCTTGCCTTCCACTCCCAGGATGTCCCTTTTTCCTGAAAGAACTATGTGGCGCTTTGGCTCATCGTATGATGTATTCGCTTCCTTATCTTTTCTTTTCCTCGGTCTGGTAGACATGTCCTTCACATAGATAACCTGTGCCACATCATTGGCTAGGACGAACGGTTCGTCGGTGTACCCAAGATTTTTCAGATCCTTTGTTGTCATTCCGTCTTGTGGGTCTACCTGTACCCCGCCTCCTGACAGATTGACCCACTTGCACTTAAACAAAGGGACCTTAAAATCTACTCCGTAGTCAAGTTTCCATATGTCTACTATGTAACCATAATATGTGTCCTTTCCCCTGTCGGTTGCTGCATCAAAGCGGACACCGCTGTTTTGGTTGGTGCTCTTTTGATCTTGGTCAATCGTGTAAAATGTATTCCCATTTATGTCGTATCCTTTCCAAATCATTACAGTCGAAGATGGTCCCCTGGACAACAAGTACAACTCATCACAAACAGTCTGTCACCTCCGAGGCGTGTTTCCAACCAACTGCTGAAAGTCCTAATGTGTTCACATGTAATCCGATCGTCAGACCGCTCCGGTGTTTGGTGCGCAGACTGTTCTTGTGTTCATCGACATACGGGTCACCAAGGTAGAGTTCTGTAGAAGCTGTGTAGTGTGCTTGAGACCAAGAATATCCGTCCTGCATATTATTGAGTCCCTTCCAAGCGTGCCTTTTCGGTCAGTCTCCCCTCATACCGCGATTTAGGGAGACCTATCTTCTTAAGGACATGAATGAAGTCAACACAAAACCCGATGACATCCTCTGTTTGATGGCCCGTGGAGATGCTTCCTTCGGCCTAGCGATTCTGAACATATTTCTTTAGGACTCCCATGAACCTCTCAAAGGGGTACATATTGTGTAGAAATACAGGCCCCAGAATGACAATCTCGTCGAGTAGATGAACTAGGACGTGCGTCATGATATTGAAGAAGGATGGTGGGAACACCAGCTCGAAACTGACAAGACATTGCGCCACATCACTCCTTAGCGTTGGTACGATTTCAGGATCGATCATCTTCTGAGATATTGCATTGAGGAATGCACATAGCTTCACAATGGCTAATCGAACGTTTTCCGGAAGAAGCCCCCTCAATGCAACCGGAAGCAGTTGCGTCATAATCACGTGGCAGTCATGAGACTTTAGGTTCTGGAACTTTTTCTCTGGCATATTTATTATTCCCTTTATATTCGATGAGAAGCCAGTCGGGACCTTCATACTGAGCAAGCATTCAAAGAAGATTTCTTTCTCTTCTTTCGTAAGAGCGTAGCTGGCAGGACCTTCATACTGCTTCGGAGGCATGCCCTCTTTTTCGTGCAAGCGTTGCAGGTCCTCCCGTGCCTCAGGTGTATATTTTATCTTCCCATACACGCCCAAGAAGCCTAGCAGGTTCACACAATGGTTATTCGTCACGTGCATCACGTCGATCGAAGAGCGGACCTCTAGGTCTTTCCAGTAGGGTAGGTCCCAAAATATAGATTTCTTCTTCCACATGGATGTGTGATTCTCAGCGTCATTCGGAACAGCTAGTCCGCGGGACCCTTTCCAAAGATTACGTGGAAATCATTGACCATACCAAAGCACGTGATCACCGACGCATGGCGGGCTTCTTCCGGTGATCTACCTCGCTTTGAAATGCTTGCCTTTCTTTCGACATTGATGGTTGGTCGGAAGAAATCGGCGATGGCCCGGTACACATTCTTCCTGCAGCTTCCTAGGTATATACTATCGGTGTCAAGTAAACAGTGCGTGCATGCGTGGTATCCCTTGTTTGTGCATCACGAAAGGTTACCGAGAGCGGGCCAATCGTTGATGGTCACGAACAACAACGCCTTTAGGTCAAATTCCTCCTTTTGTGCTCATCCAGTCGTACACGTTTCCATTCCACAGCTGTAAAAGTTCTTCAACTAATGGCCTTAGGTACACATCAATGTCGTTGCCGGGTTGCTTAGGGCCTTGGATGAGAACTGGCATCATAATGAACTTCCTCTTCATGCACATCCAAGGAGGAAGGTTATACATACATAGAGTCACGGGCCAGGTGCTGTGATTACTGCTCTGCTCCCCGAAAGGATTAATGCCATCTGCGCTTAAAGCAAACCATACGTTCCTTGGGTCCTTTGCAAACTCATCCCAGTACTTTCTCTCGATTTTTCTCCACTGCGACCCGTCAGCGGGTGCTCTCAACTTCCCGTCTTTCTTACGGTCCTCACTGTGCCATCGCATCAACTTGGCATGCTCTCCGTTTCTGAACAGACGTTTGAACCGTGGTATTATAGGAGCATACCACATCACCTTCGCGAGAACCCTCTTCACGGGAGGCTCGCCGTCAACATCACGAGGTCATCTCGTCTGATCTTATACCGCAATGCACCGCATACCGGGCATGTGTTCAGATCCTTGTATGCACCGTGGTAGAGGATGCAGTCATTAGGGCATGCATGTATCTTCTCCACCTCCAATCCTAGAGGGCATACGACCTTCTTTGCTGCGTATGTACTGTCGGGCAATTCGTTATCCTTTGGAAGCTTCTTCTTCATTATTTTCAGTAGCTTCTCAAATCCTTTATCGAGCACAACATTCTCTGCCTTCCTTCGCAGCAATTCGAGACGGTACCGAGCTTTGTGTTGCCATCTTCGCAATTGGGGTACAACCCTTTTTGTGATCCTCTAACATGCGATCGAACTTCAGCTTCTCCTTTTGACTTTCGCATTGCGTCCTTGCATCGACAATGAGCGGCGGAGATCATCATCATCGGGCACATCGTCTGGTTCCTCTTGATCTTCAGCAGCTTCGCCCGTTGCAGCACCATCGCACATCGTCATTTCCTCTTGATGTTCAGAGCATCACCATATTCAGGGGCACATAGTTGTCATCGTACTCTTCTTCTTCGCCGTCTTCCATCATAACCCCTATTTCTCCGTGCCTCGTCCAAACATTATAGTGTGGCATGAAACCCTTGTAAAGTAGGTGGGTGTGAAGGATTTTCCGGTCAGAGTAAGACTTCGTATTCCCACATATAGGGCATGGATAACACATAAAACCATTCTTCTTGTTTGCCTCAGACACTTCAAGAAAATCATGCACGCCCTTAGTGTACTCGGAGGTGTGTCTGTCACCGTACATCCATTGCCGGTTCATCTGCGTGCATTATATATAATTAAGTGTGTCAAAAATCATTACAGAACATCATGAATAGATAATTAAGTGACCAAATTAATAGAAGTTCATCATCACATAAAAACCAAAGTACATACATAGTTCTCATCTAACAACATAAAGCTCTGCAGAGCATCTAAATTAATTAAACCATACATTGAAACTATGTAAAACATTTCAATCGAAAACAAATGCGATCATAATCGCAACCAAGGTAACAACTGATCCAACGGCATAATGATACCAAGCCTCGGTATGAATGACATATTTTCTAATATTTCTAATCTTCAAGCGCATTGCATCCATCTTGATCTTGTGATCATCGACGACATCCGCAACATGCAACTCCAATATCATCTTCTCCTCCTCAAGTTTTTTTATTTTTTCCTTCAAGAAATTATTTCCTTCTTCAACTAAATTTAACCTCTCGACAATAGGGTCGGTTGGAATTTCCGGTTCAACAACCTCCTAGATAAATAAAATCTATGTCACCTTGGTCGGCATAATTTTCATAAACAATAAATGAACCAATAATTATGAAAAGATAATATATACCACATCCGAATCATAGACAGGACGAGGGCCGACGGGGGCGGATACCAAAACCATCGCATTATATAAGATGCAATAATAAAAGTAAGAAAATATTACAAGTATCTATCTAAACATACAAGTAAGAATATTTTTCCTTTCAGAAAGAAGATAAGAACAAGAGGCTCACCACGGTGGTGCCGGCGATGAGATCGGCGCGGGTGATCGACGGCGGTGAAGACGGGGACGGGGCGTGACGGACCGCTAAACCTAGATAAATATTGAGGAAAATGGAGCTTGGCGGTCGAGCTTGGAGAGGAGAAACCTTAAGTAGTGTGGCTCGGGCATTCCATCGAACATCTTGTGTGCATAGGAGGTGAGCTAGAGCACCACCAAGCCCTCTCCCTCGGCGGTAAAAAAAGAGCAGTGTGCTCTGCTCTGCGCTGAGGGGGTATATATAGGCACCACCATTGGTCCCGGTTGGTGGCATGAACCGGGACTAAAGGGATGCCTTTGGTCCCGGTTCAAGCCACCAATCGGGACCAATAGTGGTGGGCCAGGAGCCAGGCCCATTGGTCCCGGTTCGTCCCACCAACCGGGACCAAAAGGTCCGGACGAACCGGGACCAATGGCCAACGTAGCCCGGCCGGCCCCCTGGGCTCACGAACCGGGACAAATAGCTCCATTGGTCCCGGTTCGTGGCAGAACCGGGACTAATGGGCTGAACCGGCCTGGGCCATTGCCCCCTTTTCTACTAGTGATATAAGATGTTTTAGCATCAAATAGTATCTTATATTAAGTTACAGAGGAAGTAGTGTTGACATTACAAATATAATTTCCCAATCTATATGTCAATCCTTTTTATGAGTATGACATAGTAGGACAAATGTGCATTGAGCACACCGAGCCCGTGTTCAAAACAACATGTTCAAAGTTGAACTCATTTCGATATGAACCACACTTCTAAATTTATGAGGGTTCTCCGTAAAAGAACAAAACGTTAAGGGTTTATCTTGTTCTAGAGTAGAACATAATGTTTCATTGCATGGCAATACAATTCCATTTGATTTAAGAGGCCAATTTGAGATACTTGTACAAACAAAAATAATTTTTCTAGTTTTGTCATGATCTTTTTTCATTGTTTAGTGTATCATTTTGTCTCACTGTGTAGCAATAAAGGATGTACACATAGATCTTCAACACAATGGACATTGTAGAAAACATTTTTCTCTTGGAAGTGGCACACTTTGAAACATATTCTTGCGAGGCCGAGGAAAACTTATATGTATAGTTAATATCTTATTTGGATTAAGGAGCTCTACCCGCCTCCCGATAACATTCATATGCGACTGCGCACAACACATGTTTGTGCATCCTTCTTTCTCAAGGAATGCTTCTATTGTGCATGCACATTTCGCCGTTCCCGGTTCCAGTCGTGATCCATTTTTTTTGCCAAAATCCGAATAGGCTGGGCTTAGACCTAGATTAGTAATTTTGCTGAAAAGCTGGGCAAGCCACGGTCAATTGGGCCTTGGTGATTATAATCCTATGATAAATGACTGGTATGATACGAAGCAATTTATCAGTAGTCTGATCCCTAATGCTACCAATACACATAATATATTTGAATCTTTTGAAATAATACAATACAGGCGATGACCTATCACCTCATCTCCCTACTTGGGTCAATAGGCAAGATTGGTGGCCACGGCAACTCGTATGGGTACGCTGCCCCCTCGTACTTGTTCCTCTCGTGCTCACACTCCACCCTCATCGTATCAAGCTCGACAGAGAACACCCATGGCTTATCCTTTGGTCTCAGCAGGAAGCATCTGGAATTTGCCATGAGAATGGTGGTGTCTTGCTAAAAAAAGTCCTTCCTCATGGCCTGGTTGCAGCCCCATGGTCTTTTCCTAGCGCCAAGCAGTGGTTGTTTTCTATGAGCGAGTCCTACTCCTAGATAGAACTTACAAGGATGATCGTCACTCTTTGGGTAATCTGGAGCTCTAAAAGCAATAAATGAGGATATTTTCTAGAGCCCCTGGTCTATGCATGGTTTTCTGAACTCTTATTTGAATGATATTAATTTTGTGTAGAGAACTACCGGGACATTGCAAGGAACTACTTTGGCTAGACCGAACCACTAGATCCCGCCACCGACAAGCTATGTAAAAATTAATGTCGACGCTGCAGTTTCGAGGAGTGGGGAGTTCTGCTCAGTGGGGGCGATATGTCGAGACCAAGATGGGATAATCATTGGAGCTTCAACTTTGTTCTTCCCTCGCATAGTCGATCCACCTACCCTCGAGGCACTTGCAACTGGGGAGGCGCTAGGTCTTGTAGATGACACCTACTCTCAATGGATCTTCATGGTCTGGGGCTGCAAGACAGTAGTTGATGCTATCAGAAGTGGAAGTGCATCTCCTTACGGCACGGTGATTAATGAGATTAGAGCTCATATGTCTAGTTTTCATTCTTGTATCATTCGTCACGACTTTTGAACCTTGAATATTGAGGCTCACAATCTCGCTAAGCATGTTCCTACTTTAGGGGTTGGCCGTCATGTGTGCTTAGGCCAACCCGAAAACCTTCTTTCGTCCCTGTACATGTGGCGATGGCATACTAAATTTAGTGAGGTTGTCTAAAAAAACAGAGAACTCCCGGCGTGCGTTGAACTTGTCAATTTATGCAGCGACTGCCACTATATGGGCTGCGGCAAAGTGAACATATTCTTGTAATAGTTTGTGTCGTGGTTCTAAGTCTGACAGTAGAATGGGGGGTAGGTATGGAGAGGCAAGATCCTAGCTATGGAGTAGTTGTATATGCAAGGGATTTACGAGTTCAGGCCCTTCTCGGAGGAAGTAACAGCCCTACGTCTCGGAGCCCCGAGGCGGTCATTGGATTATCTCATGTATGTGTTATAGGGTGCGAACCCTTCTACCTGTGGAGGGGGTGGCTTATATAGAGTATGCGGGACCCCAGCCAGCCCTGTGATGAGGGTTTAAGGTGCGTTAAGGCTAGGCGTTCATGGTAACGCCTTACATAAAGTGTCATTAAGGTCATAAAGACTATTTAACTACAGACCGTTTGGACACGAGTGGCTCTTGGACTCTTGGTGGTCGAGTGGGTCTTCATAGTCAAGTGTCTTTGAATCTGTCGTGGGAGCCTACCAGTCATTTGGAAGGCTGCTTCTCTTGTGAGTGTCCTTGTGGAAGGTACCTTTGGGCAGGTCTATGACCCTACCCGTGTACATGACTTCATCATTAGCCCTGAATGGATCGAGGTTTGAGTGAGGAAGGAGTTGATAATCTTTCCGACCTGTTCTTCGTGTTGTGAGTGCGTCTTACTCGGATCAACGACCTTTTGGTGATGGCATCAACCTTTCTTTCATCGCCTTGATCCATTCTTCACGCTTGTCGAGTGAACTTTGTGAACACGAGGACTTCGAGCGACGGATCCGAGGAAATCTGTTATCGACGAGTTGCTCTGCGGTTAGCGGATTTCGGGATCCAAATTTTGGGAAGCGCCAGAGGAGAAAACCGTGGCACTCGGATGGGATAAGACGATGACGCCTCGATCCTCACGCCGCCTTTTTCGCCACGTATCGCGCGCGCGCTTTATTGCGGGATCATGACGGGATTGCTGGGCCTACCGTCAGCCACTCGAAGCGACCCATATAAGGCGTTGGACCGGGCATTTTGAACAGGCGCCTCGATTTCTCCTCTCTCCGCCCCAAAACTTTCTCGCCACGCTCTCCGTCCGCCCAGCGCCGCAGCTTCGGTACCTTTCTCGCTTGGCGACCATGGTGAAGGACAAGACCGCCGCCTCGAACAGGTGAAGAAGACGGCGGCGAAGGCCAAGGGAGAGCGCGCGGTCGGGTGGTTCCTCTTTGCGGTCCAAGCTGCCGCAGGCTGGGTCCAAGGAGGCTGGATCCGTCGACCATCATCGAAAAAGATCTCACCGATCCGCCAACGAAGGACTGATCCCCATGGGTCGGCGAGGCTTCCGGCACGGAGTGGCAACCGCAGCCTCAAGAGGGTGAGTCGTCTTCTGGCCACTCACGTAGATAGGGGTTTTCTCTGCCGCCAAATCCTTTTTTCCGGGGGTTTCTGAACTTTTTTGGAGCGCAACTCCACCATTTCACTCCAAACTCCATTGTGTATCTTGTTGCTTTCGTTTCGCTCTGCGAGAATTTCTTGGGTTGTCGACCGCATTGGGGTCTTTTCAAGCACATATTCACCTGTCGCTCTCAGACGGTGAAGAAAACGAGCCCGAATGACGAGAGGACCCAAGTAATCCAAATGTGTGGGGGACTCGGAGTCCAGATGAGGGGGAAGAGCGCCTTTCCAGCTATGACTCTCCCCGACTCGGTTAGAGGGTGGCAGTCGACCTGGTTTTACTGCCAAGACCAGCCGACCTTGAGGCGGTCGACTGGGCTACCTCCTTTCTCCATGAGTCGAGTGAACAAGCCATCTTCCCTGAAGGTGTTGCCAGAGGAGAAGGCCCAAGTAAATCTTCTGATGGAGCGTGTAGTCCAGCTTATTCGCGAAGGGGTGACCGGCATGGATCTCCTGGAGGTTTTTCTCTGACGACGTATTCAGCCACTCCAATACTGAGGTCATCCGATGTGGATGTACTCCGGTACGGATGATACCACTCGGGTCCATCCGGGAGGTTGATGACGCCATCTTTCGAGAAGTGGATGACTGCCATCACAGAAATAAAGACAACCTCGCGGAGCTAGGAGGATTCCACCACTCGACCAGAGTTACCAACCAGACAAGGTATCACTACTTATCTCCGAATGTGATTCTGCTGCATTCATTCTGTTTTGATGTCAATTTCGTCGACTGACTTTCACCTTGTTTTATTGTCTTCTAGGTCACCACTGAGATGTACTCGATGCCCAACGGGGCGCAGGAAGCAGCCGAAGAAGAAGAAGGAAGTGGAGGTGAGAGTCCGGAGGAATGGGAGTCCAACGGTGAAGAGGATGAGGAGGATGATGACTCTGATGATGAGGCGGAGGAGGAAGAAGAGGAGGAAGACGTCGACCCTCCTCGCTCGGAGGGAAGGTCCAAGTCGATGCACGACCCGACGGCCGGGCGCGGTAAAGCTGTTGTGCCCACCGGTCAGTCGACGAAGCGACCTAGGACAACTTCTCCCACGCCGACTGAGAAGCCGCCGAAGCAACCTCGAGCGACGTCGTCGAAGCCGGCGAAGGCCCTGCCCAAGATGCGAATGGTCATCCCCACCATCTCCGGGTAACCAACAGAACCTTGTATTTCCTTTTTCAACATGAGTGAACTTTTAGACGACTTGATGACTGATCAGCCGACTCTTGAAATCTACAGCGTCGCTACCTCCGAGACTTCAGCCAAGGACGATGATCAGGAAATGGAGGATGCGGCCACTTCCAATCTTGGTAAGATCTCTGAGATTTCATTTTCAGCCGATTGGAGCTTTTTTAGTTGATTGGGCTTCCATGTTTACTTCTGGATCTCTCTTGTAGTTCCGCCTCACGTCATTGATCTTCCCGATGATGACGAGGAAGCGCCATTGAGGAAGAGGAGGAACAAGAAAGTGCCTGCTGGCAAGGCTGCTCAACTCGCGGCGACTCCTGAGACGTTGATTTCCGAGGAGGTAACCCCACGGACTTTCAGATCTTCGATGTACCGCCGACAAGTGCCCGACCCACTTCGTCGACTGCTGATCCACCATCTCTCTTTGCTACACACCACGTCCCGGAAGACCAAGTAAGTGCTACTAAGGAGGCCATACGCCAGGCAGGGATCATGATGGAGCAGGTGAAAGCGGCTCGAGAGGCAAGTCAGGCGGCCTATGATGCTAGTTCAGCTCTCCAGAGCAATGTCCAAGTAAGTCAGCCGTCGCTTGCTTTGTTAGGATATACTATCTGAAACTGCTTTCTTCTGGAGATTTCCATATCTGTACACCCACTGGGTGTGTGTGTCGTTTGAACTTTTGTGGGGGCACGCTGAGTGCACCCACTGGGTGTAGTCCCCGAGACTATGGTCGACTGCGTGCAGTTGGCTATGGTCTTTATGCTGTGATCTTCTTCACTCGACTTGGACGGACCAAGTCGAATGGAACTGAAAAAACGGTGGGGGCACGCTAAGTGCACCCACTGGGTGTAGTCCCCGAGACTATGGTCGACTGCGTGCAGTTGACTATAGTCTAAAGAACTGTTTTTTACTGCGGCTGACCGCTGACAATTAGCCATGTTTTTAGAATCATAGCCTTTTTGCCTCTTTTGGTCGACTGATCGAACCAAATTGGTAAACCAGTGGGGGCACGCTGAGTGCACCCGCTGGGTGTAGTCCCCGAGACTACTGTCGAATGTTTTTATTCGACCGTAGTCTTAGAAATGCTACTATTTTTCCTTAGTCACTCGGAAGTGATCTGTCTTTGATGTCTTTCGTTGGTTGACTCTTTGTAGAAATCTTGCGAGCTTGTGGCTCGCTATACTTATTTAGAGAAAAAGCAGATTCAGCTCAACCTCGATTTGAAGCTTGCTCGGGAGAATTTGCAGAAGGCACATGATGAAGCAAAAGGTATGGCTGGTGAGAATTTTGTGATTGCCTCTGCTTTTTCTGCTCATTCTCAACTCTGTTCTCATTGTTGCTTTGCATATAAACTGGAAGAGACTTTGAAGAAGAAGGACCTTGACCTTGCAGAGGCACAGAAGGTGGCTTTGGAGAAAACAAAGCTCGCTGAAGAGAAGCTTGCCTCAGTCGACAAACTTGAAGATGAAAATGCCAAGCTGAAAGCCTCTCTTGACGCGGCTAACAAGGAAGTCAGTCGACTGAAGAACGACAAGAATGTTCTGTCTGACAAGGTTGGCCAGCTGGCGGGGAAGCGAAACGACCTGGAGATTTATCTTAGAAGGTTCGCCAAGAAGCTGTTTCTCATGCTTGAAGGTAATCTCTTTTATCCAACTGTCTTGCTCTCACCGGCTCATCATATGATCTTCATTTTGAATCTGAGTTGTGTTTTCAGAATTCTGCCAAAACTTTGAAGAAGAAACCAGTCGAGTGGAAACCAGTTTGGACCCCATTGAAGGAAATATGCCCTAGAGGCAATAATAAAGTTATTATTTATTTCCTTATATCATGATAAATGTTTATTATTCATGCTAGAATTGTATTAACCGGAAACATAATACATGTGTGAATACATAGACAAACAGATAGTCACTAGTATGCCTCTACTAGACTAGCTCATTAATCAAAGATGGTTATGTTTCCTAACCATAGACATGTGTTGTCATTTGATTAATGAGATCACATCATTAGGAGAATGATGTGATTGACATGACCCATTCCGTTAGCTTAGCACTTGATCGCTTAGTATATTGCTATTGCTTTCTTCATGACCTATACATGTTCCTCGTAACTATGAGATTATGCAACTCCTGTTTACGGAGGAACACTTTGGTACTACCAAACGTCACAACGTAATCGGGTGATTATAAAGGAGTACTACAGGTGTCTCCAAAGGTACTTGTTGGGTTGGCGTATTTGAGATTAGGTTTTGTCACTCCGATTGTTGGAGAGGTATCTCGGGCCTTCTCGGTAATACACATCACATAAGCCTTGCAAGCATTACAACTAATGAGTTAGTTGTGAGATGATGTATTACGGAACGAGTAAAGAGACTTACCGATGTGAGATTGAACTAGGTATTGGATACCGACGATCGAATCTCGGGTAAGTAACATACCGATGACAAAAGGAACAACGTATATCGTTATGCGGTTTGACCGATAAAGATCTTCGTAGAATATGTAGGAACCAATATGGGCATCCAGGTTCCGCTATTGGTTATTGACCGAGAATGGTTCTAGGTCATGTCTACATAGTTCTCGAACCCGTAGGGTCCGCACGCTTAACGCTTCGATGACGAGTTCATTATGAGTTTATAAGTTTTGATGTACGAAGGTTGTTCGAGTCCGGATGTGATCACGGACATGACGAGGAGTCTCGAAATGGTCGAGACATAAAGATTGATATATTGGAAGCCTATGTTTGGACTTGGAAGGTTCGGATGAAAAAGGAAGTTACGGAACACCGGGGTTACGGAACCCCCTGGGGGTCAATGGGCCTTGATGGGCCATAGGGAGAAGAGGAAGGGCGGCCAGGGCAGGCCGCCGCCTCCCCTCTAGTCCGAATAGGACAAGGAGAGGCGCCTTCCCTCTCCCCTCCTCCAATCCTAATCCAACTAGGAGAGGGGGAGTCCTACTCGGTGGGAGTAGGACTCCTCGGCGCCCTTGGGCTGGCCGCACCCCCTTGCTCCTTTATATATACGGGGCGGGGGCACCCCAGAACACACAAGTTGATCTACGGATCGTTCCTTAGCCGTGTCGGTGCCCCCTCCACCATATTCCACTTCGGTCATATCGTCGGAGCTTAGGCGAAGCCTCGCGCGGGAGAAGTCACATCGTCGGAGCTTAGGCGAAGCCCTGCGTCGGTGGAGCATCATCATCGCCACCACGCCGCCGTCGTCTTGGAACTCATCCCGACACTTTGCTGGATCGGAGTCCGGGATCGTCATCAAGCTGAGCGTGTGCGAACTCGGAGGTGCCGTGACGTTTGGTGCTTGGATCGGTCGGATTGTGAAGACGCACGACTACATCAACCGCGTTGTTATAACGCTTCGCTTTCGGTCTCACGAGGGTGCGTGGACGGACACTCTCCCTCTCGTTGCTATGCCATCACCATGGTCTTGCGTGTGCGAGGAAATTTTTGAAATTACTACGTTCCCCAACAAATGGTATCGAGCCAGGTTTTATGCGTTGATGTCATATGCACGAGTAGAACACAAGTGAGTTGTGGGCGATATAAGTCATACCGCTTACCAGCATGTCATACTTTGGTTGGCGGTATTGTGAGATGAAGCGGCCCGGACCGACATTACGCAGACGCTTACGCGAGACTGGTTTCACCGCCGAGCACTAGTTGCTTAAAGGTGACCGCGGGTGTCGTTTCTCTCACTTTAGTTGAACTGAGTGTGGCTACGCCCGGTCCTTGCGAAGGTTAAAACAGCACCAACTTGACAAACTATCGTTGTGGTTTTGATGCGTAGGTAAGAACGGTTCTTGCTCAGCCCGTAGCAGCCACGTAAAACTTGCAACAACAAAGTAGAGGACGTCTAACTTGTTTTTGCAGGGCATGTTGTGATGTGATGTGGTCAAGACGTGATGCTATATTTTATTGTATGAGATGATCATGTTTTGTAACCGAGTTATCAGCAAACTGGCAGGAGCCATATGGTTGTCGCTTTATTGTATGAAATGCAAAAGCCATGTAATTGCTTTACTTTATCACTAAGCAGTAGCGATAGTCGTAGAAGCAATAGTTGGCGAGACGACAACAATGCTACGATGGAGATCAAGGTGTCGCTACCGATGACGATGGTGATCATGGCGGTGCTTGGCGATGGAGATCACAAGCACAAGATGATGATGACCATATCATATCACTTATATTGATTGCATGTGATGTTTATCCTTTATGCATCTTATCTTGCTTTGATTGACGGTAGCATTATAAGATGATCTCTCACTAAAATTATCAAGAAGTGTTCTCCCGAGTATGCACCCTTGCGAAAGTTCTTCGTCTTTGAGACACCACGTGATGATCGGGTGTGATAGGCTCTACGTTCAAATACAACGGTGCAAAACAGTTGCGCCGCGGAATACTCAGTTAAACTTGACGAGCCTAGCATATAACAGATATGGCCTCGGAACACGGAGACCGAAGGTCGGCGTGAATCATATAGTAGATATGATCAACATAGTGATGTTCACCATTGAAACTACTCCATCTCACGTGATGATCGGACATGGTTTAGTTGATTTGGATCACGTAATCACTTAGATGACTAGAGAGATGTCTGTCTAAGTGGGAGGTTTTAATATGATTAATTAAACTTAAATTTATCATGAACTTAGTACCGATAGTATTTTTGCTTGTCTATGTTTATTGTAGATAGATGGCTCGTCTTTGTTGTTCCGTTGAATTTTAATGCGTTCCTTGAGAAAGCAAAGTTGAAAGATGATGGTAGCAATTACGGACTGGGTCCGTAATTTGAGGATTATCCTCATTGCTGCACGTAAGAATTACGCCCCGAAGCACCGCTGGGTGCGAGGCCTGTTTGCAGAGCAACGCCGAAGTTGTGAACGTCTGGCGAGCAAAGTCGATGACTACTCGATAGTTCGATGTGCCATGCTTTACGGCTTAGAACCGGGTCTTCAACGACGTTTTGAGCGTCATGGAGCATATGAGATGTTCTAGGAGTTGAAGTTAATATTTCAAGCAAATGCCCGGATTGAGAGATATGAAGTCTCCAATAAGTTCTATAGCTGCAAGATGGAGGAGAATAGTTCATCGGTGAACATATACTCAAAATGTCCGGGTATAATAATCACTTGATTCAACTAGGAGTTACTCTTCCGGATGATAGTGTCATTGATGAATTCTCCAATCATCGCCACCAAGCTACAAGAGCTTCGTGATGAACTATAATATGCAAGGGATGACCAAAACAATTCCGAGCTCTTCGCAATGCTAAAAGCATGGAGGTAGAAATCAAAAAGAGCATCAAGTGTTGATGGTCAACAAGACCACTAGTTTCAAGAAAAGGGCAAAGGAAAGAAGAAGGAACTTCAAAAGAACAGCAAGAAAGTTGCTGCTCAAGAGAAGAAATCCAAGTCTGGACCTAAGCACTGAAATCGAGTGTTTTCTTTGCAAGCAAACTGGACCTTCGAAGCGGAACTGCCCCAAGTATTTGGCGGATAAGAAGGATGGCAAGGTGATCAAAGGTATATGTGATATACATGTTATTGATGTGTACCTTACTAATACTCGCGCAGTAGTACTGGTATTTGATCTGGTTCATTGCTAATATTTGCAACTCAAACAGGAACTACGGATTGCGAAGATTGGCTAAGGACGAGGTGACGATGCGCGTGGGAAATGGTTCCAAAGTCGATGTGATCGCGGTCGGCACGCTACCTCTACATCTACCATCGGGATTAGTTTTAGACCTAAATAATTGTTATTTGGTGCGGCGTTAAGCATGAACATTATATCTGGATCTTGTTTGATGCGAGACGGTTATTCATTTAAGACAGAGAATAATGGTTGTTCTATTTATATGAATAATATCTTTTATGGTCATGCACCCTTGAAGAGTGGTCTATTTTATTGAATCTCGATAGTAGTAATACACATATTCATAGTGTTGAAACCAAAAGATGCAGAGTTGATAATGATAATGCAACTTATTTGTGGCATTGCCGCTTGGGTCATATCGTGTAAAACGCATGAAGAAACTCCATCTTGATGGGCTTCGAATCACTTGATTATGAATCACTTGGTACTTGCGAACCGTGCCTCATGGGCAAGATGACTAAAACGCCGTTCTCCGGAACTATGGAGCGAGCAACTGATTTGTTGGAAATCATACATACTGATGTTTGTGGTCCAATGAATGTTGAGGCACGTGGCGGGTATCGTTATTTTCTCACCTTCACAGATGATTTGAGCAGATATGGGTATATCTACTTAATGAAACACAAATCTGAAACATTTGAAAAGTTCAAAGAATTTCAGAGTGAAGTGGAAAATCATCGTAACAAGAAAATAAAGTTTCTACGATCTGATCGTGGAGGAGAATATTTGAGTTACGAGTTTGGTTTACATTTGAAACAATGTGGAATAGTTTCAGCAACTCACGCCACCGGAACACCACAGAGAAATGGTGTGTCCGAACGTCGAATCGCACTTTACTTGATATGGTGCGATCTATGATGTCTCTTACTGATTTACCGCTATCGTTTTGGGGATATGCTTTAGAGACGGCCGCATTCACGTTAAATAGGGCACCATCTAAATCCGTTGAGACGACACCGTATGAACTGTGGTTTGGCAAGAAACCAAAGTTGTCGTTTCTTAAAGTTTGGGGCTGCGATGCTTATGTGAAGAAACTTCAACCGATAAGCTCGAACCCAAATCGAGAAATGTGTCTTCATAGGATACCCAAAGGAGACTGTTGGGTACACCTTCTATCACAGATCTGAAGGCAAGATTTTCGTTGCTAAATTCGGATCCTTTCTAGAGAAGGAGTTTCTCTCGAAAGAAGTGAGTGGGAGGAAAGTAGAACTTGATGAGATAATCAGATCTGCTCCCTTATTGGAAGGTAGTTCATCACAAGAAACGGTTCTGTGACAACTACACCAATTAGTGAGGAAACTAATGATGTTGATCATGAAACTTCAGATCAAGTTACTACTGAACTTCGAGGTCAACCAGAGTAAAATACGCACAGTGAGTGGTACGGTAATCCTATTCGGAAGTCATGTTACTTGACCATGGCGAACCTACAAACTATGAAGAAGCGATGGTGAGCCCAGATTCATGAAATGGCTGGAAGCCATGAAATCTGAGATGGGATCCATGTATGAAAACAAAGTATGGACTTTGGTTGACTTGCCCGATGGTCGGCAAGCCATTGAGAATAAATGGATCTTTAAGAAGAAGACTGACGCCGATGGTAATGTAACTATCTATAAAGCTCGACTTGTTGCAAAAGGTTTTCGACAAGTTCAAGGGGTTGACTACGATGAGACTTTCTCACCCGTAGCGATGCTTAAGTCTGTCCGAATCATGTTAGCAATTGCCGCATTTTATGATTATGAAATTTGGCAAATGGATGTAAAAACTGCATTCTTGAATGGATTTCTAGAAGAAGAGTTGTATATGATGCAACCAGAAGGTTTTGTTGATCCAAAGGGCGCTAACAAAGTGTGCAAGCTCCAGCGATCAATTTATGGTCAGTGCAAGCCTCTCGGAGTTGGAATAAACGCTTTGATAGTGTGATCAAAGCATATGGTTTATATGAGACTTTTGGAGAAGCCTGTATTTACAAGAAAGTGAGTGGGAGCTCAGTAGCATTTCGATAGTATATGTGGACGACATATTATTGATTGGAAATGATATAGAATTTCTGGATAGCATAAAAGGATACTTGAATAAAAGTTTTCAATGAAAGACCTCGGTGAAGCTGCTTACATATTGGGCATCAAGATCTATAGAGATAGATCAAGACGCTTAATTGGACTTTCACAAAGCACATACCTTGATAAAGTTTTGAAGAAGTTCAAAATGGATCGTGCAAAGAAAGGGTTTTTACCTGTATTACAAGGTGTAAGATTGAGTCGACTCAATGCCCGACCACAGCAGAAGATAGAGAAAATGAAAGATGTTCCTATGCTTCAGCCATAGGCTCTATCATGTATGCAATGCTGTGTACCGGACTGACGTATGCTTAGCTGTAAGCTTGGCAGGAAGGTACCAAAGTAATCCAGAGTGGATCATGGACAGCGGTCAAGAACATCCTGAAATACGAAAAGGACTAAGGATATGTTTTCGATATGGAGGTGACAAAGAGCTAGTCGTAAATGGTTATGTCGATGCAAGCTTTGACACGATCCGGACGATTCTAAATCGCAAACCGGATCGTGTTTTTATTAAACGGTGGAGCTGTCGGTTGGTGCAGTTCTAAACAAAGCGTCGTGGCGGGATCTACATGTGAAGCGGAGTACATAGCTGCTTCGAAGCAGCAAATGAAGGAGTCGGATGAAAGAGTTCATTTCGATCTAGGTGTCATACCTAGTGCATCGGGACCGATGAAGATCTTCGTGACAATATGGTGCAATTGCCTTGGCAAAGGAATCCAGATTTCACAAGAGGACCAAGCATATCAAGAGACGCTTCAATTCCATTGGGACCAAGTCCAAGTGGGAGACATAGAGATTTGCAAAATACATACGGATCTGAATGTTGCAGACCGTTGACTAAGCCTCTTCCACGAGCAAAACATGATCAACACCAAGACTCCATGGGTGTTAGAATCATTCTTGTGTAATCTAGATTATTGACTCTAGTGCAAGTGGGAGACTGAAGGAAATATGCCCTAGAGGCAATAATAAAGTTATTATTTATTTCCTTATATCATGATAAATGTTTATTATTCATGCTAGAATTGTATTAACCGGAAACATAATACATGTGTGAATACATAGACAAGCAGATAGTCACTAGTATGCCTCTACTAGACTAGCTCATTAATCAAAGATGGTTATGTTTCCTAACCATAGACATGTGTTGTCATTTGATTAATGAGATCACACCATTAGGAGAATGATGTGATTGACATGACCCATTCCGTTAGCTTAGCACTTGATCGCTTAGTATATTGCTATTGCTTTCTTCATGACCTATACATGTTCCTGTAACTATGAGATTATGCAACTCCGTTTACGGAGGAACACTTTGGTACTACCAAACGTCACAACGAATCGGGTGATTATAAAGGAGTACTACAGGTGTCTCCAAAGGTACTTGTTGGGTTGGCGTATTTGAGATTAGGTTTTGTCACTCCGATTGTCGGAGAGGTATCTCTGGCCTTCTCGGTAATACACATCACATAAGCCTTGCAAGCATTACAACTAATGAGTTAGTTGTGAGATGATGTATTACGGAACGAGTAAAGAGACTTACGATGTGAGATTGAACTAGGTATTGGATACCGACGATCGAATCTCGGGTAAGTAACATACCGATGACAAAAGGAACAACGTATATCGTTATGCGGTTTGACCGATAAAGATCTTCAGAGAATATGTAGGAACCAATATGGGCATCCAGGTTCCGCTATTGGTTATTGACCGAGAATGGTTCTAGGTCATGTCTACATAGTTCTCGAACCCGTAGGGTCCGCACGCTTAACGTTCGATGACAGTTCATTATGAGTTTATAAGTTTTGATGTACCGAAGGTTGTTCGAGTCCGGATGTGATCACGGACATGACGAGGAGTCTCGAAATGGTCGAGACATAAAGATTGATATATTGGAAGCCTATGTTTGGACTTGAAAGGTTCGGATGAAAAAGGAAGTTACGGAACACCGGGGTTACGGAACCCCGGGGTCAATGGGCCTTGATGGGCCATAGGGAGAAGAGGAAGGGCCGGCCGGGGCAGGCGCGCCCCCTCCCTCTAGTCCGAATAGGACAAGGAGAGGGGGCGCCTTCCTCTTCCCCCTCCTCCAATCCTAATCCAACTAGAGAGGGGGAGTCCTACTCGGTGGGAGTAGGACTCCTCCAGCGCGCCCCTTGGGCTGGCCGCACCCCCTTGCTCCTTTATATACGAGGCGGGGGCACCCTGACACACAAGTTGATCTACGGATCGTTCCTTAGCCGTGTGCGGTGCCCCCTCCACCATATTCCACTTCGGTCATATCGTCATGAGCTTAGGCGAAGCCTCGCGCGGAGAAGTCATATCGTCGCGGAGCTTAGGCGAAGCCCTGCGTCGGTGGAGCATCATCATCGCTACCACGCCGTCGTCTCGACGGAACTCATCCCGACACTTTGCTGGATCGGAGTCCGGGATCGTCATCAAGCTGAGCGTGTGCAGAACTCGGAGGTGCCGTGACGTTCGGTGCTTGGATCGGTCGGATTGTGAAGACGTCGACTACATCAACAGCGTTGTTATAACGCTTCGCTTTCGGTCTCACAGGGTGCGTGGGCGGACACTCTCCCCTCTCGTTGCTATGCCATAACCATGGTCTTGCGTGTGCGTAGGAAATTTTTTGAAATTACTACGTTCCCCAACACCCATCAACTCTCCTGTGAAGGACGAAGTTGCTATGAATGTGCTCCGACTGGAGTCTCGTGTTGCTAGCGCAGTGGACTATCTTGCTCGACTGAAAGTTGCAGTGTCGCGGATCGATTCGACTCTCCGGCGTAGCAGACTCTCCAGAATGATCTTGAATCTTTGATGACTCGACTGAATGAGATTCCAAGTCGAGTGCAAGAATGGAAGAAGTCATCTGCCAGGTGTGGTGCTGATGTTGCTCTATCTCGGTTCGTGTCCACTGCAAAGAAGCGCAAGAGGACAAGCTGGTGTCTCTCAAGGTTGCCAATACCAGGAAGCACGACTTCAGATCTTTCATGGAGACTTTCATCGCTGCTGCTACCCGTATTGCCGACGGAATCGACCTCGACCAGTTTGTTGCACCTTCCAGTCCTCCGCCGGAGGAGTAAAAACTTCTAAGTCCCACTTTAAATTTGCCTCGGAATGCCGAGTGGTTTACAGAATCGATAAACTTTAACAGGCTTAACGCCTGAGCACCTTTGGATCCGTAGGACGTTTATCCGAACTTGATTTTTCCTTTAACATGCTTTGCTTGCCTTCGAGAGAACTTTATTCTTCATTTCGGAAGATACTCCATTGAAATTCCAATCGACTTGAGCTTCATCTATCCTGCAGGTAGAGATGGAACACAGACTGCGACTGACCTTGTCATCTTTACAGATTGGGACGGACTGCACGTTGTACTTGTGGCGAAGCTCCGAAGGAGGAGGTAATAGTCGACCTGTACCTCGTCGTCCTTGCGGATTGGGATGGACCGCACGTTGTACTTGTGGCGAAGCTCCGAAGGAGGAGGTAGCAGTCGACCTGCACCTCGTCGTCCTTGCGGATTGGGATGGACCGCACGTTGTACTTGTGGCGAAGCTCCGAAGGAGAAGGTAGCAGTCGACCTGCACCTCATCGTCCTTGCGGATTGGGATGAATTCCTTACTTAGGCGAGTACTGTGCTGCAGCTAAGCCCCCGAGTGGGAGGTTTGCTCTCCACTCGGTAGGATTTTTATTACTTAGGCGAGCACTGGGCTGCAGCTAAGCCCCGAGTGGGAGGTTTGCTCTCCACTCGGTAGGATTTCTATTACTTAGGCGAGCACTGGGCTGCAGCTAAGCCCCCGAGTGGGAGGTTTGCTCTCCACTCGGTAGGATTTCTATTACTTAGGTGAGCACTGGGCTGCAGCTAAGCCTTCGAGTGGGAGGTTTGCTCTCCACTCGGTAGGATTTTTATTACTTAGGCGAGCACTGGGCTGCAGCTAAGCCCCCGAGTGGGAGGTTTGCTCTTCACTCGGTAGGATTTCTATTGCTTAGGCGAGCACTGGGCTGCAGCTAAGCCTCCGAGCGGGAGGTTTGCTCTCCACTCGGTAGGATTTTTATCACTTTGGATGTTTGAGGCGAATCCTTGGGCTGTTATAAGCCCCCGAGCGGGAGGCTGGCTCACCACTCGGCAGGGTTTGAATATTTAGGCGAGTACTTGGAATGCAGCTAAGCCTCCGAGTGGGAGGCTGGCTCGCCACTCAGTAGGATTTTGGATACTTAGGCGAGTACTTGGACTGCAGCTAAGCCTCCGAGTGGGAGGCTGGCTCGCCACTCAGTAGGATTTTGGATACTTAGGCGATACTTGGACTGCAGCTAAGCCTCCGAGTGGGAGGCTGGCTCGCCACTCGGTAGGATTTTGGATACTTAGGCGAGTACTTGGACTGCAGCTAAGCCTCCGAGTGGGAGGCTGGCTCACCAATCGGTAGGATTTTGAATACTTAGGCGAAGCGGATTCGCAGCTAAGCCCCCGAGTGAGAGACTGGCTCGCACTCGGAAAGGATTTTTTTTACAAACTTAGGCGAATCGGATTCGCAGCTAAGCCACCCATCGGGGAAATCCAACAAAAGCAATATCAATCCTTGGGAAAATTATAACATTCTTGTCTTAGATAAACAAACTACAAAAGTACTTTTATTACATCTCAACCGAGTGAGTTTTAAGTGTAAAAGGGGCGGAGCAGCTCCGCGTTCCAAGCTCGAGGCTCGTCGATCTGGCGATCAACGTTGTAGAGATGATATGCTCCGTTGTGGAGGACTCTCGTGACGATGAAGGGACCTTCCCAAGTGGGAGCAAGCTTGTGTGGTTTCTGTTGATCCACTCGGAGGACCAAATCTCCCTCTTGGAAGGCTCGACTCTTCACATTTCTGGCATGGAATCGATGCAAGTCTTGCTGATAGATAGTCGAGCGGATCAAGGCCATCTCTCTCTCCTCTTCCAAGAGGTCGACTGCATCTTGCCGGGCTTGTTCTGCTTCCTCTTCAGAGTATAGCTCGACTCGAGGCGCATTGTGAAGCAGGTCACTCGGCAGAACTGCTTCAGCTCCATAGACCAGGAAGAATGGAGTTCTCCCAGTCGACCGATTAAGAGTGGTCCTCAATCCCCAGAGAACTGATGGAAGTTCGTCGACCCAAGCTCCTGCTGCGTGTTTAAGATCACGCATCAGCCGAGGTTTCAGCCCTTTGAGAATGAGGCCGTTTGCACGTTCTGCTTGTCCATTCGACTGAGGATGAGCCACTGAAGCATAGTCGACCCACGTGCCTTGAGAGGCGCAGAAGGCTTTGAACTTGTCATTATCGAAGTTTGACCCATTGTCAGTGATGATGCTATGCGGAACTCCATATCTGAATATCAACTCTCTGATGAAACTGATAGCAGTGCATGCATCGAGGTTCTTGATGGGCTTGGCTTCGATCCACTTGGTGAACTTGTCGACTGCTACTAGCAAATGAGTGAAGCCGCTTCTGCCAGTTCTCAAAGGTCCAATCATGTCCAATCCCCAAACAGCGAAGGGCCAAACGAGTGGAATGGTCTTCAAGGCTGAGGCTGGCTTGTGCGACATGTTGGAATAGAACTGACATCCTTCACACTTGTCGACTATTTCTTTTGCCATTTCATTTTCTTTCGGCCAGTAAAATCCCGCTCGGTATGCTTTAGCCACAATGGTACGAGAGGACGATGATGGCCACAGTCCCCGAGTGGATATCCTCAAGAATTATCTGACCTTCTTCTGGCGTGATACACTTCTGGCCGACTCCAGTCGCGCTTTCTCTGTATAATTGTCCCTTGATTATTGTAAAGGCCTTGGATCGACGGACGATCTGTCGAGCCTCTTCTTCATTCTCTGGGAGCTCTTTCCTAAGGATATATGCGATGTACGGCACTGTCCAGTAGGGAGTGATGACCACAACTTCCATAATTAGGTCGACCACGGCTGGGACCTCAACTTCAGTCGGATCATTGGCACTCTTTTGCTGCGGGGCTTCTTCTATGAAAGGATCCTCCTGCACTGATGGAGCATGAATGTGTTCTAAAAATACATCACTGGAATGGCTTCCCTCTTGGACCCTATCTTCGCCAAATCATCCGCAGCTTGATTTTTCAGTCGGGGTATATGATGAAGCTCTAACCCCTCGAATTTCTTCTCCAGCTTTCTCACTGCATTACAATAACCTGTCATAGCTGGGCTTCTGACATCCCACTCCTTCATCACTTGATTAACAACCAGATCTGAGTCGCCATAAACCATAAGGCGACGGACACCGAGTGAAATGGCCATGCGCAACCCATACAGGATTGCTTCATATTCTGCTTCATTGTTGGAAGAATCAAAGTGAATCTGGAGAACATACTTGAGCCTATCTCCTCGGGGGAAACCAATAAAACCCCTGCACCAGAACCGTTCAACATCTTGGAACCATCGAAAAACATAGTCCAGTGTTCCGAGTGAACTTGGTTCGGAAGCTGCTGTTCAGTCCACTCGGCGAGGAAATCTGCTATTGCTTGGGACTTGATGGCTTTCTTTGCCTCGAATTTGATATCAAGGGGAAGGAGTTCAATCGCCCATTTTGCCACTCGACCAGTTGCATCTCTGTTATGAAGAATTTCCGACAAAGGCGTCGGCGACATCGTAATGGAATGATCGAGAAATAATGAGCAACCTTCTTCGTGGTCATATAGATCCCATAAACAAGCTTCGATAGTGAGGGTATCTTTGCTTTGACGGGTCGATGCTTCGTAAAGATAATAAACTGGGCGTTGAACTTTGAAGGCTTTTCCTTCTTCTTCCCTTTCGACCGTAAATGCAGTCGACGACTTGTCCAGTGGCTGCAATGTAAAGCAGCAAAGGCTCCTTGCTGATTGGAGCAGCAAGCACCGGCTGGGTGGAGAGCAGAGCTTTGAGATCTGCAAACGCTGCATCAGCTTCTAGAGTCCACTTGAACTTGTCTGACTTCTTCATCAATCGGTACAGAGGCAATGCCTTTTCACCGAGGCGAGAGATGAATCGACTTAAAGCGCCAAGCATCCAAAGAAGTTTCGGACATCGCACACGCACAGGCGCTTCATTCGAGTATGGTGCCAACCTTTTCTGGGTTAGCATCGATTCCTCGCTCAAAAACGAGAAAACCGAGTAACTTTCCACCAGGGACTCCGAATGTACACTTTGATGGGTTAAGCTTGATATCATACCTCCTGAGATTGACAAATGTTTCAGCAAGGTCAGTCAACAGGTCGGAACCCTTTCGTGACTTGACCACTATATCATCCATGTATGCTTTCACATTCTAACTGATTTGAGTGAGCAAACACTTCTGAATCATCCTCATGAATGTGGCTCCGGCATTCTTGAGACCGAATGGCATGGTGACATAACAGAAGCACCCGAATGGAGTGATGAACGCTGTTTTAATCTCATCGGGCCCATACAGACGGATCTGATGGTACCCGGAATAGGCGTCTAAAAAAGACAACCTCTCGCATCCCGCAGTTGAGTCGACTATTTGGTCGATGTGAGGAAGAGGGAAATGATCTTTCGGGCAGGCCCGATTGATATGCTTGAAATTGATGCACATGCGCAACGACTTGTCTTTCTTGGGGACCATGACAACGTTGGCGAGCCACTCGGAGTGGTAGATCTCTCGGATGAACTCTGCTGCTAAGAGCTGAGCCACCTCCTCGCCAATGGCCTTTCTCTTCCGGGACGGCGGACCAAGATACTCTTTAACTGGTTTGAATTTTGGGTCGACTCAGAGGCGATGCTCAGCCAGCCCACAGGAACACCGGCATGTCGTGAGCTTCCATGCAAAGATGTCCCGTTCTCACGGAGGAACCGGATGGCGCTTCTTCCTATTTTGAGTCGAGTGTTGTTGAGATGTTGGTCGGAGCTGCGTCGGGATCATCGGGTGAATGTGAACCTGTTTCGCCTCGCCGATCGACCGAATGTCGACCAGAAGGGCTTCTTAGCTCGCAACAAATCACTCGGATCTGCAGTTTTCGATACTCTTGTAGCTCTACCATCGCCAACCGAGCATCGGCGATCTTAGAGCCTTTTTCGAAGCACTCTTCGCCTTCTTCCGATTGCCCGTGATGGTGATCACGCCCTTGGGACCAGGCATCTTGATTTAAGATACACGTAACATGGTCGGGCCATGAAAGCGTGCATAAGCTGGTCTCCCTAGAATAGCGTGATAAGCGCCTGAAATCCACGACCTCAAAGGTCAACTTTTCTTTCCGAAATGCTTTGAATCACCAAAACTACATCAAGAGCAATTTGGCGAGTGACTCAGCCTTCTTTCTAGGAATGACTCGGTGGAAGCTCATATTATCGGTATCGAGTGCGGACATCGGAATGCCCATCCCTTTCAACGCTCGCAGATAATATATTCAAACCACTACCACCATCCATCGGGACTTTGGTCATCAAGTGCCTTCGACAACCGGGTCGACCACCAATGCTTGCCTCCTGGGGTGGCCATGTCGTCGGGTGATCGATCGGGTCGAATGTGATGGCGGTGCAGGACCATTTCAGATAATTGGGAGTCGCCGAGCAACCAAGTTTACTTCCGATTGATAACCTTCAATCGACTTTTGCTTTCGACGTCAGCAAAAATCATCAGGGTGGAATTGACCTGGGGATATCCACCATCACTGTCATCTCTATCCTCAACTTTGTCTGTCTCCTTATCCTTATCCTTGGGCTGTTTCCCTTGGAACTGCTGAATCAAGAGCCGACACTGTCGAGTGGTATGTTTCGGGTAAATGAGTTTACCCTCTTCATCTTTCTTTGTATGAATATGACATGGTAAATCCAACACGCCGCTCCCATCCTGGTCTTTCACCTTCTTAGGGTTCCAAGGACCCTTGGGTTTCCCCTTGAACTTTCCCGGGTCACTTCCAAGGCCTCTCCGGAGCCGCTGGCTCGACTTTTGCGCTTCGCTTCGATCGAATTTCCTCCGCCGGTCTCATTGGCGGCAGATTTATATTTACCACTCCGAAGCCGATCCTCTTCTTCACCATTTGCATATTTGGTGGCAATCTCCATCATCCGACTCAGGGTCATATCTCCGGTTCGACCAAATTTCAAACTCAATTCTCTGTTCTTGACGCCTTCCTTGAAGGCACAGATCGCTCGGTGATCAGATACATTCTCCACTGTGTGGTGCAAAGTGATCCACCTCTGGATATAATCTCTCAAGGTTTCACTCGAATTTTGCACGCACGATCGCAACTCTGTCAAACCCGCTGGTCGCTTGCAAGTTCCTTCAAATGTCCGACAAACACTCGGGCAAGATCTTCCCAAGTGTAAATCTGCTGGTGCTAACTCGATTCAACCATGCCTGGCTGAACCCTCCAACATAAGAGGTAAATGCTTCATGGCTACCTCATCGTTGCCACCGCCGATCTGAACCGCCACTCGGTAATCTTCAAGCCAGGTGTCGCTTGGATTCTCCGATGAACTTCTTCGACTCGATCGCCAACCTGAAGTTGGGGAATCACCGCAGCCACGATGGCTCGCTTTGAAACACTCGTCCCGAGACATGGACTCTACTCTTTGGAAGGAACATCTCTATCATGGCCGTCTCGGTGAGCTCTGTTCCTGTCGACCAAACCTTGAACGATAATGGATCTCGCATCAAAGCCTGGTTCCCTGGGGTCGACTGGAACTCTTCGTCCAGCATTGTTTTGGTGTCTGTCATCCTGCTGCCGAGGAGCCTGTGATCCACCCCTTGGGGGAGGAGTGGGCACTCGACGTCGATCGTTGCGATCGAATCGGTGCTCATACTCGCTCATGCCCTTGTATTGATCATCACGCCGCCTCCACGTTCCTCACGCCTCGGGGCGATCTTGGACTATGGGCCGATGGAATGAATTCGCAGCAACGGATCGGCTGTGAACCCTGTTCCGTGATCGATACAACTGAGTTTTGATCTCTGCGCCCGGAGCAAATCCCTGATTTGCTGCAAACCTCTACCGCCTCCGTGGGAAGGCTGAATTGATTCGCTATACGGGCGGCAGCTGCTAAATTCTGGAACCCTCGGTCACAGACGCTCGTCCGATTACTCGCTGAAGATTCTCGGTCGAAAGCGCCAGCCAGGTTGGCTGCGCGCATCCTCCAAGGCGCGAGCCTCGGGGGTTTCTCCAACGATAGGAGTGTGAAGTGCATCCATGTTCCGACGACGAAGCTCCTCCCTTTGGAGCGAAGTGAGGGGCTCGGGCAAGTACTCTTCGTGGGCTTGCGCCGGATCGCCTCCACCGCCACCTTCATTGGTGCGGGTGAATCCAGGGGGACTGCGTGGTCCATCGACCATCAGAACCTCTGCCGCCGGGTCACTGCTATCGCATCCGGACGTGGTCTCTACGGAGCCAGTCGACAGGTCGAACAGGCCGTAGAGAGATTCGTCGGGCTCGATCGCCGCGACTTGGGGGATGGCCGACTGGCGGGCCACCGCATGTCTCACCCACCGCTGAAGCCTTGACCGACCGGAACGCTTGCGCCGGTGGGAGACTGGGAGTGAAGACGGCGCAGGAGCCGACCCATACTAGGTCGACGGTTGCCGCAGGAGGACGCCGCGGACACACGCGCGAAAGTGCGTCGCCCCGCGGATGGGGAGCGCGTCCACGTCGAGTGGAGCCTCCTGAAGCCAAGCGGAGTCGTCGGCGCATTTAACGTGAGCGCACCGAGACGGATCTCGTGGCCGTCGACCGAACTCCACGAAACCATGATGCCGGAGATCGAGAGAATCCCAACTTCTCCAACAACCGCTAGAACACCTGCCCCACGGTGGGCGCCAACCGTCGTGGTTCTAAGTCCGGCAAGAGAATGGGGGTAGGTATGGAGAGGCAAGATCCTAGCTATGGAGTAGTTGTATACGCACGGGATTTACGAGTTCAGGCCCTTCTCGGAGGAAGTAACAGCCCCACGCCTCGGAGCCCCGAGGCGGTCGATTGGATTATCTGCGTATGTGTTATAGGGTGCGAACCCTTCTACTGTGGAGGGGGTGGCTTATATAGAGTACACCAGACCCCAGCCAGCCCACGAGAGAGGGTTTAAGGTATGCGTTAAGGCTAGGCGTTACTGGTAACGCCTTACATAAAGTGTCATTAAGGTCATAAAGACTATTTAACTATAGACCGTTTGGACACCGAGTGGCTCTTGGACTCTTGGTGGTCGAGTGGGTCTTCATAGTCGAGTGTCTTTGAATCTGTCGAGTGGGAGCCTACCAGGTCGACTGGAAGACTGCTTCTCTTGTGAGTGTCCTTGTGGAAGGTACCTTTGGGCAGGTCTTTGACCCTACCCCAGGTACATGACTTCATCAGTTTGTACTTGCGAAAAAAGATAGTTGGATTTTTGTTCATCAGATAATTTGTTCTAATGGTTCGTCATTATTGGCGTGCCTCCACTTGATTTGTTTGCAAAGCAAATGTTTCTGTTATAATCAATATTTTGTCTCCTTTACGACAAAATTTTCGTTCCTAAGATCATACATAAAAAAATCTTCCGTCAAGCAATATGTTTGCGCCGCACCACAAAGAATACACTCCATTCGGTCAAAAGGAATGTTCCCGTGGCCTCAACATTGTATCATTGGTTCATTACCCATGTTCATGTCAGATAAAAATGCATCCCAGGGAAATTATAAGTTTTAAATGGGATTTATTTGAAGCACACGCTTCCATGAGTCGAGTGGAATGCTTCCAAGCATTGGGCCAAGCCATGCTACTGCAGTAAAAACATGATAATTGCATTGTTTTTCTTGAAACTAGTCATAATTAACTAGAATATATTAATAAAGCATTATATTCTATAAAGAAATCACGGGACCCAATCCATGGGCCCATGTACCCATTGTTCACAGAAGTATTTCCTCCGTTTTTTTAGTTCGCATATAATATTTGTCTTAAGTCAACCATAGTAAAGTTTGACTGGGATTGTAGGAAAAAATATCAGCATTTGTAATATAAAATCGATATCGTTAGATGCATTATTGAATTAACTTTCATGTTGTATATCTCTAATATTGTAGATGTTGATAATTTTGTATATAAATTTGATCAAACTTTATGAAATTTGACTTGAGACAAATTTTATATGCGAAGTAAAAAGAAACAGAGGGAGTAGTTGGTATCAGGAAATAAACCACAGCTGAGCATTAAATTACCACCAGACCAACGCTAGAATCGGACGAGTAGCGTGATTATAATCCTATGATAATCGACTGGTATGATAGGAAGCAATATATCAGTAGCCTGATCCCTAGTTCTACCCATATACAGAATATATTTGAATCTTCTGAAATACTACAATACACAGGCGATTACCTATCACCTCCTCTTCCTGCCACGATCATCAGGCAATACCGGCGGCCGTGGCAACTCGTACGGATACGCTGGCCCTTCATAGTTGTTTCTATCGTGCTCGCATTCTATCCTCATTGTGTCAAGCTCGATGGAGAACATCCACTTCTTCTCCTTTGGTCTCACTAGAACGTATCTGGAATTTGCCGTGAGAATGGTGGCGCCTTGCTCAAAAAATCCTTCCTCACGACCTGGTAACCTGACAGTCGCCTCCTGCAGCCCCAGGGTCTTTTCCAGTACCCACTCGTCTTCTCCAGTTCCTTCATGGCGCCATGGTGCAAAGACCTTGAGCTGGTTGCTCATCAGGCAGACGATGCACAAGGCACCGTCCTCACCGGCGACGACCCAAGAGGTACGGTCATCTTCATTGTACAACCCCCATATGTTCTCCGGGAACTTGACAAGGGAGATTCCAGAGTGGCCTCCTCAAGGGCAAGCACGGCGGCGCTTTCTTGGATTCCCCAGTACATAAATCCGTTGACACGCCCCACCATATGTTCTCCGGGAACTTGACAAGGAAGTCCAGGGAGAAGCGTCCGAGCGGCACGGTCGTTGAGTAGGGGACGAAGCCGAAGTAACTAGGCTCGTCTCCGAATTGGAGGCAGTAGTCCCCGGCGTGTATCGCGTGTCCGTGGGCCGAACTCAGCCGCGCGAGGAAGCCGGCGTCCGCGACGACGCGGCACCACCGCCTGCACGTTGCGGCGGCGCGGACGAGGCATGGGGAAGGGCCGAGGACGAGGAGGACGCGCTCGAAGAGGTGGTCGGGGAGGTCGAGCACGGTCGTCGCCGCCCCGGCCTATTTACGCGTGTTCTTGGACTTGGACCTGTTCTTTCGTCGGCGACGTCCCTCCGCCGCCGTCGCCATTACGGGTCGATTCGTGAGATCTCTCTCGCGGCCGGAAAAATAGAAACTGTAGATATAGATGGAAAAAAAAAATGAAACCTGATGCGGTACGTAAAAGGAAGCAAAACCTGATGCGCAAACTTCGGATCGAGCGAGCCAAACCTGGAGGAATCCAAACCTTTTTTTTTTTTGAAACTTCGGCCTCTTTATTAGATCAAGTAACCGTTACATCATCCACCAGCCACCGTACAATGGATTCCGGTGGTTCCTCAACCCACAAACCGGGTGGATTAAGAGCCGCCAGCCTAGCTAGTTCATGAGAAACACAATTTGCCTCTCTAGGACAGTGAATAAAAGAAACCGAAGTATAACCTACTGACAAAGCCATACAATCTGCATAAATTGCCGCCGCTCCTGTTGCAGTGAAGCCACCCGAGTTCATTATATTGATCACCTCCAGACAATCCGCCTCCACTATCAGCTTGTTTATGCCAAACTGTTGCGCTAGTAGGAGGCCATGCCTCAACGCATATGCTTCCGCAGCTGCTGCATCGGTTACATGCTCCAGCTTGTCGTTGGAGGCTGCTAGGAACCCCCCTTTATCATCCCTGAGCACTGCCCCTACTGCTCCATTCAAGTTCTGCGCATAAAATGACGCGTCCACGTTGAGTTTCACAAATCCCTCCCTTGGCTTAGTCCATCCGCCCTTCTGTGCGCCCATCTCCTTCTTCCTATCGTTCGTATAGTTAGCCGCTAGAGCCAAGATTGAGCGCTGATCGGGCTGGCGTTTGAACATCTTCTCCATGGACCTTTTGCCTCCTTTCCCACCACACATACCACAAACCCACAAGGACCAGGGTCTGCGCACTGACATCCGGAAGCAAGCTTCCTCTCCGTGGTGCACATAACATATAATCCAGTACCGACGATCCCGCTCTATCCACTTCGCATGCCTCCTCTACAAACCCGTCTAACTTTAAGCATCTCCAGATCTCGGCTGCTCTTGGACAATTAAACAAGGCGTGCTTTATGTCCTCACAGCCTCCAACACACATCGGGCAGTTCGTTGGCATAACTATATGGCGATTCGCGAGAACCCCAAAGCATGGCAAAAAAACCGTGCAACACCTTCCATGCATGTATCTTAACTTTACCCGGCATCGTAGATTCCCACAGTTTACCCCAGACTGGGTATTGCTGTGACGGTTGGCCTTCCGATCGCTCGAACCAGCGTCCAAATTGATGATCCCACTCAGCGTGATATGCCGACCTAACCGTGAATATGTTGTTCTTTGTGAAACGCCATGCAACGAAATCATCCATCATTCCTGACGGCGCCAGCGGAATCGCAAGGATTCTTTCCGCATCCACCTGCCAGAACATATCCATGACCAGTTCTTCATCCCACATTCCTGTCACCGGGTCTATCAGGTCAGAGACCTTCGACAGCAGATTAGCTCCTCTCGGGGTGACCACTCGTCCATCTGCGCTCGCTGCAATCCATGGATCTGACCATATATTAACTTGTGAACCATCTCCAATTCTCCAAATGGCCCCTCTTTTGAAAGTATTAATACAAGCACATATACTCTGCCATGTGAAGGAGCACCCACTCTTCATCTTTGCTTCTAGCAGTTTCCCGTCAGGGTAATATTTTGCTCTTAGAACCTGCGCACACAAGGAATCCGGATTTTCCAATAGTCTCCAAACTTGCTTGGCAAGCAAAGCGAGGTTGAAGCTGTGTAGATCCCTAAATCCCATCCCCCCTTTGTTCTTCGGAATACAAAGTTTCCACCATGCCGCCCAGTGAATCCTTTTATGGTTATCGTCGTCGCCCCACCAGTATCTTGATATGGCATCCGTCATCCCTTTACAAATTTTTTTCGGGATATTAAACACCGACATCGCGAAAACTGGCATGGCTTGAGCGACCGCCTTGATGAGCACATCTTTCCCTCCTGTAGATAACATCTTCTCCTTCCATCCGCTCAACAACTGATTAATCCGGTCGATGAGGTACTCAAAAGATTCACTCCTATCTGCTCCCACCATCGCCGGTAGTCCCAGGTATCTATCATTCATTGCTTCCGTGAATATACGCAATTTCTGACATATTATCACTCTTTCTTCCATTGCAAAATTCGGGCTAAAATAGATACTCGACTTTGCGTCACTTACCAACTGCCCCGAGCTCTCACAGTAAGCATCCAGAATCTCCCGTAGGCAATCAGCATTAGCCCCATCCGCTCTCATCAGAATCAGTGAATCGTCTGCGAAGAGTAAATGTGAGATTTGTGGTGCATCTCGACAGACTTTCACGCCTACAAGGTTCCCATTATTTTCTTCCCTTTGCAACATGCTTGACAGAGCCTCAGCACACAACAGAAATAAGTAAGGAGATAAAGGATCTCCTTGCCTTAACCCTCGCGATGGGTAAAACACGTCTGTATTTGTCCCATTGAAACATATATTGTATGAGACTGATGAGACGCATGCCATGGTCAACGAAATCCATCTGCTATCAAAACCCAACCGCTCCATCATTCTCTTCAAAAAGCACCATTCCACCCTATCATATGCCTTATGCATATCTAATTTCACCGCACAAAGCCCTGACTTGCCTTGCTTTCTCTTTATCGTATTCATGCACTCATACGCAATAAGAATGTTATCCGTGATCAATCTTCCGGGGACAAAAGCACTCTGCGTCGGGCTGATGATCTCCGGTAAGATTCCTTTCAACCGATTAGCTAGCATCTTCGAAATGATCTTGTAAGCCACATTACGGAGACTAATCGGTCTGAACTGCGTGATATTATTCGGGTCTGCCACTTTCGGAATCAGCACTATGTTGGTGCTATTCCATCCATCTGGGATTGTCCCCGTGTTTATTGCTTCCAACACCTCTTTCACCAGATCCTCCTTAAGCATATTCCAAAACCTTTTATAAAACGCAGCATGTAGTCCGTCCGGTCCAGGGGCCTTGAAATCGCCTATGCTGAAAAGTGCCCGCCGAACATCTTCTTCATTGAACGGAGCTAGCAATGCTTCGTTCATTTGCACCGATACCTTAGGTGCCACTGAATGAATCACATCCTCATTTGGATTATTCACCTGCGAGGTAAACAAGTTAGTGAAATAAGTTTGTATGATCTTCTCCATCTCTGTTTGCCCTTCCTGCATAACTCCATTCTCATCTTGTAATCTTTTTATAGTATTCTTCTTTCTCCTAGCTGAGGCATACATATGGAAATAATTTGTGTTTCTATCCCCATGTCTCAACCAATTCGCTCGGCCTCTCTGCACCCACTCGATTTCCTCCTGTTCCAACAAGTTCTCGATAACAAGGAGTATTTCCTTTTGCCTATCAATTGCTGAATCAGTAGCCGCACCCCTTCTCAACTCCTCCAACTCCGCTTTGAGGGCGTCCATCCTCTTTTGCGGTCTCTTCAGAACTTCCCTGTCCCACTTGTGCAGCTCCGTGTGTACGGCATCGACTTTTGGCTTAAAGGGCCCGATGCCTAGCGTCGCCACCCGTAGCCACGCCGTACGTACCACCTCCTCCACCGTCTCCTCCTTAAGCCACCTTGCTTCAAATCTTCTTTTAGTTCCCCTCAGTCTACTATGTTCTGCATAATATTCCGTATCCACCACCAACGGACGATGATCAGACTTCGTCATCTTCCCATTCACTACTCCTGCATGCGGATAGATATCATTCCACCTAGAGTTAATGACCGCTCTGTCCAGCCTCTCCTTAATCCGCCCTCTACTCCACGTAAAACTATCTCCTGAGGCTCCCATATCATTTAGATCGCAAGAAGCCAAACCTGATGCGCAAACTTCGGATCGAGCGAGCCAAACCTGGACTCCACCTCCGATCCTTGCATGCAAACCTGGACTCGACTCCGCGGCCACTTCGGATCCAAACCCGCACGCACCGGCCAGTTTGGTTTAACCAAGTCACCAACCGGGCCGGTGTGTCTCACCTGACCTGACGTACGGACGGAGATAGATCTCGCGCCGCGCGATGGCAACCACCGCGGAGGGACATCGCCGGCGAAAGAACAGATCCAACAAGACACGGAAAGAGCCCGGGGCGGCGACGACCGTGCACGACCTCCCGGCCCACATCTTCGAGAGCGTCCTGCTCCGCCTCGGCCCTTCCGCGTCGCTCGTCCGCGCCGCCGCCGCGTGCACGCGCTGGTGCCGCGTCGTCGCCGACGTTGGATTCCTCGCGCGGCTCCGATCGGCCCACCCACACGCGACACGCGTGGGCGACTACCACTGGGACGAGTACAATGCCAGCTTCGGGGCCGAGGTCGAACGCCCCGTCTTCGTCCCCTCCTCGCCGGCCTCCGCTACCGACGGCCGCCACTTCGCCCTCGACTTCCTCCCGGGAGGATACTGGGAGCTCCTTGACAGCCGGAGTGGCCTTCTCCTCCTTGTGAGGGCGACCTACCGGGGCAAGACCTCGTCCTGCTACTTTGACCTCCTCGTCTGCGAGCCGCTCACGCGGCGCCACCAGGGGGTCCACTGGCCTTCGGGTCTGGAATCTTTTCTCCACGCCTTTCTGGTCGACGGCCTCGACGCCGACCGCCGCATGAGCGTGTCCAGCTTCAGGGTCCTCGCAGTCGTCAACGAGAAACTAGTCTGCGTCTTCTCCTCCGGTAGCGATGGTGGTTGGCGCCTGGTGCGCACCACGGCCACTGGCATCGGCGTACTACCACCGTTTGGGTACAAGGAGATGGTGGGGCGCGCCAACGGCTCTATATACTGGGGAATCAAAGACAGGGCCGCCGTGCGTGCTCTTGACGTGGTCACCATGGAGTTCTCCATCATCGAGTTGCCAGAGAACATATGGGGATTGCACGACGAAGAGGAACGTGCCTCTCGGATCATCGGCGGTGACGATGGTACCCTGCGCGTCATCAGCCTATCGGGCAACGAGCTCAAAGTATTTGCGCCACGACATGGATATCTTGGCCGCAACGACGATGAGTGGGTGCTCGAGAAACACCTGGGGCTGCCGGAGGCCACCGTTGGGTTGCCAGGGCGCGAGGAGAGCTTCTTCCAACAAGGATCGAGGATTATCGCAGCAAATACTAAGTACATCCTCCTGACACCAATTCTGACTGATCACCGTCAGACATGGTTATTCTCCGTCGAGCTCGAGACAATGAGGGTAGAGAGAAACAGGTACATCGGGGAAGCCTATCCTTTCGAGCTGCCATGGCCGCCAGTTTTACCTGATTGTCTCAGAAGGATAAGATTATGTACGTAGTAAGTATGTTTTATCAATCATAGTTTGGAAGGATAAGATTACTCGGCGGGGTCAAAGATCAAATATATGGCGTGTTTATGTACATGTGGATCAAAGATCAAATATATGGCGTGATGAAAGATCAAATATATGGCGTGTCTAAGTGAGTGAGTGATCCGTACAATTGAACATAGCAACATCATCAAAGAAACATTGAATTAATTTTGTGAGATAATTGCAGCACAAGCTCTTTCAAGTTAATCCGAAAGCAGATGGCCCAGAACTCTATTCACCTCATTTCAAAATACATTGCACATTGCACATTTGTATTACTTGTGGTGGGCCATATCCCCCTCGTTGCGGAACCTGGAGGGCTGGACCAAAAGCTCGTAGCTCGTGAGGTTAATGAGCGATCGATAGTTCGGCTCGTTAAGCTCGAAGCCCGTTTCTTAATAAACAGAATCAATCATTGATTTCTGTTTGCTAAGCTTAACGAGCTTAACGAATGAGCTAACGAGTTTCACGAGTAGCTCGTTAAGCTCGTTAGTAACAATACAATACATATTTTTATTTTACGTGACAAACTTCGTTAGGCTCCTTAGTCGCCATATTTCATCTTACAAACAACACCTACACACTCATCATGTAGAACGTAACACATTATAATCTGTTAACGAGCACTCGTGAGCGCTCACGAGCTTAACGAGTTTCGAACGAACCGAGCTGAGTAGGGTTTTCTGCTCGTTAAGCTTAACGAGTTTAACGGGCCAAGCCTTAACGAGTACACGCTTAATGAGTACACGCTTAACGAGTACAAGCTTAACGAGCCGATCAGCTCGTTAATCCAGCCTGCCGGACGCCATGTAGCGGCACCTCGCCACTCGGGCCAGCCTACCATGCCACCCACCTGTGAAATCTTTGATCTCTTTGAACATCAAAATCTTCGTGTATAAATTGCTTCGTGATCGCTTCCTGTCGGGTATGGAGGACGTAAAGTGACATGGTGTTCATCGCCTCCCAAATGGAGTTGCTTCATGATCGCCTCCCAAATGGACTTCATCGCTAATCTTTTTCATCTCAGTAGACTCGGAGAAATATTGTGGGGCTTCGAGCTAAGTGTCTTAGCACCGGCCCACAAATGATGAAGTGCGGTATTTACAAAGTGAAAATAAATTCTCAAAAAAATCCTTGGTGTACATGGACGAGACAATGATACTGTTGATTATGTACTTGGTATGTTTTATCACCTCTGGAAGGGATAACATTAGCTTTTGTTATGGGCATGTAGACGAAAGATCAATCAATATATGTAATTTCACAAATAAAAATATAAAAAGACAATAAGTATTTTACAGACAAAACACGTAAACCGTCGCCGTGCAAAATGTACTAAGTCTAAGTCACGGATATTCCACATGTGCACATGTGCTATAATACGTGTATGTGTCCATATTATAACTTCTCCCTCTCCATGTGGTTTTAGCATTTGTAAAGAAATGGGAGCCGCCCTTATATGTTGGGCACCTCCCCCTTCACCTAGCGATCGTGGTACTAAAAACTACTTGTGGTTGTGTGCAAGCACAATAGCACCTCCTACATGTAGGGAAAATATCAGGTGATACCACCCTTTGTATGCTACCATGATACCACTTTTCAAAAATCACATTTACATGTTTTAATAGATTCTGAAAAAAAATGTGGATGTACACAAGACATATGTCTACAACCCCTAAAAAATCATATCCAAATTCGAAATACCTATTGAGAAACAAAAAAAAAAGTCTGTATGTGAATAGTGTCATTCTGACACTGTTCATGTAATGTCTTTTCTGACACTATTCATTCTACATTTGTCTTCTTTTGACATTATTCATTCTACGTTTGTCTTTTTTGTTTCTCAATGTATATTTCGATTTGATCTGAATTTTTTAGGGGTTATAGACATATCTCTACAAATACTAAGCTCACAGGAAATCCAGCGCTACGGTGAATCAGGGTTGGTGAAAGGCACTTTATACTTTTTGAGCCGGTGGTGAAAGGCACTTGGGACTGACCTGTAAGTTGGGGAGGCTGTTGGGGTCCACTCACAGGGGGGCGCGACCCACACCCGTCGCCACCTCCGTCATGGTTCAGGAGGAGCGGGCCTCGCAGATTAGGAAGGGGATCGGCGGCCCGGAGCTCGCGACGAAGGATGAAGACGGAGGAGGCTTTGGATCCCGGTTGGGGGCCGCGACATCCCTATGGTCGCGGTGCCTGGAGGCGTGGTGCGCGCCGCGACCCTTCTAGGGTAACCTCTCCCTCTCTCCATCTGAATTCGGAACATCCCATCTGCAGCCAAGGCAGTCGTCGTCTCCTCCTCTTGCATCTACACCACCTATTCGACGCCTACCCATAGTGGCGAACGGTGAGGCCTGTGTGTTCTCGTGCGATGTGTGTTGCCATCCTGGTGTATATGCCGGGTGTTAGCCTATTTTGAGGTGAGCTGTTGGGAGGGAGGGAGGGATGGCTCCTTCTCCTTGTACTAGAAGGGTTGAGCGTGCTTTGCTGCGCCGTGGTGTTGTTGTGTTTCTTATAAAAACTACTCTCTATGTTTCAAAATATAAGTTGTATTACTTTTTTGAAAATTCAAACCTATTAAGTTTGATCAAATTTGTAGAGAAATATATCAAAATCTATAATACCAAATCGGTATGATTAGATTCATCATGAAATGAATTTTCATGCATTTTGTCTAATATTGTGGATGTCGGTATTTTTTTCTCTGAACTTCGTCAAATTTCAAGAAATTTTACTTTCCAGAAAACAAATACCCCTTTTATTTTGGAACTGATGGAATATTTAGTTTGTCTGGTGGGGGAGATGATGGAGCGCGTTTTATTGTTTATTTATAGGCCTTTCGTGGTGTGGTTCTTTGTTATCCAGTAACCAATGTATATTTATAGGGAAATTTTTTGTTTTTGGTGGCTGCATGTAGTATATTGGTGATACTGTCTCACATGGTGATACATCTTTTTTCTAGGAGGTGGGAGGGTGCACGGAATTGATGTGTTTTTATAGGCCGGTTGCTGCTGATTGATTTTAAAAATCATTGGCCCAGTCTAATCGTATACCAAATCCAAAATTGAATATCTCAATTACATGAAAAGGGCTTCAAAATTAAGAAATATAGCGAATAAGAAAAATTGAATGGGAAATCTCATTGAGAAATTGTTGACCCGGTCAAAATCAGATGACCCAGTTCTAAATTAAACACCTCAATTAATTGTGAAGCGTTAAAAATTAAGAAGCATAGTGTATAGTACAAAAGAATTGAATGACAGAGCTTTAAGAAATTGTTGACCTGGTCAAAATCGTGACTCAATTTCAATTGAAGACCTCAATCGAATCTGAGTTCTTTAAAACTAGAAAGCTTAGTGTTATAGAGGAATAGCGCTACCAAATTACTCTAAGATATCGAGTAATTGATAGGGTATTTGTAGTTCTAAAGACAATGTGGTTTCTATTATATGAAATCGGAGAGAGAGCTCTCTTTATCAAAAAAAAAAATTTTTTTGCCGAGAATCGTTCACAAATGCCACCCCCGGCGATCGTTTGCCAGCTAAGGGTGTCCAATTAAATCATGTGCCACTCAAATCACAATGCTCTGGTGCATGTATTTTGATGCGTGGTGTGCACGTAATGGGTGATGCAGCCAGCGCACTTCTGACTAGCGATGTCGATTGATCTTAGACGCTTCCTTTATTTATGGGTCGCGCTAACTGCTACACGTGTGGCAGGAAGGGAGACGCACCACACGTCTTTAATGTAAACAGATTGCTACGTCATCGCATGCATGCATGCAGGAATCTTTTTCGATTTTCAGTTTTTAAAATATTTTATCTCTTAAATAAAAAATCCGATTGAAAATCCGTTTTCACCATTAAATTCCTCGCGATGAGATCTTCGAAACTAGATCACATGTTGATATGTTTTGATGAAATTTTTTTTTAATTAAAAGTTGCCATGTCTATTGCATATGAATTGCCATGATGTTTACACTGAAGTTGCCATGATATGTTTCAGCTATTTTCTTCTACATTTAAAAGTAAATTTTGATATTTATAAAACGGGGAATTAAGAAACTAGACTTGCCATGAACCATAAACTAAAATTGCCATGATACATGCATGTAAAATTGCCATGGTTCATACAAAAAATAATTTTCATGGTCAAAGTACTGGAGTTGCCATCGTCAAAATACTAAAATTGCCATGATCTACAAACTAAAATTGCCACATGGCAACTTTAGTTTAAGCCCTATGGCAACTGCAGTGTAAACATCGTGACAACTTCTGGCAAAAAAAAAAATTCGTCGAAACATATCAACATGGGGTCTAATTTTGAAGATCTCGTCGAGACGGATTTAATGGTGAAAACGGATTTTTAGTTCGCTTTTTTATTTAGGAGATACAACATTTTAAGCCGAAACCAAAAAAATTCTGCTGATGTCATCTATTCATACGCCAAGAAACGAGTGGTGATGAAGGCGTGTGGGCGATGTGCAAACGCCCACACGTGTAGGCGTTAACATTTCCGTTATTTATATATAGGCAAAAAATGTAACGGAGCCTTTGCAAGAGCAAGATAGCACCACGACCACGTACGTACTCCCTCCGTTTTTTTTAGTCTGCATATAAGATTTGGTCAAAGTCAAACTATACAAAGTTTGACCAAATTTACATATAAAAAATCAACATCTACAATACTAAAGTTATATGTTATGAAAATTCATTCCATGATGATCTAAAAATATTGTTGTCATATTGTGATTGTTGACATTTTTTCTTATAAAGTTAGTCAAATTTTACAAAGTTTGACTTTGACAAAACTTTATATGCAGACTAAAAAGAAACGGAGGGAGTACTAGTGTCCAAAATTTTCTCCCCAAGATCATCAATGGCGAAGGTAGCTGGTGCTCCGCTCGGCCCCTTCCCTTTTGTGGACGTCGAAGCTGACTCGGGCTTGGTCTCCGACGTGCCGGAGCAACTTCCAGAGGAGCACGCCGACGCCGACCTTGTGTCCGCCCTGCCGAGCGCGCCGATGGCCATGGGCCCGTCGAACCTCCGTTTCTACGAGGGCTTCTGGCTGCCGGAGTGGTCTGTCCCGGCGGCCGTCGACCTACAGCGCCGCTTCGAGCTCCGCCGGGACGATGTCATCGTGGCTAACTTCCCCAAGTGCGGCACCACGTGGGTCAACGCCCGGACGTTCGCCACCATGGCGCGGCGCGCCTACCCCGCCGCCGACGCCGGGCACCCGCTGCTGCGCCTCAACTCGCACTAGTGCATCCCTTTCCTGGAAGGCCTCTTCGGCAGCTGCAGCGGGGAGGCCAAGCTCGAGGCGCTCCCGTCCCCGCGCCTAATGAACACGCACATGCCGCTGGCCATGATGCCGCGAGCCGCCGCGCCAGGCGCGCGCGGGTGCAAGGTCGTGTACGTCTGCAGGGAGCCCAAGGACATGGTGGTCACGCGGTGGCACTTCCACCGGCGGCTGCATCCCGAGCTGGCATTCGCCGACGTCTTCGAGGCCGCGTGCAGCGGCGCGGTGGCGTACGGACCGGCGTGGGACCACATCCTCAGCTACAGGAGCGCCAGCACGGCGAGGCCGGACAGCGTGCTCTTCTTGCGGTACGAGGAGCTGCTGTGGGACCCTGCCGAGTACGTCGTGGCGTGGCGCGTTCGTGGGGCTGCCTTTCTCCGGCGCCGAGGAGGATGTCGGCGTCGTCCACGACATTGTCAACCTCTGCAGCTTCGGCCACCTCAAGAACCTGGAGGCCAACAAAACGGGCAACCTGAATCCCATGCTCCCCATCCCGCGCGACGCGCTATTCAGAAAGGGCGTGGCCGGTGACTGGGCGAACCACCTGACGCTAGAGATGGTGCGGTGCCTGGACGAGATCGTCGTGGACAAGCTCCATGCCGCAGGGCTCACCTTCCATGAGCGACGACTCGACAACCAGTGCGCGGGCCAAAACAAGTGCTATTGCTAGAAAATAGATGTAGCGCCGTAGCAGTAGCGCGCCTACCAGTGCTACTAATAGCAAAAAAAGAACGCTACTGGTAAGGGTTTTCCTAGTAGTACCTCGTCATATATATAGGTAGGAGGGAGAGGGGGAGGCCAAGGGGCGCCCCAAGTGGGGCCAAATCCCATTTGGGCTCCTGCCCTGGTTCGCCCCCCTTCCTTTGTATAGACGCCAGGGGAAGGAAGGGAGAGGTGCCCCCCCTTTCCTTTCTCCCTTGAGGAGGGAAAGGAAGGAGGGACTTGCCCTCTCCCCTTTCCTTTCCCTAGGGTTCGCCGGCCTGGTGGAGGGGCGCACCAGCCCCTTGTGGGCTGGTCTGTCCCTTCCCATGGCCCATTAAGCCCATATCTTTGCCGGGGGTGTCCGGAACCCCTTCCGGTGACCCTATATGTATCCGGTACCCTCCGAAACACTTCTGGTGTCCGAATAGCATCGTCCTATATATCAATCTTTACCTCTCGACCATTTCGACTCCTCGTCATGTCCGCATCTCATCCAGGACTACGAACGACATTCAGTCACTAAATCACATAACTCATATAATACTATATCGTCATCGAACGTTAAGCGTGAGGACCCTACGGGTTCGAAAACTATGTAGACATGACCAAGACACCTCTCCGGTAAATAACCAATAGCGGAACCTGGATGCCCATATTGGCTCCTACATGTTCTACGAAGATCTTTATCGGTCAAACCGTTGTAACAACATATGTAATTCCCTTTGTCCATCGGTATGTTACTTGCCAGAGATTCGATCGCCGGTATCTTCATACCTAGTTCAATATCGTTAGTACAAGTCTCTCTACTCGTTTCGTAATACATCATCCTACAACTAAGTCATTAATCACTTTGCTTGCAAGGCTTCTTATGATGTGTATTACCGAGAGAGCCCAGAGATACCTCTCCGATACTCGAGTGACAAATCCTAATCTCGATCTATGCCAACCCAACAAACACCTTCAGAGATACCTGTAGAGCATCTTTATAATCACCCAGTTATGTTGTGACGTTTGATAGCACACAACGCGTTCCTCTGGTATCCGGGAGTTGCATGATCTCATAATCGAAGGAATATGTATTTGAGATGAAGAAAGCAATAGCAATAAAACTGAACAATCATTATGCTAAGCTAATGGATGGGTCTTGCCCATCACATCATTCCTAATGATGTGATACCGTTATCAAATGACAACTCGTGTCGATGGTCAGGAAATCTTAACCATCTTTGATCAACGAGCTAGTCTAGTAGAGGCTCACTAGGGACACGTTGTTTGTTTACGTATTTATACATGTATTAAGGTTTTCGATCAATACAATTCTAGCATGAATAATAAACCTTTATCATGATATAAGGAAATATAAAATAACAAGTTTATTATTGTCTTTAGGGCATATTTCCTTCACTTGGGACCTCCTATATGAGATCTGCCGGATTCAACTCTGTCACGTAGCACAAGTTCAAGTCACAAGGTATCGGATGGAAAATAAAAATAAAACACGACACAAGAAACGAGACTACATAGCTCAATGACATAATCTACTATTCGCTCACCGGCCATACGGTTGAACAAACCAGCACCCAAAGGCCATAAACCTCTTTTTCCAATGCAAGTTTGCACGTTCTACATGATTAATCATCCAAATAGCGTCTAATCTGTATCCGCCCACAAGTGTTGCCAATATTTTTGGTCACTGATTGGACGGTATTCCTTGTAGGTTCAAAACGCTAATAAGGATGGGAGCGTATGCTATGGTCGCTTTGGCTATGTAGAATTGATCTGGTTTTTAATGACAAAAACTCTTCTCCTATGCATGTTTTTTTTGTTGTACGTAATTGCTTCGTACGTGGTCTATGCTTCACCGTACGGAGTTCCAACCAATGTTCAAGGCGGTGTGTACGCAATTGGAGCAAGTGGCCATGCGTGGAGGTTTTTCCCCGACATGGATGGTCGCATAACCTCCATATCGGTCTATCACCTCCTTCGACATAGGCGTAGTGACGGTCTTATTTGACTCTACTGGTGCCGATATGTCAGCTTTTTATTTTTCTTTAAGACTGGTTGTGTTTGGCTGTGTGCATCCTAGCTATGCAGAGGCCGGGTGTTACTCATCGAGATTCGTATCCTCTTTATGCTACGTTATGAGTTAATAAAAGCGCCCTTTATCGAAAAACAGGTCGCAGGGATGACTGCATACAAATCAATGACATAGTAATATTTTTTGGGGGGAATGACATATTAATATAACTTGTAAAAAGTTAGGAATAGATGATCTGTTGAACACACTCATTCTGATAATTACAACTTGTCCAAAGGACGGCATAAACTCCCACATGGATTTGGTCTTTCGGATTATGTTGGATGCCACCAACCCGGTTTCTAGAAAGATTCCGTACGCTTGTCGGTAGTGATAAATTGTAGATAACATCAGTTGTGCGTCAAATCAAGGTAGTGAACGGCCATGACAAAATAAATGATGAATTTTTCCTTGATTAAAAACAACATTTTTTTCACAAATCCTAAAAAGTAAAATATGACAAGGACGTACAGAAGATAGGCACGGAGTGGTTGAATGAAATGTGTGGCTTGGCGTTGGCGGAAGCGGGTGAGTGATTGACGTGGCGACTCGATTGAGGACTTTCCGTATTTTCTTATCAAGAACTTCGTGTCATAGTAAAAATTTCATGTATTATTAGCTGAGGTTTGCAGTTACCGAATGGAAAAAAATTATCGCAGGTTTCTGTCACCGAATGAAAAAAAAATCGGTTGAGGTTTGCGGTTATCATGGTTATCGCAAAATCCAGTGCATTTGCCGAACAACATTCGGTCACTAAATCACATAACTCATATAATACTATATCGTCACCGCACATTAAGCGTGAGGACCCTACTGGTTCGAGAACTATGTAGACATGACCAAGACACCTCTCCGGTCAATAACCAATAGCGGAACCTGGATGCCCTTATTGGCTCCTACATGTTCTACGAATATCTTTATCGGTCGAACCATTGTGACAACATACGTAATTCTCTTTGTCCATCGGTATGTTACTTGCCAGAGATCCGATCATCGGTATCTTCATACCTAGTTCAATATCGTTAATAACAAGTCTCTGTACTCGTTTCGTAATACATCATCATGCAACTAAGTCATTAATCACTTTGCTTGCAAGGCTTCTTATGATGTGCATTACCGAGAGGGCCCAGAGATACCTCTCCGATACTCGGAGTGACAAATCCTAATCTCGATCTATGCCAACCTAACAAACACCTTCGGAGATACTTGTAGAGCATCTTTATAATCACCCAGTTACGTTGTGACGTTTGATAGCACACAACGCATTTCTCCGGTATCCGGGAGTTGCATAATCTCATAGTCGAAGGAATATGTATTTGAGATGAAGAAAGCAATAGCAATAAAACTGAACGGTCATTATGCTAAGCTAACGGATGAGTCTTGTCCATCACATCACTCTCCTAACGATGTGATAGCGTTATCAAATGACAAATCGTGTCGATGGTCATGAAATCTTAACCATCTTTGATCAATGAGCTAGTCTAGTAGAGGCTCACCACGAACACGTTGTTTGTTTATGTATTCACACATGTATTAAGGTTTTCGATCAATACAATTCTAGCATGAATAATAAACTTTTATCATGATATAAGAAAATATAAAATAACAAGTTTATTATTGCCTCTAGGGCATATTTCCTTTGCTTGGGACCTCCTATATGAGATCTGCCGGATTCGACTCTATCACGTAGCACAAGTTCAAGTCACCAGGTATCGAATGGAAAATAAATATAAAACACGACCACAACTAGTTAGAAACGAGACTACATAGCTCAATGACATAATCTACTACTTGATCACCGGCCATACGGTTGAACAAACCAGCACCCAAAGGCCATAAACCTCTTTTTCCAATGCAAGTTTGCGCGTTCTACATGGTTAATCATCTAAATAGCGTCTAATCTGTATCCGTCCACAAGTGTTGTCAATATTTTTGGTCACTGATTGGACGGTATTCCTTGTAGGTTCAAAACGCTAATAAGGATGGGAGCGTATGCTATGGTCGCTTTGGCTATGTAGAAATGATTTGGTTTTTAATGACAAAAACTCTTCTCCTATGCAGGTTATTTTCCGTTGTACGCAATTGCTTCGTACGTGGTCTATGCTTCACCGTACGGAGTTCCAACCGATGTTCAAGACGGTGTGTACGCAATTGGACCAAGTGGCCATGCATGGAGGTTTTCTCCCAACATGAATGGCCGCATAACCTCCGTATCGGTCTATCACCTCCTTCAACATAGGCGTAGTGACGGTCTTATTTGACTCTACTGGTGCCGATATGTCAGCTTTTTATTTTTCTTTAAGACTAGTTGTGTTTGGCTGTGTGCATCCTAGCTATGCAGAGGCCGGGTGTTACTCATCGTGATTCGTATACTCTTGATGCTACGTTATGAGTTAATAAAAGCGCCCTTTATCAAAAAACAGGCGCAGGGATGACTGCATACAAATCAATGACATAGTAATATTTTTTTCGGGAATAACATATTAATATAGCTTGCAAAAAGTTAGGAATAGATGATCTGTTGAACACACTCATTCTGATAATTACAACTTGTCCAAAGGACGGCATAAACTCCCACATGGATTTGGTCTTTCGGATTATGATGGATGCCACCAACCCGGTTTCTAGAAAGATTCCGTACGCTAGTCGGTAGTGATAAATTGTAGGTAACATGAGTTGTGCGTCAAATCAAGGTAGTGAACGGCCATGACAAAATAAATGATGAATTTTTCTTTGATTAAAAACAACTTTTTTTTCACAACCCCTAAAAAGTAAAATATGACAAGGACGTACAGTGGATAGGCACGGAGTGGTTGAATGAAATGTGCGGCTTGGCGTTGGAGGAAGCGGGTGACTGATTGATCCGGTTGAGAAATTGACCTGCTGCCCTGTCTTGTCGTGTGGTGTGGCTGATGTGGAGCAAGGGTGCTCCTCGTACCGTCCTGAAAACGAAGTCCGTGGAGCGGCGCGTCGTGCCGGGGTCGCGCCATGAATCGTGATGGTGTCCGTGTGATCCATCGAGTTACCGTGTCAGCCGTAGGTTTGAGACGGTGTCCGTTGATCATCTTCTTGGGCGACGGCAGTGGCATCTTTCGTTTTCGGCGGGTCTACTGGGGAGAAATCCATCTTCGGCTTACTCAGTCTTAAAAGAGACGGTGTCTGTCAACTG